>CM071599.1:173361177-174611177 GCA_036435485.1 Saposhnikovia divaricata
GGTCCCCACCCCAGACTAGGGGGCCCCAGATGGGTGACACTCGACACACGTGGCACCCCACCTCAGCTGACATTCCTACATATGGCGCTGACCAACACTAAAAGACAAGGGAAGGCACGTGCCAAATTATGTCTGCAACAACATGGCCACACTCCAGTCAACGGTCACCCCAGACTAGTCCACGTGTCCTACATCCCGAATATTCAGCGGTTTGTCCCCCAGATCCAACGGTCGGGGGTGAAGGTAACCTACCCCTAAACCCTAGGCCTAGGGCTATAAATACCCCTAGTAAAGAGGGTTTAGGGGTTGGACACTATTACACACCCACACACACTTATTACTTTGTGATACTCTCCTTGATTATAGTCTTCCAAAGCCAACTCTTATTCTCACGCCGGAGGCACCTCGGGGCCGTACCCCCCCTCCGGTGTTGTTTTGTAGGCACCCCACCACAGCTACACCCCTTCCGAGGCAGGAGTTGGCGAGGAAGGACCCGATCAAGATTCGGAGTTATCAGTGATTAGTTTAGTTCAGTCTTCTATCTCTTTTATCTTACTGATTACAGATTAAGATTTAAGTTTGCACTTTGCACTCATATGTGACTGCATAGATTTAAGTACCGTGCATGATATTCAAGATTCGACAGGAGTATCGACTAAAAGCCCCGGCTTTTCGATTCCCAATCAATGTTAGACTGATACCAAGCATTAATTCCACAATTGTATGATATTGCATGATGGACAAAGAAAATATCACCAGTTACGGAGGTAAGGAAATATCACCAGCCACGAGATTACCAATTTCCTTTCTGCTACGATGCCAACGTCCTTATGTATCTATGGAATTACAAACTATTTACCCTTTCGGAACAATACCCCAGGGCGGTTCCATACTTTATGAGGGTCCAGGGCGAAATTCGAAAAAAGGGTTCTAAATTTTTTTTCCCAAAAAATTTAATATGATAATACACAAAATAATTCAAGATAATTTCTAATAAAATCAAACAAATGAAACATCATAGTACTAACATACCGTACACAAGTGATAAATTAGGAAAAACAACTTCGTCTAACACTTCTTGATGCAAAATCGGTGATGATGGTATCAACCCTCATGTTTTCATCACTAGATAAAACGGGTACATTTTCTTCCTCATTCAAAATATAATTTTCTACATTCAAAGCCTCTAAATTTTCATCACCTATTCCCGTACTCTCCAAATTTTCACTTGATTTTTGGTTTGAAGTGTCTACTTTCTTAATAACAAATTGCTCTATACATCCTCTTTGTGACTCTACTAAATCATTTGTTCGCTTTCTTTTTTTCCTTTTTTCATTTCCGGATGGTTGTTTTGGAGGCATTGTACTCTACAATGATAAAACAACTAATTGATGTAAAGAAAGAATATCACCTTGAATAAAAAATTCAAAATCCAAACCCAAAGCCTTCAAGATTTTGCAATTCCAAGATGATTGCTTTAACCTTGATAATTAGCTGTTAAATTGTAAGTGAGAATAAAATTATAAGAATCAAATTATCACCAAAAAAAGCTTAAAATTGAATAAGAATACAAACCCTAAATCTCTCATAATTATATGTATATAATATATATATATATATATATATATATATATATATATTACAATTTACAATATATGATTATATTAATTCACATATATTAGAATTTAGATAAAGAATGAGTATACCTTTGATTTTTGAAAGAGATGATTGAGTGTGGCAGTGTGTGTTGGCTAATTCGCGTGTTGCAACTTGCTAGAACAGACAACAGAGCATAACCCAGCAGAATAGTATACTTATTAAATGGAAACAAAATAAGACCTATACTCAAGCTATTATCAGGTTTTTTATAATTTTGGGCCCCAAATTATTTTGGGTCCAGGGCAGTTGTCCTGGTGGACCTGCACCTGGACCGGGCCTGAATACCCCTACGGCTAATTATAGGCCCCTTCGGGGAAGCATCCCTATTCCCTACAGCTAATGGGATAAGATTTCATATGCACACAGCTGGACGCCTATCAGACATACATGCTCAAATCATTCCCAAAAATCTGGACACTCATCTTATCCCATTAGCACACGTGCCATTCATAGTTCCGCTTAGTCACTCATCTTGGCACGTGACATTCGTAGCATTGCTTAGTCACAAAACTTGAACATATCCCAAATGCCACATGGCAACTTCAGGAAGGGTAAACCCCCGTGACTCAGCCAAGCAAAAGAGCTATATAAACGAGAGAAATGGGATGAAAAATATTAATGTCAATTTCACCCAAACACTAAATAGAACTCCCAGACCTCGGATCCATCAAAAACCACTAGAACCCAGGATGATCGCTACAGATTAACAGTAAAATCCCTACGACTATCACTGCGCATTTTAGAGCATCTCCAATGGGGTTCTCTGTTTTGAACCCCTAAAATATAGTAAAATAATGGTTACCTAAAATATAGGGAATCAAAAAGCTATTTTACTCCAATGGTAATCCCTATATTGGTTCTCTATATTTTCAAATGTAATATTTAATTAGTATTTTGATGTTTGAAATGCTAACGGCTATATTTAAACGGTTATAATTTAACGGCTATATTTAAACGGTTATATTTTAACGGCTAAATTTCAACGATCATATTTAACAACCATATTTCAACAATCATATTTCAAAAGTCAATTTCAACATCCATATTCCAACATCTATATTTTAGCACTTATATATAGATGATATTTCAGTTAGAACTTCCAACATACTATCCTACCTTACTTAAATTCATTCCGCAATGTCAAACAATTTACGAATTATTCATGAATTGATGAATGCGGAAGAAGACGAAGCTCAAGCTATACTAGCAATGACCGATATTGATTATCAATATCATCAACTCCAAAGATCAAATATGGTATCACACGATGGATCAGTAATAAATCATCGCATGTTCAATCGGAATAGGGAAGAAGGTCATGCTAGACTTTATAATGATTACTTTTTTGATACTCCAACATATCCGGAGGAAGATTTTCGTAGAAGATTTTGGATGCGTCGATCATTATTTTTACGAATTCAAGAAGCTGTTGAAATCCATGATAATTATTTTACTCAAAGAAGTGATGCTGTGGGAGTTCGTGGATTATCCTCTTTGCAAAAGATGACAGCTGCACTAAGGATGCTTGCATATGGAACACCCGTTGATTTTGAGACGACTAACGAATGAAGATGTGGTAAAATTATTTGCAGAAAACAAACATCGCGGCTTTCCTGGAATGTTAGGCAGTATTGATTGTATGCATTGAAAGTGGAAAAATTGTTCATCTGCACGGCAAGGTATGTTTACAGGTCATATTCGTGAACCCACTATTGTATTAGAAGCAATAGCTTCAAAAGACCTTTGGATTTGGCATGCCTTTTTTGGATTACCTGGATCGTTAAATGACATTAATGTGTTAGATCGATCCAATCTATTTAAAGAATTAGCAGAAGGCCGTGGACCAGAGGTGAGATACACTATCAACGGGCACGAGTATAATATGGGATATTATCTTACTGATGGTATATATCCTTCTTGGCCTACGTTTGTTAAAACTATTCCATCCCCTCAAGGAAACAAAAAAAAAAAATTGCAGCTGCACAAGATGCTACGTGAAAAGATATTGAGCGGGCATTTGAAGTGTTGCAAACTTGGTTTGCAATGATACGTGGACCATCACGTTTTTGGGATGTCAACACAATGAAATATATTATGACGGTTTGTATAATTTTGCACAATAATACAATATGATCGTCGAAGATGAAAGAAAATTGCATCTTTCAAGTGAAAACTATGATTTTGATGAATTTGTACCTCTCGCTTCCACTAGTCGCACTCGTACAAGGGATTTCAAAGAATTTATGAAAGTGCATCAACAAATTCGGGACAAACATACTCATATTTAGTTACAAAATGATCTTATCGAACAACTTTGGGAGATTCATGGTATGGAAATGGAGTAGTTTAATTATTGGTTGCTGTGATTTAACAGTCATGTACCCAACTATTTATAAGTTTCTTTTCTATAATTGTATTGTGATGTCCTATTTTAGTTTGTGTTCTTTTATCAAGTAAGTATGTATAGGAGTATTTGCCAAAGTAGGAGTAATTTTATATGATTTGTATTTTGTACTAGTTATTGATATTCTTTTACAACGGGTGGGATATTGATTAATAATTATAAAGGTGTTCACCAAATTTTGATTAAAATCCATAAACAATCAAAAAAACAATATAGGTAAGGAAGTGAATCAGATCTTAGTGGGAAGTGAACTACACATACATTATTTTTTGGTTTATTATAGAGCACAAACATATTAGAGACAAAACAAAATACCACTACTTTGTATGTACGGATGATTTGGAAATTTTAGGGGTCCCCAAAATAAGGGGCTGGGTTTTCTCTCCCCTAAAAATTATTGGGGATGGGGAGCAGCGTTGGAGGTTGAATTTTGTAAACACAATCCTTTTATTTGTCCACATAATCTCAATATAGGTAAAGAAAGTGAACGTTGGAATTGTGTACAAATATTGGAAGAGTCTAGGAGAAATGGCCTCTGGTTTAAGTCAATTTTTTAAAAATAATATTGAAGTCCTGGAAATAAGGACACACTCTGCTATCTAATAAGTCGCTTTAAACTTATGCTATGATTTTTTAAAATAGACTTCTCACTTGTTAAAATAGACTTCTAGAACCCTAGAACTGCATACTACCCTATTTGAAAGTTAGCTTTTTTTTTTCTTTTTTTAAAACTTCAACGTTTAGTTTAAGTATGTTGGGCCGCGCAACATCCATTAACTCCACATTAGTATGATATTGCTCATTTTGAACCGTGATCATGCTCACACGAATTTGTTTTTGGGCTCCTCCCAAAAAGCCTCATACTAATGGAGTTGTTTGACTACTTATATTCAAACTAATTCTTCTTTATCTTAACGATGTGGAATTTGGATTGACACCCACTCTACAAAATAGTGTCCAAATCGTCATGTCATTATAATACGTATAATTGAGTATTAAATTGATGTGCATGGTCTAAATTGTGACAACCGGCTTAAAAAGAGTGTTTACACCTTCTATGAAATTGAGTTTTCAATGGCGTGTCTTGATTTAGTTTACCAAGTGATCCAAACATTTCCCAACTTATCGTGTCTACAAGGCACAGTACCTTTTACATCGAGGCAAACTAAAACTTTACATTAGATTCTGAGAGTCAAGTAAGTAGAAAATAAAACTTGCACAGTTGTATACAGTACCATGGTGCTTCCAATTCTCTCTCGGGATGCACACGAAACAAATTGTCATGAGTTGAATAATTTAAATTTAAATCGTAAAATATTCGAATTGATAACATTAAGCTCAAATTTGACATTATCGAATTTGGAATTTAGGAAAAATTATAAGATAACATCAAACTAAGTATTACATGGTCTGTGGGATCAATTGCAATCCTCTAAATGTTAAATAATTGTTCAACACTAAGTAGATCATTAAGCGACCTAGGCCCCCGAATTTTAAAGCATCAATTATTACATGTACACGGGCAAGTTGTGGGTGGTGAGCCTGGTGACAACAACCTACGTGTGAAAGTATGGAACAAAATCAAACTGTCGTGTCCTTGTTTAATTTTAAGGCTAATCTCATCATTTTGATAGAAACCAAACTGATTTGAATTGTATGCACACAAATACTCTCGTGTGTTAGTCTCTTTGCGAGATTTTGACATGTTGCAACATATGTCTTGCTTAATATTTATGGATGTTCGAAATTCCAGTTCTTTTGTTAAAAGAAAAATAGAAAATCTTTTTGTGGAACATCAAAACTCGTTATTACAATTTTTACTCGAATAATATACAGAGTAAGGTATGTTACAAAAATCGTTTTTTAGAAATGGAACTGTGTAGTGATATATAATAAGGATTAGAAACTACAACAGTGAGCTGGCTGGCACCAGTGGATGCAGATAGTCAAGGTCTAGTTGTGGCTCCATTCTTATGAAAGAGCACACGAACTTCCAAAACCCCATACATCAACTACACCTACGTACTTCCCCAGTCCCCCCTCTTTTCAATATCTCCATCTGTCCTTTTTCGCCAGTTTCTTTACACTGTATGTATTCATCATTATTCTCACAGTGCCGTAAGAGATTCCTTCTCATCATCTTCATGTATTCTTGCTTTAATAGTCATTTTATTTCGAATTTCAAAAACACAAAATATACAAAAATATGGATACCCAAAGGCCAAAACATGCTCGTCAAACCCAAATTATAAATATATTTTTACCAAGAGAGTAGAGAGTCTGACATATATCTCAGGTAAGTTCCTGAGATATACAAATTTTGTATGTAAATATGAAGGACATTTTTGTAAAATCACAATTTATTTAAAATTTTATTAATTAGCTTTGCGGGCCCAATAAATTTAAGACTTAATTTTGTGTGTATCTTAAAAAACTTCACTAACATGTATTTCAGAGTCTTTTTTCTCTTCTACGAATCCATAGTTTCGTTTATTAAATAACAACTAGTCATTTAAAACTGATTTATAGCTTCAATTTTATCAAATCAACTTAATGCTAAATTTTTAAAAGTCTTTGATGCTCCTAATGACGATCTCAGGTACGTGAGATTACCCATATTAATACAGGGCAAAATTTTAATCATGCAATTTTTTAAAAAAATTCTAAATTTATAAAAGGAATTCATGTGTCTGAGGATAACCTCAGTGTTAAAGAGTTTTCAATACAAATTTAAAGGTATTTAATTAAATTATTGAAAAAAAATTGATATTTACAAAAATGTCCTTGCGGAACCATCTAATTTATAGGCTCTTTGTGTTATAACCTCAGAAGAGATCCTGAGAACAACCTCATATCCATTTTTCTCTTTACAAAAATACCACAATTTATTTATATTATGAAATCACCTAACCTCGTATAACTTGTCGCCTGAGATCAACCCAAGGCATTTTTCTCTACACAAAAATACTTATTACAAATTGCATATTATAAATAAGAGGTTGGTCAAGAGCAAATGATAGAAACACGTACGTATAAACTTTCTAGATTATGTATATAGTACTTCCTCCAGTCAATTATATAAGGTATTTGAATTTTTTGCTTGACTATATATTAAAAATTATTATTTTTCAATTTTTTCTTTTTTAATAAAAATATAATATTTAAATTTTTATTTAAAAATAATAATTCTAATTATATAGTCAAAACATTTAAAATTACGTGCAGAAAAATCAAATACATTATATAATGGACAGAAGAGATAGAATTTTTAGTGTAAAAATAGGAATTCATCTTTCTACGTATGGCAACAATTTTCTATAATACAGTTTGTTGATAATAATCCTATAAACAAATGAGAACGAACTTTTAAGCCACACTAGCTTTTGTTGAGTTGTTAAGAAGAAATGTTGAGTTGTAAAGAAAAGAAGATACGAGCCTAAGGATTATGAATTCCTATTTTACATGTTAGGCCAACTTTGCAACTTTAATTTTCTTTAACTAGGAAGTACATTTAAAAAATTATGAGGATATTCTCATTATTTAAATTTTCCTTACCACACAAAATAAATTTTGAAAATTGCTTTCAACACGAGGGAATATACAATGGCAAAAGCTGTAACCAGGGAAGGGTACATGTACTCCCTATATATACATCACACTTCAATAATCACCTTCACTTAAACACCACCTATACATACAAAAATCTAAAACCTTGTTAAAACCCTCTAAACCATGGCAACTTCACTTCAAGTTCAAGCTCTTGTCTTCAACATTATAATCATATTTTCTGTATCTATATGTTCATGTAAAAACACTACATCTTCTCTACTTTTACCACTCAAAACCAAGTTCATTCCATCAGGGTCCTTACCAAAACCACCAAACAAGCTCTCTTTTCACCACAATGTCTCTCTTACAGTCTCACTTACTGTTGGATCACCACCACAACAAGTCACCATGGTTCTTGATACTGGTAGTGAACTTTCTTGGTTACACTGTAAAAAAACACCAAACAGGCCCTTAACTTTTAACCCACTTGTGTCTGTTTCTTACACTCCTATTCCTTGTACTTCTCCTACTTGTAGGATCCGAACCCGGGATTTTACTTCACCCGTTTCTTGTGACCCGAAAAAACTTTGCCATGCAACTTTGTCTTATGCTGATGCTTCTTCTGTTGAGGGTAATCTTGCGGCCGAAACTTTCCGGGTCGGGTCATTGGATCAACCCAGGACCGTGTTTGGATGTATGGATACTTATTCAAGTTCTAACCCGGAAGATTCCAAGACTACCGGGTTAATGGGTATGAATCGGGGCTCTTTATCTTTTGTTTCGCAAATGGGCTTTCCGAAATTTTCGTACTGTATTTCGGGTCGGGATGCATCGGGTGTGTTGTTATTTGGTGAAGCTAGTTTTCCTTGGTTACAGCCTTTGAATTATACTCCTTTGGTTCAAATGACTGATCCTTTGCCTTACTATAATCGGGTCGCTTACACGGTTCAGTTAGAAGGAATTAAGGTTGCGGGTCGGGTCTTACCTTTACCCAAGTCCGTTTACATGCCGGACCATACCGGTGCGGGTCAAACGATGGTGGACTCGGGTACACAATTTACGTTCTTACTCGGTCCGGTTTATACCGCATTGAAAACGGAATATTTGAGACAAACGAAAGGCGTGTTACGAGTTTACGAAGACGAAAATTTCGTATTTCAAGGAGCAATGGACTTGTGTTACCGCGTCGAAATGACTCGAAAAATTTTACCGGTTTTACCGACGGTAAATTTTATGTTTCGGGGAGTTGAAATGAGCGTATCGGGTGAAAGGTTATTGTATCGGGTGCCCGGTATGAGGGTAGGAAATGACGATATACATTGTTTTACATTCGGTAATTCTGAATTACTGGGGATGGAAGCGTATATTATCGGGCACCACCATCAACAAAATTTGTGGATGGAATTTGATTTGGAAAAATCCAGGGTTGGATTGGCTGAGGTGAGGTGTGATTTAGCAAGTCAACGGCTTGGACTCGATGTTTAGGGGAAAGTCAACTGCATTCGACTTGTTTTTTAATTTAGACTTTAGGTTTTACACACACTGTCTATGTGTGTGCATGTACATTTATTGTTAATATTTTTTATATTTTAAATGTTGTGTTCTGTTCATGGACAAATAGGTCGAATTATTACCTAGCTTAAAATTTTATTGAACACTGTGGTTTGTGTGAAAATTAGGAAAATTTTGATATCGCTTTTAAATTTCTTTAGGTTATGTACATTTACTTATTGGTGAAGTCGGGAACATTGTGGATGAATATCGGTCTATTTGATCGATTTTAAAAAAATAAACCGAATTATGCTTTTGGGGTTTTCAACAATTGAAATCGAAAGTAAACAAATATCAATTATACCATATTTTTAATTGTTGATATTATTTTATTCTAATTAAAACACACTAACTTTTAATTAAATCATATTACTTTTATAAACATATCTAAACATGATAATACTTATCTCCCAATAATTAATAAACCTGAGAAATATCATATGTTAATTACATCTTTCAATTTAATAATTATTAAAATATATAAAACTTGTTAATACTCAAAAATATCTTATACTGAAATTTTTAATTATTAATAAATATACAAAAAATACCGTACATTATATGAGTTATAACTTATAAGATAGTTAAAATTAAAACAGATTATACCAAATCTTTTAAAACAATTCGGTTGATTCTATTTTGATTTAAATTGATTAATCAAGAAACATAATCAAATAATAATTAAACAGCTCAATTTGGATTTATTTTTTAATCGTATTAACCATGTCCAAATAAAATTTGAACTCGTTTGAAGAAAAAATAATATGTAAATCTATTTTAAGTGAAATTATAAAATTATTGATGACCCATTTTATTGAGATACGATGAATTGTTTTTTCACAAAATCAATTTGTTAATAGGTGAAATATATTTCTTGATGGAAACTTTACTGGTACAATTAAATTTTATTTTATTGGGTATCTTACCTTTTTTTGTCAAATTATTAATCATCTGACTGAATAATTTAGTAAGGAACTTCATCTCTTTTTTCAAATTTCACTTTATTGGAATTTAAAAATAGATAAAACAGCATTTGTATTGGAAAATTGGACTCTGTGGTTTAACATGGATTAGATGAGGTGAGTGTTTATTTGTTTGTTTTGGACCGGCACAATCTCCTATGCCCACAGTGCTACAGTCTGTCAGTTTAACAACCCGATGCTACTGCCCTACTTTCAGTGTCATTGCAGCCCACAAGCTGCACAAAACCATTTTTCTATTTAAACTTCTTTGTCCTTTTCTATCCCTTTTGTGTTTTTATATTCAAATTCTTACCTTTTGTAACCCGTACAATTACATTGAAATTTATATTTTCGTATGATAAAAGTTTATATTTTGTTGATTATCGCTCATTTTCATTTTCAATTTTATTTTATTTGTTTGACAAGAATTTGAAAGTTTTTAGGATAAATATTCATATATAAGACATATAAAATTATTTATTTTAAAAAAGGTCTATCTTCTCCTAATTTAACAACCGAAAATGTGATATCTCACAGGGTGAAAGCCCAAAATAATCATTTTTTGGATAAATTTGCCCAAATTACTGATTCTGGAAAAGTTGGCCATAAATACCGACGGGATACGGTATTGCGTGCACCGTATCCTTCAAATACGGCGTTTCGTGTGCTGTATCATCATCTGATACGGTGTTTTATGTGCCGCAACATCGAGATGTGGCGTTTGGTGTAACGTATTAGGTTAAAAGTTTAGTAGGGCCTGTAAGAGTATCAGCATTGATACGGCGTTTCGTGTGAAGTATCAACGCTGACACGACACACCAAACGCCGTATTAGCTGCTGATACGGCACACGAAATGCCGTATTAGCCAGTGATACTTCACACGAAACGCCGTATTAAATCAGTAAATAGGGCCTGACATGCTAAAATATGATTATTTTTGTAATTTTCTCCGAAATGCGAGTAATTTAAAATTGTAGTCCGTAATAAAATACATTAGTCAATATTTACGTTTGATAAAAAAAATGTCAATGAATATGTGATAATTTACGAAATTAGTACTCCTTTAGTCTTTTTGTCTCAAAATGAATGAATCTCTTTTTTCTATTAGCCCTTTAAAAAGTTTGGTTGAAGTGTTGCTAAATGCAAAACAAATTACTCAATGCAATTTACCAAAGTTACTTTACTGCCCTTTCTACTTCTTTGATTAAAGTGTACGTATAACCTAGTTTTATGTGCATGTATACCTAGTTTTCTGTGCATTGTACATTTACTTATTTCTCATGTACATTGTATTTGTTAATATACATTTAATTTATTTCTTATCATTTATATCTTATTTTTTTAAAATCATATTTCATCTAAAATATACATTGTACATTTATATTTTCATTTAAAATATACATTGTACTTAATATTACATTCACATTCATGTATGGATACATTTAATTTATATTATCAAGATTATTAAAATAAATAGTTAAAATTTTCATATTCCAGTATATATGTATATAAATAGAGCTTAGTATCATTTTTTGTCGCTAACCTTTCAACCAGTTAACTCCATCAACTCAACTCACTGTTAGTGTGTCTATCAACTCATACTGCAAAGATAACCTAAACAACCCACTTACCTGAAGACATCACCGACCTAAAAACATCACGTGTTTGATAAACTTGTGTAGGAAAGATAATTTTTCTCTCTGAGAAGACGGTTCATCCTGCTTGACCCTAATGTAAGCATCAGTTTTTTAAAATTTTTATTATGTATTGAAAGTTCATTTTATTTTTCAATACTTTTCATGTTATCTTAAAAAATAATTTACAAATATTCACTTTACTAAAATTTATTAGTTTAATAAGTAAAAATATTTATTTTTAAAAAATAATATAATATAAAGTAGTATATTTTGTTTAAATCAGATGTATACTAAATATTAGTATATTAATTTCTTTTAAATTTTTATAAAATTTTAAAAAGTAAGCATTATTGTATTTTATTTTATATATTTATGACTAACATTTTTTTTTGTTACATTACAGATAAAATAATAACTTTGTATACAACAAGGTGTAAAGGCATTCCCAACCTCTATTAAAATTTTAGGTTTTTTTTCAAACCCTAAAGTACAATATTTAATTACATGATTTAAAATTATAGACTAACGTGTTGTATAATTTTTTTTTTATTCACAGGCAAATTATTGTTTAACCATGGATGACAAAGAAGAATTTTCGGTGAGCAAAATTATTGTTTGTAAAAATAAACATAGCATCTTACCAATTTTTTTTTCTTTTGTTTGGGCTCCTATCTTTATATTATGGTCGGAATCTATTTCCATGCAAAACTTAGAAATACATCATATACAACTAAAAGCAGTAAGTTTTAGATATACTATGGGCATGGGCTAGAGATTTTTTGTATGTACATGTGTAATGAGTAATTTTTTAGCATGTTTACCCATAAAATATTTCTTTATGTGTATTAAGAATATTTAATATTTATTTTATCATGTGAACTAATGAATAGCTAACTTATCATATTTGTTTTAACATGTTTACACATAAAATATTTCTTATTTAAAATTGTAGGATGTATACTTTGATCTTAGTTCGAGCACATTAGTGAATGTTGGTCACTTATTCGAAACAGATGAGTCATTTCATAGTCGACACGATTTAGAAAAATTTGTCAGAGAATTCGGGCAAAAAAATAATATTGGCATAGCCGTTACTGGTTCTAAAGGTGGTGAAGGCAAGGGATTGGGTGACGCGGTTGTATACCTTGCATGTGAGCGGTCCTTAAGATATCGTATAAATAAAGGTAAAGAGAGTGCATCTGAAGTTAAGAAGCGTAGTGGTGGAACCAAAAGATGTAATTGTCCATTTCGTCTTAAGGGGAAGGAAATTTCTGCAAACATATGGAGACTGTTTGTAATTGACGGGAATCACAATCATGATTTTCCTATATATAACGTAGGACGCTCAATAATGAGCAGGTTGTCCGAGGAGGAGAAGCTTAAAGCAAAGGAGATGACACGAGCTCATGTGCCTCCTTCTCAGATTCTGATTTCTATAAAGAATGAAAATAAAGAGAATTTAACAACGATGAAACAAATGTACAATTACAGGCAAGCGATAAGGAGAGAAGAAATGGATGGCCGATCAGTGATTCAACAACTTTTTAGAAATTTGAGCAAAGAATCTTATTTTTTTCTGCATAGGGCTTCATCCACTGATCTGGTTACCGATTTGTTATTTGCAAACAAAAAGGCCGTGCAGCTTCTACATCAATTTTATCATGTGTTGATTATGGATTGCACGTACAAGACAAACAAATATAAAATGCCATTGCTGCAAATAGTTGGATGTGTTCCAACTGGGAAAAATTTTGTCGCCGGATTGGCATTTTTACAAGATGAGAAAAAAGACAGTTTTGAGTGGGCCCTTCAGTCTATAAAACTTCTCTTCGCTCCAAATCATCTTCCTGAAGTTATTGTTACTGATAGAGAATATGCTATGATACATGCAATTGATAGTGTGTTTCCTAGTAGTTATCATATGTTATGCACACGACATATTGCAAAAAATGTGGAAGCTAAGGCAAAAAATGATACTAGGAGTCATGTATTTGCACAAGGAGTTGTTGGTCGCTGGAATCAAATTGTTTATGCTGAAACAGAAGTCGACTATGAAGAAAAGGTACAACATTTTCAAAAAACTTATGCTAGCCATCCAAAGTTACTAATGTATGTGCAAAATACGTGGTTGATTCATGCAAAAAAATTTGTGCATGCTTACACAAATAAGGTGTTGCACTTTGGAAATCATACCACAAACAGGTAATAATTTATTAATTATTTTCAATTTTACTATTTTTGATAGTTCAAATGTACCATTTTAATTAATTTTCTCTCTTAAATATAGGGTTGAAAGTGCTCATAATGCGTTGAAGGGATCTTTGAGGACATCGACCGGGAGTTTGGACACAATTTGGTCGAGGGTGCACTCATTTTTAGAACTTCAAGAGAATGAAATTAAAGCTAGTTTTGTGAGATCTACAAACAGAGATCTTCATATCACTGTTTTACATCTTTTGACTGAGTTGACTGGTAAAATTTCTCACATGGCCATTAAAAAGATTTTTAAGGAATATAGTCGACATGGAGTAGACACTAATCCTAAAACTTGTGGTTGTTACTTGCGAACATCACATGGTCTCCCATGTGCACACGAGATGAGATTAATGGATAAGGAAGGAAGGTCTATCGAGTTAAACAGTGTTCATATTTTTTGGAGAACTCTTCACATGGAAGGTACTACTTGTTCTTCTGATGATCACATGACACAATATCAAGATGATGATGATGATGATAAGATGTTATGACATTACTTTAATTTGATGATGAAACAATCATCGGAAGTGAAGAAAATGTATCTATCTCAATTGGAGAAGATGATACACCCAGAATCATTTTCATTGGAAGAGCCTCTTAGTGATCGGAAAAGTAAAGGTCGCCCGACATCTAGGAGTTCCACAAAAAGAGATCCTTCGTACTTTGAGCATATTGACAAAAAGCTTAAATCAAACAATAAGCGTAAAACTACTGTGAGGGAAGAATCCATCCCTTTAGAAATTCCACGGTTTGTCATTCCTTATATTCATGAATACTTGAATGTTTCTGCAGACGGGAATTGTGGGTATCGATCAGTATCTCATCAAATTTATGGGTCAGAGGATGAATGGAGAAGGGTGCGTATGGATTTACATGATTTCATAGAAAGTCGTTTAGACTTTTGGATGAAAATATGGCATAAAAATATGGATGAAGCAGGGATTACATTACGTAATATTAACTACTGTGAAAGTCCTTGTCCGATGGAGTATTGGATGTCAATGGATGAAATGGGTCCGGTGATTGCAACTATGTATAATGTGATTTTAGTTGCTTTAGACCCCATCCAAATGGGTACCTTGACATATTTGCCATTATATGTTCCAGTAGGCATTATTAGTCCACAGAAATTAATCTGTGTTGCTTTTCTAAGAAAATTTAATCACTTTGTTTCGGTACGTATATATTATTATCAATATGATTTTGCTTCAACTATTAACTCATATGATGATATTTTCTTAACACTATCAATATTTGCAGGTCCATTTGATCGATAATTGTCCTATTCCAAAAATTTATGGATTTTGGTTTAGATTTCATGAAGATTCTGTACAAGGATGGGATGCTCCTCTAACATCTAGGGTCAAGAACTGGAAATTAATACGTGGCTAAATGATAATATGTAATTTAGTCAAGTACATATAATACATTTGATAATTATTAATATTTTTTATTGTGTGTATATTAAATGTTCTTGTCATGTGTTTTTTTTTACCGGCTCTTGTCATGTGTTTAATATATGTAATTACTCGTTTAAAATAAAAATTATTAATAACATGATATATATAGGTTGAGTTCTAAATATAAAAGTTTGTTTCTAGAATATTAAAATAAGTATTACATCTTATAATGACTCATAATTGTAATAATCTATTTAAAAATAAAATTTATTAATAACATGATATATAATTTGAATTTTTAAATATAAAATTTTGTTTCTAAAATACTAAAATGATATATGTAATTTGAATTTTAAAATATAAAAATTATGTTTCTAAAATATTAAAATGATATATGTAGTTTGAATTCTAAAATATTAAAAAATGATATATGTAGTTTGAATTTTAAAATATAAAAATTTAATTTTAAAATAATGACTCATGATTATAATGACACTAGTCAATATGATATATGTAGTTTGTATTATTATGTGTTAACATCTAGGGTTTCACGCTGAAGCATTTATTAGGTTTTTTACACGCATGAATCAATAAACATGTACTAGGATTTCACGTTGAAACATTTATTAGGTTTCATTCCTTTCAAACAGATAAAGGATATAAAAGTAATATACTAGTCTGTATAGAGTAAAGTTGATTTGCATTTAGCAACCATGTTAAATAATATTTTTTTAAATTTAAAAAAAACAGAAAGAAATTATTTACGTAAAAAAAGAAGTGGTTTGTTTAGGACGGAAACACCAAAATGTAAAAGATCACTATAACTTTCGATCTGTTTTTGAACTACGTGACATAAATAGAACCCTTGTGTGTCTTATTCCTAAGGTGAAGCATCCAAAACAGGTTTCTGATCTGCGACCTATATCTTTATGCAATGTTTTGATGCGTATCATATCAAAAGTTATGGCAAATAGGTTGAAACCTTGTCTCAATATGATTATTTCAAGTAACCAAAGTGCTTTTATAGAGGGCCGAATGTTAACGGATAATGCTTTGCTTGCGTTCGAGATTAATCATTACATACATAGGAAAAATCAAGGAAAAGTGGGAGAAGCGGCACTCAAAATCGATATATCCAAAGCGTATGACAGGTTGGAATGGAGGTATCTTGAACAAATATTGAATAAGGTTGGTTTTTCCCAAGTGTGGATTAGTCGAGTGATGCAGCTAGTCAAGACGGTGAAGTATAGTTTTATGAGAGATGGGAATTATTTTGGAGATGTGCAGCCTTTCCGTGGGATTAGACAGGGGGATCCTCTATCCCCGTATTTATACATTCTTTGTGCTGAAGGTTTAACGGGGATGCTTAGCAATTATGAAGAAAGGGGTTTGGTCCATGGATGTAGGGTGGCTCGAAAGGCACCAACAATAACTCATCTGCTATTTGCAGATGATTGTTATTTATTCTTTAAGGCAAAGCACTCGGAAGCGCAGCAAATGAAGAGTATCCTACAGCAGTATGAAAATTTATCGGGCCAAGTCGTCAACTACAACAAATCTGATATAGTTTTCAGTCCAAACACGAATGCCTCAGAAAGGAATCAAATTTGTGAAATTCTGCAAGTAAACGAAAAGGAGAGACCAGGAAAGTATCTAGGTATGCCAATGTATGTGGGAAAAAGCAAGAAGGCAGCTTTTGGTTTTATTAGTGATAAGGTTCAAGGTAAATTGCATACTTGGTGCAATAAGGAATTATCGAAAGCAGGCAAACTGACTTTGCTCAAATCTTCCGCACAGACAACTCCAAATTTTTGGATGAGTCTGTTTTTAATCCCAGAATCGATTTGCGAAGAGATCGAAAGAAAGATGAATGCTTATTTATGGGGAGGAGGTTCAAATGGCAGAGGGATCAAATGGATTACATGGAAAAGATTATGCAAACCAAAAGAGTTTGGGGGTATGGGTTTGAAGGAACTAAAGAAATTTAATTTGGCAATGCTAGGCAAGCAGGGATGGCGCCTGCTTACAGAAGCAAACCCGTTGGTTAGTGCAGTTATGAAGGCCAGATATTACCCAAATTCAGAATTGTTAAATGCAAATCTAGGAAGTAATCCCAGTTATGTGTGGAGGGGAATACTTGAAGCGCTTACTGCAGTCAAGGCAGGTGCTAGACGAAAGATTGGAACTGGAGAAGATACATTGGTCTGGAGTGTTCCTTGGTTGCCAGATGAAGGTAATGGATATGTCATCACATGTAAATACGATCAATTATCCGATGCTAAGGTCAGTAACTTAATGTTGCCTGGTGGTCGAACATGGGATAATGAATTGCTGGATGACTTGTTTGTTCAACGAGATAGGGACTTAATTAAACGTATCCCAATACCGATACAATCAACAAATGATTCTTGGTATTGGATACTAGACGAAAAAGGGGAGTACACAGTGAGGAGTTGCTACAGATTCTTGCAAGGAGAATGTAGGGATGACCATTCGAAGCTTTGGAAAAAAATTTGGACTCTGAAACTTCCAAATAAGGTAGTCAACCTAATATGGAGGTTATGCAGGGGAGTTTTACCAACAAATGCAGCTTTGGTGGCGAAATCGGTGAATATTGCTCCTATTTGTCCGTGGTGTCGTAGTCAGGTAGAAACTGATACCCATGTAATGTTCTTATGTAATTTTGCAAAATCAGTGTGGTGTATGGTTGGCTTGGCCCAGGTGGTGAGTTGTCTTCCCAGTGAAACTCCAACTGCCATCTTTGAAAGGGTGTTCGATCAAGCTACGAGGGAGCAATGTACAGAAGTTGCAATGTTGTGCTGGAGCATATGGACTCGACGAAACAGATGGCTATGGGACAAAGTAAACGGATCAGTGTTTGGGGTAAAAAATGCTGCTACTTATCTGCTTAGGGAATGGCAGGAAGCCCAGGTGGCAGAAGCAAGCAAGAGGAACAAGCTGGAAACGGGGGATCGTATATGGTCTCCACCGTCGCTGGGATGGCTAAAGATCAACATAGACGCAGCAGTGTTTATGAACGGTTTTATAGGAATAGCAGCGGTGATTAGAGATGATCGTGGGGCTTTTGTTGCTGCTAAATGTATGAAGATAACAGGTGGATGGAAACCGCGTGAGGCTGAAGCTATTGGCTTAAAAGAAGCACTCTCTTGTGTCATAGATAAAGGTTTTACTAGGTGTATTTTCGAAACGGATTCGTATGTCGTAGCAGATTCGGTAAATGGCAAACCAGGAAGAGACATTTTTGCTAGTATTGTAATGGATTGTGTTCAACTTCTTAAGCACATAAATCAAGTGCTAGTTAAATTTTCGTATCGTTCTGCGAATAATGTAGCTCATGTGCTAGCACAAGCTACTTATTCTATGACAGACACAGGGGAGTGGTATGTCACTCCGCCTAATTTCCTTATTCATGTACTGGAGTTGGATTTGAGTGTTTAATGCAAGTTCGATTTATTTCAAAAAAAAAAAAACTGGTTACTAAAGCCTTGCCTTGGATCTGTTTTTTGCAAATAATAGAAAAAGCAAAAATTTGACTCCTACAGTAGTCTTAATCCCGAGTGAGTGCAACCATTACTAGTAACACTTTGATATGATTAAATAAAAAGTGTTAAAACAAGTGTATGAAAGCAAGCGGACCAGAGTCCCAGATTTCAGGCGGCAGAGAGATGCACATATATTCTGACAAAGATTCAAATTAAGTTGCAGAAGAGGGGCCAATCAGAAGCACGTGTATGACTGAGATGTCAATTTGTACTGCCGATATTATAATTTCTTGTCTAAAGATCTGAGTGATATATAGTTCTCGTTTTTTTTTTTTATAGTATTTGTTTATTTATTTCATTCACTCGTTTACCAGCTAGCTAGACACAGCTGTTGTTGAATTTGACTAATCGTGTCAATATCAAAATCTGTCTCCACAAAAGTTACGTTTTCTGAGCTACTCCACTTGAATAAATAATATTCGAAATAGTACCAAAGTGCAAGTTTGTATTTTACAAAACACTTTATAAAATTATCGGTTTTGTAATTTAAAATATTATAGAACTTAAATTTTTAAAAATATTTTTTCTTAAAAAGTGTAGGAATGAGAAAATCTCAAAAGTACATGGTTATGGTTATATAAGTCATGAAATCTATTGTTTCTTAAAGAAAAAATGCCTATAGAAAATTAAATTCTAATCAAATCAACATTGTTAAACACATATTTATCTTTTATTTTTATCCCAATTCATAACTCAAAAGGAGCCAAAAATCCCATATATATTTAACACGGGTTAATGCAAAATACAAACATATTTTATAAAAAATAAAAATAACTGAAACTATCCATTTATATAATGAATTATCTATCATTTTCATCGACAACTAGTGAGTCCCCTTCTAGAAAGGACCTCTTTATATAGAGAATATTACTAGTGAACCATATATTTTTTCTGATTCTACAATAGAACCATTTTTTTTTAATTTTTTTTCCAAAAATATTTTTCCAAAAAAAAAAATCGACATCGCCACGTCAGTGGTGACGTGGCAAAAATATTTTTCCAAAAAAAAATCGACATCGCCACGTCAGTGGTGACGTGGCAGTGCCACGTCACCACTGCTGACGTGGCAATGTCACGACATCACTGCTGACACGGCAGTGACACGTGGCAGTGCCACGTCAGCCGCCACGTTATTGCTGCTGACGTGGTAGTGCCACGACATCAGTGACATCATTATTGATGACGTGGCACTGCGACGTGGCACTGCCACGTCTACAGTGATGACGTGGCTGCCGACGTCAGCAGTGGTTCTGTTACAGAATCAGATTTTTTTTATAGAACCAAAAAAAATTGATCTTTTTTTTATAGAACCAAAAATTAAAACTTTGATTATACTATAGAATCATATAAAATTAATAGTTCTCTCATATTCTCTATATAAGGAGGTCCTCTCTAGAATAATAGCTCTCTTTTTATCTAATAAATTATATACTCTTTGTCATCTAGAAAGGAAATTAGAGAATTTAAGAGTATAGAAAAGAGATTTGGGCCTAAGATATATTTTAGGTCAGATAAGTTAAATGATATACAAAGAATTTTATATACAAATATGGATAACTTAACTGATATATAAATGATATACAAAAAATTTTATATATAAACGTGGGATGAGTTTTTTTTTTTTGCTAAATGAGTATTTTTGTAAAATCAAGATTAATTTAAAATTTAATAACATTTTATACTAAAATCTTAGAAAATTACCTAACATGTATCTTAGGTTACTTTTTCTCACTAAATAATGGGGGAATCTAATTTTCAAATATCACATATCATGTTATAATTGATTATAAAAATTATTTTCTTTCCGTTTTAAAATAACTCTCCACGTTTAATTTTGTGCACAGTGCATTGATCATATAACTGTATAAATTATTTTTCAATATTTTTTATTTCAAATAAATTTTTAATGAAAATGGCCAAATTTTAAAACAGAAGAAATTATAAAAATTGATCAACGTTTATATTATAAAAAAGAAAAAAATATTTCTACAACATGTGTCTTCATTTCAGTGATTAATTTTATGAAATTCTCCTACTATCATTAAGCTCTATAAAAAAACACCAATTAAAAATTTCCATATACTACCTGGTCATTTGGAATAACTTTTTGTAAACTTTATTGGATTCCTTGCATTTCTCTTTCATCTAAGCAAGAACAAAATTACTTTCCACCATTATCTCAGACACTGACACACTCATGGAGTTGCAGATGATAACAGGCTTGTGTTTAGCAGTTGTGACAATAATAGGATGAAGAATATTGAACTTGATTTGGATCAGGCCCAAGAAGCTAGAAAAGATACTTAAAAAGCTGGGTTTTCAAGGAAATTCTTACAGGTTTTTTTAATGGAGATACCAAGGATTTTCCTGGTATTGAAAAACAACTAAACAAGCCATATCGAAGCCCATTAATCTCTCCGATGATTTTTCCCCTCGCGGGCCCCTGTCCATTTTATCTGTTGTTAAAACCATGGTATGCAAACTGGAAATTGCACTCTGTGAGATCAGAGCATCTGCACGAGATTTTTGATAAACTATTTGATTCGAATTCGTAATATATTTGAATAAAAATTTCTTATTGCTTCTTAAAATTTTTAGTAGTAGGTGTTATCATTTAACTGATTGCAAAACTGCTTTTATTAGCAGAAAATTGTGTTATTGTTAATGTAGCTTCAATTTTCGATTGCAGCCCTCTTCGTTGATCATGATCTGTGTTTTTTCATCTTAATGAGGGTGATAGATGGGTCAAACACCGGAAAATCCTCAATCCTGCCTTCCATATCGACAATCCTGCCTTCCATATCGAAAAGTTAAAGGTCATTCCACATCCTCATTGTCGTGTTTGTTACATAGTACGTAATGTACGTTTAGCCTTGTAGTTGGACGACCAGGAAGATTATTTTGTACTATTACTAATGTGAGCACTAAAAACTTTTTTTTTTTTTTTTTTATGTTCGAAAACAGAATCTGTTGCCAGCCTTTTACTTGAGAGGAATTTCGTAACACGAAATTGGAGGGGTGCCGGAATAATAAAGCAATTGTGTATGAATGTTACTATTTTTTTAGGGGATTAGAGCATCTCCAAGGGCATTATTTAAAATGGTTAGTTAAAACAATGGTTATGTAAAATTTATTGTACCTGTAAGGTGTTGTACTCCAACGGGATTAGCTATAATGATTAGCTATATTATAAAATAATTAGTTTTATTAATAAATATAAAGAAAAGTATATGAGATTGATGATGTGTCGTGATATAAGTGGATAATGTGGATTTTAGATATTATCTATAATTTATAGACATTAGCCAAATATAGAAGATGTGAAATCCATTATCTAAAAATTTACCTAACAGTATGTATGGTTGGAGAAGATAAAAAAACAGTTATTAGCTAAAAGTACTGCCACGTCATTATTATAGCTAACAGATTGTTAGCCTTGGAGATGCTCTTAGGGGTTGTAAAAAAGAGGGGGCTGTACTTGACAGGTGTCTCGATTTGTCTCGTGTATCGGTCATATCTTCTGCCAAGATGCATGCGTACCTATATGTTTATATAGGATCAAGCCTACGCAGTTATGTGAAATTGATTTGTGTCTATCCCTTAGAGACTTTAGGGATAAACTTCGTTAATCTGGGTAATTACTAATTTTATCTGATTTAATCTTATCGTTGTGATATCTTCCTGATTTGAAGAATATCGTTTGGAGATATTTTCCGTTATTGATTGATTGAGATTGATTCTTTACTCGTTTCAGAGAGAGGATAAAACTTAGCGGTTAAGCAATAATTATTAATTTGAATTAATAATTAATATTATTAGAAATTTGGGAGATTATTAGACATGCCAAAATTATGGCATAACAACTAACCCCCAGTTCTTCAGTGTAGCTTGCTGCAATGGAGAACTAAGAATTCTTCAAGCTTCCAAATTTCTTGAGTCGCTGAAACAACTAAAAATAGATGATTAGAAAAACACTTAGAGCACCACTATGCACATTAGGCGTATGCGGATGCAAGTGTGATAGCATGTGATGACCACTATAAGATATATATTAGCCAAGGTTTTCAAATGTACGAGCATAAATAATATTTTTGAAATCCATTGCGATCCTTATTGTCTAGTTAGGACCTTGGCACTTGTATATATCTCGAATAGGCATACACGTTTTTCAAGTGTCTGATGCAACCACATAAGGATGTGTCTTCGTTTGTGACGAGACTGTTAATAAGAGATGTAGTTCTGGCGAACTAGTTTGCATAGGGATGCCTCCACCCATTCGATATAGCGATATCTCAAGGGCCTTCAATAATCCAGAGGGTGCTGCACTTTACTAAGCATGTAGCATTGCGAGATTTATAGCTTGTCCAAGCTACCATACTTGGCACTTTAGTTCGCAAGTTTGAAAATATTTTTGACATATATGTACTATCGCGACGATATATGAAAAATCTTTTACAAATCCATATGCAATAATAAATATGCTCATTTAAGAATGTCGCGATATTTATTTTCTTTGAAAATAATGCTCCTTTTCTTTGTAGAAAATATTTTTCAAAATATGTGTCTCGCATATATATTTTTTCAAAGCATGCAGCTCGTACGAGATTGTAAAATAAATCCGGCAATTCATCAACATAAATATCTCATACGATATTTTCCAAATCGCAATAATTTTACAAGCATAAAAATATCTATTCCTCGCACGAATTTTTTGAATAATAAATATTTTTCTTGCTGAAAAATATTTAAAAAACATATGCATGCAAATATGACATAATATTTATGCAAATCGAAAAAAATAAAATAAAATAAGTACGAAAACTTATTTTTATTTTTGTTGAATTTTCAAGAGCCGACAGTTTTCCGCTGCTGGTTGGTGCGTCCTGCTCGTGCGTTGCTTCTGTTTCTCCTTCTTTTGTTTTTCTTTCTTTTTTTCACCGCTGTTAGGTCCGATAAGATTGTAGAAGGGGGGGGGGGGTTGAATACAATCTTTACCTTTTTATCGAAATTTGTCCTTTAAATAAAATTTAATAAAGACAAATTTATCTGCGGAATTATTTAACACAATATTTCAAGTTGAATATAACTGTATATTAACTTGATGTGGTGTTACAAAATCAGTATAACAACTTATCAAGATGTTAATAACTAATTTAGAAAATTCGACATGAACTTTTCTAATTTAGTTAATAATAATCAAGATAAGAACTAGGAAACTTAATTCGCTAGTAGTACAAGAATCACAAATAAGCAAGTTCTATCGGATAGAATATCACAAAGATGAAGAACTTGATTTTCTGGGAATTGTTTAAGCTTTGGTGTTCTTGGTGTTCTTGAGAGAGAGAATTCTGGTCTTGATGATATGTTTTCTGCTGTGTTTTCTCCGTTATGACTTAATCTGGTCTGTTCTGATCTTTTATATCAACAACAGGTCTTGCTGGCTTTCTGTAGGATATTTAATTGCTTCAGCATGACTTAAACAGCTTCCAAGACTTGATTTTCCTTCAATAAGACTTACACAAACCTCCATTATGACCTAAAATGTGTCGGTAAGACTTACCAGAATTTCGGTAAGACTTATTACAGCTGGCAGAGGTTGGTAGGACTTAAATCAGGTCGGTAAGACTTAATCCTGAAAAGGCTTCTATCAGTAAAACTTAAATTAAGTCTTACCGAATTTTGCCTCCTTCAAGACTTAATCAACTTTCTTTCTTTAAGTCTTATTGATCCATTTAATTAGTTAATGTTTTAACTAATTCATATTTAATTGATACAATAATTAATTTAATTAATAAATTAATTCTACCAGAATTAATTCATTTAATTAAATCAACTAAATTAATTTATATCAATTATAAATGAATTTAATTAAATCAATAAATAATTAATTTAATTCTTACAAACCACTAAAGGTAGTAAAGAATTACCACTAATTTGTGTTGACGTTCGATGTACTGTCTGGTTCATGAACGACTAACCTCAATGACGCTTCTTCACTTTTGACTTTAGGTTGTGGTTTATTTCTTCTCTCAATTCTCTTGTACTGTAACTGATCTTCAAACTATCACTCGAAAAATCTCTGTCACTGTTCAAATGAATCCATTAACTTCAATGCTGTACTGGGGCTTGATCAGATAACTGAATCGTCTTCCAGTGTATGACATCAAAACTATAGATTGACTTTTCTTCTTTCTTCTGACAGATAATACTTCTTGAGATTCCTGTGACAGTTCATATGTATATTTACTCATTACAATTTGGTTTAAGTTGATTAGGATCCTCTAACTACAAATAGGCTGAGTCATATGCCTTTCAATCTCCCCCTATTTGTTTGTTAGATAATAACAAGCAAATTCCTAGAGGATACCTCAACTAATCCAACTTAACCAAATGAAAGATAACACTTTAAATACTAAGTAAATATAAAAAAAAGTTCTGGTTTATATTTAACATTTGCCAGATTCAAACATGAAAGATAAATACAAGATAGATGATCCTCTAGACTGATCATATGATATTAATTCCTATCAAGATTTATCTAAGCTCTAAAGATATAACATGTAGAGCAATTCTTTATCTTCAATTGTCTTCCCTTCTGAATTCTCCTTCTTCTGGCTCATCTGTGACTTGAAGTTTCATATGTAGATCAGAATCAACAAGACGTTCTCTTCTAGATGACAATCCTTGAGGTAAGACTAAAGGAATTCCAAGCTTCTTTCTAAGTTCACCTTGAAATTTCTTGTAATCTTTTATGTTCGTTTGTGCATAGGAACGAATGTGATCTGCAGCTATTACCTTTTCTTCAGTCAAGTATCCATGATTTCTGAGAGCATATTCAGCATATACCAAGTGCTTTGCATGATGTTCGTATAGCTCATCTGTCTGAAGATTGATTGTGTGAAGTACCTCTCCCTTAAGAAATTTTACTTGTGGAGGTTCCTTAATCACTTCTGGTCCAGCTCTTTCAGCAAATTCTTTGAACTTTTCATGTAACAATACACCTAGCTCAGAAGATGTTCTTACCTTAGGCCTAAGTACCCATATCTCTGTCAGTGATCTGTCATAAAAGAACTGAATAGATACTCTGAATGTTCCAACTTTATGACAATCTACAAATATTACTAGCTCATCAGATTTGGGTTCAAATGCAGTAGTTATCCTGATGACTTCTACCTGTAAGGCCTTTATATACATTTCATGAATTGGATTTGCCAGTTTGAATTCTTCGAGAATTTGTCCAAGACGACGATCTTCATAATCAGAACTTTGAGGTGAATCAATTGCTCTTTGAGCACGTTCCCATTTGTCACCGCTCTTTAGTCTGATGTATGTTTTTCTCTTCTCAACATTTATAGCATGTAGTCTTTGTAATGCTTGCTGTTCAGCTTTCTGAAGTTCTTCATTTCGTGCAATTTGCTCTAAAGATTTTTTAAGTTTTTCTTCTCTCAGTTGCAAATTAGCTTCCCTTTGAGCAAATAATTCTTCAGATTCTTTAGCAGCTTGTTGAGCTTCAAATTCAGATATCACTGGTCCTTCATCTTCCCAGTGACTAAGATCAGGTTCAGGAAGTTCTTCACCTTGATCAGGGAATTCAAGATCAGCAAAAACATCGAAGTTATCCGGTTCACCCGTGTAATAATAACCTGTGTTCTTGTCTTGAATTTCTTCTTCAGTTTGTTCAACTACTTTCTTCCTCTTATCTTCACCTTGGTCAGATTTACCAGATTTATCAGATTTACCTTCTCCTCCCTCTCTTTCTTTAGATTTATCTTGTGACCCCTTTGATTTCTCCCCCTTAGTTGAGGAATCCTCTACAGACTTATCAGTTGTCCCAGCTTCAGGATCCTGTTCATCATCATCACCACCCTTACTTGTAAAGAATTCAATTTCTTCATTTGTAGGTTTGCGACTTTGACTTACAAGATTAAACAAATGTCTTAACCCTTTAGCCTGGTGTGCATTTTGCTTTTCGATCTGGTCCAGACGAGAATCAGTAGATTCTTGATTGTGCTGTACCTCTGACTGTAGATTATCAACTTTCAAGGAAATCTCAGAAATTAATATGTCTTGAGCAACTGTAATATCTCCAGAGTCATCAAGTGCCTTTTCATGAGAGAGTTCGAGAGATTCTATCTTCTTGGTGAAAGATGTCTTTAAGTAGTTTATGTCCTTCTTCATTATAGCAAGCTGACTGTTGACAGAGGTGGATGTAGAAGATCGCTCACCCACTTGTGCTCTAAGAATTTCTGTTTCAGCCTTGCTGACTGCAAGTTCTTTCTCTAAAGCAGTTATCTTTTCTAATAATGAGAGAGTGTATGTGTCAGTGTGTGCGCTCACCTGACGTTCACTTTGAGATCCACTCACCTGAAGTGCATGTGTTTCACTCAATTTTATGGTATTACTCACATCACTCCTCTCAGATTCCTTAGCTGCTTCCAGATTTGTACCTGCATGTAAAATCACCCTAGCCTCCTCTGGGAAGGTCAGTGGTGGTGCAATGGGAGTTCGCAAATCCCTGTCCTTAATCAAATCTACTTGAACATTTGAAATTGTTGACTGAATTGCTTCAGTAGTAGATTGATCAAGTTGCCTTCCACCTTCTCCAGTCGAAACTGTGAGTGGAAAATCCCTTGAGGGAGCCAGGAGTGTTTGTCCTGGGAGGGGAGATGATGGTTCTATTAAAGTTGGCTGAGAACCAAGATTTCCCTCTAAAGCCTGTGAAGACTCTTCTACCGTAACTATGGTAGGCACTGTCACATTTTCTACGTGCTCTCCTTGCAGTGTTTCCTGAGACTCATTTAAAGGTATGTCTTCCCCCATTGTGAGTAATAGGGGAGGTGTGCTTGACTCACTACAAGGTGCCACGGCCCTATGGCGAATTTCAATAGAATCATCCTGTTGAGAAGATGATTCTAGTAACTGTGTAACGGCCATATCAATTTCCATATCCTGTTGGGAGGATACAGACGGGCTTACAGTTGCCTCAGGTTGAGTTCTACTTTTCTTTTCTAGAGGCAGAGCTGTGGGTTCACTCATACTGCCACTACTGATTCGACTTCTTTTTACTTGCAATTTCTTTCTGGAGTGAAAAGATATGAGTTTTGGTGGTTGAGTGTTTGGCTCTACGACCTTGGTTAGAGGTTGTGGTACTACAGCCCCTTGGTCAGACCTACCAACCACTTGGGTTCCAGAAATAGATTGAGAAGCAGTAGTAGTTTGAGGAACAGAAGGCAATACCTGGTCAGCTGATTCCACAACAGTCTCTGATAAGATAGGTTGATCCAATTCAGGTTCAGGGACAGATGCAGTTTCTTGCACTGGATGTTCAACAGCAAGAGCAGCTGGCTGAGGAACAATTTGCTGAGCAGGTTCAACTTGTTGATTGCCTTGATTTTCATTATCAACAAGCATGTTTTCCACTGGTGGTTCAGGGTTTTGTTCTGGTTCTTCAGGTTCTGGTACAGGTTCAATAACTGGTAGTTGTATATAGTTTGACATATATTGGGTGACAACTACAGGTATGTTTGTGAATTTTGGCTTGTTGCTGTACTCAGTGAACAATCTGGTAGTAGGTTTACCTGATGCCAGTGACTCTCCATTCAGAAATTGGGCTTGGTTTTCTAGTTCCACAAGATGATTAAAAATCAATGATAAGAATCTTGGATAATAACATGAAACTTTATGTCCATTATCAAAATTCTTCTTTGCATTAATGATCCTTCTAACCATAGGAACACACAGTAGTCTGCCAAAATTAATCATTCGGTTGTGTGCAACTGCATATCCAATATGCTGCAAGAAAGATGGTAATACCCCGAAGTTCCCTTTTGTAGTGTTGGCAAAGACTCTACCTAGTGTGTCAAACAGATAATCCCATTCCTGAACGAAGTTCTTTTTATTCCAGACAGTTTGATCAGGACTGTCTTGATAGAATACACCATTTAAAAAATTTATCATTTCTTGATCTGATGGTAATTCTTCGAAATTATCAGTTGGAAAATTTAAGACCGTATTTATTGTATTTTCATTCACTGTGTACTGATTATCTCCTACAGAGAAGACAAAAGATCTGTTATCATTAGAAATGACAGCAGTAGTACACATGATTCGCAAAGGTTCAATTTTCAGAGGAGCATCCAATCTCAAAGCATTGCGAACCAGTGAATTTTCATTTAAAAACCGAATCCACGGTCGAAAACGTTCAACTGAACATTTTTCTGGATCAAAATAACCGATTAAATTATTTTTAATAATTTCAAATCGATCAGCCATTTTAATCAAGATTTAATTTCCTTGAAAATTTCAGATTTTACAAATTTTTAATTTAAAAATTAATTTTTCGAATTAATAATTAATTAAAAATTCGAAAAAATTAAAAGTTCTTTAAAAATTCTGAAAAATTCACACAATGATCTCCTTACACACACAAACACACATGTATTTTTAGTTTTTCAAGAATCAAGCCCAGATTTCCAGAAAAACAGATCTAAGAACCGATTTTTCGAAAATAAAATCCTTCAAAACTCGAACAAAATCGCAATTTTAAACCACCAAAACACAGATAATCAAGCAAGGAGTCTAGATATGTGGTTAATTCGTGATTTAGTTGAGAGAAATCGGTTGAAAATTGGGCATGAACGGTTTGTATATATGTGTGTATATGTAAGTATCTTTGTTGTTCTATAAGACTTAACTTGATAGAAATGTTAATAAGACTTAAAAACAACTAACTCTCATATATATACAAGTAGGCTGATTAAGACTTAAAAATATTACTAATAAGACTTAACTATATTAAGACAAATAAGACTTAAAAATACATACATACGAATAAGACTTAAAAATAAGTAATTAAGACTTAATTAACTTACAGGTGATTAAGACTTAATTTACACTGACTAATGAATATGACTTAAAAATTATTAAGACATAACTGACTGTATTAAGACATAACTTAATTAACTGTTATATTAAGACTTAACTGACTGTTATGATTAAGACTTAAAAATAAATCGAATAAGACTAAACTAAAAACTCGCTAAGACTTATTTACAAACACATGAATATGACTTAACCTTACAAAACTCAGTAAGACTTAACCTAAGTCGAAATTCGAGATAGACTTAACCTAAGTCGAAATTCGAGATAGACTTAACCTAAGTCGAAATTCGAGATAGACCAAATCCTAAGTCGAAATTCGAGATAGACTTAATCTAAGTCGAAATTCGAGATAGACTTAATCTAAGTCGAAATTCGAGATAGACTAAATTCTAAGTCGAAATTCGAGATAGACTTAATCTAAGTTTTAAGTCATACCGAATTTTTATAAGTCATATTGAGAGTTTTAACTAATTTTAAGTCATAATTACTTTAAACAAACATTAAAAACACTATAAAATATACAATTAACTTATATAAATAATAAAAATATTATATAAAATTAAACAAATAATAAAAATAATTATACATACCATATGCTAACCTATTAACGAAAACAAAGCAATATTAACAGGACAAACATTACAAATCATATGATAATTTAATTACTAAAATAGAAATAAATATCTACAATTATTCTAAAAATACAGAAGTATGAAGTATTAAATAATATGAATAAACAAAGTGAAAAATAATTAAACAAGCAAGAAAATTAGATGGTAAAATAATTATACGAGTGATTTCAAACAACAAATATTCACAGAATAATCACTTGTAAAATTATTAAAGATCAAATTTCAGATATTAATTACTAGGACTGTTTAACATACCCAATTCACTAACAATTCTAGTGAATGAGGATTCATTAAGCGACTTAGTAAAAATATCTGCAGTTTGATCTCCAGATCCTACAAATAGTAGTTCCACTGTACCATTCATTACATGTTCTCTTATAAAATGATACCTTATGTCAATGTGCTTTGTCCTTGAGTGCTGCACAGGATTGCTTGCGATTGCTATGGCACTTGTATTATCACATAAAATAGGAATATTTTCCAATACAATGCCATAGTCCATTAATTGATTCCTTATCCATAAGATCTGAGCACAACAGCTTCCAGCAGCTATATATTCAGCTTCGGCTGTAGAGTTGGAAACTGTTTGCTGTTTCTTACTGAACCAGGATACCAACCTTCCACCTAGGTATTGACAACTCCCAGATGTACTTTTCCTGTCTACAACACTTCCTGCATAGTCAGAATCTGTATATCCGATTAAAGTAAAACCAGATTCATTAGGATACCAGATGCCTAAATTAGGCGTACCCTTTAGATATCTTAAGATTCTTTTGACAGCAGTGAGATGGATTTCTTTAGGGTTCGCTTGGAACCTTGCACACAAGCATGTGGCAAACATTATATCTGGTCTACTAGCAGTTAGGTAAAGCAATGAACCAATCATACCTCTATAGCCTGTGATATCTACCTTGGCAGAACTTTCACATAAACCAATTTTGACAGCTATAGTTGATGGTGTCTTTGCTGATGAGCACTCCTCCATGTGATATTTCTTGAGGAGCTCCTTGATGTACTTAGATTGACAAATAAATATTCCATCTTGTCTCTGACTTATTTGTAATCCAAGAAAGAATTTCAGTTCTCCCATCATGCTCATTTCAAACCTACCCTGCATTAACTTAGAAAACTTCTTGCACAGAAGCTCATTAGTAGACCCAAATATAATATCATCCACATAGACTTGGACTAGTATTATATCATTCTTATGTCTTTTAGTGAAGAGCGTTTTGTCTATGACACCTCTTATAAAACCATTTTCTAATAGAAATTCAGAAAGAGTGTCATACCATTTTCTTGGGGCTTGCTTAAGACCATAGATAGCTTTGTAAAGAAAGTAGACATAGTCCAGATGATCTTGATCTTCAAAACCAGGAGGCTGTTCTACATACACTTCTTCATCTAGCTTACCATTCAGAAAGGCACTCTTGACATCCATTTGATAAACTTTGAATTTTGAATAGGATGCATATGCCAAGAATATTCTGATGGCCTCAAGTCTTGCCACTGGAGCATAGGTCTCGTCATAATCAATGCCTTCAGCTTGAGAATAACCTTTAGCTACCAGTCTTGCTTTGTTTCTTATCACAGTGCCATCTTCATCTAGTTTGTTTCTGAATACCCATATTGTGTCCACCACTTTTCTATCTTTAGGTCTGGGTACCAGCTTCCATACTTCTAGTTGTTTAAATTGATTGAGTTCATCTTGCATAGCAATCACCCAATCAGGATCAGATAGAGCTTCTTCTACTTTCTTAGGTTCCATAACAGAAAGAAACCCAGAATAATTACATTGATTCTGATAAGCTCTTCTTGTTTTCACACCAACATCTGGATCACCAAGAATCAGCTCAAAAGGATGAGCTCTATTCCAAACAGTTTGTCTGGGAAAAATTGATCTTGACGATTCGCCTTGTTCTTCAGTATGATGTTGAGTATGACTTGTTGACCCTTCATTATCTCCCCCTGAGTTGTTGCCAGTTTGACTTATTGATGGTTCAAGAGTATCAGTGGTGTCTTGAAAATTATCATTGTTTTCACCAGCATCACCTTGATCATTACCACCAACATTTGGATTATTATTATCAGCAACAACGTCAGGTTGATTGTCATCATCTGAATCTGAGTCTGACATATCATCAAACTTAAGCTTTTCAGATGGGTCTTCATTTTGGATATTTGGGAGTTTTGTGTCATCAAATGTAACATTGACACTTTCCAAAGTTTTCTGTTGATCAATAAGATACACCTTGTAGGCTCTTCTAGTATAACCAATAAATATTGCTTCATGTGCTTTTTCTTCAAATTTACCACCTTGATCATCTCCTTCTTTCAGCACAAAGCATTTTGTCCCAAATACATGGAAGTACTTGAGAGTTGGTTTCTTGTCATGTAGAGCTTCATATGGTGTCTTCATTAAGTCTTTATTGATAAGTGTTCGATTCTGGGTATAGCATGCAGTGTTGACAGCTTCAGCCCAAAAGCTCAATGGAAGCCTTGATTCACTTAGCATTGTACGTGCAGCTTCAATCAAGGTTCTAATCTTTCTTTCAACTACCCCATTTTGTTGAGGAGTTCTGGGAGCCGAGTACTGTCTAGTTATACCCTTTTCAATGCAAAAGTCATTCAGAACTGCATTCTTGAATTCAGTTCCGTTGTCTGACCTTATAGCCCTTACTGGACGATTAGAATCCAGCTCAATTAACTTAATGTGATCAACTACCAGTTGTGGAGTTTCATCTTTTGAGTTCAGAAATAGTACCCATGTGAATTTTGAGAAATCATCAACAATCACTAGAGCATATCTTTTCCTTGACATAGACATCACACTAACTGGACCAAACAAATCCATATGGAGAAGTTGTAATGGTTCAGTTATTGATGATATGTTAGTGCTCCTGTGAGTTGCCCTTTTTAACTTCCCTTTTTGACAAGCATCACATAGACCTTCCTGAGTAAATTCAATTGAAGGTAAACCTCTCACCAACTCTCTTTTCACTAGAGAATTCATTGTTTTGAAGTTTAAGTGAGAAAGTCTCTTGTGCCATAACCAACTTTCATCAGTGGATGCCTTTGAATAAAAACATCTAATTTCTTCTGTGCTTCCAGAGTTCATATTGGCTATGTACAAGTTTCCTTTTCTTACTCCAGTCAACTGAGGCCTTTCATTTCTCTTGTGTGATATTAGACAATTCTTCTTGTTGAAATGAACTTCATAACCTTTGTCACAAAATTGACTAATACTGAGCAAATTGTGCTCAAGGCCGTTCACATAAGAGACATCTTCAACGATAACATTTCCAGCTTCTAATCTGCCATATCCATCAGTTTTACCTTTGCTGTTATCTCCAAAGGTAACGACTGGGCCGGCCTTCTCCACCACATTTGTCAGCAGGGCTTTATCTCCGGTCATATGCCTTGAACATCCACTGTCCAGAATCCACATGACTCGATCAACCTGTTTCAAACCCTGCAATGACAAATTGGTTAGACTTTCTTCGGAACCCAAATTTGATTGGGTCCGGAGTACTTAAAGAATTGACCTTTATCAGGTAAGGCAACACTTTTTATCTTAACAACATTTTCTACAGGTACTGGACATTTAACCCTGTAAACAGCTTTAACTTGTTTTGGTTTTAGCTTGGGTAACCATGTCTTTACCAAATCCTGAGAAGGACTTTTTGGAGTCCTAATCTTAGAATTAGGTGATGTTACAGTCCTGGATCTAACATGTTTATTTCTGCTCATATGCTGTCTAGGAGCATTCTTATCAACACATGCATGATTACTGTTAAAGTAACAGACATTATATTAAAAGCACAAGACATGCAATTAACAACATCGCATTTCTTATGAGCAGTATCAATAACAGGAATAGCATGCATGGTAGATATGTTATTGCATTTATTCATGTTGTTACTTCTGCTACTAGTTTTCAATGAACTAGTAGACTCACCAACTCTTTCTGCTTTTACAAACACAGTCTTTCTATCTTTATCATTTTTAACAACTTGATTACTTTCTAAGACTACGCCATTAGCTACATCCTCAATGCGCATCTCTTCCTTAATGATTAAAGATGTTGTATCCATAGGTTCTGCTATGGATGTCTTAATGAGTGGATTATTAACACTCTTAAGCACTAATGGTATACCCCTATCTACAGCACTGACACGATTAGGGGTAATAATGCTTTTTCGACCAACAGCCTCATTATAGTCAAACCCAATTCCTACGGTTTGATTTATAGTTTGTTGGTTAAACAACTCTTTAGCTACTTTACATGAATTAGAAGTAGCATTAGCCCTTATTTCTAGCTCGGCTATTGTATCACGTTGTTGAGCCACTATCACCGCTAAAGATCTCTCAATTTCTTTTAGAATTCTTATTTCTGATTTTTGTTTATCATGGCAATTTTGTACATCATGTAATTCTGATAATTGATTACTAAGATCTGTAATTACCAAATTTAGTCTTTCAATCTCTCTATTAGCATTACCTAGTGTATCACTAAGTTGATAGATATATTGACTATCAGTAATTGATACCTCAGATGAAGTACCACTGGAGTTATCAGATTTTGCCATCAGGGCAAGATTGCCATATTCTTCATCTTCAGAGTCTGTATCATCCCAACTCTTTCCAGCAGCCACATAGGCTCTACCTGTCTTCTTCTTCTCAGATCCAAAGTCTTTTCTTTGGTTTTGTTTTGGCTTCTGACATTCAGTAGCGAAATGTCCAAGTTCATTACAGTTGTAGCATCTAATTTTACTTCTTTCAACTGTTCCAGTTTTGTAACCTCCTCTGTTACTTGAGGATGAAGAACCTCCTCTCTGGAACCTGTTATTGATAGATTTGTACCTGAACTTGGGATTCTTCCTGAATCTGAAGTTGCTGAATTTCCTTACCAACAAAGCCATGGACTCATCTTCCAACTGATCTAGCTCTTCTAACGAATAGAAGTCACCTTCATCTGGACTAGCATTCGTTTGACCAACTTCAACTTCAAGCTTACCACTGTCAACTTTACAAGGTTGGATAACCTTATCTTCAACTTCCTGTTTTTTCTCAACAACAAGAGCTGTAGAAGTATTAGCAACTCTTCCTTTTCCATAAATCTCCTTTTGTTGAGATTGTTCCAGTTCATAGGTTTTTAAAACACCAAAGAGTCTTTCTACAGTTATTTCACTTAGATTCCTTGACTCTCTGATAGCTGTAATTCTATGTTCTAGATGAACAGGCATTGACAATAGAAATTTTCTGTTGATCTCTTTCTGAGTGTAGTACTTGCCATGCATCTGTAAATTGTTGACAAGTTTGTTATATCTTTCAAACACATCTTGAATATTTTCATTGTATGCTGATCGAAAGTGTTCATACTCAGAAGTCAGAATTTCTAGTCGATTCTCCCTAACTTCCTCTGTTCCTTCATTCACAGTTTCAATGGTTTCCCACATTTGCTTTGCAGTTTTGCAGTTAATCACATGACTATACATTACAGAGTCTAGAGAGTCTATTAAGATCAGTCTCAAATTAATGTCAAGTGCAGCTTCCTCTCTTTCAACAAGAGTGTAATCAGAAGAGTCTTTGTATACATACCTTACAGGGGTAATAACTTTTCCATCAGTAACAACTTCAGGAATTACTCCAAAAGGTATTATTGGTCCTTCTGATAAGACTTTCATGTATTTAGGATTTGCAACCTCGAGGAACATTAACATTTTGTTCTTCCACATATCATAACTATTTTTGTCATATATGGGTATTTTCACAGTTCCAACTTTAGAAGACATGATGAATTTTTTAAGAGAGTTAAAAAATTCGGGGATGATTTTTAATCGAGTAAAATGGGATCGTTGATTTGTGTATCAATCAATCTGCTCTGATACCAATTGTTAGGTCCGATAAGATTGTAGAAGGGGGGGTTGAATACAATCTTTACCTTTTTATCGAAATTTGTCCTTTAAATAAAATTTGATAAAGACAAATTTATCTGCGGAATTATTTAACACAATATTTCAAGTTGAATATAACTGTATATTAACTTGATGTGGTGTTACAAAATCAGTATAACAACTTATCAAGATGTTAATAACTAATTTAGAAAATTCGACATGAACTTTTCTAATTTAGTTAATAATAATCAAGATAAGAACTAGGAAACTTAATTCGCTAGTAGTACAAGAATCACAAATAAGCAAGTTCTATCGGATAGAATATCACAAAGATGAAGAACTTGATTTTCTGGGAATTGTTTAAGCTTTGGTGTTCTTGGTGTTCTTGAGAGAGAGAATTCTGGTCTTGATGATATGTTTTCTGCTGTGTTTTCTCCGTTATGACTTAATCTGGTCTGTTCTGATCTTTTATATCAACAACAGGTCTTGCTGGCTTTCTGTAGGATATTTAATTGCTTCAGCATGACTTAAACAGCTTCCAAGACTTGATTTTCCTTCAATAAGACTTACACAAACCTCCATTATGACCTAAAATGTGTCGGTAAGACTTACCAGAATTTCGGTAAGACTTATTACAGCTGGCAGAGGTCGGTAGGACTTAAATCAGGTTGGTAAGACTTAATCCTGAAAAGGCTTCTATCAGTAAGACTTAAATTAAGTCTTACCGAATTTTGCCTCCTTCAAGACTTAATCAACTTTCTTTCTTTAAGTCTTATTGATCCATTTAATTAGTTAATGTTTTAACTAATTCATATTTAATTGATACAATAATTAATTTAATTAATAAATTAATTCTACCAGAATTGATTCATTTAATTAAATCAACTAAATTAATTTATATCAATTATAAATGAATTTAATTAAATCAATAATTAATTAATTTAATTCTTACAAACCACTAAAGGTAGTAAAGAATTACCACTGATTTGTGTTGACGTTCGATGTACTGTCTGGTTCATGAACGACTAACCTCAATGACGCTTCTTCACTTTTGACTTTAGGTTGTGGTTTATTTCTTCTCTCAATTCTCTTGTACTGTAACTGATCTTCAAACTATCACTCGAAAAATCTCTGTCACTGTTCAAATGAATCCATTAACTTCAATGCTGTACTGGGGCTTGATCAGATAACTGAATCGTCTTCCAGTGTATGACATCAAAACTATAGATTGACTTGTCTTCTTTCTTCTGACAGATAATACTTCTTGAGATTCCTGTGACAGTTTATATGTATATTTACTCATTACAATTTGGTTTAAGTTGATTAGGATCCTCTAACTACAAATAGGCTGAGTCATATGCCTTTCAACCGCTGTTTGAATTTTGTAGTTCCTGACTTCCTGCTGACCATTTTTTTTCCTTTTCTTATCCGCTGCCCTTTTTTCTATTGCTCCTCTCAAGTTTTTTTTTCTTTTGATTTTCCTTTCATCGCGATCCCACTGGTTGCCTTGCTTTGCCATTGTATTCTTTTACTAATTGTGTAGCCTTCTTTAAGCCTGCCACCATTTATATTCTTTATGTTATCGTTACACGCCGCTTCCTTGGTTTTTTCTAATTTTTTCGAGGCTAACAATTAATTTCCTCTGAGCTTTCAAGTCGCTGGCATGATCTCCTTTGTCCATGCGAGTCGTTTCATGCTGGTCCATTTTTTTTAATCTTCTTTGTCCATGTAAAAACACTTGGCCTTCTTTATTTATTGCTTTTATAATTCCATCCTGTGCGGGCTAATTTTTCCTCTCTTCAATTCATCTTCTTCAGAAGTTGTCTGTGTAAAACCCACGAAGCCTTTTTTTATTGTCGTCCAAATTTGGTCCAAAATTGCAATCGTCCATCGTTGAATCCCTCAATTATTTGTGTTAATAAAAACCCAAAATCCCGTAACTAGATGTAATTATTCGTCCTCCTCGAATAATAAAATGCCCTCCTTCTAGCGCCAAATATTGTTGGAGGAATTTCGTAACAACACGAAATCGGAGGGGTGCTGAAATAATAGAGCAATTGTGTATGAATGTGACTGTTTTTAGGGGATTAGGGATTGTAAAAAAGAGGGGGCTGGACTTGGCAGGTGTCTCGATTTGTCTCGTGTATCGGTCATATCTTCTGCCAAGATGCATGCGTACCGAAGTGGCAAAGTGTCAGTTCTTTCCGACGTGTTTAAAGGGCGCAGCCCTCATGTGGTTCAATAACTTACCGACAAGGTCTATCAGGTCATGGACCAGCATAAAAGAAAAGTTTAGGTCAAGATTTTCTACTAACAAAAAAGGAAAGAAGTTGACAGCCTCACTTGTGAATAATCGCAAAAGATCAAATAAAAATCTTTGGGAACAGTCTACAAAGCTTTGGCTGAGTGGACACCCCCTTTCCCTGGTTTAGCCAAGGTCAGGGGTTCGAACCTACCTCGGAGCGAAAGCTTCGGATTTACGTGGGAGTACTGGGTGGTAGGGCTCAGCGATATATCTCCCCGGGTTTGAAATCCCACATACAAGTGTGTGGGGTAGTTCCCGGTTAAAAAAAAAAATCTTTGGGAACATTTAAATCGTTTTAGAGCAGAAATGATCCCAATCCCAGATTTGGTGGAAAATTTGGCTATGGTGTATCTGGCGGCAGGAATTGACAGGTCGAGGCACAACGCAGTGCTCGAGGAGTATTTTGAAAAAGAACCTCAATCACTCCAAGCAGCTATAGAGCTATTTGAGCATAGATTGACTCTCCAAGAAGTTGTTGGAAGTATTCAATCCTCTAGATCCCCAAGATCAAGGATGAATAGGCTACTTGAACAGACCTCTCCATGGGATATCGTCGAGGTGATTGAGGATCCCGAGGTGTGCGAAGAACACAAGCAAGATCGCCAGTTCAACTAAAGAAGGAAGATGGGACCTCATATACATCAAACAAGTCATCCGCATCACAGGTCTCTTTAAGTTATTTAAGTTAAGGTACGAAATAAATCTCTAGCTTTTGTGTAATTGATAAGTGGATTTCATATCCACTTAGAATGCTTCGTATCGGCTTAAATTGATTACTTGACCTCAAGTATATCGTGTTTTTAACGTGTTTTCATTGAGTTGTGCAGAACTTCTAGTTGGAGGCAGGTTGGTGTTTTTCTGTGATTATGTGGTGGTGTTTTGTTAGAATTCAGAGGCTACTTGGGCTTGCATTGGAGTTCAGAGGATACTTGTGCTTTATTTGACAACTCATGAGAAGTGTTGCTGCAAAGGAAGCAAGCAGAGCTAAGAAAAGTGTGAAGAAAATCAGTTTTTTCTGTCAGTGTCAAAGCATTCACTGTTTTGGCTCTATCGGGAGTTCTACAAGTCCGTTTGAGGCCCGTATACAGTCGTTGGAAAGCTCGGAAGAAGACGATTCTGTTTGTAGCACTGTAACAGTGCGCCCATGCAGTGTATCCCATGATGACGAGCCATTCGATTATGAACTAATCGTTGTCATGGGATTCTAACGGATTTATTTACGGAGTTTAGTAGTTTGATTGCTTTAAAGATTTGTGTGTGATGAATTATTGATTTCCTCGTATGGTTATTCTTAATGTTTTTTGATACGTAGCTAACATCTAAATTGTTAAGTTCTATTGAAGCGACAGTGGATATAGAGATTTAGAACTTGCCATGCTAGCATAGGTTTATGGATGTTTTGACATGCATGATTCGTAGTGTAATTTTAACCATCTTACGATGCCCTATGTGATCTCAATGGATAGCTTGTTCTTAAACAGTTATGTTTTCAAATCTTATAGACATATAGGGTCTAAACATGATTGGTGTCTACCCAACTTCTATCTGTTTTGTGGATCTTGAGTAGTTTGGTAAACGTATATCGACAGGTAGCGTGTACTTATTTCGTGTTGTCCGATCAGTTATCATAACCATCACATACGTTGATTAAAGGCATCAGCTCTAGACGAAGTATTTAATGAAGTTAGGATCCCATGTTTTATCTCTTATAAGTAATTCGATTTTAAATCACATTAGTTAATTAAGACTTAGTATTATTAATTTGCTTGTTAGTTAAATTAGATAACCAAAACACATTTTTGATACTTGTCTTAGCAGTGAATAATAATCATACATTGTTGCATAAGTTGCATAATCTGAAATATACCAGTCTCTGTGGGAACGAACTCTACTTAATCTTATATTACTTGTGACCACGTACGTTTGCGTGATTTTGTGTGAACAGTAATCAAGTTGCTTTCATGATTCGTTCCGCACGTGAATGAGTTGTGTTTAAAGTCGACATTTGTTTTAAGTTTGTTATGAATGAAGGTTCCAGTTGAAGTTAAAATCTTAAACTTCCGTATTTTATTCACAGTGTGCTATGTTACATTTTACTTATCAAAAATTGCTATCCATATTTTAAATTTCTAGTGTACAAAATGCGAACATAGCTCTCTTCTATGACCTACGAGGTCATCTAAAGTCGTTTATCCAATGAAAATTCGAGAAAATCGAAATTCATCTCCAAAGCGACCCGGTTTCCAAATGAAACTCCAAAGTAATCCCAACAAAGATCTCCATACATGATTGGAAAATTATATACAAGCGACATCTATGTTGCAATTCGCCAAATAACGAAAGAAAAGGTAAAGTTTACGCCAAAATACAAACAAAATAATGCCATGAAGCTCAAAAGCTTCGTCGACATCTCCAACTTCAAAACGTTGAAAAGGTAAAGTTTACGCCAAAATACATACAAAATAACGCCAAACAACGCCATGAAGCTCAAAAGTTTTGTCGACATCTCCAACTTCAAAACGTTGGAAAGGTAAAATTTACGCCAAAATATAAACAAAATAATGGCAAACGCCATGAAGCTCAAAAGCTTCGTCGACATCTCCAACTTCAAAATGTTGAAAAGGTAAAATTTACACCAAAATACGAATGAGGTAACGCCAAACAACTCCATGAAGCTCAGGAGCTTCGTTGACATCTCCAACTCAAAAAAAAAAGGGGGAACGAATGACGATGATTAAAAGGTAAAGTTACGCCAAATCACAAGATAAGCCACGCCAAAAGAATACTCGAAGCTCTTAAATTCTCCGATTAAACAGAAAAGGGAAAGTAGGCCAAAACCAGGATTTGGTTATGCCATGAAATAGTAAGTTAAAAGTAAAGGTAAAAAAAACAATGCCAAAGGACAATACTCCGATCACCTCAATGTCCTCTCGAATATCTCCAAGTTCGCCAAATCCAAAGGAAAAATTCGCCAAATATCAATTCGCCAAATTAAAGTACGCCAAACCTATAATTCGCAAAATTAAAGTACGTCAAATATCAATTCGCTAAGTCACCAAATGCACAAGGAAATCAATCCAAAGTTATGAGACAAATACGCCAAGAGCTCCAAAAAAAAGTAAAGTACGTCAAAACCAGGCTACACCATGAAATTCATGCCAAAGGACAAAGCACCGATCACCTCAAACATCTCAAGAAACTCAGGGTCCTCTCGGACATCTCCAGATTCGCAAAATTCAGAGGAAAAGGGTAAAGTATGCAAAGCCTACATTCTAATCACATCAAAGAAATCTTTGCGAAAGAAAATGTAAAATATTACTCCATCCATGCGGACGACAAACCACGCCAAAAGGTTCACAAAGCTCAAAGTTTTGTTGGTATCTCTGAAATCCCAACTAAAAAAAGGTAAGATAAAAATTCGCCAAGTACACAAGGAAATCACTCCAAAGTTATGCCAAATAACAAATCATCGATCACTTCAAATACCTCAAGAGGTTCAGGATCCTACTAGACATCTTCAAGTTCACCAAATCCAAAGGAAAAAAAATTAAAATATGCCAAATCTACATTCAAATCACACCGAAGAAATCTTCGCCAAGGAAAAGGAGCTCCAAAGAAAGAGAAAAGGGAGTTACAATAACCCAAGACATGCGAAAACATGCCAAATCGTCAAATATAACTACGCCACAAAGTTCGCGGACATCAGGGGCCACACGGACACCTACAATTAAATGCTACAAAGCATATTAAGTGAAAAAACACATCGAAACAAGTTACAAAGCAAAGGAATTCAAAATAGATCAAGCAAAAGATAATGTTAACAGAGTACATCAAACCAAAAACCAATGATCGACAAATGCCAACATTTCAATAGAGTTCAAAAAATACAAATACGAGGAGTTAAAAATTACATAATGCCTTTAGGGGCATACCCCATGCCAACAGGAAAGTCATCAAGCTTCACGAACAGCTTCAGAGGATCCAGTGTTCGCAGTCTCATTCTTCTTCGCCACATCAACAAGATAACAATCAAAGGTATGCTCCTTTACATCAATCTCGAACCAGTCAAAGTGGGTGACACTCTTTCCATAATCTTCCTCAAACAAAGATAGAGCTTCAGCTTGGCATTTGACCAATTGAGCATTCGAACTATCATGCTTCTCAATCAGTTCAGTTCTCTCAACTTTCCAAGCCTCTTCCTTCTTAGCAAGGTTCCCCTTTGAGGCTTCCGCATATTCCTTCAAGCTCTGGACTTCTATCCACAAATCCTTCACTTGCCCGCTTAAGGTGTCACACTCGGTAATCAACTTTGATTTTTCATTCAAGGCAGCAAACAGTTTGTCAGCAGCAATAGTATTGTCGTCAACTAAGTTCTTAGAGGTCTCCTCCAACCCCTCGTTGAAGCTTCTTCAAATCCCTCACTTCCTCATGGAGCTTCTTCACCTCAGAGATGCCTACGACGTCCTCAAGCTCCAATAACCTCTCCAACTCCATGGACAGCTACAAAGTAGAACAAATAGAAAGAGTATGAGGGCAAACACATCATATCCAGAACAAAGAATAACGAAGCAAAACAAATAAAGATAAAGCACCTTATCAACAAAACTCTTAAAAACATGGAGACCGTTCCCAACAACCACTCCAGAGACTCCCATGTTAGTTCTCATTTGAGGAAAAGATCCCATGTCATTTTCAAGTGAACCCACCCCACCAGAGCCCGGAAAGCTCACTGGCTCCTTCAACTTCTTAGAATAATGACCTTTAGAGGAATGCCCATCACGATGTCTCCTATTCCCTCGATCTTTCATAACATTGATTTCAGAGGCACCAATACCAACCACATCAGAATGAGGTGCAAGGCTCTTTCAGACAATCTCGGGTCCACTTTCTACTCCAACACTAGGCACAAAGTCGAAGCCCCTGCAGCTTTACTCTTAGCAAGGCGGGCTAAAAATTCATTGGTCGGCATGTTTGCAAACAACTTTACCAGTTCAAGCAGCTCTGGACCAACCACTGCAAATAAGAGAAGAACAGTTAAAACACCAAGGCATAAAGAAGAGTAGACAAGTACACAAAAAAAGAGAGGAAAGAACGCAAAAACAAAACATTTTTGTAGCTTACAACAATGTTCATTAAAAAATTTGACATCTATGAAGTTCTCAGATTGCTATCTAACAGTGGGCCCAAGAAAAACTTGCAACTACGCAGAGGTCCTAGAGCCTAAACGGTTCACCGACTTCACGCGGCCCGGGAAAGAATCTATCATGGTCCATACGGGAAAGCCACAATCGTGTGTCATCGCAAATTTCAAAAAATGAGGATTTTTTTCTTTTGTTTTTTTGGTTCCTCCCGTATGTTTTCCTTTGTTAATATACTCTACTTAAACACTTGAGTTCTATTGAGATCATGCACATATGGGAGAATATGGTTTCTGCGAAAGAATATATCCATAATGACTTGTTAAGTATATTGTTGCAATCAAATTTCGAAGAAATTAAAGTGATTAGAATTATGAAATTTGGAATGACTGTTGACGAGGTTATCAGATAGTGCAAGCTCTTCTATTTTGCTGGACAAGAGATAACCTCTGATCTACTTGTTTGGGCAATGATTTTATTGAGTCAGCATTTGGGTTGGCAAGAGCGAGTTAGGCAAGAAGTATTGCAGGTTTTTGGTAATAGTGAACCGCATGTTGATGGTTTAAATCACCTTAAAGTTGTAAGCTCTGTTATGCTCTAACTATCTAAGTTATTGTTGATGTGTTATTGATTTTAGTTTCAAACATAGTGTTGCGTTCACACGTTTTGATAGGAGTCAGACACACCATTAATCAGAGCTTTGCATATGTCCTATTATGCAGGTCAATTTGATTTTGCGCGAGACTCCGAGATTATACACGCCTGGGGTTGTACTTAATCGAGCTATATTTGAAGACATAAAACTGGGAGAAATGTCCCTCCCAACAGGAATAATACTAATCATACCAGTCATCCAATTGTATCATGACAAAGAAATTTGGGGGAATGATGTCAAGGAATTTAAGCCAGAGAGATTTGCTGAAGGAGTGTTGAAGGCAACAAAGGGAAAAGCGGCATATCTTCCTTTCAGCATGGGACCAAGGATTGGTCAGAATTTCGCAATGCTGGAAGCTAAAATGACGATATCGATGATCCTATAGCGCTTTTTGTTTGTGCTTTCACCATCTTATACACATGCTTCTCAGACTATAATCACTCTTCAGCCTCAATATGGTGCAAACTTGATTCTAAAAGCACTTAAGAAAGTTGTCATGTAATGATAATGAGCATTTCATCATTTTGACAGATTATTTGCCAATATTATAATACTTTAATAAGTCTACATATTATCATTATCTCTTGCAATTCCCCGAATTAATAAAATTTCAGTGATTTAATTGCATCAGATGTTTAAAATGATGAAAAGTATCATAAAATTTTAAGACTTGACAATAATATGGAAGTTAGAGGTTCAAATAAATTGTTATGCTCCCTCAAGACTTGTTTGACAAACAGATTATGCAGCGTACATGTTATGTTGTCAGTTAAACAATGTAATTTTGCTGTCCTCTGCCTCAGAGAACAATAGGGACGTGGGAGCCATGCAACTCAGATCACTATGTAATTGGTAAAGGTGATAATGCTACATACGCATATGATGTGTCCAGTTCTCTTCCGCCGGGCTTTGGTAATGAGGTAGATGTTTTAATCTTCGAACCATCCAAACTCTAAGACTAAGAGAACTTAAACTCGAGATTAAAGACATGGACTATGTTGAAATCTGCAGCGGTGATCATGACTTGGTTTTTCCATACATTGGCACCATAAAATGGATACGTTCACTTTATTTGACTATTGGCAGGCCTTGGACCCCTTGGTTCGTCGGAAAACAAGTTGCAGGGTATGTATGCAGACAACTAAACTTAAAAAGATTTTCGTGAGGCGTCAACTTATCATACCAATAGTGCTTACTATAAGTACATAATCATTAAACAGGTTTACATAAACATATATGAATGAGGAGTGCTAAGGAATTTGGTGATAACAAATTCGGGAAGGGTTGATGGAATTGTGGTGATGGTCGATGACGGTGAGTGGTGTAGAATGTTAGGGTTTAAGATTTGAAGATGACTGAGATTGTATGTGAGATGTAATCGCAATTAAGATCAAATATAGAATTCTCTATTTTTTCGCAAGGGTTGCATCGTGCAATACAATGTGCCTACGTATCCTATTTAGAGATCAAGCAAGATGTAGTTCTTAGGGAGCAAGTAACCTAACCGCCACTTTGCAGGATTGGAAATACCTTCTTTCATTCTAGAACACATATTCTCTGTTTAAATTTGTCTTACATTTTCGATACTCCGTATGTTTTGCTGATGATATGCCATCACTATCATTTTGTACCTTTTATCATTTGACTTTCCATACTAGTTTATGGTCTTTTGATCTTGAATCGCTAAAAACTTAACATATTTTGGTGTAGGCCTCTGTCCTTGTCCTCTTCATATCTTATATCTTGTTTAGCAAAAGAAAAATATCATCCTATTGAAAAATACATAGAAATGTTACAATTCAAAATTTGACATAACAAGACTATTCGATCAACTTTTACACGTGGAGTTTGGATTTTGATATGCTTTCAAGAAAAACAAGATATTATACAAATACATATCTGTTTTAGAACTAGATTAATATCAAATAAATCAAAAGTAAAAAGTCTAAGGTTTTCAAAAAAAATGTAGCCAATCTGTATCTTTTATAAGAAAACACAATATACACAAAAGATCATGCGAATGCAGATTTAGATTTGATATCTCTAGATATCACATATCTTTCTAGGTTTTTATGTATTTTTTGGGTTGGTAAAAGCAACTTTAAGCCTATATATTGTGGTTTACATGTATAGTTCACCATATCTACAGCCTTCATATTTTCTTTAACAATAAGTGACATTCCTCTTCAAAACATTCATGTCATTTCCTTTTAAGATTTTGTCTTTGTCCAGCCTGTATAAAGAGTTCGTATAATCAATTAAGGGTTCTCGTGTATGTTAGCAATTGGCATTCACAGAATTTGGTTTGTGGGGTACACCAACAAGACTGGAGAACAGCAAAAATCAAATCAAATTTTGTTGGATGTCAAATGATGATATATACACTAAATACAAATTTTTAGTTAAAGCATAAGATTGAGGCATAAGATTTAAGTGAACATGTTACAAGTGAATTTGCTTTACAAAATAATACTGTATGTTTTTTAATCGTGGAATTAAACATGTAAATGAACGTTGCTCTACTCAATATCCATGTTCTATTCAGTGAAACAAATTTTCAGCATTCAACCTCTAACATACAAATTGACTGAGATTCATTCCTTTTTCATGTATGAGTTTCATTGCTCTCCCTGGTCGCCCGTGAGGCCACATGTTCAACAACTCATTATTCATCCTCTTTATGAAAATCTACTGTATTTGACTGTAATGTAACACCCTTTTCATTTAAAAGTGAAATCACACAAAAAATTAAACATGATAAAAAGAAACTAAAAAGAAAAATAAATTACAAAAACACCAGTTATGTCATTAAAAATCTTATTTGTTTTTGGCCAAAATCTTAGAAATTAAAAATTTATTTTCACTTCGATTATATGTTTTAAGAAAAGAGTAATAATTTTCTAAAAGTCTTATAATTTTTTTAATCGTATTTCAAATTCATATTATATAAACATCTAATTAAAAATCTAAACAAATAAAAGTAAATAAATATATAAAATTTTAAATAATTTAGAGACTTGGATGAATCACATTTTATAACAATAATTGTTTTTATCAGTTTAACATTATACAAGAAAATAATATCTTTATAAAGTTTTGCTCTACAACTTAAAGTTACATTAAAAATATTTTATAATAATATTTTGACATAACCTTCACATCATTTCAAAATAATCATTATATGCTGGAATAGAGAACTTGTCTTTATGGACTTTAGATTCGATTTTTCCCTTAAAAAAAAGTTTTATAATAACTAGCTTAAAACCAGCCGTGCTATTGTTTTTTACATTATATGAATTTTTTTCATTAATTTGAATTAATTTTTTAAAACATAAATTTTAGAGGCTTAAATTTTTAAATGAGATGATTTGATAATAATTATATAAATGTTATCTGTGATATTTGTAGAAAAGGAGGGATTTTAGTTAGAAACTATAGAAAAGATGATAGATTTTAGTTAAAAAAGGTAATCGGTTAATTATTAGTAATTATAAAATTATTATTTTATTTTATTAAATAAAATGTTCGTGATATAATTGGAAAAAGAGAGGTTAGAGAAAATTAACAAGGTAACATGTTTTAAGTGAAAAAGTTAATTGATTAGTTTATAGTAATTATAATTTAATTATGTTATTTTACGAAATAAAATTGCTCGTAATATTTTTAGAAAAGGAGGAATTAATTTTGTCCGTGATATTTCTAGAAAAAGTGGAAATTTAGTTAAAAAAAAATATAGAAAAGATGATACGTTTTAGCTGAAAAAGATAATCGGTTAATTATTAGTAATATAGTATTATTAATTTATTGTATTAAATAGAACCGCCCGTAGACTTCAATGCCAAGGAAATACCGTAGTTTTCCCAAGTCCTTCATCTCGAATTCGGAGGCAAGTCTCCGTTTAACATTTGCAATTTCACACGTGTCGTTACCAGTGATCACAATATCATCGACATAGACAATCAAAACTGTGATCTTCTCACATGTTCTTTTTACGAACATTGTGTGGTCTGAATCGCCCTGTTTGTAGCCAAATTTAACCACTGCTCTCTGAAATTTGCCAAACCAAACCCTTGGAGACTGGTTTAATCCATAAATAGTCTTCTTTAGTCTACATACTTTTTCAATGGTTGCAGCTATAGAAAAACCAGGTGGAATGTCCATGTAGACCTCTTCTTGTAGGTCTCCATGTAAGAATGCATTTTTTACATCCAACTGTTGAAGTTCCCATCCAAGATTTGCTGCACATGAAATAAGGACTCGAATAGAAGCCATTTTTGCCACTGGAGCAAAAGTTTCCTGATAATCAATCCCATAAGACTGAGTATACCCTTTCGCCACAAGTCTTGCTTTGTACCTATCAATCAACCCATTAGGTTTTTGTTTCACAATAAACACCCATATGCATCCTACTACCTTTCTTTCAGCAGGAAGATGAGTTAACTCCCAAGTGCCATTATGATTCAAGGCATTCATTTCCTCTATCATGGCATCTTTCCATTTAGGATCACATAAAGCATCCTGCCAAGTATGTGGAGTGGAAACACTGGACAAGGATGATACAAAAGCAAGTGGAGAAGGAGATAATGCATTATAGGAAACAAAGTTTGAGATAGGATGGTTAGTACAAGAGCGTAGACCCTTTCTAATAGCAATGGGAAGATTCAAAGTGGGATCAAGAGTATTACCGTTATCGGGCTCAGTTATAGGAGCTGTAGGATCTGCCTGGAGGTCAGAGGTCCCTGGATGTGGTAAAGTGGTGATATCATCATTTCTCAATCTGGAGTATGTTAACAAATCTGGAATGTCAAACCTATTTAAATCATCCGGCTCACTACTCATACGCGGAGGTGTAGATGATATGTTTGGACTAGTGTTTGGGCTAGTGTTTGGACTAGGAATAATAATGAATGGAAGTGACTCCTCTATTGCTTCACTATCAAGACTGTGTTGATTAATCTCCCCCTGAAGAAAAGAGGAGGAGCCGGGAGAGAAATAAGAAATAGACTCCCAAAAAGTAACATCATGACTAACAAATATGCGACGTGATGGAGGATGATAACACTTGTAACCCTTTTGAGTTGGTGAATAACCAATGAAAACACAGCGGAGAGCACGAGAATCAAGTTTGTCTTGCGAGGGAGAATGATTATGAACAAAACATACACTCCCAAATAACCGAAGAGGCAATGGATGAGAGGAAGGTGCAGGAACAAAAGACAATGGTGTTCTGAACTGTAGAACACTTGAAGAAAGACGGTTGATGAGATATGCAGCAGTCATGACTGCCTCACCCCAAAGATATTTAGGGGCATGCATTGTTAACATTAGAGACCGTGCTACCTATTTTAAATGACCAATTTTCCTTTCGACGACTCCATTTTGTTGGGAGGTTTTAACACATGTAGTTTGATGAATAATACCACATGTGTCCAAATAAGATGTAAATGGCCCACTATACTCAGTACCATTATCTCTTCGAAGAATTTTAACAGAGGCACTAAACTGTGTTTGTATCATGTGGTGGAAAGATTTAAAACACTCGAATACTTCACTTTTGTGTTTAAGGAGATATACCAAAGTAAGTCGAGAATGACAATCGACAAAGACAACAAACCACCTATATCCATCATGTGTAGGATGTTTAAAGGGACCCCAAACATCAGTATGAATAGTAGAAAAAAGAGTAGAACTTCTTTTATTTCTAGTTGGATAAGATGACTTTTTGTGTTTGGCTAGTTCACATGGTTCACAGAAAAATTCTTCCCTATTCCATTATTTTGCTAAATTAGGAAAGAGATGTGTTAAAACACCAAAGGATGGATGGCCTAACCGTCTATGCCATTGATACAAAGACTCTAAAACATGATTAGGTTTGGAAGACACCTGATAACTTGTTGAAGGAGAAACAGAATTTCCTTCCATAACATAGAGTCCATCTACCACTATACCACTGTCAAGGACCTTGCCTGTCGCCAGATCCTGAAATACACAATGAGAAGGGAAAAATGTTACTGAACAATTAAGATTTTCAGTAACACGAGAAACAGATAATAAATTTGCAGATAAGGAAGGAACATGCAAAACATCTGATAATGGTAATGATGAGAGGCAAAGAGAAGTGCCCTGTCCATGAAGAGGTGCAAGAACTCCATTAGCAACACGAATATTGCATGTTTCACCATGACATAACTCTAGAAAACCAGAATTTGATGTCATATGTGCCGATGCTCCGGAATTAATGATCCATGATGTAGGACATTTATCGGAGATTAAATGACAAGATATACCTGCGTGGGCTGAGTTAGCATTAAAAGGAATGCCTCTACTTGTGCTTCGGCCCCGAATTCCATCGAATTTAGGACTCACAAATGGAGTACTATGAAACCCAAATTTACCGCTACTTGTAGCAATATCCTCTTTTGTTGTGTTAATAATCTCAGCCATGATTTAATCAAAGCTTCTTCAGATATTTTTTTTTTCAGAAAATGAATAGTGGCGTACAGTATCCATGAACAATACTGTATGTATATGTGAACAGGGAATCGTACAGTATTGGTGAACAGTACCGTATCAGTGAACCGTACTATTCGTCATCTTCAACCTTGAGATTCTTTCGGCAGTCCGTACGGCTTCGTCTGACGTCGGTTTTGTATTCCGAATATTCCTTCGAACTCGTCTCGACGTGAGGAATCTATTGATATCCTCAAAACTGAGTTTCAACCACCTTTGTAAAACTCAAAATTTTCACTGGATTTGTAGTTTTCTTGAAAACTTAGAGCCCCAATAGTAATTCTGATGAGCACTTTCTTCCTATGTTATAACCTGCTTTGATACCATCTCATAATTTATATGTAGCAGCTGTGTGTGTATATATATATGTATATAACTGGAAGAACAGAGGATGAGAAAGTAATACAGAGAATCAGTTTTTCTTATAATCAGATAATATAACAATAGTTGCTACATTGCTTCTTTATAGTAAGTAGATTACATCACTGCATACGTTATTATAACAACTACATCACTGCATATGTCATTATAACAATTACATCACTGCATATGTCATTTGACATATATATATGCATGACTCTTGGTAAATACATTTAACTTGTACATGAATCTCAGCTATATTAAATTTACTCCAGATTATTCTTTCAATATCTCAACTTCCATTATTCTCAAACCCTAAAATTACTATATTTTTGAACGCATTGTAGAAACCAAACTGATACACCTTTTAAACTCACAAATCAAGATATAACAGCTATGTATAAAACTGGGAAAAGAGAATAAATTGCAAGTGAAAAGGAAACTCTTATTTCTTGCAACTGACTAAAACACAACGTACAAAAGGTTTAAATATGCCAACTACAGAGTCAGCTATAATGCAACAACTAACTCCTACAAATTCTCTAACACTCCTCCTTATTCAAAGCACTACCTAAAAACACTGCAACAGGCACCTGACTACTTCAACCTAATTTAAACGTGTCTGACTCGACACAAACAAAACAATACATCAAATAAATAAATAAAACAAATGATCATAGTTTAGATTAAATCCAACACGCATTAATTCCTTATGACAGTGCCCAACAAATGGTGCAATGGAGTTTAACTTTAATAATATGTAATATATATAGTTCCTTTTTAGCTCACGGAACATCTAAATTGTGCTTAGTCATCGTATATTGAAAACTATTGAATAATATTTGTAGTACCATAAGATCTCAACCTTTCCTCCGATACCATAGGTTTTAGATGGACTTGTCACTTAACATGGTATATATCAGAGCTCGTTTTAGGTTCGGTCTAAGGTTACACTCCTTCCTTTCCCAATTATTTAATAAAATATTTTTTGCTTGTATTGACTATGTTTGTTGTCGTTGTTGTTCGTCAATAATAGTGAAACGTATGGTATAATTGAGGGGGAATGTTAAATAATATTTGTTGTAACATAATATCATGTTAGGCCTTTCTCACATCTTAAAATTTTAGATGGACAGCTTACTTAGCACGAATATCTATGATTAATGTCATTGTAAATAAAAAAGTTACTCATTCAGTAAATAAAAAGGTCCAATAGTAATGGGTTAGCAAAAAAAGAGATCCAATAGTAATGTTGTTAGTAGCACAAGGCTACGTTGGTGGGTTCACAAACTCACCGGTATGTTTCGTTTCGTTTTTCCTCAATTTGTTTTATCTCTGTTACATAGTAATATGCCGCATGCTTTTAGTGATAACTTAATATTCTGTTTATCATCATGCTCATCTGTGCAAGGTGCTGTATTTGTAGCTTAATTATTTGGCTATATTGCACATCTCGTCATACACGCATTAATAGCTGTGCCGATTTTTAAACTATACTCAGTTGCTCACCAATAACAGTTTCTGTTGTCTTATTCACAATTACATATGTCCAGTATATGTACATGATAAAAGATTCAATTTTATATGTGATCTTACATGGTTTCTCCTATGGAATTTGATATGTGTTTCAAATTTAATAAGATTATTAAAGATTTATTATTTGGATTAATTGTTTAGTAATTATAATATGAATTTTGTTAAGTAATATGTGTTTAAATAATTTCAAAATTCCTGCTCAAAAATTCATTTTATTAGTTGGTTATTATTTAGATATATCGTGTCTCGTTAGATTTTAAAGATAAAAGAAAAGAATTTTTTTTAACCATCTTAGTCGCTAATTTCGTTGATTTGCCATGACATTTATTTTAATTAATATATGAACTTGTTTTATGTTGCGTGGATGAATTATCCAAGAGAAGTGAGTTTTATGTAGCTTGGTTATTAGTTAATGGACAAATGGCAAGTGTTGATAACATAAGTGCTTCAGTGTTAAATATTAATAAATGCATGTGTTGTATTTGTTAAAGAGCAAAAACATGTTAAAGTTTAGGAACCTTTTTGCAGTTTATACTTGAATGGACTTGGCCGTGTATAATTATTGTTGGGCTTTTGAGGCCATTAATTGATCTTTTTATTATGATTTGTTTGTAATAAATCATGGTCCATTTGTTTTATGTTGATGGTTAATTGATTTTACAATATTGATTATAGTCTCTGTGCAGTCTTTAGATAACTTGTTTTGTTTAAAGCTCTGGCCGCTTGTTTTTATATGCTTAAATTGATTTAGAAATCTTGGAAGCATGTGATAAGTGGATTTTATATCCACTTGGAACGCTTCATTTCGACTTAAATTGGTGTCTTGACCTCAGGTATGTCGTGTTTTTTATTCGTTTTAGTGAGATTGTGCAGGGTTGCTAACTTAAGGTTGGAAGATATAAATTGCATATTTTATGGTGGATTTGAGTTCAAGAAGTGAAGAATGACAACTTGCAAAAGAAACGAAGGAAAAAGGAGTTAAAACGAAGAAAAACAGTAAAAATTAACTTCCGGCGGAAGCCGGGCGTGCTGCGGCGCGTGGATGGGCGCTACGGCGCGGTGGAAGTCTCAGTCGGGCGATACGGCGCGCGCGGCCGCTCGGAAATTTTCTGATTTACTGTTTGGGCCATATCTTGAGTTCTACAAGTCCGTTTTGGACGATCTTACAGTCCACGCGAAGATAACGGAATTCTCTTTCATTCTAAAGTGATCCAGATGTCCAAATACAAATGGAACGGCCCAGAAATACTGAAGAAAAGTCAGTTACGAATTTTCCTTTAAAACAGAATCAGTTTAGGAAACGTATTTTGTGCCGAACTGCAGAAATTCTATTTTAATTCTGTTTTGGTAGTTTCTTGCTGGAAAAGACTCTTATGGCCTATATAAACACACTCTATCATCATTGAACGTACTAAGACTTAGAATAACACAGCGAGAGCCAAAGATAGAGATTCAGACTTGGAGACGAATTTCGGAAGGACGTGACAGCATTCGGAGATCGAGATCTACTTTTGTTTTCTTCTAATTAGGCGATACTTTGGATTTCAGATTTGTTTTTCTTAACTCTATTACTCTAGCATAATTATTATTCATACTTTGTGTACTACCATGGTTTCATCAGATCCCATGATGACGAGCAGTTCGATTATGAACTAATCATTGTCATGGGATTCTAACGAATTTATTTACAGAGTTTAGAAGTTTGCTTGCTTTAGAGATTTGTGTGTGATCAATTGTGATATCCTCGTATGGTTGTGCTTAATGTTTTTAGATGCGTAGCTAACATCTAAATTGTTAATCTCTTGTGAAGCGACGGTGGATCTTGAAATTTAGAACTTGCCATGCTAGCATAGGATTATGTATGTTTTGACATCATGATTTGTAGCATAATTTGAACTATCTTATGCTGCCCTATGTGATCTCTATGGATAACTTGTGCTTCAACCGTTATGTTTTCAAATCTTATAGACATATAGGGTCTAAGCATAATTGGTGTCTACCCATCTTCTATCTCTTTTGTGGATGTATGAGTAGTTTGGTATTCGTATACTGAGAGGTAGCCTATACTGGTTTCGTGTTGTCCGATCAGATATCATAACCATCACATACTTTGATTAAAGGCATCAACTCTAAGCGAAGTATTTAATGAAGTTAGGATCCCATGTTTATTCTCTCATAAGTAATTCGGTTTTAAGCCACGTTAGTTAATTAGATCTAATATTTGTTAATTTGCTTCTTAGTTAATTTAGGTAACCAGAACATAAATTTGATACTTGTCTTAGCAGTGAATTAAAATCATACATTGATGCATAGGTGCATATTCTGTTTTAAACTAGTCTCTGTGGGAACGAACTAAACTTACTCATATATTACTTGTGACCGCGTACGCTTGCGTGAATTAGTGCGAACAAGTTTTTGGCACCGCTGCCGGGGACTCGGTGTTTTATAGTTTATGTGCTTGTCATCAGTGGTCGTTAAAGTTCACTGACTCGGATTATTTTCTTACTTAGTTTGTTTTGTTTTGTTTGTTTCAGGTACTTGAGCGTGTATGTGAACACGTTCTCAGTCTCGTAAACTGGCAGAAGGACTTGAAGCAGTAGTAGATATGGGAGAACCAGCAGCAGCAGCTAAGGCTTTGAAGGACTATTCTCAGCCGAAAATCAATGACATCCAATCTAGTATTGTCAGACCAGCCATTGTGTAAGAACCCTGATTTTTGGTAGGAATTAAAACTTTTATTATAGAATGGATATGGATTCCATTATTTATATGTCATGAAAGATGCAAAAGGGTTGACAACTTAGGTAAGAATAATCTATCTTTAAGAAAGTAGGATATGGCATACAAACAGAGGAAGTATTCTCATGTCATCCAAATCGATATCTAGTATAAGTCCAGTGGTTCCGTAAAAGGGTTAAGGAACGCTCGGAAAAGCGCAAAGACATTTTTCTAATTAAAAGGAATAAAGAGAGAATAATTGATGAATAGTGTTCTTAGTGGAAATTGGAATATTATTAGAGGCCGCTATATAGGAGTACCCGGAACGGATTTCTGAGTTTGTATTAATGATCCAAGGGGAAAAATAGTGTATGTAAAAGTTATCGGATTCTGAAAAATAGAACTTTTATTTTCCCCGAGATTTCCTTGGACACTGAAAGACTTAAGGGATTATTGAAAAGATTTAAGGAATATGGATTCAAGAATTATTAAAGAGAATTGAGAATGATAGTATAAATATTAAGATGGTTTCCGGCAAAACCCTAACTAGAAATCTTTGAGATATTCCTCCGAACGATCAATGAATTGAGCAATGACCGGACAAAGAAACAAGTAGGGGATCAAGATACATGCATGTGCTAGTAGATATTATCAAGTAACCAAGTAGTTACATGATCAACTAGCTAGCTTACTTAGCAAACATAACCAAGCACTTAGCTTCCAAACTAAGACAAACTAATACTCATCCATTAAGTGATGCATGCAATGACATCCTACCTTTATTAAAGTAGCTTTATGGCTTAGATATTATCTTAATAACATATCAATAATTCATTTGGATGAGACTAAACCAAGCAACCAAGCAAGAACACTCCAAACTCTCTCAAAACTACAACATTCAGCCCCTCTTTAATTCCAAATTCAAAATCCTACTTCCAACCATCATTTGATCTCCAAATTTTGATGGTAAGTCTTACATTTCACAAAAATGATCTCCTAGAAATCTTAGCTTCAAACTCCATTGTTTCCATTTTCAAATAAATCCTCAAAGTGGAGGGTGAATAGTAACCTTCATGAACTAACTTTGATTTTCTTGATTTCTTTGATGATCTAAGCTACCTTAAGGCCATACAAGGACTATATAAGGATTATCAGGGCTACTCCACACTCCAAGGAAGGTATAACACTTGAAACCCTAGCTTGAATCTTGAGTTTTTATGGAGTTTTGGATGATATATGCATGTATAATTCTTAGAGATGTGATTAAGCTTTGTTATATGTAAAACTAGTTAGTAAGAATGGAAAGGCAGTGCTTGGCCTCAGTTATATGGTAATTATCATGTATATGTGGTGTAGAGTGGAAACCATGATTGTTGGAGTATTTTAATTTTGGAAATATCCGAGTTATAGCCGTCGTAATGCCAAAATTTCCTTAACCATTAAAAACCATGTAGGACAGTAGCCTTAATTTTCTGTTCTTGATGATTTTATGAACTGACCTTATAGATCTCGAGCCATAGATCGTTTTGGTGAAAGAATCGAAGCAAACGAACTTATGGTTTAGGAATTATGGCCGATTTACTAAAAGTGGTTCGAAACCGTAAATGCAAATTTGTAATTGAAATTGAACCTCCTTAACTTGAGTAATTCAGTGACGAATCTTGGTAATTAAATATTAGAGATCATAAGGAAGGTGTGAGAGAAGACCTCATGTTAAAAAGATCGTTTTCTGATTTTATAAAAAATATTCGAATCAGGGTTAAGTACGAATGAACCCCTAAGAAGAACGAGTGGTTATAACTTTGGAAAATCACTTAGATAACGAGCGATAAATCTCGAGGTATAATCTTTCGACCTTAGAACTAATATGGCTTAAGTACCTACCAAGTGTAAGTGTAATGACATAACTTGATAGCAAGCAAGTGTCGGGTCATAACGGTGTTAATGAGCGATAACCTAAAAACGTGCTTTAGCTTAAAGTAAAGTATTTACTTGGCGTTTCAAAGTGATAGGTGATTAACCCGGGATAATTTTGGTTATTTATAGATTGTCGGACCACCCCGAGTCATACCACTAGCATAGCGGGAGTACCAGGCAAGTCTTCAATCAATTTGAAGCTGTTGTTGTGATAATATATATATGATTTGATGTTGTTATACATATGCCATAGCATGCATGCCTACTTTCAAAATTGATCTTGTGATACTTGTTCCCTGATTGATGTTGGCTTATAAGTTAGATACCAGATATACTAATTATTAGCCGGATATTGCTAAGACCCTTAGTGAAGGGCATATGACCTCATTCTTCTAATAAAGACCGGGAGTCGGTATTTTGTAATATAGAGATAGTCGTGGAAACCCGGATGGATTCTAGTGACAGATTATTTGATGAATGTTATTTGAATATTATCTCAATCGAGAAGTATTATATGAATTTTATTTTAAATATTCATTCGAGTTTATTTATTTAATGAATATTATCTTTAATATTCATTTGAGCTTTATTTATTTAAATGAATATTATTTCGAATATTAATTTGAGTTTAATTGTTTATTTTATATTATTTTCGAATATTCATTTGAGCTTATTTACTTAATGAATATTATCTTGGATATTCATTTAAGGTTTTAATTATTTTCTTGAATATTTATTCGAGGAATTATTTATTTAATGAATATTTTATACATACTTATTCGAGGGTTAATCATGAGCAATATTTATATTAAGAATATGCTTGAGCTATTTCCGGTTTAATAAATATTCTCTGAATATTTATTTAATTCTTTCAACTAGTTCTAAAATGAGATATTTCATTCAAAAATTTTCTTGATATTCAAATACTATGTAAGTTATCTCTGAGTCGTATTATTATTATTATTTTTATCAAGGAAGGTTCTCAAAACTCTATTCTTCATTCGAATCTATCGTCTAAAATATAAGGGAACCTTGCTTGAGAGATGTTATTTCTTTGACTGCCCGGTCATATACTTGTTAAACTACCCTTTTCACTCACATCTCGATTCTTTTCAAACATCGATATGAGTCTTTTTGGTTACCTCCTCAACACTCGAGGGGTAAGATTGATGGAACAAGTTTATATCGATTAACAAGCGATAGCTTGGGAAATATTGGTGAATTTTCCTTTCCAACTTGATATGACTACTTTGTGGGGTCTTATCAACAAGTATTATACTTGGGGAAAGGAGAACGAACTTTACGTTTCAGAATCATGGATTCTATTCGGACTAGGAGTTGTGTAAGATGCCGAGTAGCGTCGGTCCATCCCATTGGCCCAACCATTGGCCGGGGAGATCTAACGGGCGGTAGACAAGTAAATCCGTCAGTTCTTCCTTCTACCGGTTGTACAATCTATGATTGATCATCGTAAGGATTTGAACAGCGGGCGCGGTGAATACTCCAGCATTAGTTCATCATCCAAATTTATTAATTTATTGTCTACAACATGAAGTGTCACTCTTGTTGACAGGGTTTGAGAATTGTTCAAAACTGAAAGTACCCTTGCTTACCTTGCAACTTCATCGTTTACCTTATACTGGTACTATGTTCGTTAATGCATGACATATGGTTTCGAATATATTTCAGAACTGTTATATATTATTGTTCAGTTACATATTATTTTTGGTAGGCTATTGCTCACCCTTGCTTTATTTATTATATCACAACAACTTGATCTGATGGCCAGCACAAGTCACACTCGGTGCAAGCAGGGACAACAGTCATAGGGTTACCCACTGATGTCATGGTCGGCATTGCTGAGGTAGGAGCAACCAGTAGGCTAGACTGTCAACTTTTGATTCATCAGACTTATTATATGTATGACGTATGTAAATGGATGGCAAAGAGTGTGTAACAGTTAAATTGTAATTCTTTTGGGTTGTAAGAACTCAAAACTTGTGATTAATAATATTTGTTGGTTATTCTGCTTTCATCTCTGGGACTATAACGGGTGTGTTTTATGTTGTTGTTTTGGGTCACAAGGTTGTAAGTTAATTTATGTTAATGTTGTGGATGGAAATTGAGACCGTGACGACCGGATCTCCGACCCTTGATCTGGGGCTGTTACACATTGCAGCTAACAACTTTGAAATCAAGCCTGACACGATTCAGATGGTACAGAATTCAGTTCAATTTGGGGGTGCTCCTACGGACGATCTTAACATGCACATCCGGGATGTCATTGAGATCTGTGACACTTTCAAGTTCAACAGTGTGTCGGAAGATGTTGTTAAATTGTGACTTTTCCCATTCTCTCTTAGGGATAAAGCTAAGAGCTGGTTACACTCTTTACCAGCCGGTTCTATTACTACATGGGAGGATCTTGCTCAGAAATTTCTCACTAAATTCTTCCCCATGGCTAAAACAGCAGCAATCAGGAACGCTCTTACTCAATTTGCACAGCAGTCAGGTGAATCTTTATGTGAAGCTTGGGAACGCTACAAGGAAATGCTAAGGAAGTGTCCTCATCATGGTATGCCAGACTGGATGGTGATCAATGGTTTTTATAATGGGCTGGGAGCACAATCTAGACCATTGCTAGACGCAGCATCAGGTGGAGCTTTATGGGCAAAAAGCTACGAGGAAGCTTATGAGCTAATTGAGACGATGGCTGCTAATGAATATCAGAATCCAACTCAGAGACTATCTGATGGCAAAGTAGCAGGAATTATGGAAGTGGATGCAGCTACAACTATTGCAGCTCAGTTGAAGGCATTGACTATAAAGGTGGATTCTCTGACTAATTATGGAGTTCAGCAGGTTGCAAGTGTGTGTGAGCTTTGTGCGGGTGCACATGAGACGAATCAGTATGCTATCTCTTTTGAATCAGCACAGTTTGTGAGTAACTACTAGAGACCTCCTGCACCAGCACCTGCCACTTATCATCCTAGCAACAGAAATCACCCTAATTTCAGCTGGAGCAACAATCAAGGGGGTATGCAACAACCTCAGCAGCCTTATCAACAGTTTCAGGGTCAACAATATAGAGCTAAGCCGTTCAATCAAGGTTCAGCAGTATGCTCTAAGACAGCAATTCCAACCTTCGAGATTTTAGCAACAGCCTCATGCTAGTGCGGGGCAATCTTCTTATTAAAAATCTGAAGTGGAAGAATTGAGGATGATGTGTAAAAGCCAAGCAGTCTCTATCAAAACTTTGGAGAATCAGATTGGGAAGATTGCTAATGCCTTGCTGAATAGGCTGCGAGGAACTCTTCCTAGTGACACCGAGCCAAATCCAAAGAGTGAGCGAAAAGAGACTTGCAATGCATTAACGTTAAGAAGTGGTAAGGAGACTGAGGGGAACTCAAAGAAAGCTGATGAAGAGGTTATAAAGGAATCTGAGTCTAATGAAGAGCCTCAAGAGTTGGTGCATAAAGTATCCAGAAAAGATCAAGTTGAACCCGTTGAAGCACCGACACCAGAAAAGCATGTCTACCCGCCTCCTCCATATCCTCGACGCTTGCAGAAAAGTCAAGAAAAGCAATTTCAGAAATTTTTGGACGTTTTCAAGAAATTGTCCATTAATATTCCTTTTGCTGAAGCATTAGAGCAGATGCCGAGCTATGCCAAGTTCATGAAGGGTATTCTATCATGGAAGTTGAAGCTCGAGGACTTAGAGACGGTTACTTTGACAGAAGAATGCAGTGTTGTTTTGCAACAAAAGTTGCCTCATAAGCTTAAGGATACAGGAAGCTTTACCATACCTTGCACCATTGGCAAGCTTTCTTTCGACAAGTGTTTGTGTGACTTGGGAGCTAGCATCAATCTCATGCCTCTGTCTATTTTCATGCAACTTGGTCTACCGGATCCAAAACCTACAAACATCTCCTTACAGCTAGCTGATCGATCGATCACATATCCTAGAGGTATCGTGGAGGATGTTTTGGTAAAAGTTGATAAGCTCATCTTCCCTGCGGTTTTTTTGATTCTTGATTTTGAAGAAGATTAGAAGATTCCCATCATCTTGGGAAGGCTTTTTCTTGCTACTGGCCGTACTTTGATAGATGTGCAGAAAGGAGAGCTCACAATGAGAGTGCAAGATCAGACTGTCTCTTTTAATGTGTTTAAGGCCATGAAATTTCCTGCAGAGAATGAAGAGTGCTTTAGAGTGGAAGGAGTTGATATTGGCAAGAATAAAGCATTTGATCAGATATTGAATTCGAATCCATTAGACGTTGCTTTACAAGGAAAGTCTGATACTGAAGATGAGGAATTGGGCGTGGCTGATCTTTGGTATTCTCAGGTGTTGATTGATGAGGTTGTTTCATGGTCAAATCTTGAGGATAGTGCAATTGAGTCTTTTCTTGAGAAAGATGTTTTGTTAAATTATGAGGGTAATAAAGATCTTCATGAGTTGTATAGGAATTTTATTTCTGATGAGATGTTAGAGGAATTGAATGCTATTTGTTCTAAGCATGAAATTCAACTTGAGGATAGTTCTTTTTATCCTAAGTCTGTTGTTAAGACTTCTGTTGGTGAACCACCCACTTCCGTTCCTAATCCGTCTATTTCCACTCTTGATCAGTCTTTGGTAGTTAATAATGAAAATCATCATGTTGAAGAAGCTTCCAAACTCGAGATTAAACCACCAGATCACCTGAGGTATGCACATTTGGGTCAATCATCGACTTTTCTTATTATTATTGTTGCTAACTTGTCAGGTAGTGAAGAGAATAATGTTACTGATACTTTTGAGGAGCAAAGAAGGCTGAAACTTGTCATCAAGGATGTAGCCCCGGAAAAGATAATTAAATGGCCATATAGAGATACGATGTAGAAATTTTCAAGAGAATAAGCCATTGCCATGTCTAGCTAAAGACTTTAAACAAAGGCGCTTCCTGGGAGGCAACCCATGGCTTTCCTGCTTTCAATAAAAGATCATTTTCCCCAATTCTTCATAATTCTGGATTATTATTTCCATGCGGAGGGTGTAGAGGTCGCTTGGCCTGTTTTTGGAACTCACACTACTTATCCATCACCAAATTCACCACCTGTGAAGGGTGGCCCTGCTGATAGTTAGGTATGTCTCTTCTATCCTTTTATTGCCTTCAATGGGGACATTGAATATCTTAAGTTTGGGGGTGATTTGGGGGGTAAGTAGTGTTAGTTGAGTCTTTGTTCATGTAGGAATCATATTTTGCATGTTTAGTGGTAATTTATTCATAGTTGTTCGTATTATTGCATGTTTGTTTCATGTAGGACATTTTGTTATTTTGTTTTCGTATACCATATGAGTCCATTTAGTTGCATTTCATGGCATATTTTCATGATCCTTTAGGATGAGCTAATTCTGATTGGTAGGTTGATGTCTATTTGAGTGTGGTAATGATGAATAGAGGGTTGATTTAAGTACCTAGGAATTGACTTGCATGCTTCAGAAACAAAATCTTTACACAACTCATCGTTTGCTTTTGGGCTAGGTCGAGTCATACTTGTTTGGTTGTTTTGAGATTTAATCACTTGTTTATATTTAGAATTTTCTTTATTCCCTTGATGGCGTAGGAGCACTAAAATATAAGTTTGGGGGAAACCAGGGATTTCATGCTAGTTGTTAATAAAAGTTAGGTGTCAAAAGGCTAGTAGCCGATCATATATTATGAGTAGTCTAGGGTTGGATGAGATGGAGCAAAACACACTCATTCCAAGTTAGTTGTGTGTGGAAAAAAAAGGAAAAAAAAAGAATTGTATGAATTGTTAATTTGCAGAATTAACCAGGGTGAGCTCTTTAATACTCGAGCAATTAAGTTCTAGGGGACTTTGTGCCTAGTGACCTAAGACTTCTCCGGTCTGGGATCCATTAACACAACGCTCGCTACATGGGTATTATTGTATAAGCCTTTAGGGGTCTCCTCCATTGCACAGTTAAATAAGCATGCGTATTGTGTATAGTATTATGTGTCGTAGTTTGTGTAGTAATAAAGGATGAATTCCTGTCAAACTCAAATGATGATGGAGGTGTTTCTAGGTTATGAAGTGTCTAGCATTCATTCTATTGATAAACCTGTGATTGTTTTGGCGAAGAATATGTATGATTTTGATCTAGTGTTAGGAGTATATCTGATGAGCATCGCACACACCCACGTTTCTGTTCATGTATTGTTAGTATACGGGGACTTAGTCGAGCTCTGTTTGGACGTATTGCATTTCTTTGAGATATTTGCTTGTTGATTGGTTTTGGTTAATCTAAGGGGATCGTTGCATTTTCATGTTAGTTGCATTCATGCATTGCATTGCATTAGGTAGTATCGAGTCTGTTTTATGCTTGAGGAAAAGCATCGGTTTAAGTTTGGGGGTGTGATAAGTGGATTTTATATCCACTTGGAACGCTTCATTTCGGGTTAAATTGGTGTCTTGACCTCAAGCATGTCGTGTTTTTGATTCGTTTTAGTGAGATTGTGCAGGGTTGCTAACTTAAGGTTGGAAGATATAAATTGCATATTTTATGGTGGATTTGAGTTCAAGAAGTGAAGAATGACAACTTGCAAAAGAAACGAAGGAAAAAGGAGTTAAAACGAAGAAAAACAGCAAAGAATTAGCTTCCGGCAGAAGCCGGGCGCGCTGTGGCACGTGGATGGGCGCTACGGAACGGTGGAAGTCTTAGTCGGGCGCTACGGCACGGGATCGGGCACTACGGCGCGCGCGGCCGTTGGGAAAATTTTTGATTTACTATTTGGGCCATATCTTGAGTTCTACAAGTCCGTTTTGGATGATCTTACAGTCCACGCGAAGATAATGGAATTCTCCTTCATTCTAAAGTGATCCAGGTGTCCAAATACAATTGGAACGGCCTAGAAATACTGAAGAAAAGTCAGTTACGAATTTTCCTTCAAAACAGAATCAGTTTAGGAAACGTATTTTGTGCCGAACTGTAGAAATTCTATTTTAATTCTGTTTTGGTAGTTTCTTGCTGGAAAAGACTCTTATGGCCTATATAAACACACTCTATCATCATTGAGCATACTAAGACTTAGAAGAACACAGCGAGAGCCGAAGATAGAGATTCAGACTTGGAGACGAATTCCGGAAGGACGTGACAGCATTCGGAGATCTAGATCTACTTTTGTTTTCTTCTAATTAGGCAATACTCTGGATTTCGGATTTGTTTTTCTTAACTCTATTACTCTAGCATAATTATTATTTATACTTTGTTTACTACCATGGTTACATCAGATCCCATGATGACGAGCCGTTCAATTATGAAGTAATCGTAGTCATGGGATTCTAACGGATTTATTTACGGAGTTTAGAAATTTGTTTGCTTTAAAGATTTGTGTGTGATAAATTATGATATCCTCGTATGGTTGCGCTTAATGTTTTTAGATGCGTAGCTAACATCTAAATTTTTAATCTCTTGTGAAGCGACGATGGATCTTGAGATTTAGAACTTGCCATGCTAGCATAGGATTATGTATGTTTTGACATCATGATTTGTAGCATAATTTGAACTATCTTATGCTACCCTATGTGATCTCTATAAATAACTTGTGCTTCAACCGTTATGTTTTCAAATCTTATAGACATATAGGGTCTAAGCATAATTGGTGTCTACCCATCTTCTATCTCTTTTGTGGATGTATGAGTAGTTTGGTATTCGTATACTGAGAGGTAGCATATACTGGTTTCGTGTTGTCCGATCAGATATCATAACCATCACATACTTTGATTAAAGACTTCAACTCTAAGCGAAGTATTTAATGAAGTTAGGATCCCATGTTTATTCTCTCATAAGTAATTCGGTTTTAAGCCACGTTAGTTAATTAGATCTAATATTTGTTAATTTGCTTCTTAGTTAATTTAGATAATCAGAACACAAATTTGATACTTGTCTTAGCAGTGAAATGAAATCATACATTGGTGCATAGGTGCATTTTCTGTTTTAAACTAGTCTCTGCGGGAACGAACTCAACTTACTCATATATTACTTGTGACCGCGTACGCTTGCGTGAATTACTGCGAACAACATGCTTTTAATCTCGGGTATTGTTAGATAAGTTTTAAATAAATGTTTAATTGTTTTACATGTATACAAGTATGTATGGTGTAAATGATTAATGATGTTGGTTATTAAAATTTTAGGATTTGTTCGTGCAATTATTTCAGTATTTAGTATCGACTTCGAGGTAAGTACCTTTGACTTATTTTTCGTTTTTGAAAAAGATATTTGAATTGTGATTTCATATTTTCGTATAAGATATAAGATTCTATTTTAAACTGTATAAGATATAATTATTTGAATTTTAGAAACCCAGTCTCTACATTTCGAACCCGTTCGTAATTTACGCTATAGTTTCGGAACTAGCCTTAGATACCCTTAGTAGGCGCACAAGTGTGCAACTTTAGATGCCTATTAAAGGCGCGCGATTATTGAACTTTAGATTCCGGTCACTGGCAAAGTGTGACAAAAGAATAAGAATAAGATGCCGGTCACTGGCAAAGTGTGCCGGTAGATCAAGACTGTGGTATTTTCAATTTTCATTTTGTTTCTGTTTTCTGTTTCTGTTTTAAATTCTGAATTTTTGAAAAAAATAAACTTTGGGTTGGATTTATTTTTTGCAAAGGATTTGCAAACTGATACTTGATTTTGAAAATTGTTTCATTAAAATGCCGATTGATTTTTAAGAGCATCTGTTAGTCAATTTGTACTTGCTGAGCTGTGTAGCTCACTCTTTTCAAGTATTTCAGGTTGTTAAGCTTTGGTTCGAATAAGGATGTGAGCTTATGGATTTCATGCTATGTGATTTATTGCTATTATTGGGAAAGACTTATAGTTTATTTAGAATAATTTTAGTGATTTATTAGGCATTGATCATTGGATTTGTGGAGCTGCGTCTCCGGTTTTATGATTTTGAATTATTAAGTTTGACCGCTGCATTTGACTATCGTTAATTTGATTTATTTGAATAAATTTTCGATTTTATTTAAATTTCATTTTTAGAATTAATATCCTGAAAATTCGGGATGTTACATTGAAGCGGATGGTTAATGGTTCTGGTGAGCATGGCTAGCAAGAATGCTCAAGGCCTTAAGACTATATATCCAACCATAGGGCCGGGTGATTCAACAAGGATAGAATGTTCAGGAGCAGGACTGCAGGAGGCTAACCCGCCACTTTGCAGGACTGGAAATAGCTTATTGCATTCTAGAACACATTCCTTCATTTAAATAAATTGTTATGGATTTCCGATACTCTATTTTTCTGATCGTATTTGCCATTAATTACTATCATTTGTATGTATTTGCCATTAATTACTCTCATTTGTACCTTTGATCATTTGACTTTCAATACTAGTTTATGGTCATTCGATCATGAAGTGCTAAAACCTTTACATATATTTGGTGTCTTTGACATGTTCATATCTTATATCTTAACTAACTCATAACCTGTAAAACATGGGTTATTTTAAAATTTTTATAATTTTTTTATAGTTTAGTAAAAAATTTGAACCTTACATTTTTGTATATAATAACTTTTAGTATTAAATATGAATTAATATATTGTTGGCATTAATATGTTGTTGGCGGAAATCGAATTTTAGACCTCTTTATGTAACAAGTATTATTGTATTTAACGGTCATCATTCATTTGAGTTGAAGTTGTGAATGAGAGATAACCAAAAATGATAACTAAAAATAGGCGCTTAACCAAAATATAAATTATACCACTTTCGCATGGCAGAGTATAGATTTGCAAAAAAAAAAATATCTTTATATTAAATAATAAGTAAAAAAAAATCAGAATTCAAAATCTGACAAAATAAGACTGTACTTGATCAACTTTTACACATGGAGTTTTAGCGTTTGATATGCTTAAAAAAACAAGATTTTATATAAATATGTATCTTCTTTAGTATAAGATTAGTATCAAAAAAATCTAAAGTAAGAAATCTAAGGTTTTGAAAAAAATTATAGGCAATCTGTATCTTATATAAGAAAACACAAGATCATGCAAATGTAGCAGATTTTGATTTGATAATATCACATATTTGTCTAGGTTTCTGTTTATTCTTTGGGTAGTTAAAAAGCAACTTTAGTGGTTTGATTATATGCCTAGTCCACCACAAGTCCCTAATTACGGCCTTCATATTTTGTTCAAAACATTCATCTCAATTTCTCTTAGATTCCGTTCAAAACATTCATCTCATTTTCTCTTAAGATTTCATCTTTGTCCAGTATGTATAACGAGTTCACATGATCAACGAGTTCACATGATCAACGGTTCTCGTGCATGTTAGCAGTTGGCATTCAAAGAATTTGGTTTATCGGGTACACCAGCAAGACTGGGGAGCAACAAAAGTCAAATTTGGTTTAATGCCAAATGCTGATATATGCATGAATTAAAAATAAAAAAAATCAGTTGAGGCATACGATTATAGAGAACCTGTTACAAGTGAATTTGCTTTACAAATTAATTTGTTTTTTCTTGGGTAAAATAGCTAATTGGTAACTGAAGTCACTATTAACTTGCAAGTATGTCACGAATTAAAAAAACTTTCAGTCAACTAATGAAATACTTAAAAACTTGCAAATTGGTAATTGCCGTAAGTTTCGTTAAAAACTCTAACGGAAAGATGACGTAGATGTTGACATGGCACAATGAAACTTGCAAGTAGGTCACTGAACTTGATAACAATTTTCAATTAGGTCATTAGCCAAATTTAATTTTAACTGATTAAATTTTAAAAAAAAATTCCGAATGATTTTTCTTTAATAAAATTTAAAATTATGCATACCAATTCAATAGATATGCTTATGAATAAATAGAAGTGAACGAAAAGATAACATGTTTTTTTTCCGATAATGATAAAAGGTAAAAGAAAAATTGAATGTTTACATTTTTTCCAAATAATTACACTTTAGTTAAATTTAATTTGTATATATCGCTTTAACCCATATGCTTGTAAATCGATACAATTGAACAAATATTTAAATATCCCTTTTTTCCATTTATTTAATTTATAATTTAATTAAATTTAGAATTGAACATATCCATTTATTTTATATGCTAGTAAATCGGTAAAAGCAAACAAATATTTAAAAAAATATCAAGTTTCCGATCCATCTTTTTCGATTTTAATAACTGATGCCAAAAGTATAATTTTTTTTGAATAATTTTTTTGAATGATTACTATTTAAATTTTAAAAAACATAATCTTTTAAATAAAAAATTTCGATAGATATTTTTTGAATATATTTTTTTTCAATCAGTGACCTAACTGAAAATTAGCACATAGTTCAGTGACCTAACCGTAAATGTATTGTCTTTTAACGGAGAACCGTTAAAAGTCAACATAATTTAATGGTCGTGCAAATTTTTTATGTTTATTATTGTGATTGCAAGCTAATTGTAACTTCATGATGCGATTGAATGTTTTTATTAACTTCGTGACCTACTTGCAAGTTACTAATGACTTCAGTGACCAATTAGCTATTTTATCGTGGAACTAAACTATTATGCCCAAAGTTAGCATAGACGTAAAGTAAGCCCACTGAGCCATAATGGGCCTAAATATGATAATTGGGTTGCCAAAGCCCACTGGCAGGGACCATTCCAACATATTCTTCAGAGTTGTATTCGTTGATTAGAGGAAGAGAACGATCCTCATCAAGGGATCGCTTCGCACATGGCTCCCAGCGAGGGGTCGCACCATCACTACTCTACATTAAGGACTAGCGTGGCCTAAGACTCTCAAAATGAAAACTCATAGCTAAGCCCAGCATGATCGCATGAGTATCTCTATATTTGGAACCGCACCGCCTGATTGAGCCTAGCAGGGTCACATGCAAGGTCCTCCCAAGCTTTCCATTAGCTTCGCTAGGAGCATCGCATAGTTCTAGTATCATGTAGCCATGAGTAACCTTTAGTGGGCCATGGATCATGAGCAGGATTGATGACCCGTTTCCATGTCAGTCCTAAAACGAGTGGGCTTGAGCCATGACTTATCTCCTAAAACCCTAACCCGTCTAGGCAACTTATTCTCTAAGAACTACGTATGGCTTGATCCTTATAAATAGGGTATGTAGGCACCTTGATATGGGATGAGAAACAGTTTACTCTAAAAATACCATACAAGATCAACCACATCTAACCATCAAAACCCTAATCCTTGTTCTTCTTTGTTTAGCAAAATATCCGTATTTTTCTCCGTTAATCCAGCAAACCTCCAAAACATTGTTATACCAAATTCTCCCTATAACATCTGGCACTAGAAGGAGGGCTAGTCATTGATTTGGGAGAACGATGACTAAATCAAGCAAGAAGAACAAGCATGGAAACGACCGCAACGAGGAGACCCCTATGAGCGATCCGCCCAAGGACGATCCCCCTAGAAATGATCCGCCTAAGAGCATAGTGATACCCCCCGTACAGGGGACGAACCATGACGAGATTATGGCATATCTTAGGGGCCTTGGAGATCAGATGAAAGAGGTTCAGGAGAGGGTCGCTAAGGTGGAAAAAAGGCGTGGCTCGAGGGGTTCGAAGAGGAATATTAGGAAAGTACATCAAGGGGAGGGTAGTAAAGGCCTCACAAAGCAATTGATTGGCGAGTTCGATGATGTCGCCACTGACCAAACCAACCTGGATTGGCAAGAGGAGACGAGATGGGATGAGATCTCCAAAAAGAAACCAGTGTCGGAACACAAAGCTGCATCATCTGTGGGGAGGTCGGTATCTGTTTTTGATCGTGTTGGAAAGAAACTGATTGAGCATGACCTCCGCCTCAAGCTTGAGAGAGTTACGGTGGAGAAGAAGGACAAACGATCCCATGAAAAGGCACAAGGCTCTCATTGACCCCCATCTCACCGAGATCGCGACTGGTCATATCGTCGCAACGAAAGACCCCCTCTCCTCGCAGAGAGCGTGAGCGGTCCCACCGTCGCGATGACAGACCCCCATCTCATCGAGATCGAGAGCGGTCCCAACATCACGAACCAACACCTCAGGATCACTATATGAAGGATCGCAAGAATGATCAGGAGGAGTCTAGTGCCCCTAAAAAGACTCAATCCCATCATGGTAGTACTGGAGAAGGTCGCAAGAAGGCTGATGAAAAAGGAGTGAAAGTAGGCAATTACAAATTTGAAGAGTTGAAGAAGGCCTTGGATGCGATGAGTACTGAGAAGGGAGTTTTTAGCAATATAGGCTCCTCTTCACCTTTCACTCACGAAATCAGAACCGCCCCGCTTCCAGCTGTGTTTCGAGGCCACCACTCAGACATGACCTATAACGGTGAAACAAATCCTGTAGAGTTTATCATTCGGTTTAATAATGAGATGAATGTGTATCAAGTCTCCCAACTGGCTAGGTGCAGACTTTTCGCGGCCTCATTAAGGGGGAGCGCACAACAATGGTTCTCAGAGCTTGGGGCCCTTGTTATCATAGAATCGTGGGAACAATTTGTGGATATTTTCATTAAGCAGTTCCAGTCCTCTATGCTCTATGCACCGCCTGTTTCCACCCTAGCAAATATAAAGCAGAGGGAAGAGGAGAATTTGCAAGATTATTTTAGGATATTTAACACTGAGGTCCCTAGGGTGCGAGGAGCAAATGATGAGGCCGTTAAGAATTTCCTTATTGCTGGACTGAGAGAAGGTACCGAGTTCTGGAAGAAGTTGCAAGCTCAGACACCCAGCACCCTCGCAGAGTTTTACAAAATGGCTGAACCTTTCAAATGGGTCGAGAAATCGATGGAGGGTCTCAAGAAAAATATCGAAGCTGGGAGCAAAGGTAAAGGGGTAAAAAGAAAGGATTCTCGAAGCCCAAGAAGAAGGACGGACCGCAGCCCGAGCGTTAAGAGGCTCTCATGTTTGCATTGTTACTTGTAGCAGTCTCCTGATTGGATTTGATTTGTATAATGTGTACAAGTTGCTATTTTTATCATCTTTAATTCTTTAGATACTTTGTTTGGAAACAATTACACTATTAGAAAACTATCAATAGACAACGATTTTTAGCCGTTGTCTAAAAAAAATTGGGGTGATGTCTATGTGTGTGTAGAGAAAGGTTAGGCTCTATAACATCGGTTCCTGATCGATGTCAAAGATGAATATACACAACGGTTCCCTTAAAAAAACTGATGTTTTTCCTGTTGTTTAACATTGGTTTTTATAGGAGACTGATGTTTAATACTAGCTTAGACATCAGTTGATTAAATAAATGATGTTTAATACAACCTTTAACATTAGTTTCTTTAAGAAACTGATGTCTTTGCAATAATATTGAATTAGTACAATTTGAACATTGCTTGTTCTATTTACACAAAAATACCAAAAACAAACCAAGACAATCAAATATAAATAACCAAAATCCAGTTATATATTACCAAACAAACCAATTCAGTACACAATAACAACAAAACCAATACTACATTATCAAATCAAAGCTCACCCCTACTATATTACCAAAAGGATAAAATGAAAGTACTAGCTAGCTGTGCAATTTGATGTTATAAATCAGGTCTTCTTTATGCAGTTGGTCGAACTCTTTCCGACTGTTGTTAGTCAGGTTGGTGCCCAAATCATAGGACGTAAGTTGGACGCCAAACTACTTCATAGTCCATCATTGTTGAATATATGATAAGATCCTGGTAAGCCCGCATATGATCCTGGTAAGCCCGCTTCCCTAACACCTTGAGGTTTTAGGAAAATTGGTAACTTAACATGGTATCAGAGCTCTGGATGTTGGAGGTCTCAGGTTCGAGTCCCTCCTGCCCCCCAATATTCTCATTTATTGAAATTGTGTGTTATGGTCAGCCCAAAAAAAAAGGGACGAGATCCCCACCTAGTATTGAAAATTGGTGAACCGAATGCTAGGGCAAAAAGGCACGAACAACCTAGTGATCCACTCTTTGACCTAAATAATTGGCCTTCGAGTGGGGGGAATGTTGAATATATGATACGATCCTGGTAATCCCGCTTCCCTAACACCTTGAGGTTTTAGGAGAACTGGTAACTTAACACCCATTTTTTGGGTTAAAGAGTGGATCACTAGGTTGTTCGTGCTTTTTGGCCCTAGCATCCGGTTCGGCGATTTTCAATTTTAGGTGGGGATCTCTTCCTTTTTTGGGCCCACCATAGCACACAATTTTAATATTTCAATAAATGAGAATATTGGGGGGTGGGGGGTAGGAGGGACTCGAACCTGAGACCTCCCACATCCAGAGCTCTGATACCATGTTAAGTTACCAGTTCTCCTAAAACCTTAAGGTGTCAGGGAAGCGGGCTTACCAGGATCATATCATATATTCAATAATCACCTATTTGGGAGAAATAGTAAAGTTTGTTAATTACTTAATTCTTAACACCTGATCACAACTATGGGATTCAAACATAATGAGTTATTACATATGTCCAGCATTTATAGCGGTAAATAGTAGCTAGATCATAGAACATGGCCAAGAGATATTATATGAACTCTAAACTCCCAAAGTACTACAGCCAAATCTATCTAAATTGACACATTATATATTAAGTTGCTGACTAAACTTAAAAGTGAAGGCTAACCTTGACACTCCTGAAACTTCACCCGTAATAGAATCATTCAAACCAGACCCATTGATAATAATGTAAGATCCACTGCAGTACCCTGGTTCTGCTAAGCTAAAAGAACCAAAATACGGAACCTAGATACAATCAATGGAGAAACACAGCTAAGAAAAATCAAAACAAGTATTGTAGCTACAGCTAAAGATTAATATTAGGCATTAATTTATCGTCATTAAAAAGTTTGTGCAAAGGAACTAAAACTAATGTTCTTTATCAATCTCTATTGCATTCACACTTAAAGTGAGATTGCAACGGGATAAAACAGTCTTGCTGTTCATTTTCATGCAAATGCCAAATTCCTCCTATCTCTCTGTTTCAATTTCTCTTAGCTTCTCTCCATCCATGTCCTCTCTTCGTCTATACTTGGTTGCACAAAGCTCTTTCAGTTTTCTATCTTCAGTAACACTGATCCCTCTTTGAAGTTACAACGGAGGAAGATTACACCTATATATGGTGAGAATATGTTAGGAATAGAGCTATGATGACACTGACAAGAATGCACATAAGTACTAAACGATCTTCAAACTATATAAGAGAGTGACATCAACATAGCTGACACTTAGGAAGTAGATTGACAACTCATACAAAAGGTCCTAGAAAAAATATACAACGTTATTTCCCAGCACTTACTGACCATGAAATTCTCTTACCCTAGCATTTCTCATATGAACGTACATTGACGTCTTGCCACCCTCCCATACTTGCAAACAAGTAAAATAGCTTTTTTTCAAAGGCAGTACAAACAAGAACTAGTAGATGCGCAAATCTGGGGAACAGCCTTATATATTAATATCCTCAGCAATCCAAGGGAACTTACAAGATGACAATCACTCCATTGAACAAGAAAGAGAAAAATACGAGCACAAGAACTATAAGACAATATCATGTACAAGCAAGCCCTACTAGATATGGATGCATCAACACAATAGATCAAAACTTAAATCAACATAGATTTACAACTTGAACAAAAGATCAATGATCTGAATAGACTAAACACTACATTTCTATCCGTAAAAACCAAGATGCAAAAACATATAATTAATAAAATTAACCAAAACAAATATACCAGCAAACCCAAGTCCACACCTCAATTTAATAAGAACCAGACCCTGACCAGTGACCCTGAATAGAATATACTTGATTAATGTTAGTTTCAATACATGCATGATAATTGAAAGATGTACTTTATTTATCCAAAAAAATGTAGAAGTCAAATACAGATATGAAACTAGAATTTGGGAAATTTTTAATAATTAATTTACTGCTCACAGCTCAAACTATTAAATATAAAATTAAATCATTACAAGATATCTTCATAAAACTTTACATTGTAAACTATGATACTCTGACTTTGCAGATGCAAGCAAACACTGCAAAATGGTCCAGGCAGGTAATTTAATCCTTATTTTTTTACAATTTCTCTTCACTATGTACTACGACAGGAGCCAATCAAGTGTTAATGAAATTTTAGAACAAGCCAAAGGGCTTAAACAATTACCAAAAACAACACCACTATGAACTTTGTGCATAAGAAATGAAACAACAAAACAGAGCAAACTAAAAACATGACAATCATTTATCATAGAAACATAAAATTGGAATAATACTTAATAAATCGAGCGCTAAATATGGAGAGAATCAACCGATTGAAGCTTCTTCTTCGCATAATTAGATAACTTCGACCGATTGTTAGGGTTTTCAATTTCAATTTCACCTAATTAGGGTTCCTGTGACAGTGGGGTTTGATTTAGAAAAGTTAGGGTTCTAAATTGGTTGTTAGAGAGAGGTGAAGTGTGGGAGAGATTTGTGCGAGTGAGAGAGAGAGAGAGGAGAAGAGTGTGAGGTTTGTGTGAGTTTAATTTGGGGGAAGCGGGCAATGAAAATTTTTAAAGGAGGGAATTGTTTTATTAAAGGGGGGAAGTATATTTACACTAGCAAGTGTTTTTTTTAAAAGTCGCCCAGATATCGATTATTTTAGCATCTGATGTCTAAGTTGAATTTGACATCATTTTTAAAATTATTGATGTTAAAAAATCCTTTAACATCAGTGGTTTTACCAACCGATGTTAAAAGGGTGATGTCTATTCTACATTTTCTAGTAGTGCAAGTGTGAAAATATAGTTATCTTATAAGGTACATATTGGACCTCATCACTATGGAAGTAATATTGTGACTTAAACATATTAAGATTGTGACTTAAACATATTAATATTGAAAATGTAATATAAGAATCTACAATAGAGCAGTGATTCAAAGAGAAATAAATAAGAAATGTATTTATCATATGATGCTAGTCTCAAATACATATTTTATAAGCAATATTTGTTGAAATAACTGAGCTCATTTACAAATTTAAAGTGAATCTCATTTACAAAACTAAAAGATCTATATTTAAAGTGAATTTGATTTACAAAATTATGACATTTATGCTAAACACTTCTAGCTGAAGTTAGCACCTGATAACAAATTACCCTTCACTATTTTTCATGTATAGCTTTGTGATTTTATCCCGATTGAGCTTCTTCAGGATTAAACTAACATGATCAAAATATACATATACTAGATATAATGTTTTGGTAATAGTCCCAACATTATTCAAAATTCAGCATCAAATAAAACTTTTAATGTAGTTAAAAAAACATTCAATGCTATTTTTTAATGTGTGTTAATAGGTTGGACTGCCACAAACTTCTACTCCTTACTTAGACCATTTTTAATGGAAGAGCCCAACTTCTCTTTTATTGGGTTTCAATTAATCACATGCCAAATAAACAAAAGTTGGACTTGGTACCTAGCTGAGCAAATTCATCCAATGCAAAATCCATTGTCATCAGTTATCTGACCCCACTTGTGTGGTATTGAAAGACATGTAAAACTTAAATAACGAATAAAATATAGTATAAATTGATGAAGTGCAGAGTTTGACTCGGCCCGACTTGGTGGGATTGGACAGTTTTTGATATATGCTCCAATGCTAAATTTTCTACTATGATCCATTTCACATTCTTCAACGCAGCACTGGGGCTCGCGTTGGTATATCATTCAAGCCCACAACCAAATGCGTACCGGACCCAATAACCCACCACAAGCCAGTCCAAAAGTTCTAGCAAATTGGTACACATTAGTTGTCTTGTATCTATAAAGACCCCAATACTCTTATTCTAATCGATGTGACATGTTACAACACCCCTCTTATTAGGTCGACGTCCTCATCGAGCCCACACAACTTACTAAACCCGAGTAATGCCTCTGCACTTCTGGTCGGGCTACCATTTATAACATTCAAGTTGTGACCCCCCCAGATCCGGGGTCGGAGAACTAGGCGCTCACGGTCCATTTTCCATTAATAACATACCTGTTCTTGCACATAATATATATAACACAGCCATCGACCCCACAATAAACTCACACCACACACACACACAGAGGTTAGAGCCTCAGAAACGTCACACATTGATTAAACAGTAATAAAATTATCAGAGTTATTACAGACCGAATTAAATAGTATTTATGCTACCAGCAACACTTCGATATGAAGCGAAGTTGGCGGCTTGAAAGTTTGTTACGATACACTGCCTTGCACAGGTCATACTGATAAATAAAACGAACTAACAAAAGCTGCCAACCAATCCGGCTAATGGGGCCTACCGGTGGAATCTCAAGTGCTGGCTCGGGTCTAGTCACCTGCTTTCGAGCAGTCTGTCTGGTAGAACACTATCAGCAACTTGGCACAAAAGCCAAAGAAGTAGTGTCAAAGCATTTTTTCAAAATGGAGGAATGGGACTTAAAGAAAACATAAAACCTGACAAGGATTGACGATGATCAGTCGCCACATCCAAGTCCAATAATCCGCGGGTCTTCTCTACCGGTAGAAGGATAGAAACTACATCCGTAATTATCCCTCGGGTGAAAACTACATCCGTAATCACCCTCGATGAAAACTACATCCGTAATCATCCTTCGGCAACACCTGGGCCGGAATAATAATTGATGGACCACCTGGCTCACGGCCGCTTACACATCCCGGGAATCGTTCGTCAACGGTTCCCACACCTGCCAGAGTCCCTTTTTCTTTTTCTTTTAAAACTTGATTTTGATTGAAAACAGAGTAATTGAGGTTCGACATCAGTCGACCGATGATTCTTGAAATCATACAAGAAGCAGAATCTGACCGGGGGTTTTCGAAAATGTTTTGAGTTCGAATGAGTTCGAGTTTGAAAGTATTAAAAGTATCTCGGATTAACTTTGTCTTTAAATAATGAACAATGATTAATAAATAATATTTTAAGATTTAATATTAATAATTAATAAAATAATTATTCGATAAAATAAACTTTTAATCCAAGATAGGGTTTCGAGTATTTACGAAGATATAACAATAGTTACTTGAGTATACGATACTACCCGAATGACCCTTCGGGTTTTCGCAAACTAGATACGATATAATAATATACCGCTCCCCGGTCAATAGTATATACGGACCGCTACGACCTCTATTGCTAGAGTCGTTGTCCGAAGAAAACATTTCAATCTAAGTTCAAGGGGTATAAGCATATATGTACTTATTCAATCTCAATTGCATCAATACTTCGATAAACATAGCATTTGATAAAATTGAAAACTACAAACACAACAGTGAAAGTCCTTGTATATGGATAAGTTTTGAAAAGTAAACTTGCCTTGGTTTGGTTGGGGTGGTCGAGCGTACGGAGTCGAACGATCTATACATAAGCAATAACCGCTCGTTAGTACCTTAACAATATCTCTTTAATTACTGGGTTTAGGGGGGGTACGAAATTAACTTAACGACTTCGTCTTATGACTCTCTAGCCCCACTATGGGTTCATGTCATCACTCGATTACGCTCGTCACTTAATCGACTTAATTTAGTTACCACATTCGAATCATAACCATTAACCTAGAATTATGCTCCACTAATCGACTTTTTCCCTTGCGCGAAATTTACTCTAGCATTTTTATAAAATCCAAAAATTCATATTTTAATCCAATTCTTTTTGAGTGGTCTTCACCACTGCATTCCCTAACTTCTCAAATTTTTCCATGATCCCACATATATTTTTAGGGGTTTAAACAAGGTTCACAAGGGGGTCACTTAGTGCAGTCCGGAGTCCAGAAACACAATTCACTTCTCCGGCCATAACTTAAAATCTATACATCACCTAGCCATGAATCTTACATTTCCAGAAACTACATTCAATTATCTTTCCAACAATATATGGTAGGACATCAGGGGACAACATTTGGGGGTTCAAAACCATGTTACAATACAGGTCAATGCTCCTGGACAAAACTCAGCAAGCACATACTACTTAGATCAACCATTTTTCACAATTCCACAACAAAACCAACAATTAAAACACTTAGTTCATGGTTCATAACACTCATGGAGATATATATATTATCCATAATCATAAAAGTCACAATCTCAATATCAAAACTCAAGATCCATGTCATCCAATACTTATACAACCAAGATTAGCTCATATATACATGGATCTACTACCACACATAATGAATACTACATAACTGTAAGAACCCTAATTTTTGGTAATATTTCCTTTTATTTAATATCTTGTGACATTGTCATTATGGAACCTTTCTAGTCATCCCTGTTGATTAATAGAATTGATTGTCTGAGAAACTGCGTTGTTGCATTTATTATGTAAGATATACAGAGAGATTGTGAAGGCAAGAGTCTTACTGTTAGTAATATTTATTAAACTTGGGATTTGAGAATGGTTAGAATATTAAAGGATTTATTAAGAGTTATGACGAGGAATTATGAACATTCGAGGAATTTACACAATAAGTACTTAAGGAATTATAGGGGAAATCTCTACGCGACGAAATATTATTACGAGAGAATAATTAAGATACGATACGAAGTAAGGATTAAATGACAAGCATTGGTGGGAGAATAATATTACAAGGAAAGAAATTACATGCAAGTGCCATGTAACTAGCTAGTTAGGAAAAGAAACTAGAAAGCATAAAGTAGAAGTGAATAGTGACATGTGTGATGGGTGATGTACCTAGGGGACAATAGGGCATGGGGAGACAACCTAGACTCTAGCTTGGAAACATGTGAACTACACCTAATACCCACAATAATACATATCCTACTTATCATTTCATTACCTTTCAAACAACAAAACAAAGAGAAAACACTCCCCCCCCCTTGAGAAGCTCTCGGCCGAACTACAAGGAGAGAGAGAGAGAGAGATTTTCTCTCCAACATTTCTTCATCTACAACCTCAAGAAAAAATCCTAGGGCTTCCTTGCATTATAATAGAGGTATGGTATTAATTTCATAGCATTCCATCCATTGATTCTTGAGATAAAAATTGTTGAAAGTTTAGAGGGGTGTTAACGTAAGTTGTTATCTTTTAGATCTTGAAGGATTAAGGTTTGTGAGGGCTCATCCAAGTGTTCTTAGTTGTTGTAAAGCTCATCCAAGGTCTTTAGCTACTCAAGAAGGTATACAAATCTCAAAACCCCTTGGTTATATGTTGTTTATATAGTATGGTAGTAGATCCATGTGTTTTAGGACTAATCTTGGATGTATATGTGTTGGATAGCATGGATCTTGAGTTTTGATGTTGAGATTGTGATTTTTATGACTATGGTGAATATATATATCTCCATGAGTGTTATGAACCATGATCTAAGTGTATTAAGTGGTGATTATGTTATGGAAGTATGAATAATGGTTGATCTAAGTAGTTTGAGCTTGCTGAGTTTGTCCAGGAACTTTGATCTATGTTGTAGCACGATTTTGAACACCCAAATGATGTCCCCTGATGTCCTACCTTATATTGTTGGAAAGATAATTGAATGTAGTTTCTGGAAATGTAAGGTTCATAGCTAGGTGATGTGTGGATTTTTAGTTATGGCCGGAGGAGTGAATTTTGTTTCTGGACTATGGACTGCATTAAGTGACCCCCTTGTGAACCTTTTTTAAACCCCTTAAAATATATGTGGGATCATGGAAAAATTTGAGAATGTAAGGAATGCAGTGGTGAAGACCACCCAAAAGGAATTGGATTAAAATATGAATTTTTGGATTTTATAAAAATGCTAGAGTAAAATTCGCGCAATGGAAAAAGTCGATTAGTGGAACATGATTCTAGGGTTAGTGGTTATGATTCGAACGTGGTAACTAAATTAAGTCGAGTAAGTGACGAGCGTAATCGAGCGACGACATGAACCTATAGTGGGGCTAGAGTGTCATAAGATGATGTCGTTAAGTTAATTTCGTACCCCCTAAAACCACGTAATTAAAAGAGATATTGTTAAGGTACTAACGAGCGGTTATTGCTTATGTATAGATCGTTCGACTCCGCACGCTCGACCACCCCAACCAAACCAAGGCAAGTTTACTTTTCAAAACTTATAATATACAAGGACTTTCACTGTTGTGTTTGTAGTTTTCAATCATATCAAATGTTATGTTTATCGAAGTATTGATGCAATTGAGATTGTATAAGTGCATATATGTTGTACCCCTTGAACTTAGATTGAAATGTTTTCTTCGGACAACGACTCTAGCAATAGAGGTCGTAGCGGTCCGTATATACTATTGACCGGGGAGCGGTATACTATTATATCGTATCTAGATTGCGAAAACCCGAAGGGTCATTCGGGGAGTATCGTATACTCAAATATTATGTTCATATCTTCGTAAATACTCGAAACCCTATCTTGGATTAAAAGTTTATTTTATCGAATAATTATTTTATTAATTATTAATATTAAATCTTAAAATACTATTTATTAATCATTGTTCATTATTTAAAGACAAAGTTAATCCAAGATACTTTTTAATTCTTTCAAACTCGAACTCTTTCGAACTCAAAACATTTTCGAAAACCCCCGGTCAGATTTTGCTTCTTGTATGATTTTGAGAATCATCGGTCGACTGATGTCGGACCTCAACTACTCTGTTTTCAATCAAAATCAAGTTTTCAAAAGAAAAAGAAAAAGGGACTCTGGCAGGTGTGGGAACCGTTGACGAACGATTCCCGGGATGTGTAAGCGGCCGTGAGCCAGGCGGTCCATCAATTATTATTCCGGCCCAGGTGTTGCCGAAGGATGATTACGGATGTAGTTTTCATCGAGGGTGATTACGGATGTAGTTTTCACCCGAGGGATAGTTACGGATGTAGTTTCTATCCTTCTACCGGTAGAGAAGACCCGCGGATTATTGGACTTGGATGTGGCGACTGATCATCGTCAATCCCTGTCAGGTTTTTATGTTTTCTTCCAGTCCCATCCTCCACTTTGGAAAAATACTCAAACACTGCTTCTTGGGCCTAAGTGCCAAGTTGCTGATAGTGTGGTTTTTGATGAGAAAATATTGACATCGTGCAGTATCTAGAACTGCAAGATTTTCTATAAAGATTGGCACGTGTTAGTGCACTCTTGCAATTGTTTCAAAGAATGAAATGTTTTTGTATGAGAAACCTTCTAAGCTAATGGAAGGAAAGAGGTTTGCAATGATGTATTCCCTGTACAGTATGTGAATCGTAGAGTGTTTTGTCGGAAATGATATACTCTTATGTATATATTTTCAAACTTGAGATATATTGAAATGGGAACCTTATAAAGGGTTCATATGTTATTCTTAAAGCTCCTTAGTGAGTATAGATGTTTTATTCAAACTCGGACATATACATTGTCCAATTATGTTTTGAAATCTGAGATATATACCCATATAGTTGGGAATGTTTTCGAAATAAACCACGTTATTATTTTTCAAAATGGTGAACTTGCTGAGCATTATGTAGCTCATTCTTGCTTTATAAAAACTTTTCAGAAAGAGAAGAATTTGGTCGGATAACTCCGCAACAGCAGAAGGGGAGTAGAAGATTTACCCCGGAGATGATTTAGTTCCTGATAAATACTACAGAGTAAGTCTGATAGGTTTTTAACTGTAATAGTAAGACTTGTCTTCAAGTGTAGTTGTATAAGTGGAATTGCGTAAGACTCTGATTTGTACAAATGAATTGTAATATTTAGTGGCACTTTTGATTATCGTTTCTGAGGCTCTAACTTGTTTGTGTGTAAGATTGAGGTCTGGATGGATGTATTGTTGAGTTGTAAAGTTAATACAGGTAAGATATGGTTGGATGGTGGCGTGACGACCTGAATCTCTGACCTCAGATTTGGGGGCATCACAGAAATGGTATCAGAGCAATAAGTTACAGTACTCAGAAACGAGAGTGTTGAGAGTTAAGCCTAAGTAGGAGAATGACATAAGAGATCGTAGTAAACTTATGATTGGACTACCGGAAGAGGTACCGGTGAGTAGAATGGACTGGAGTGTTGACTGAAGGTATTATACTAGGGTCGATAGAATCCTTATAGACCTTCAGAATGATGAATAGAGGTTTGAGAGTCGTACATGACCTATCATTGGTAATGATATAGGAAGCAGAGCGAAATCTCAAGAGCAGCTGATGTAGAGGCGATATTGCCAATATGATCGGATGACTAGGCTGGCATAAATTCTGTGGCCCATAGTCCTCCAGAGTTTAGGAGGCGGCATTTTAAGAATCAAGAAGTTTGGACTTCCCTACATAATTAAGGGTACTTAGTACTTGGATTAATGAAAGTCTTTTACTTGGCTATAAGATCCGATTTTCGATAAGTAACGGGTTTACCTGAAGGTTGGTCACTATGCCGTTGTGGATTCCATTACCCTCGATGGTGAATTTTTCATGTGTTATACGAGAATGTTATCATAAGATGGGCGTGCTAGATAATTCCACGCATGATTCGGACGCAAGGACATGGTATTTCAACTTAGAGAACAAACGAGTAGAATTAACAAAGGGACTCAAGAGAAGTTGAATAGGGTTGCAACGAGCAATTCAGCGATCTCGGAGTCTACCAAGAGAAAGACCAGCGGGTCTAGAGTGGGATCCTTGGATAGAGATGTTATCAGGGATCACGTATATATGTATCGTAGACCTCAATATTTTTGGTATATGTTCACAAACACACACCCGCCACTGAACCTATGGACTGCATTGAGATCCCTGAGAGATCTCTTTGATCTGTTCCCAGGGGGAACTGGCAACTGGTGATTCATGTCGGAATGCATGAAGTAGGACCCTATGAACTTAACAGGTGAATGATGTAAAGCTTGGTCTTCAAGATAAAGCACGGAAATGACAGATATATTTGTGAAACCCTAACTCGATAAATGACTTTAAGATGATGATTGAGAGACGCACTAGTTGGTGTCTTGTATTACGAAGACGAAGAGATGGAGTTACCCTCATAGTGGTGATAATGAGATGCACGAATGATTGTTAACTTATTTTGGTAACTACCGGCTGGTGCACTACTTCATTTTAAACTGTTTACTAACCATGTTACCTCGATTAGCTTATATCAGGTAACCCTCCTAGCTTTCTACTTCAAACTTGTGGAATAACAACCACTGATATACTTTCTCTAAACCGGGACTCATCCAAAGTATCTTAATTGAGCCCCGAGCATTCTATTTGAAGTTTATAATTATTTCTGCTCAGGACTATTTACACTCTCTTTCAATTATCCAAGGAATGTTCAACAAATATTTCCTTAATTAATTGATGAATATTACCTAACGAATATTGATATTTGATTGCTTCTTTCATACTTGCACTCTTCAGTTAAGCTCATAAATATTTAACAAATTACTGAGGACACGGATGATCTAATGCCCAGACATCCCTCATGAATTCTTTTCTTCTATTCAAGATGAGATTGTACATCGTACATTGAAATCATAGTAAGGATATCATTTTGATATTGGTATTCCGAATTTAATTATATTGACGGATCTGATAAAGCATGTGTACGGAGGCACCCTTGGGTGGACCGTTTCACTGATAAGTAATATTTGATGAGAGGTTATCGATTGTTCCGATACCTAGAACATTCTCTTCAGATTTTATAGTTTCTTTTTTTTTTCAAACTTAATAACTTCTTATTTCCATTCGTTGTCCGAGAAGCCTAAAGTTTCTTCAGTGACTACGATGTTGAAGTTCCGTTCTATCCAATTGAAACTGGTTAGTCGTTATGTCAACATGAATGACTAGTTGATCGTTCCAACAACTCAAAATTGTAATGTTGTGAAGAACACCTAGCTAATTGTCCTAGCTGGTAGTGATGCCTCAAACAGGTGAACTAGCAAATTTTGTCTAGCTAGTCGCTAGTGTTTCTTGAAAAGGACTAGTTATTGTTTCACTGGTCCAACTCCCAATTTAATTCATTCCGCAATGCATTTTGCATGTGGTAAAGTATGATGATGAAAGTTTGGACGAATAACTTGATTGAGACCTAGTGAGGTCGCCCACTCGACTTGAACTCTTACCCATCTTCGTATCAGACTTTATATCACTTGAATATTTTATTCTTTCATTTCATACAATGAGAATTCATTTGAAACCATTGATTACTTGAGTGACAAACTACTTCATTCTTTAATTGTCATGGAGTAGAATTGCTTTCTATTGGCTGACCTTCATCAATGCGACTTTAGATTTCCTCTTATTATTCAGGAGGAAAAGTATCCACCCGATGTAAGAATTGTATAAGGACCGTCTTTATGACTTTTGTACCCAACAATCATTGCCCTTGTGCAACATTCTCTATGGTGTCATATTACAGAATTATCAGGACGGGTAGGAATAAACCTTGTTGTATTCTTTCTGTCCATCCTTACATCTCCAAAAATCGAGACTCCTAGTATTTGGAACCATCAACATTCTTGGAACATCCAATGTGGAATTCTTATTGAGATTATCTATTGGACCTTGTTATTTTGAAACCATTCCTTTCAAAGTGATTACTCTAAGGTGAACGGGAGGTACAATTGTGAACCGTTACACCAATATGAGATCAAAAACCAAATGTTGTAATTGTGCAGCCAGAGCGTTATGCCGAGTAATTATTGAAGTAGAGATAACATGTCAGGGCATACCACAAGACCTTTAATATTGGTGTGGGGAAAGTTATAAGAAATGATGAGGTGGTTGGGAGCACGCTCCTACCAACCGTTGTCAGGATGTTATATTAATGAATTCTGGAGTTACCAAGCCTTTTCCTGATCCAAGAAATGCAAATCGATTGCGATGTAAAATATATCCTTAGAGGAAACTACCTGGAAGTTAGATGGACAAGAAAGGAAGAAATATCTTGGCAAGAATGTGAAGCTTTATTTAGCTTAAAGGGATTGATGCACATAGAGAGACATAAAGTTTAACAGGCCCCTAATAGCAAATGGATACATGGATATATAAAAATGATCCTTCGAGATTACCACCTAATCAAGTTTATTGGGAATCGCAGTAGCATGCAGGCCTCAGGCTGATTGGCGCCAGTTGTGAAGGAGGACGAGCGTATGACATCTTACATATACCATCGAGAACTCATACCCTTATCGGGAATGGAGGAATTGTTGACTAGTTAAAATGAGTAGTTGTTTTTCAAAGATAAGGTTGAAGAGAAGGTTTTACCAACTCAAGATCGACCTCTGTACTGTGCCAAAGTTGGCATTTCACACTAATATAAACGTTATAAAATTGTGGTAGTATCGTTTGAATGGACTAATGAGTCAGAAGCCTTTATGGATTAATGAACAAAGTTTTGGGATGAAATGAGATATTAGCAACAACCTCGTTGTTAGCTATACTTGATGATAAAAAGAGGACTTTGAGAATCATGATGATGCGTCTTTCGAGAGTTTAAGAGGTGTGCTGATGCAGTAGAAAAAGGATGATAGCCTATACTTCTAAACAACATAAAGGTTACGAGATAGCACTAACCGTGAGTCTGGGATTAGTCATGATGGCGTTCACGCATAAAACTGAGACGTTAACCTTATGAGAAAAGTGTGAAAATTTCTCCACAAGTGCCATAAGTATATCTTCATATTAGAACTAAACATAAGAAAGAGAAGGTGAAGAAAGGGAGCAGGGAGTGTAATGGAGAAATTGGTTATTTCCCAGGAAAGGCCGGTGTGGTGGCCGATACCTATAGAAGGGATTATTCGAAATTGGAATTTAGTCAGTATTGGCCAAGAAAATAGAGTATATACAATAAAGAATAATGTTAGAGGAAAATGAGTAAATTATGGGGAAGGAAAAAGATGTATAGAGAATTAAGAGAATGTTTGGCAAACGGAAATGAAGAATGGTATAGGCAAACTATTAAGTACTAACGCGACATGTCAAAGGCAGAATGATGGAGATCTAGTGGATTAATTCCGCCTGTAGAAAATATTGAACGTGAACAGAATTATAGTGAATTTCATAAGTAGGTCGCCAAAGATCGAGCCAAGAGATGGCCCTAGTTGAGTTATAATTGTTGGACCAAGTGATTTACCTACAAGAGACTTTCCATTGAGAAGATTATCGAATATTATACGGGAGAGATGGTGGTGCAATATGAAACTTCTGCAGCGATCACGTCAGATAAAGACTTAAGGTTAAACTTCGAATATTGAAGGTGCTTTTAAGTATATTTAACAAAGAAATTGAGCGTATGTACTAATTTGATCTGTGGCTGACGGACAGGGAAGAAGAATTGTCCAGACGATCGAATTCATATTTAGTGTCGTGCCTTAGGTTTCATGGGGCAGTCGAGAATAAAAACTTATCCATGAAATGAATGTTGTTATCACGATCATCACCATGCGAACGTAAGGACGTCTCTTGTAAAGCGTACCGCGAAAGAAGAAGCTTCGCTTTTCTTGCATTACGAAGAAGTCAATGAACGGGGGATATAGTAGCTGAACTGGTTCGACGTATGCCGAAGACAATACAGTATCCACAGCAAGTGGTAACGGCTGACGGGAGGCAACGCGTGCCTGCTAATCAAGCGAAGGAATATGAGGAATACCGTGCGTATTGACGTTGTCTCAGATTACAAAACACGACCACAAAGCATTCACGGGCCAACGATACAAGGACTCAACACGGATACTATGAACAAGGTAGAAGAGGAACGTGTGAGTAGTGGGATAGAAATTTTTTTTAATCATAGAACAACCGATAAGGGATACAGGTCGAGGAGAGTATGCGTTGAGGAACAACATTAAGGCGTTGGTGAAACGAAGGGAGAGAACAATAGGGTTGAAGTGTCAACCTGAGAGTTGGAAAAAGGTAAGGTTGGAATTGTATCCACAACTATTATCCTTAGGTTCTTAAGATAGAACCCTTTTAAGGAGAGGAGACTGCATTAACCCTAACTTTCGGGAATATTCGAAACCTGGACGAATAGTAATTTATGAGTGGATGAGAAATTTTTGCAATCACGATATGTACGAATTATTAAATAAAGATTTCTAATTGATATTACGTCGTTACGATACAAACGAGTGTATGTAAAAGTCATTAGCTTTTTTACGAAACCCAATATTTCGAATGGTCAAATTTTATGAGGTATCTAAGGAGATCGTGGTAAGGCATGGGGTTCCTGTGAGCATTGCATCTGGGAGAGACCCAAGGTTCAACTCCAGGTTCTGGATAAGTTTTCAGGAATGTGTGGGGACCAAGTTAAACATGAGTACTGCATACCATCCCCAAACAGACGGACAGAGTGAGAGAACCATCCAGACCATCGAAGACATGTTGAGGGTATGTGCCATTGATTTTAAGGGAAGTTGGGATGACCACTTGCCGTTGATCGAATTTTCCTACAACAACAGTTACCATGCGAGTATAGCCATGCCCCCATATGAAGCTTTATACGGACGAAGATGTCGGTCTCCCTTGTGTTGGGAAGAGGTTGGAGAGCGGAAGATGTTAGGACCTGAACTGGTCCAACGGACAAGAGAAACTATCGAGCTCATAAGAGGACGGCTGGTAGCGGCCCAGGACAGACAGAAGAAGTATGCGGACCAGACCCGCAAGGACAAAGAATATGAGGTAGGAGAGGTTGTGATGTGGAAGGTATCACCGTGGGAAGGATTGATGAGATTTGGTAAGAAAGGGAAACTAAGCCCAAGATTTATTGGACCTTTTGAGATCTTGAAACGAGTTGGAAAGTTAGCCTATGAATTGGCTTTACCCCCGAGCTTGCAGCAAGTACATAATGTGTTCCATGTGTCCATGCTACGACCATACCATACCGACTTCCGACATGTGATAGAACATGATCAAGTGGATTTGCAACCAGACTTAACATATGTCGAGCAACCTGTAGAAATCATGGATAGAAAAGAACAGGTGCTGGGGAACAAGGTTGTCAAGTTAGTGAGAGTTTTATGGAGGAATCAGAATGTCGAAGAATCAACATGGGAACTAGAGAGCGCGATGCGTGAAAAGCACCCCCAACTGTTTTCAACCTGATTCCGGGACGGAATCCTTTTAAGGAGGGGAGGCTGTAAGAACCCTAATTTTTGGTAATATTTCCTTTTATTTAATATCTTGTGACATTGTCATTATGGAACCTTTCTAGTCATCCCTGTTGATTAATAGAATTGATTGTCTGAGAAACTGCGTTGTTGCATTTATTATGTAAGATATACAGAGAGATTGTGAAGGCAAGAGTCTTACTGTTAGTAATATTTATTAAACTTGGGATTTGAGAATGGTTAGAATATTAAAGGATTTATTAAGAGTTATGACGAGGAATTATGAACATTCGAGGAATTTACAAAATAAGTACTTAAGGAATTATAGGGGAAATCTCTACGCGACGAAATATTATTACGAGAGAATAATTAAGATACGATATGAAGTAAGGATTAAATGACAAGCATTGGTGGGAGAATAATATTACAAGGAAAGAAATTACATGCAAGTGCCATGTAACTAGCTAGTTAGGAAAAGAAACTAGAAAGCATAAAGTAGAAGTGAATAGTGACATGTGTGATGGGTGATGTACCTAGGGGACAATAGGGCATGGGGAGACAACCTAGACTCTAGCTTGGAAACATGTGAACTACACCTAATACCCACAATAATACATATCCTACTTATCATTTCATTACCTTTCAAACAACAAAACAAAGAGAAAACAATCCCCCCCCCTTGAGAAGCTCTCGGCCGAACTACAAGGAGAGAGAGAGAGAGATTTTCTCTCCAACTTTTCTTCATCTACAACCTCAAGCAAAAATCCTAGGGCTTCCTTGCATTATAATAGAGGTATGGTATTAATTTCATAGCATTCCATCCATTGATTCTTGAGATAAAAATTGTTGAAAGTTTAGAGGGGTGTTAACGTAAGTTGTTATCTTTTAGATCTTGAAGGATTAAGGTTTGTGAGGGCTCATCCAAGTGTTCTTAGTTGTTGTAAAGCTCATCCAAGGTCTTTAGCTACTCAAGAAGGTATACAAATCTCAAAACCCCTTGGTTATATGTTGTTTATATAGTATGGTAGTAGATCCATGTGTTTTAGGACTAATCTTGGATGTATATGTGTTGGATAGCATGGATCTTGAGTTTTGATGTTGAGATTGTGATTTTTATGACTATGGTGAATATATATATCTCCATGAGTGTTATGAACCATGATCTAAGTGTATTAAGTGGTGATTATGTTATGGAAGTATGAATAATGGTTGATCTAAGTAGTTTGAGCTTGCTGAGTTTGTCCAGGAACTTTGATCTGTGTTGTAGCACGATTTTGAACACCCAAATGATGTCCCCTGATGTCCTACCTTATATTGTTGGAAAGATAATTGAATGTAGTTTCTGGAAATGTAAGGTTCATAGCTAGGTGATGTGTGGATTTTTAGTTATGGCCGGAGGAGTGAATTTTGTTTCTGGTCTATGGACTGCATTAAGTGACCCCCTTGTGAACCTTGTTTAAACCCCTTAAAATATATGTGGGATCATGGAAAAATTTGAGAATGTAAGGAATGCAGTGGTGAAGACCACCCAAAAGGAATTGGATTAAAATATGAATTTTTGGATTTTATAAAAATGCTAGAGTAAAATTCGCGCAATGGAAAAAGTCGATTAGTGGAACATGATTCTAGGGTTAGTGGTTATGATTCGAACGTGGTAACTAAATTAAGTCGAGTAAGTGACGAGCGTAATCGAGTGATGACATGGACCTATAGTGGGGCTAGGGAGTCAGACGAAGTCGTTAAGTTAATTTCGTACCCCCTTAAGACCCCGTAATTAAAGAGATATTGTTAAGGTACTAACGAACGATTATTGCTTATGTATAGATCGTTCGAATCCGCACGCTCGACCACCCCAACCAAACCAAGGCAAGTTTACTTTTCAAAACTTATCCATATACAAGGACTTTTACTGTTATGTTTGTAGTTTCAAATTATATCAAATGCTATTTTATCGAAGTATTGATGCAATTGAGATTGTATAAGTACATGTATGCTTTTACCCCTTGAACTTAGATTGAAATGTTTTCTTCGGACAACGACTCTAGCAATAGAGTTCGTAGCGGTCCGTATATACTATTGACCGGGGAGCGGTATATTATTATATCGTATCTAGATTACGAAAACCCGAAGGGTCATTCGGGTGGTATCGTATACTCAAATAACTATTGTTATATCTTCGTAAATACTCGAAACCCTATCTTGGATTAAAAGTTTATTTTATCGAATAATTATTTTATTAATTATTAATATTAAATCTTAAAATACTATTTATTAATCATTGTTCATTATTTAAAGACAAAGTTAATCCAAGATACTTTTTAATTCTTTCAAACTCGAACTCTTTCGAACTCAAAACATTTTCGAAAACCCCCGGTCAGATTCTGCTTCTTGTATGATTTTGAGAATCATCGGTCGACTGATGTCGGACCTCAACTACTCTGTTTTCAATCAAAATCAAGTTTTCAAAAGAAAAAGAAAAAAGGACTCTGGCAGGTGTGGGAACCGTTGACGAACGATTCCCGGGATGTGTAAGCGGCCGTGAGCCAGGCGGTCCATCAATTATTATTCCGGCCCAGGTGTTGCCGAAGGATGATTATGGATGTAGTTTTCATCGAGGGTGATTACGGATGTAGTTTTCACCCGAGGGATAGTTACGGATGTAGTTTCTATCCTTCTACCGGTAGAGAAGACCCGCGGATTATTGGACTTGGATGTGGCGACTGATCATCGTCAATCCCTGTCAGGTTTTTATGTTTTCTTCCAGTCCCATCCTCCACTTTGGAAAAATACTCAAACACTGCTTCTTGGGCCTAAGTGCCAAGTTGCTGATAGTGTGGTTTTTGATGAGAAAATATTGACATCGTGCAGTATCTAGAACTGCAAGATTTTCTATAAAGATTGGCACGTGTTAGTGCACTCTTGCAATTGTTTCAAAGAATGAAATGTTTTTGTATGAGAAACCTTCTAAGCTAATGGAAGGAAAGAGGTTTGCAATGATGTATTCCCTGTACAGTATGTGAATCGTAGAGTATTTTGTCGGAAATGATATACTCTAATGTATATATTTTCAAACTTGAGATATATTGAAATGGAAACCTTATAAAGGGTTCATATGTTATTCTTAAAGCTCCTTAGTGAGTATAGATGTTTTATTCAAACTCGGACATATACATTGTCCAATTATGTTTTGAAATCTGAGATATATACCCATATAGTTGGGAATGTTTTCGAAATAAACCACGTTATTATTTTTCAAAATGGTGAACTTGCTGAGCATTATGTAGCTCATTATTGCTTTATAAAAACTTTTCAGAAAGAGAAGAATTTGGTCGGATAACTCCGCAACAGCAGAAGGGGAGTAGAAGATTTACCCCGGAGATGATTAAGTTCCTGATAAATACTACAGAGTAAGTCTGATAGGTTTTCAACTGTAATAGTAAGACTTGTCTTCAAGTGTAGTTGTATAAGTGGAATTGCGTAAGACTCTGATTTGTACAAATGAATTGTAATATTTAGTGGCACTTTTGATTATCGTTAGAGAGGCTCTAACTTGTTTGTGTGTAAGATTGAGGTCTGGATGGATGTATTGTTGAGTTGTAAAGTTAATACAGGTAAGATATGGTTGGATGGTGGCGTGACGACCTGAATCTCTGACCTCAGATTTGGGGGCGTCACAATAACCAAGAGGGTTTGAGATTTTTATACCTTCTTGAGCACCTAGAAGCCTTGGATAAGTTTTACACAACTCAACAACACATTGAATGGTCTCCTACAACACTTACAATCCAAGATCTAAAAGAAAATCAAACATGGTTACTATTCACCCAATCTTTAACAATTTATAACTTGAATTTGGGTGGATGAAATGGCTTGAAATTACTAACATACCTTGTCTAGATGATGGAGATGGCCTAGGATTTATGTTGTGATTTATGAGTGATGGAAAAGTGGGAAGAAGAAGTTTTCTTCTCCTCTTTTTCTCTTGGCCGAGAGCAAGCTAGAAGGGGGGTGTGTTTGTGTTTTTTTGTTTTGTGTGTTATGTTTGGTTGAATAATTGATGTAAGTGTTGGGTGATACATATAATGTATGTATAGACAAGTACTAGCAAGCATGGGCATGTGTACTACTTGTCTCTCTTTTTGAAAAAGCAAGTAACTAGATACTATTCATCTTCCAATTGCTAACTAGTTTGCTTGATTTCTAACCACTTGGTTGCATGGGACTTGCATGCAATACTACTCCCTGTATCATTATTCTTCCACCAATGCTTGTCATTTAATCTTTAATTCGTATCGTATCTTAATTAATCTCTCGTAATAATATTTTGCCGCGTAGAGATTTTCCCCTATAATTCCTTAAGTGCTAATTGTGTAAATTCCTCGAATGTCCATAATTCCTCGTCATAATTCTTAATAAATCCTTTAATACTCTAACCATTCTCAAATCCCAAGTTTTATAAATCTTACTAACGATAGGACTCCTGCCTTCACTATCTTCCTTTTTATCTAACATAATAAATGCAACAACGCAGTTTCTCAGACAATCAATTCTATTAATCAACAGGGATGACTAGAAAGGTTCCATAATGACAATGTCACAAGATATTAAATAAAAGGAAATATTACCAAAAATTAGGGTTCTTGCACAAGTCCACAACCAAATGCACACCGGACCCAACAACCCACCGCAGGTCAGTCCAAAAGTGCTAGCAAATTGGTACACATTTGTTGTTGCCTTGTATCTATAAAGGCCCCAAATACTCTTATTCTAATCGATGTGATGTATTACAAAAAATGTTGTCATCAAGAATTGAACTCATGAACTCCTCCATTATACAAACTTATGTTCACACCCATAAGCACTACACCATAAGGTCTGGTCAGAATTAGATAGGATGATTTGATTCTTGAGTTTTCGCGTAGAGGTAAGTTTCTGATCGTTCTTTCTAGTGTTTTCCAAATTACGTGTTATGTGTACATTTGTTTATCAAAACTTGGGCTAAGTGATGATATATTTTAAGGTTATATGTATTAGTGTATATATTTGTTAAGTGTAAGTAATAGTTTTGGAACTCTGATTTATGCCATGGTTTGAGAAAATAAAGACTTAGGACCGAGACATCGGGTTGTAGTGACAGTTTTCTGAAAATAAAGGATCGTTATCACTGGGTTGTAGTGGTCGTGGTATGAATTATGGGTTTCAAGTTATTGCTGTTATGTGGTGTCGTATCGAATTGTATCAAATAAGAATAAGTGCATCGTAAGTGATTGTTTCGTATATCGTTATTGTAATGTATTGAATATTAATATCTTATATGTATACGTGTTACGTGGCCTTACTAGTTGGATCGATTGGTTACTTGATGGGCTATATAGCTCAGTACTTAAAATTTTCAGGTTCGGTATAAGAGCAAGTGGGATAGCATTGCAGTTCAAGGATCTGAGGTTCGTAGTTTAGAATTAGATTAGATTGACTTTTCGATAGATGTTAGCTGCGCTTTACAAATTGTAATTTGTTTTGGTTTTCGTTTTAGAATTAATAGTCCGAAAATTTCGGGCTGTTACAGTTGGGGATGTCCTTAAAACCAAACAGCTAAATTATTTTCTTAAAAAAGATTGTTTGCCATTGTTAAAGTCTTTCTATTGAGCCTTTACAGGAACATGTTGATCTACTCGATAATGATAATGATGTTCTATGCACTGAAACATAGTTTCACCATTTAACCTCTGACATACAACTTCACTTGGGATTTCTTCCTTTTTTTCATGTATGAGTTTCATTCCCCACCCATTAGGCTACAAGTTCGGAAACTAATTATTCATCTCCTTGTGAAAATCTTATGTATTTAACTAGAATTGTAACATTACCAGTATAGGAAGTATGTAAAAGCTTTGTGTGAGTGGTTTCTTAGAACAATATTTTAAAATTTTAATTTAAAAGTGAATACACATAATAAAATTAATATGATAATAAGAAATCCAAGAAGTTACATAAATTAATTACAAAATACTTATGTCATTAAAAATAATACTCCCTCCTTCCAAATTTACCTGTCTTACTTGAATTTTTGTGATGAAATTTACTTAAATTTGATTGTAAATTAAAAATTATTCTTTCAATATTTTGAAAAACTGAAAAATACATATTAAAGTAACTTAACATACTTTCTAATGATATAATTATGATAATTGTTTTTGATTATATACTATATGAAATTTTCAATCAAAGTTAGAAAAATTTGCCACAAAAAATATAAATTAGGACGTAGGAGTACATTTTACACGTAGGAATGCACTTTAATGTAGAGGGCAATGGTGGATGTATGATGCCATGCACTGACATTCTAACGGAATACTAACATCTCTAGTAATAACTTAATATTAAAAGAAAATAGTAGTTCTATATATATAAGAGATTAATGGGACCTCAGGTACCAAAATACATACAAGAACAGAGTTAATATTGTAAATACAGGAAGTAGTGTTATATTATTACAAAATTGTCACCCATCATTTATACTGAAAATTCTAACCTCAGGTAAGATCACTAAGGTCAAGCTCAGGGCCATTATTTTCTATATATAATTAGCTCAAAATGTTTTCATTTTTTCTCTTACAGTAAAACTTCTATAAATTAATATTGTTGGGACCGGAGAATTCTATTAATTTATAGAATTTATTAATTAATCGAGGTTAAATTTACACTATGGTTCTTATGTTGGAACCAAAAATTTGTAATGAAAATATTAATTTATCATCGTGTCGAGTATTAATTTAACGAGATTATACTGTAATTGTTATCATTATATGTTATAATGATAAGTATCTTTTCAAAAAAAAAAAAAATACCGTTATACTTAGAAAAGTAATTCTCTAAAAAATAAAATAATCATGTAATTTTTTTTTTCTTTTTTGTCATTTTATTGTTATCTATAAGATATGCTATGTATTTGCTGAGATATTGTAGTTATACTTTTTATTATATATTTTTATACAAATTATTTTGTAAACACATTCTTATCATATTCGTTAAGTCATGCACTGTAATATATTTTTTGAGTGTGATCAAATTACTAATGCATTGTGTTAGGTCCCGAAGTATCGTAGAAGGGGGTTGAATACGATACTACCAAAAATAAAAAATAATTCCGAGAATATATATTTATTGATAATAAACTGGAAGGGGTGTTACAACTTCTAATCCAATGGATTAGCTTCAAAACAGAACACTCCCAAGGATAGTTTAGGCACGAGGACCTTCCACCCGACACTTCCTGAAAGCGGGCTAAGCCGGCTTTCCTACTAGATGGACTGTCTAGCAGCTTACACAGTGAAGATATAAGAGAGAGAAGAGAGAATTGTGTGTTGAGGTGTGTTTTGAAATGAAATACAACAGGCCTATTTATACATTTTAGAAAATCACTATGCAGCTAAATTACTTAACAGCTAACCTGCTGTCTGCTTTCTATTTTTCAAACTGAGCTGAACTTTCAACCCACCTGCTTTTAATTTTCATATGAATAGTAATTTCGGTTACTATTCATATGAATAGTAATTTCAGTTACTATTCATATGAATAGTAATTTTGGATACTATTCATATGAATAGTAATTTCAGATACTATTCATATGAATAGTAATTTTGGATACTATTCATTTTCCTCTTAATTTGACATCCTTAAATATTCAGCTTCCAACTAACTAGAGGATATCAATACTGCTCTAAACTCAATCATACCCCTTAACAGTTTTTCTGAGTTAGATACTTCGATTCCTTTGTGAAGTGTTGATGCCTAGTGCAACTGGTCTGGTTCACAGACGACTAACATTCACTCATGGTCTTCGTATCATGTCTTTAAGAACACTGCTAAGAATTGTGCAACCATAAAAACTTTATCACTGGAATCTTTTGGCCCTTCAACTGAATCATCTGTAAATCTTATTTTATCACTGAAGCTTGATCATGTTAATGAACTTCTTTCAGCAACTTGATCCTTGTTGATGCCTGTTCTTCAAATTTCACGATCCCTGTATAGAGTTAATATTATTTATCTTTTATCCTAGTGGAGTTATATATGTGTCTATTACATATTACATTACATTATGCTTTACAATCTCCCGCTATTTGATTGTTAGGGTTTAACAAGCAAATTCCTAAAGGATAACTCAACTGATACAACAAAATAAAATACAAAGATAAATAATATTAAATTGCATTCTGGATCATATGTATACATTTTCCAGATTTCTAAAATTAACCAAGTGCAAGTTAATTGTTCCTCTAGACTGAACATATCTTCAAGTTTGCCTTGCTTTCTTTCCACATAGCACTAATACTCCCATTAGCTTTTCCTTCCCCAAAATAAAGTTAATTCCGTGTCAACAACCTTTTCTTTGCCCTTACGCCCTGTAGATTTTTCTTGATCATCCAACTTCTCCCCCTCAGTTGGGTTATCCTCCAGAGTAGTAGAATGTGGAGTTGGTAAATTAGACGAAGATGGCTTTACCATGGAGTTGATTGCATCATTTAACTGGGCTGCCATGATGTTCAATTGAACCTGGAATACACCATGTTGAATAAGTTGCAAATTTTTGTTTTCTCCAATGGACTTACAGATATTTGGCATCTCTTTCTCCATTGTTTGGACCCATGTAAGGAGTCTGTTGTATTCCTTTCTGGTTACAGGTGCATGTGGTTGAGTAGGTTGCTCACTCGTACGTTCTGCAGGTGTTTCACTCAACACTCTATATTTACTCGGTTTAGTGGTTTGGGTTACACTTACATGTTCTGTTCGTGTTTCCCTCAACTCTCCTCCAGAGCTTCCACCGATATGTGTACCTACAAATGAAATCATCCTAGCCCCTTTTTCAGAGGTCATGGATGGTGCAATGAAAGTTCGTGAGCTTCCGTCCTCGCGTGAAGCGAGTTGCCGACCACTAGTAAAGAGTGGTAAATCTCGAAAGAGATCCAAAGATTTTCCCTCTGGGAGGTTAAACTTGAATCGATTAAATGGCACAAAACCCAAGTTTCCCTCTTATGTTTGTGAAGAAACTTGGTTCATAAAAAAACCACCTACCGATGGATCTTTCCGTAAAAAGGAAGATTCACCAGCAGTTATTGAGGTAGGTAATTCCACCTCGGATGCCTGTGAAGGCATTTGATCTTTAGAAAGATCATCAACCACTCTTATGTTCCGTGAAATGGAACTCAAGATAGTTGCTCCCGTCAATTCAACCTCATTTAGATTTTCACAATTTACCTCAGGTTCATTGGGTTTACTCCGTTTAGAATGAGGTAGAGCGGCTTATGTAACTAACTCCTTATGTGGTGCTGCTGAGGCACTATCTCCCTCAAAAGTGTTGATGGATGGTCGTTTAAGTGACAATTGAGGTGTAGGAGTTTGTTGTGTTTATGTTTGCATTTGTAGAATGGGCTCTTCGACCTGTGTTAGAGTCGGTGGGATTTCCTGCTCTTGGTCGGGTAAGATGGCCACTAGGGGCTGTAGAAACCATATTTCTTGTGACACAGCAGGGAATACAGAGGTTGGAATAGCATGGATTGAAATATTACCTTGTCGTATACCTGCTCTAACTGGTCTTGGTAATAACGGAAGTGGGACAGTCTTTAGATATTCAGTTAGGACTGTAGGCACATCCGTATATTTATTTTTGTTTATGTAATTAATTACATTCGTCTTCATGGAAGAACATTCCACCTTTTGACCATTTTCCAAGCGTGCCCTGTCTTCATCATTCAAAAAATCATTTAATATTAGCTGTAGAAACCTTGGATATAGACATTTGACATTTTGAGTCTGAACATCTCTTGTTCCCAAGTGTTTCATCTTTAAAATGATTTGACCAAGCAATATTTTTCTAAAATTAATCCTCAAATTATTGGCGACCGCATACCTTATTTTTTGAGTAAATTCAGGTATTCGATCTTGATTTGTTCTATCTGAGGAAAAAACATGGTTAAGAGTGTGAAAGAAGAAATTCCAGTACTGGATTAGAAACGTTCTAGAAAGATTACCAGTATTGAAATTGCCATCTTGGTACCTTCTAAAACGAAAGAACATTTCAATCTGTTCAGGTGTAGGATCAGAAACAAGATTTTCCAAAAGAAAATGAAGAATTCGATTAACATCTCGTTCAGTAACCCTAATCGACCTACCAAATAGTCGATATGTGATTTCACACCCGTCCTGTCCAGAAGTGTTAACCACACTACAATATAGTTCACGCAATGCATCATGGTTAAGCTGCACTGGTGTAACTATAGCATAGCGAATTAATGAATGTTCATTCAGAAATTGTGTCCATGCCCGAAATTGCTCATCCAGAATGGTTTCGATTTGCTGAATGGAAATAGAATTAACTTTAGCAATTAAAAAAACTTCCCTGCAATGCCATTTTCAAAACTTTGAGGAAATTCAAAACAAGGGTTAGTTTTTATAAAGGATGATGTATAAAGCAAGAATATGAAATCCGATCTAAAAACCACCAGCTAGATTGAGAGATCTTTCCGATCAAAGCTCGAAATATTCAGCAATTGTGTGTATATGCTCTGAATATCTGAAAAATGATGATGTTAAACACAAACAAAAACTCATCATTTATAAAATTTCAAGGACTAGTGGGTTAGGTGAGAGCGTGACAGGTTAGGTTAGAAAATAAATTTAAATGCATTTATCACCGCTCAATAATTCTAACCAAACAACCTAACCAGCCGAAAAACATCTTATCACCGAAACCTGTCAGCCGAAAAACATCTTATCACCGAGACCTATCAGCCTATGTACACACACATACACACTTATTATTATTTCTAATTATTGTGGATTTAAAATTACCAATCAATAATTCAAGAATTAATCCACAATAATCAGACAAACTCATAATTAAATAGACATAAAATTAACAAAATATCATTAATTGATATATGTTAATAAATATTTATTTAATTATGCTACAATGATATCTCCAGAATAATCATGCAGATAAGCAAATAAAACAAACGAAATCCAGAGAATGAAATTCACTGGCTGCAACTAATTGAACAGACATTTTAAAAGATCATGTGAAATTTAACATACCAAACTCACTTACCAACCTTGAAAAGGTTGCTTCATCCAAAGCTTTAGTAAAAATCTCTGCCAACTGTTTTTCACTAGGAACAAAATGCAGTTCCACAGTGCCTTCCATCACATGCTCCCTGATGAAATGGTATCTGATGTCTATGTGCTTGGTTCTAGAATGCTGCACTGGATGATGTGATATTGCAATTGCACTAGTGTTGTCACAGAAAATTGAAATCTTTTTAACTTTAACTCCATAGTCAAGTAGTTAATTTCTCATCCATATAATCTGTGCACAACAACTCCCAGCTGCTATGTAATCATCCTCTGCAGTTGAGGTAGATACCGAGTTCTGCTTCTTACTGAACCATGAGACCAGCTTGTTTCCCAAGAATTCACAGGTTCCTGTGGTACTTTTTCTATCCATTTTGCAACCTGCATAATCTGCAGCTGATTAACCAATTATATCAAAACCAGAATCTCTAGGGTACCAAATGCCAAGGTTTGGTGTTCCCTTGAGATATCTGAAAATCCTTTTAATAGCTACTAAGTGAGATTCCCTAGGATTAGCTTGAAATCTAGCACATAAACATGTAGCAAACATAATATCAGGTCTACTAGCTGTTAAGTATAAAAGAGATCCAACCATACCCCTATAGCTTGTCATGTCCACCTTATTTTCCTTAGTATTCAGTTCAAGCTTAGTGGCAGTGGCCATGGGTGTTTTTGTAGAAGAGCAATCTGCTAAATCAAACCTTTTTAAAAGATCATAAATATATTTTGTTTGACTTATAAAAATTCTCTCATTCACTTGTTTAACTTGTAAAACAAGAAAATAAGTTAATTCACCCATCATACTCATTTCATATCTACTTTGCATGAGTTTGGCAAATCTCTTGCAAAGTTTCTCATCTGTAGACCCAAATATTATATCATCTACATAAATTTGGACAAGTATCATAGAGCCATTGACATTTCTATAAAAGAGAGTTTTATCAATAGTACCTCGAATGAAGTGATTCTCTATAAGGAACTGTGAGAGTGTGTCATACCAGGCTCTAGGTGCTTGCTTCAGGCCATAGAGTGCTTTGAGTAGAAAGAACACATATTCTAGAAAGTCTGGATCTTCAAAACCAGGCGGTTGACTAACATACACCTCCTCCTCCAGAATACCATTCAGAAATGCACTCTTGACATCCATTTGATAGACTTTGAAATCGGCATGTGCTGCATAGGCCAGGAAGATCCTTATTGCTTCTAACCTTGCCACTAGAGCAAAGGTTTCTTCAAAATCAATTCTTTCCTCTTGACAGTAGCTTTTAGAAACTAATCTAGCTTTATTCTTTGTGACTATGCCATTCTCATCCATCTTGTTCTTGAATACCCACTTAGTGCCAATCACTGATTTGTCTTTTAGTTTGGGTACAAGTTTCCATACTTCATTTCTTTCAAACTGGTTTAGCTCTTCTTGCATTGCTAAAACCCATTCTGGATCCAGAAGAGCATGTTCAACTTTCTTTGGTTCCTCTTTGGATAGAAATCTGCTATATAAGCATTCTTCTTGAGTTTCTATTCTGGTTTGGACCTTTGCAATAGGATCTCCAATGATAAGCTCAAATGGATGATCCCTGGTCCATTTTCTTTGTGGTGGTAAGTTTGACCTTGATGAAGTGGCTTCATTTTCTCTGTGTTGATCATTGTGGCTTGTTGTTGAGTTTTGATTGTGAGAAACTTCCCCTGAGTGTATGGCCCTCGAGATTGATGAAGTTCTTGAAGATTCATCAACAGATGCTTCTCTTTGATTTTCAACTGATAGTGTAAGTTGCTCTTCAACAGGTGGTTCATTCTGCACTTCAACTGATGATCCTTGTCTGTTTCTCAAACCATTTGATCTCCATTCTTCATCATCATCTTCACTTTCTTCACCACTTCTCTCATTCTCAAATGAGAGAGACCCATGAAAACCTTCATATACTAGACCAGATATTTTCTTGTCATCAAAGACAACATGTATGGACTCCATTACAATGTTTAGTCTTAGGTTGTAGACTCTGTAGGATTTTCCAGCTGAGTATCCAACAAAGATAGCTTCATCTCCCTTTGAATCAAATTTTCCAAGATGCTCACCATGATTTTTCAGTACAAAACATTTGCATCCAAAAACATGCAGAAAGTTGTTTGTTGGTTTCTTGCCTTTGAAAAGTTGATAAGGTGTCATGCCTTTTGCTTGATTGACCAAAGAAATATTCTGAGTGTAGCATGCAGTGTTTATATCTTCTTCCCAGAAGTATATTGGTAGCTTAGACTCTTCAAGCATTGTTCTTGCAGCTTCAATTAGAGTTCTATTCTTTCTTTCCACTACACCATTTTGTTGAGGAGTTCTTGGTGCAGAGAATTCTTGGATAATTCCTTCTTCTTCACAAAACTCTCTTATTACAGAATTCTTGAACTCAGTTTCATTGTCACTTCTGATTCTCCTTACTTTGAGTAAAGGATTGTTATTGACTATCTTGATGTGATTTATAATGACTTCACCTCCCTCATCCTTAGAGAGCAAAAAGAATGTCCAAGAGAATTTTGAGAAATCATCAATAATCACAAGACATTATTTCTTCTTTGAGATTGACAACACATTGACTGGTCCAAAGAGATCCATGTGAAGTAGTTACAAGGGTTGATCAATTGATGACATTGACTTTGATTTAAAAGAGACCTTCTTTTGCTTCCCTTTCTGGCATGCATCACACAATCCATCCTTGGAGTAATCCAATTTTGGAATACCTGTAACCAAATCCTTCTTTACCAACTCATTCATTGCTTTAAAATTCAAGTGTGACAGTCTTTTATGCCAAAGCCAACCTTCATCTACACTTGCCTTGCTAAGAAGACATGTAGTCATGTTTGCATTTGTTGAATTGAAGTCAGCAATGTACACATTTCCTCTTCTATCTCCTGTCAACACTACCTTGTTGTCACTTTTCTTAAAAATGACACAAGCTTCAGATGTGAACCAGACATTCTGGCCTTTATCACACAGTTGACTGACACTTAGCAAGTTATGCTTAATTCCATCAACCAGTGCTACTTCTTCAGTGACAACATTCCCTTGTGAAATCAAGCCATATCATTTAGTATATCCTTTGCTATTGTCTCCAAAGGTAATGCTAGGGCCAACTCTCTCCTCAAACTTAGTGAGCAGGGTAGAATCTCCAGTCATATGCCTAGAACACCCACTGTCCAGATACCAAATATTCTTTCTGTTTCCCTGCACACATCAAAACAAAATCAAGTTGATTTTGGTACCCAAGTTTTCTTGGGTCCTACCTTGTTAGCCAATTTCTTATCCTTCAAATCCCTTTTAACCGAAAGTTTAGATTGAGTTATATCAATTTTTACTTTAGGTTTGGGCCTTTGAGAGACAGAATTTGATACTTGCTCATATTTGTTATAGTTAATAGCATGGTTAGGCATAGTCTGTGCAAACATGTTATTCATCATCCATGGCATCTGTGGCATATTGAAAGTTTTATATTATGGATTATGCATGAATGGCATGTTAGCATATTGACTAGATGAATGAGCAGAGGGAGCATACATATTTGGCATAACATTCATAGCAGGCACAAACATAGGCATGTTAGGCATCAAAGGATTTTTCATAGCTTTGCAGTTAGTAGATAAATGATTAATACTTCCACACTTTACACATTCTTTCCTAGGAGCATATTTATCAGGTGTGTAATTGTTGTGTTTGTTAATCCCTACCTTACCATTTCTGTTCTATTTCTTATCCTTAATACCTGACTTAACATTTTCTAGCTTGTCCTTCAATTGCTTGTGGGACAAGTTGCCTATGTTTCTTTTCTTAGCCGATTTAGTATTGCTACATTCTCCATTAACAAAGTTCTTGTTGACAGACCCGTACTTTTTATTTAATTTAGTTAAAGTTGCTTTGCTAACAGCCTTAAGTCTTAAAGAACATTCTTTTTCGACTAAATCACTATCTGAAGTAACTTCCCTATCAACATTTAACTTAGCTTCTGCTAATTTGCAGAAAGAATCAATTCCTTGAACATTACAAATTTCCTCAGTTACAACTGTTGATCCTTTCCACTTAGCAATCAGATTCTGTTCCTCTACTAACTGTTTCTTTAAAATCTCCTCTCTATTTATAGCCTCAATCAATTCATTTTTAGCATCCAAACAATCTCTTCTCAGAGTTTCAAACTCAATCAACTGTGTTTCTATTAAAGCATTCCTATCAATTAACTTTTCATTAAGGTCTTTAATCCTCTTATTCTCTCTGTTAAGTGATTTTAAGGTAACATGCATGTTATACAATTCAATAGACATTTCATCAATTGTGCTAGCACATTCAGCTTTAGAAAGATCAGTTAAGACTGTAGAGAATACCTGGTTGCTTGCTGAGCTAGCTTCTTCATCAGTTTCGTTTGCCATGAGTGCAAGATTGACAAACTCCTCTTCTGCATCTGAGGAACCTCCAGCAGCCCAGTCACTATCTTTTGACACGAATGTTCTCCCTTGTTGTTTGAGAAGATCAAAATATTTCTTCTTGTAATCAATAGTCTCGAACTGTTTCTTTTCATTCTCAGCTTTAGGCTTTCTGCATTCATTGGAAAAATAACCAGCAATTCCATAGTTAAAACATTTAAACTTAGACCTTTCAACCATGTCTCTGGATGGCTGAAAACCTTTTCCGAATTGCTTGCCTCCTGCTGGATTCCTCTTGAATTTGATCTTCGAGAATCTCCCTGACAAGAATGCTAGATAATCATCCAAGTCATCAGATTCATCTCCACTCAATGTATCAAGTTCTTCAACCAACTTGCTTTTCCCTCTGCTAATTTCAGCTCCACCTTCACAAGTCTTTGAACTTGGTGTGGCTTGAGTGCTCTCCATCTTCTCACTCACTTAGCTTACTAGAATATTGGCCACCAAGGCAATAGATCCACCTTTCTTTTAGATTTTTTCCACTTCCTCATCTTGCTGCATTTCAAGCTCATAGGTCTTTAGGATTCCATACAATCTCTCAAGTGTAAAATCTTTGTAGTCTTGAGAGTTCCTCAACGAGACTGTCACTAGCTTCCATTCCTTAGGAAGAGATCTCAAAAACTTTAGGTTGGAGTCCTTGGTTTCATATTTTCTCCCATACAACTTTAGACCATTCAGTAACTTTTGAAACCTACTGAATATGTCTGTTAGATTTTCACCAGAGGAGTAGTAAAAATGCTCATATTGTTGTATTAGGAGCTGTATTTTATTTTCTCCGACTTGCTCAGTTCCTTCACAGATTGTTTGAATAGTGTCCCATACTTGCTTGGAAGTGGTGCAATTTATAACACAATCAAACATATCTTGGTCGATGCCATTGAATAGGATGTTCACAGCCTTCTTATCTTTGTGAATCTCCTCCAAGTCTTCATCTGTGTACTTAGCTTGATTCTTTGGAATAGGCCTTCCAGCAGCTACAGTGCCAGCATCTTGACCAATCCCAGAGTTGGCCTTCATTGGAACATGAGGTCCTTTCTCTATGCAATATACGTAGCCTTCATCGATGGTTGAGAGATGAAGGTGCATTTTTACTTTCCAATGAAAGTAATTATCTTTGTCAAGCATTGGAATCTTTACAACTGTATCCTTCCTTCCCATGGTTTTGATCTTTAGACTTCTTGTATGTTAGAAGCTTGCTCTGATACCAATTGTTAGGTCCCGAAGTATCGTAGAAGGGGGGTTGAATACGATACTACCAAAAATAAAAAATAATTCCGAGAATATATCTTTATTGATAATAAACTTGAAGGGGTGTTACAACTTCTAATCCAATGGATTAGCTTCAAAACAGAACACTCCTAAGGATACTTTAGGCACGAGGACCTTCTACCCGACAATTCCTGAAAGCGGGCTAAGCAGCTTTCCAACTAGATGGACTGTCTAGCAGCTTACACAGAGAAGATATAAGAGAGAGAAGAGAGAGTTGTGTGTTGAGGTGTGTTTTGAAATGAAATACAACAGGCCAATTTATAGATTCTAGAAAATCACTATGCAGGTAAATTACGTAACAGCTGACGCACTTGCTGCCTGTTTTCTATTTTTCAAACTGAGCCGAACTTTCAAGCCACCTGCTTTTACTTTTTATATGAATAGTAATTTTGGTTACTATTCATATCAATAGTAATTTCAGTTACTATTCATATGAATAGTAATTTCGGTTACTATTGATATGAATAGTAATTTCGGATACTATTCATATGAATAGTAATTATTTCGGATACTATTCATATGAATAGTAATTTCGGATACTATTCATATGAATAGTAATTTCGGATACTATTCATTTTCTTCTTATTTTGACATCCTTAAATATTCAGCTTCCAACTAACTAGAGGATATCAACACTGCTCTAAACTCAATCATACCCCTTAACAGTTTTTCTGAGTTAGATACTTCAATTCCTTTGTGAAGTGTTGATGCCTAGTGCAACTGGTCTGGTTCACAGACGACTAACATTCACTCATGGTCTTCGTATCGTGTCTTTAAGAACACTGCTAATAATTGTGCAACCACAAAAACTTTATCACTGGATTCTTTTGGCCATTTAACTGAATCATCTGTACATCTTATTTTGTCACTGAGGCTTGATCATGTTAATGAACTTCTTTCAGCAACTTGATCCTTGTTGATGCCTGTTCTTCAAATTTCACGATCCCTGTATAGAGTTAATATTATTTATCTTTTATCCTAGTTGAGTTATATATGTCTCTATTACATATTACACTGCATTATGCTTTACACATTGGTTGAGGTAGAGTATGATCCTCTAGCATTATTATGTATTTAGCTAGGGTTGTAAGCGAATTGACTCGAGTTTTTGCTTATCGAGTTTAAATTCTTGTTTTTCTTAACGAGTTGAGCCAAACTCGATTACCTTATCGATCAATTTCTGTTATTTGAACTCGAGTTCGTTAACAAATGAGTCGAGTTCGAGTTGTTCATGAACATTTCGATTTGATTCGGACTGAGTTGAGTTCGAGTTTGCCAAAAAAATTTAATTTTTTTACCTTTAATACTTTCGTTCATTATTTAGTGCATTTTCATTTAATTTTATGGATGAGGAGAGATTAGATATACATGGCCAAACCGGAACCGGAACCGGACCGGACCGGACCGGGTCAAAACCGGTCAAAACCGGCCCGAACCGGAACCGGCCCTAAACTGCCGGTTTATTTATTTTAAAGGTTCAGGTTCAGGTTTGTGTGTATTGAAACCGGTGAACCGGCGGTTCGAACCGGCGGTTCAAACTGGCGGTTCGAACCGGTGGTTAACCGTTAGTAATGACTGGCTATGTATTAATGTAGTATAGATTATAAAAATTATTGTAATAAATTTTATTGTTTGTTGTATTCTTGTAAAACATTTAAAATTTAGTGTAATATATTTACTAATGTTTTAATAAAAAAAAAGTACCAATGAATTTAACATTAAATTAATTTACGTGAAAGTACCACTTAATAAAAGTGAAACTATTATATCCTTGAACTTTTAAAACGGTTTGCATCTTACAAATTTAAAAAAATTAATTAGCATTACAATACTTCTAAATTATAATTCATTCCATCCAAATTCAGAAAAACTTATCGTATTTCGAAAAAAAAACGTATCAAGTATAATGTATATATAAGGTTCAAACCGGAACCGGAACCGGGTCTTGAACCGGGTCAAACCCTGAACCTGAACCGTCTGAACCGGAATCGGCGGTTTATATCCTGTTAAGGTTTAGGTTCCGGTTCAAGATTTTTACAAACCGGAACCGGCGGTTCACGAACCGTGGCCATGTATAAGATTAGATGATTAGTAGTTGATTTATGATCTACATATTATTATACATTTGTATTAATGTATTGTAATATATTAAATAACATTTTATTTATGTATATAACTTATCGAGTCGAGTTTAACGAGTCGAGTCGAGTTCGATCAATCTCGAGTCGAGTTTGAGTCGAACACTCATAAAACTCGGATTGACTAGATAATCTTATCGAACATAATTTTTTGTTCGAAGTCATACACGATTTCTTGTCGAGTTTATCGAATAACTCGGTTCATTTACAGTCCTATGTTTAGCCATACCTCTCAAATTTGAATTGTGAAGATTTGTCGCAATCTCCCTGGACTAAGTAATATGATGTGTACAAGACATTTTGCTTACTCAGGTTTTTTTTTATCATATTTGATGAAATTGATCTTTTAGATTTTTTTTGAGGCAAAAGCGGAAACATAGTTATTCTATAGGACTTCTTCACTATAGAAGTTATATTGAGACTTAAATATATGAAATTAGAAGAAAGTAATATAAAAATCCACGTGAGAGACTCAGAGAAAACTATACAAAAAATTTATTTATTTTATTATGATAAATCATATATATACATATTTATGTTTTACAAACAATATCTGTTAAAATAATGGCACATTTACAAATTTAAAGTGTATCTCATTTGCAAAACTATAGCATTTCTCATTTGTAACGTTGAACTAGGAAGAACCATATGACCTCAGAATGACTTGAACCGTATAGGAATAAGCCAACGTAATCGGATACTCAACACTTCTAGTTGGAGTTAGCACCTGGCGATAAATTGCCCTTTACTTCCAGCTTCACTATTTTTCATGAACAGTTTTGTGATTAAAACCCGAACTTTGGGTCTCAAGTCGAAGTTTTGTTAGGATTAAACACCTGAAATTATACAAATACAAGATATAATGTTTCAGTAATAGCAACATTATTTGATCTATAACATCAATTAAAGCTTTTGATGCAGTCGACAAAAAAAGAAAAAATATTTAGTGTGTGTGCCCTAGATTGGACTGCCACAAATTTCTACCCCATATTTAAACTTAAACACCTAAATTATATAATTTCCTAGAAAGATAAAAGATTGTTTACCATTTTGAAGCCTTTCTTTTTAGCTTTTGAGGAGCCTCTTCAAAGAGAAGGATAAAGAGACCGCAATCATCCTCATTTTTTTTGTTGCAGAACCTAGCAAATGGGCGATTACACTTTAACTCACCAGCTACATTCCAACAGATATCTGATGCGAAACCGTGAAATCATCTGAGAAAGAAGATCAAAGCGTCAGATGCAAGAATTTAGGAAACACTGTACCAAAATATATAATTTATACTTCTTTGTTATAATTGCACCATCGCACAACTGATAACCGGAACACTGAATAATTATATAAAATTTTACCTTTGTTAACTTCTGGCCAGTCTTGGGAAGCAAATTATTTTAAGAGATATAAACTTGTGACCATTCTTGGGAAGCACATTCTCTTAACGGATGCGAATTTTATGTATTTATAATAATTAAAGATAAGTATTGATAATAAAGAAATTTGCAGTCAACAAAATATATATATTCATATTTATTTACACTCAATTAATTTATTAAATTATTATTTTATTTTTTAAATATCAATAGAAATATAAATAATTAATATATTGGTACATGAGATATTATTTTTAATTGGAATTTTTTTTTAAAAAAAGGACTTATAGTTAGAAAATATATTATGAAAAGTACTCTAAAAGTAAACAAGAAATGCTACATAGGAAAAGATAATAAGAGAAAAGTAGAAAACTTTTGATTGTGCTGGTAGTAGATGCTAGTGTCATTTAAAGGCTACTTATAATAAGAGAAAAGTAGAAAACTTTTGATTGTGCTGGTAGTAGATACTAGTGTCATTTAAAGGCTACTTACAAACTCCCCACTCAACCAACACCCATATATATATAAGTCCATAACATAAGCTTGCAAAATAAACATACCCACATCTAACAACAAAAAAGAAGACACATACACCCACAAACCTTTGCAAAAAATGGCCATGAATGCCAGTGGAAGTAGTGATCAAGCCAAAAAAAGAAGAGGGCGGCCGAGAAAGGCCGATGTGATAGGGAATTTGATGGTGCCTCTTGGGAGTTCTATTGTTTCACCACCGGTGATGAGTGCTTCTGCATCGATGCGGATGGTACGTGCTGTTGCATCTCTGCCGGTGGTTAGTGCTTCTGCATCAATGCCGATGGTACGTGCTGAAGCAACTCTTCCGTTAATGAGTGTTGTTGCATCATTACCCTTGACAACTGATGTTCCTTCCCCTCCGCTTGCAGCATAATATACCTACACATATACTCTAATGAAATCCAAAATATTGTTAAAATGTTAACAACGACAAACAAAAGCAAATTACCAAATTAATTTGACTATTTTCTTTTGTTTTAACATTTTTCATTTTAATTCAAAATCTCATTTAAGATATATCATATTTTTACCAACTAAGTTAAATTACCATACCTGCAAATAGTTTAACCTCAATTCTATCATTTTCCTCCGCTGACCAATTCATCATGATGTACAATGAATAATCCCTCATAATATTTGCTGTAAAACAATTTAAAAAATTATAAAATAAACAATTACTATCAACAAATCATACTGTTACAAACAAAAGTGAAAATTACGAATATGATTTTATGGTATAAATATGTGCTCACTTATACATACAAATTAATATTGTACCTCAAATCAATTATATTCTCATCATCATCACATTCATCATCTTCTTTTTCATCTCCACAGAAGTTCACCATCTTCTTTTATCTGAAATTTTGATGGATGTAAAGCGTGACACCAAGTTGGGGTATACTGTCAATACAAATGATTTAGATGACAAAAGGGGATGGAATGATAGATTTAATATGTTATGATATGTGTATTCTAATAAATTTTTTCAGATGTAACAAGACACTTGAAAGGTGAGTGATAAACAAGAAAGATGTGAGTGATAATCAAAATGATGATGGTTAAATAAGCTATATTATTATTGTATATATACTGGGATGTGAATTCTAGATGGTACATATTATCTTAGAAGTTTCTAGATGATTTCACAAGTTTCTAGATGTGTGTTATACAGATATATTAATATTATTATTATAAAATCTCTAGAGATGTTATTCACAAATATCTTATGAATGTAATCTATAATGAATTAATTAAAAATAAATGAATAACATTCTTTAAGCCAACTAAGAATGACGTGTAAAGATAAAGACAATTTAGCTGAGAATGACGTGGAAAGATAAACAATACTCCCTCCGTCTCAAAATACTTTTCCTGTTTACTTTTGACACAGTTTGCCAATACACACTTTTAATTGTTTATATCTTTAATTTTATATTATTATTAATTATAAAAACTTCATTGTATTAAAATACTAACAAATACTGGTTGTCAATAGCTTACAATGAACAGTGTTTAAAGTCAAAAGGAGAAAGGTTTTATGAGACAGAGGGAGTAACTAAGATGAAAATTTATTTATCTAAAATATAAAATTTTCATAAAAATATGATAAAAAGTTTGAACCATGCATTCTTTTTCACAAGCATTCTTATTAGATTAATTAATTTTATAAATTTATAATATGGAATTGGGTAGTAAATTTATCCATGTTTGATTTCATTACCCTTTTTCATGATTTTTAATAGTAAACTATCATTTTCCTTTTTAAAAACAAATTTAAATGTATGAGAATTAGTTTTATCTAGATTATTTCATGTGGGCTTATAATTTTCTTATTGTAAGTAGTGAAAGGTTTTTTACGATATTTTGTATTAAACAGAAACATTTTTAAATAAATAGATAAAATTTTAATATTCAAGTAACTAATAGTTATTTGAAAAAGTCACTTTTAATGCAAATTCAATATCTTGAATATAAAATTATTAAATTTATCTGAAATGTCTTTGCTTTAGCCGAGAATTTTTAATTGTGATTATTCTACTTAAACCTACCAGATAATGAGATGGTTATTAACTAGTAAGGCCATCGTGTATATATGGACTAGAGTTTTTACGTTAATGTATATATTATAAATTAGTGGATAGCGCTTAGTAATATGGACTAGAGTTTTTACGTTAATGTATATATTATAAATTAGTGGATAGCGCTTACTAAGGTGTTTTGACAAGATTTTGTATTGATTTTGATCCACTAGAAAATTCATTTTTATGTTTGGTATTAATGTTTGGAAAAGATCTAAATTCATTATTTGACCCATTGTTTTTTTTGTCAGGTATTTGACCCATTGTTAATTAAAGAAAGTTTGTATACAAATTTAAATACTATTAATATATTCTCTTAATATATGGTAAGATTATTAATAAAAATTTGAATAAATCTTTTAATTTTGGTAAGCTTATTAATACATATTATCACATAATAGATATAGAAAATCTAAACAATTTTATCTTTGATTGCATTTGTTATAATATAGAAATATAATATTTTATTAATATTATTTCTTTCAACATTAATTTATTTGATCTTAATTATAAAGTTATTTTCTTTATTTAATCGTTATTATTATATATCATAATTATTATGAAATTTAAATTTAAACTAGCGTGTAGCACGAGTTATAATCTAGTGTAAAAAATAACTTAACTCAATTAATTTTGATAGCAATAAAATGAAATATCTTTTAATCTCCATGTATCATTTGTGCAACTTTAATTACTCAATTGAATAAAAAAAATTAAAAAATTGTCGAGAAATTGTAACTTTATGAAAATTGGTATAATTGTCTGCAAGTCTTAACTAAAAAGTTGGATGAGAGCAAAATTCATTGTATTGTATATATTTACTGCAATTTCATCCAGTTATCAAAGATTATAAGTCCGGACATTTTTTTTTTTGATAATTCATAGACCAACTTTCGCATATCTTACTAATCCAAAGACTCCATTGAGGCAGTCCACTTACTATCACTACAAGAAACAGAGTCTTTTCCCGACCGTCATAAATCCGACCAACTTTTTACTGGAGCTAAACCCGACCGTTAGGTCGACGGTCGGATTTAATTTAAACCCGACCACTTAAACCGACCAATATGACTTGTGGAGCCCACTTTTGTTGACTGACGGACCACGTCAGTCTAATCCGACCAATAAAACCGACAATTCTCTTAGTGGATCCCACACGAATACTAAAGTATAAAACCGACCACTTAAACCGACTAACAGGTCTTGTGGAGCCCACTTTTGTTGACTGACGGACCACGTCAATTTAATCCGACCACTAAAACCGACCAATATTATTTGTGGATCCCACACGAACACTAAAGAATAAAACCGACCATTACTTCCGACCACACGAACACTAAAGAATAAAATCGACCATTACTTCCGGCCGTTGTTTCTGGCCTTTTAACGGTCGATTTTATGCGATACTTAAATATTTTTTGTTGTTCCCGTTTTATTTTTATATTTGTTGTTCCCGTTTTATTTTCTCTCCAATTAACTCTCTCCTCTCTCCAATTAACTCTCTCATCTCTCCGGTATCTCCTCTCTCCGGCATCTCTCTCTCTTTGGTAACTCGTCTCTCTCTCTAGTAACTCATCTCTCTCTCTCTCTCTGTTATATACGTACACACACACACACACACACACACACACTGTATCTATATATTCGATTTGAGCTTTTAAGTTTATGAATTTAGGGCTAATAAATTGATTCTCTATTATATGATTTTGTATGTTGCATTTCTTGGTTCGAATTATGTTCGATTATATGATGTTGTATGTCGGATTTCTTGGTTCGAATTATGTTCGATTATATGAGTTAGTATGTTGGATTTGTTGGTTCGAATTGATGGATTTAAATCTATTTTCGATTATAGGATTTTGTATGTTGGATTTGTTGGTTCGATTTGACACATTCGAATTTATGTTCGATTTTTATGTAATTTTGTTGTTCAATTCATTCTCTTTTTTTGAATATATAGATATGGATGGTCAAAATTACCTCTTTCCACGTTTTATGCGCCTTGTCCATCCCAGCGAATATAAACCGCAAAATAAAATGGTATGAGTAATGGTTAATTAATGTATGCATTTGAATATGTAGATATGTATGACACCTCTTTTTTCCGCAGAGAATACCACCGCCGATTTTAACACATTTTGGAGCTGAGATGCCAGAAAAAGTTATATTCGAGCTTCCTAACGGTGAGAAGACCCATGTGAGATTCGATCGGGAGGATGGGATTTTTAAAAACGTATTGGGATTTTTTAAGAAATTTCGGAGCAAGTATGGTATATGCGCCGTGTTTACCTACAAGGGCAACGGGATCTTTATGGTAAATGTTTTGAATGAATATCTGACAGAGGTTGAGTATGATCCCCCGACCTATGGTAAATTTTCTATCATTTATCCTTTCTTATATATATATATATATATATATATATATATATATATATATATATATATATATATATATATATATATATATATATATATATATATATATATATATATAGCTATCAATTAGTAATTAAGTTAAGTAATTGTGGTTTTATTTTTAGATAAACTTACCATGGTTGGATGTAAGGCTTTTTCATTATGTAAGACTAAATCCCACGCAGAATGGGGTCTCGTAGTAAGTTCACATTATCCTACTTTTAATGCATTATACGCAATACAATTTTCATCTTTTTTGATATAATTTTGGTTGATCATATACATATGTACAAATGCAGGCCCTCTCCCCGGCTTTTTTTAAGCGATTTGCTCATCTTCTACCTTCTGAAATTACCGTTACTTTACCAAATGGCCAAACCTTCATTGGATCTTACTCACCGGAAAGCAAGATTTCTGGCTTGAGGTTTTTTGAGGAGGGAGACATTATAGTGCTTACTTATCTTGGTGATGGGCGATTTGAAGCAATTTTATTTGGTCCAAGCCACGTGGAGAAATCATATTCTGTTAATGAATTCAAAGTGGGAATTGTACAATCACATCTCCTGAATTATTGCTATGGAATTGTAAGTTTTTGTTTGTTTTATATTAAAATTTCTATGATTTAATTATTTAGCAAAAAAAGATTTATGATTTTGCAATTGTTTAACCTGTGATTAATGTGTAGGAGCTAGCAGCAAAGTTCAAATCAGTGGCGGAGAAGTGGCATGACGGTGATGTCTTGGAAATTAAGGATGAGCTTAACAATAAAACGTGGCACTTACAAGTTAAGGCGACTGGTCAACGAATAAGAATTCAGGATCGAGCTTGGGTGGGTTTTGCCAAATCGTTAGGGCTAGAAGTTGGAGATGTTCTAGTCTTTACCGGGGGCCCTATTAATCCTAGGAAATTTAATGTAATTTGCTACAATAAAAATGGTCCGGATTTGATGGACACTGATGTATGATTACTTTTGGTCCGATTGGATGACTGTGTACCTTAAAAACTATGGTTTGGATTTGTAGACTTTTGGTTTGGATTTGTAAACTAAGGTTTCATATATTTAAAGATCTTACGTAAATTTTAATGTTTTAATGATTCTTAATATACTGGATACTGGATGGATAGATAGATTCGATGGATTGATTTGGTGGATGGATTGATTTTATTGCGTTGATTGTGTTATTGGTACAGCTGGAACCAGAACTGCAGGAAAAAAAATTGCAGGCTTTAAACCGACCGAGTAATCCGACTGAAAGTCTTAAACCGACCGTTTTTTACCATTGCTCCCCCAGTAAACCCGACCGTATTCTTAATATAGTGGTCGGTTTAAATTAGTCGGTTTTTTTGCTCTCTGGAATGAATCTGACCGTAATGGTCGGTTGCAAACCCGACCACTTATTCCGACCGTTTTAGTCGGATTAAAACTGCATTAAATGCTCCCAACTACCTCTGCACCGATGGTGTCAAAAAAGTTGATAATTCGTACTTTAAACCGACCGGTATGGTCGGATTAGAACTGACCCTAATTTATTGTTATACCCCCCTTTTTCTTTCACTCTTCATTTATTGTTTTCTTGAGACATTAAGTGGTTGGAGGCTTGAATCTAGAGAAATCTTGGAGAACATTGAAAGCTCATTATGGTGAAAAATCTTGGAGAACATTGAAAGCTCATTAATGGTATGTTATAAATTATGTCCACTTTTGTTTTAATTTTTTTTCATTTGTGAATATATACATACATGTTTTGTACATATTATATTTATGAATATGTACATTAATAGTGAACAAATATACATGTTTGTACATATTCTTTAATTTTGTGTACATATTAAATTTGTCAAATATATATGTACATTATATTTGTGCATTAATTGTGTGAAATGTGAATATGTTTTTTTGTTGATTTATAGTTATGTGAAAAATGTATTATGAAATTGATATATATATATATATATATATATATATATATATATATATATATATATATGTAGATGTCGAAACGTGATTGGATGAACCGACGTGTGGAAAATAATGTACTTTCATCGAGTAATGAATATTGGGATGGTGTGAAAGAATTTTTGGAGTTCGCGCGTAAAAATGGTATGAAGGGCGAAAAAATATTATGTCCGTGTAAAAAATGTAAAAATGCGTTGTGGGCGAAACTTGATAGTGTTGAACTTCACTTATATAAAAATGGTATTATGGAACATTATAAAGTATGGACTTTGCATAGTGAAAAAGAGAAGTTATCAAAAAGAAAAAAACGTAAGCGTACCTCGGAAGAGATTGTTGAAGAACCCTTTGATTTAAACGCATTATTACGAGATATTAGTGGTGAAAATCATGGTGATGCGAGTAATAGTAATGTTGAAGAACCACCAAATGCATATGCTTCTCAATTTTACAAGGATGTTAAAGATTCGGGAGCTCCAATTTATCCGAGTAATACAACTTTTACAAGAATGTCATTGACCACTCGATTGTTACATTTTAAAAATATGGCACAATGCTCTGAAAAGGTCTTTGATTCTTTACTTGCATTGCTTGGTGAAGTTCTTCCTAAGGACCATACTTTACCGAATTCTTATTACATTATGAAAACAATGATGAAGAAGTTAACTTTGGGATATGAGAAAATTGATCTATGTGAGAATGATTGTATGTTGTACTACGGTGATGATGAGAACAAGATTGTTTGTGACATTTGTGGTAAAAGTCATTACAAAGGTAAAAAAAAAAGAAAAACGGAAGAGGGATACCGAACAAGGTCTTGAGATATTTTCCACTTATCCCTCGTCTACAGAGATTGTATATGTCAGAGCATACCGCTAAACACATGACATGGTACAAAAAAAGGGAAACAAAGCCAGGAGATCTTAGTCACCCTGCAGACGGAGATGAGTGGAAAGAATTTGATCGTCGTTATCCAAGATTTGCAAGGGAGAGTAGGAATATCCGTCTTGGACTTGCAACCGATGGCTTTTGCCCTTTTAGCAATTCCGGGAAAAAGGTGTACTCGGTGTGGCCGGTGATAGTGGTGGTCTACAATCTTCCTCCCTCTATGGGAATGAAAAAACCATACACTTTTATGCCTCTTTTAATTCCCGGTGAAAAGAGTCCGGCCAAGAATCTAAACGTGTACCTTAGACCTCTCATAAACGAATTAAAGGAGTTGTGGGATGTAGGGGTGGAAACATTTGATCAATCATTAAAGCAAAATTTTACCTTGAGGGTGGCGATTATGTGGACAATAACCGATTTTCCTGGGTTAGGTATGGTTAGCGGATGGTCAACACATGGAAAACTCTCATGTCCGGTTTGTGGTGGAAAAATTCAAGGAATTCAATTGAAAACATGTGGAAAGTGTAGTTTTTTTGGTACAAATCGTTGTTTCTTACCCGAAGATGATCCTCTCCATCTTCCAAGTACTAAGTTTCCAAGTGAAGAAAAAATGGTGTTTGTTGGTCGCTCAAGTGGTGAGACTTTGAAGAATATCTGTGAAAATTTAGAATTTCCACCACCGGGAAGAGAAAACAAAAATAAGAAAAGCCTCGGTTTCGGAGTTGATCATAATTGGACGCACTTTTCAATGTTTTTTGAGTTGCCATATTGGTCATCACTTTCGATGCATCATTGTATCGATGTCATGCACACCGAAAAAAATGTGTTTGACAATATTTTTTATACTATCATCAATGATACAAACAAGACGAATGATCACAAGAAGGCAAGGATCGATTGCAAGTTGATGAATGTTTTTCCCGAATTGTGGATCGAAGGTGGAAAAAAGCCAAAAGCACCTTTTACACTCACAAAAAAACAACGAAAACTCATGTGTGATTGGTTTCGTTCATTGTCACTTCCGGATGGTTATGCATCAAATATAGGCCGTTGTTGTAAAGAGAATTGTACGTTTTCGGGGTTCAAATCACACGATTGTCATATTATCATGCAAAAGTTGTTGCCGCATGCGATTCGTGAGCTTCTACCTCAATATATTGTTGATGCACTATCTTCGCTTTCAAATTTCTTTCAAGACATTTGTTCTTCTACCTTAATCCGAGATGATTTAAAATTTTTGGAAAAGTCTATAGTCCGAACGATGCTCGTGCTAGAAACATTTTTTCCACCAAGTTTTTTTGATTCAATGGAGCACTTGGTACTATACTTGGCCGAAGAATGTAGGTTAGGAGGTCCCGTTAATTATCATTGGATGTATTTTGTTGAGAGAATGATGGGATATATGAAGCATAAGGTTCGTAATAAGGCAAGGGTTGAAGGTTCAATTGCAGAACGTTATATAGAAGAGGAGATGTTGAATTTTTTCTCATTCTACTTTGATTCTAAATCGTTCACGGTTCATAATCAATTACGTCGTAACGAGGTTGTGTGTGGCACAAATGATAAAAATGAACTCTAAGTGTTCATATATCCTCTTAGTACCATGGGAAAGCACAAAAATGCATATTTGACGGATGAAGAACGATTACTTGCGGACGAATATGTTTTCATGAACTCACCCGAAGTTCAACCTTACATACTAGAGTATGAAGCTCACGTGAAAGAAGAACAACCAAACACAATACCGGAAGAATTGGAGAGATTGTTAAAAACCGAATTTAGATCATGGTTTCGCACAAAGGTTGAAAACGATGATGTGAATGGTCCACGTTTTAGATCCTTACTTTTGGGACAAGCAAAATTGGCAATGTTGTATGAAATTTGTACCGTTAATGGCAACAAATTTCATACTAAATCTTCTTCAAGTGCTAGTTCCGGAGTGATGGTCAAATGTAGTTCACATAATAATGTCTTAAATGATTATTATGGTCAATTGCAAGAAATCGTCAAGCTTATTTATCAAGGTGGAAAACAAGTTTACTTGTTCAAATGTGATTGGTTCGGTAGTGCCGGATCCGGTGTACGGATTGACCAAAATCGTGTTATTACAGTTGATGTAAGTTCACGATTACAATCAAATGTGAAATTTATCTTGGCTAGTCAAGCTACTCAAGTGTATTATGTTCCTAGTGTGTTGTATCCACAAGGTAACATATATACGGTTATTACAAGTAAAAGTCGTCCATTTGATGAATCGATAAATTCATGTAGAGAAGAAGAAGCCTTTCAAGAAAATCAATCGAGACCTTCATTTTCTTTATTTGTTGATTTCGCTCAATATGTGCCTATGACACAAAATCACCAACAAGAGGAAGACGAGGAAGAGGAAGAGGAGGAGGAAGAAGAAGAAGAGAATAATGAAGAAGTAGAAGTAGAAGAAGGAGAAGGAGAAGAAGAAGAAGAAGAAGAAGAAGAAGAAGAAGAAGATGGAGATGATGATTCCGATTATGATTAAGTGTAAAATAATTGTATTTTAATCAAGTATGAGACGTTGTTTGCAATTATAACTTAATGCAATTCATTAGATTGGATTTTAAATATTTCGTTCGATTGATTTTATGTATGAATAGGTGATTGTACTTGTTCAGGGTTGGATTGAATCTTTGTTATTGGTAATATTGTTAGAGGGGAATAGGTAATATAATTATTGGTAAAAAAAGTTCAGGATCAAAACCGACCGTTTAAGGATTAAACCGACCGTTTTTGACCATTTCGTTCAAGGAAAACCGACCGTCTTCATAAATCCGACCACAGTAGTCGGTTACTTATGGTAATCTGTGCGGTTATTTAAGAGTTTTGACTGTTGACTTATAGTAATCTGTGCGATTATTTAAGAGTTTTGACTGTTGAGAAACGACCATCAAAACTGACCGATTATTCAAAAAACGCGGTAGGTTTTAAGTTTGAAAAAATTTCTTGTTCAATGCATCTGGTATTCCGTGCGGTTGTGGGAAATGAAAAGGTGAAACCAGTCAGTGAAGGGGCGCGTCCATATGCTTATATATATCATGTAGTTTCATAAGTCATAACATATTGTGAATCTTCTCATTACATTGGTAATATATTTATATATGTTTGTATATTTTCAATTACTTTGCAAATATTATATTGGTATTTTAATATAATCTGTATTTTGCAGTCATGGATTCGATCAAGGGTTCGAGCAAGACCGAGTCGTCGAAGAAGAAGTTGCAAGAGGAGTTGAAAGAAGCAAGGATGGAGAACAAGTTGCTCCAAGACAAAGTTGACGAACTGGCGGTATAAGTGGAGGAACTCCAGGATTCTTTGCAGGAGGCAAAAATGGAGATTGCACATTTAGCGAAATTGTATAATCACCAGTTTCCTTGATTATGTAATTTGATTTTTATTTTGATTATGTATTTTAAAAACTTTTTATGATTCATTCGGACTTTATTTTATTGGTTTTGATTGAACTTTTATTGGTTTTGATTGTTGTATTTTAATTATGGTTTTTTTAGGCTGCATTTCTGGTTCTAGGAACCAGAAATGCAGCCTAAAAAAATAAAAAACACAGTACAAACCCGACCGTTTAATCCGACGGACAGGACAAAACCGACCATTATTGACCATTTCGTTCCCATTAAAACCGACCGTATTCATATTTATAATTATGTGGTCGGTTTTACTGGTAAAGTAATAAAAACAAATTAATAGTTGCTTTGGTCGGTTAAATTTGGTCGGTTTTATGGAAACCAAAAAGTTTCTGGAATGAATCCGACCAATATGGTCGGTACATAAACCGACCAATAAAACCGACCGTAAGAAACCCTAACGGTCGGTCTGTAAGAAACCCTAACCCATATTAAAACCGACCGTAATGGTCGGTTTATTGCTGATGTCATAAATAGCAAAACAACCATTCTCATTTCAATGATTTTCAGGCACTTTTTTATTATTAATTTTTCTAAATATGATTAGTACTAAGTTTTATGATTTAATTAAACAAAAATCAATTTTTTTTATAAAGTTACATAATTTTCAATAATTATATATTATTTTAGGCAATAAAAAACAATAAAAATAACAAACAATTAAATTTACCAACTTGAAAAATATTAAAAATATTTAATTTCATAGTGTTCCCTTTCTTCATAAGAAACAACATTAAAAAATGTTTTCTTATTGTTTTAAAAAAATTCTAATATTGTGTAATTAATGCATAATTAATTGTCATTTTTAAATAATATTTGTAAAATAGTGTAATACTATAATTTTGACCAATTCTCGAACTATTTATGTTGTATTGTATATAAAGTCAAGTAAAGTCTTCAGAAAAATTATTTGACCAAATTTAAGATTCGGTTTATGTAGAAACGGGAGTATCATGATTATAAAGTAATACAATTCATAGACATTTATCAAAATGTCCAAAATTATCCTTTGTTAATATTTTTGTAAAAAATATGTTACAAACAAACCTTACGGATTTAAATATCACTTTAAAATGACTATTAACAATTTTTATATTTTTAATAATTAAGTGTTTTAAATTTTTGTGTAGTATTTTTCATAAGTTTGAAAATTATTATACATATAACCGACCAATGTGGTCGGTTTTAAATGGAGGGAAAACGAAAAATTCTCATTTCATTGATTTTCAGCCACTTTTTTATTATTAATTTTTCTAAATATGATTAGTAAAAATTTTTATGATTTAATTAAATAAAAAATCAATTTTTTTTATAAAGTTACATAATTTTCAATAATTATATATTATTTTAGGCAATAAAAAACAATAAAAATAACAAACAATTAAATTTACCAACTTGAAAAATATTAAAAAAATTTAATTTCATAGTGGTCACTTTCTTCATAAGAAACAACATTAAAAAATGTTTTTTATTGTTTAAAAAAATTCTAATATTGTGTAATTAATGCATAATTAAGTGTCATTTTTAAATAATATTTGTAAAATAGTGTAATACTATAATTTTGACCAATTCTCGAACTATTTATGTTGTATTGTATATAAAGTCAAGTAAAGTCTTCAGAAAAATTATTTGACAAAATTTAAGATTCGATTTATTTAGAAACGGGAGTATCATGATTATAAAGTAATACAATTCATAGACATTTATCAAAATGTCCAAAATTATCCTTTGTTAATATTTTTGTAAAAAATAAAATGACTATTAACAATTTTTATATTTTTAATAATTAAGTGTTTTAAATTTTTGTGTAGTATTTTTCATAAATTTGAAAAGTATTATACATATAACCGACTAATGTGGTCGGTTTTAAATGGAGGGAAAACGAAAAATTCTCATTTCATTGATTTTCAGCCACTTTTTTATTATTAATTTTTCTAAATATGATTGGTACTAAGTTTTATGATTTAATTAAACAAAAATCAATTTTTTTATAAATTTACATAATTTTCAATAATTATATATTATTTTAGGCAATAAAAAACAATAAAAATAACAAACAATTAAATTTACCAACTTTAAAAATATTAAAAAAATTTAATTTCATAGTGTTCACTTTCTTCATAAGAAACAACATTAAAAAATGTTTTTTATTGTTTTAAAAAAATTCTAATATTGTGTAATTAATGCATAATTAAGTGTCATTTTTAAATAATATTTGTAAAATAGTGTAATACTATAATTTTGACCAATTCTCGAACTATTTATGTTGTATTGTATATAAAGTCAAGTAAAGTCTTCAGAAAAATTATTTGACAAAATTTAAGATTCGATTTATTTAGAAACGGGAGTATCATGATTATAAAGTAATACAATTCATAGACATTTATCAAAATGTCCAAAATTATCCTTTGTTAATATTTTTGTAGAAAATATGTTACAAACAAACCTTACGGATTTAAATATCACTTTAAAATGACTATTAACAATTTTTATATTTTTAATAATTAAGTGTTTTAAATTTTTGTGTAGTATTTTTCATAAATTTGAAAATTATTATACATATAACCGACTAATGTGGTCGGTTTTAAATGGAGGGAAAACGAAAAATTCTAATTTTCAGTAAAATTTCAATATCGCGCCAATATTAAAACCGACCATTCAAAACCTACCCGTAAACAAGTGAACGGTCGGTTTTATTCCGGGATAGGGTAAAAATAATGCGAGTTTCCCCCTTTCTCATTATTCTCTAATTAAACGTTAAGAACTCTGTCTTTTCTCCATTTTCACTCTTTTCTCTCCGTCAAAACTCAAGAACATGGGTATTAACGCTTTGATTCTACTGATTGCACTTGTGTTGCTGCTTAACTACTCATCCACTGTCGAAAATCCCAGAAAAATGAGGAATCTTCGAGCTCCAACTGGGTTTGCAAGTGGGTTTCGAAAATGGGGTTCCATGGAGGTATCTACTTGTTTGTATCTACTTGTTCCAATTTTACTTGTTTTCATGGTTTAATTACTTGCATTTATATATATATATATATATATATATATATATATATATATATATATATATATATATATATATATATATATATATATATCTACTTGTTTCCATGGGTTTTATTTGTCTAATTCTTACTTGTTTACTTCTATTTTTGTATTTTTTTTGCTTTTATATATGAAATTTGTTTCCGAATGACTTTGTTTTTAGATAATTTTCGAAATGGGAAATGTTTTCGAAATGGGGTAATGACTTTGTTTTGTTTTGTTTAGGTAATTCTTTGGGCTGTGGGAATATAATTTGTTGAGATGATGATATAATTTTGTTGAGATGTGAATTATGCTTATATTAATTGTTGCGAATTGGTAAATGTTATATGAATTGGTAATTATAAGTACTGTGTGTACATATATATACGTGCATGCATGAGATTGTGTAATTGGTGGGATATATATACTTTATACGTTTACATGATTTTGATTTTGATTACTCTTATTTTTTAGGTTGTTTGGTGTGTATGCTTGTTATCACTATCTCGGCACTAATGGCTAGAGTAGGTGCTAAAGGCAAGGGAAAGAAGAAGGCGCGTACTACTGCAAATACAAGTCGGCGTACGAGTCGGGGTAGAGGAAGAACTAGCGGTCGTTTGAGGGACGAACCCGAAGAGGAGTATGGCGAAGATGAGCAGCAATCTGATGTTAATGAAGAGGAAGAGCGGAGGATGTTGGTTGTGCAGCAAGAAGCGGCACAGCGAGCTCGAGTAAAAATAACGCCAGTTTCCCCCGTTCTCATTATTCTCTAATTAAACGTTAAGAACTCTGTCTTTTCTCCATTTTTGCTCTTTTCTCTCCGTCAAAACTCAAGAACATGGGTATTAACGCTTTGATTCTACTTATTGCACTTGTGTTGCTGCTTAACTACTCATCCACTGCCGAAAATCCCAGAAAAATGAGGAATCTTCGAGCTCCAACTGGGTTTGCAAGTGGGTTTCGAAAATGGGGTTCCATGGAGGTATCTACTTGTTTTCAAGCATGGTTGTCTCGATTTTACAACTTGTTTGTATCTACTTGTTCCAATTTTACTTGTTTTCATGGTTTAATTACTTGCATTTATATATATACATACATATATATATATATATATATATACTTGTTTCCATGGGTTTTATTTGTCTAATTCTTACTTGTTTACTTCTATTTTTGTATTTTTTTTTGCTTTTATATATGAAATTTGTTTCCGAATGACTTTGTTTTTAGATAATTTTCGAAATGGGAAATGTTTTCGAAATGGGGTAATGACTTTGTTTTGTTTTGTTTAGGTAATTCTTTGGGCTGTGGGAATATAATTTGTTGAGATGATGATATAATTTTGTTGAGATGTGAATTATGCTTATATTAATTGTTGTGAATTTGTAAATGTTATATGAATTGGTAATTATAAGTACTGTGTGTACGTATATATACGTGCATGCATGAGATTGTGTAATTGGTGGGATATATATACTTTATACGTTTACATGATTTTGATTTTGATTACTCTTAATTTGTAGGTTGTTTGGTGTTTTTTGTTGGTGTGTATGCTTGTTATCACTATCTCGGCACTAATGGCTAGAGTAGGTGCTAAAGGCAAGGGAAAGAAGAAGGAGCGTACTACTGCAAATACAAGTCGGCGTACGAGTCGGGGTAGAGGAAGAACTAGCGGTCGTTTGAGGGACGAACCCGAAGAGGAGGATGGCGAAGATGAGCAGCAATCTGATGTTAATGAAGAGGAAGAGCGGAGGATGTTGGTTGTGCAGCAAGAAGCGGCACGGCGAGCTCGAATAATTGCAACACCAATTTGGCGTACACATTCAATCGGAATTTGGGGAACTCCACCGCCACACCCTTATGCCATAAATATATCAGATGGACAGTAAGTTTCCTCTCTCGTTGTAATTTGTTGAGTAGGCATATTAATGGACTAAAGCTGTCAGTGATGTCCATCCAATTGGTTTTGAGCTTAATTTTGAAAGCTACCTATGCTCTGTGTAAATAGTTGCTTATATCAGTCTGTTAAAAAGTGTTGCACGCTTACAGTTTTATCAAACTAAGCATATCATGTCATTGCAATATATAGGATTTGTAGATCAAGTTAATTAGGGGGGGGAAAGATAAGGATGTAATATGTTTATTCTTATCCTCGAAATTCAAATGGCAACCCTACGAAATTTGTTTGAATTGTACAAGATGAACTTTGTAGCTGCTACCTTAAAATTCAAGATAACCACGGTTAGAATTTTGATCCCACACAAGTTAAATCAGAAAACGGATTTTCTGGTAGACCAAGTCAGCCTGAAATTTAATAGAACGTAGAAACGTAAATACATCAACATACATGATCATTATGTAATAGATTTATCATCATTGGTCAGATTTTATTGAATGGAGGTGGATTAAAAATAAGAATGAAAGATGATAATGATAATTAATTAATTAGTTACCTATAGTTTTGATGGACACCATGAGGGGCCGTGGGGGAGAGGAGACGAGATGGCAAAAGCGAAAGGACAGTATGAAGTACGGAGGTACCGAGCATGAATATCTTAGGGAATGGATATTTTAATGTTTGTAATGAAGTACAACCAAAACAATAGACAATTTGAATGCCCTTGATTGGTATTAAAAGACACTGCTATATATATATATATATTATCAAGTTGTTGTCATTGTTATTATTAAATTGTCATTGTTATTATTTATTGTAGTATCAAGCATCCGGTGGCTAAAAAAACGATCTTACAAATCATGCGATCAACGTGGCCACGTCGTTTGTTTACCTATAGGGATATTGTGGAGAAGAACCCAAAATGGATTACGGATGTGATAGCCGAATTCAATGTAAGTCAAATACTATATATATATATATGTGTGTGTGTGTGTGTGTGTGATTATGATGATGCTTATCTTCTTTTTTTTTTGTAGCAATATTACACACACAAGGAGGATGTACAAAGTGACGGGGGTGCTTATGAGAGTATTTATAAGCATGTTCAAAGCGAACTTAAGCACACCTTAAATGAGACGAAAAAAAGGCCATGGAAGATGCGAAGAGGTTAAACAAAACCCTTCTTGATGTTAACCCGGGTTATTTTGATGATGACTTTTGGAAGGAGCTTGTGGAGTGTTGGAATAGCGGACCCCATGCTCATCGCTCCGAAGTTGGTGCCAACAACAGAAAAAAGATGAAGACTTTGCATAGTGCGGGTGCAAAGTCATTTACGGAGATGGAAGATGTATGTATTGTCATTTCTTGGTTATGTTTACTAACTTTTTGATATTTTGTTGTAATTTTGAATACTTGTTGTGATTTGTAGGAATATGTTGAAAAGGTTGGAAAAAAACCCCCCCAAGCTTGGTGGTATAAGAAGACTCATTTGAAGAAAAATGGTAAACAAGTGGAGATAGATGAGCTTCCATGTGATTCGGATTTCATGATCGATGAAAGCCGATTGATTGCGGTATAAATTTAAACCTTTTCCTTCCTAATATAGTATATGTATGCTATTTATAATACTTTTAATTTTATTTTGTATATATAGGCTCGATACGCGGACATAGTCGAGCGAAACCAGGATTGGTTTGCGAGTCAACCCGGCGGAGAGGAAGAAGCTACTCATCCTATACAATGGTGGGTTGAAGCAACTGCCCCGGGGTGTGCAAGACCCCCGAGAAATCAGCTTATTGGTTATCCACGGATCCCCGCGTCCACTTTCATCCCGGATCTTGCTGCAAATTATCGGGCCCAACGTGTTGGTGGTGCAGGTTCTTCAAGCCAAGCTAATCAAGGCAGTGGATCGGTTATTCTGGATCCCATATTCATCAATGTACTGAGGAATGTCTTACATGAAGCACAAGCAAATCCGGGCGCCTACCATACTCCACCAACCTTCGAACAAGTGACAAATATCGCCAATGCCGCTCTAGAAATGCAAAGGAACCCGGAAATGGGGTCACAAGCATTTTCTAATGCTATTGTTGGTGAGGTAACTCGATTGGTTAGAGAAATCCTCCAATCGATTTATAACAAATATGAAAATGCAAATGCGGAGGTAAATAAATATAAGAATTTTTCAAGTCACATTTTAGTTTAGTTATTATTATAAATGTTAGTGTAGTTTTGAATATATATTAAGTCTCGTCTACTCTTATATGTCGGCGATAAGGAGGGCTGAAGGTGGTGCCGATGATGGGGGCGGACAATGGAGGAGAGGACAATGGAGGAGAGGACGTTGGAGGAAAAAAAAATGGAGGAGAAGAACATGATAATGAAGAAGAAGATCGAGGACAAGATGCTTTTGAAGATGAGGGTCTATGGAGGAGAGGAAGAGGGTCTGATAATGACCAAGAATAGCCGGTTGTTAGGTTTTTAAAAAATTGAATGTAAATTAAGTTTGCTATATTTTGGAAAACTCGACTGTTTTAATGTTAATGTATGGTTTTGATGGTTGTTAATGTAAAATTGATGGTTGTTATGTACTTGTTTTGTTGGTATTGTGTAATTGGTAATGCAGTTTTGGTTGAACATTTGTTATAGGTATTATGGTACAGGGGAACCAGAACTGTAGCAAAAAAAAAATTGCAGACTTAAACCGACAATTTAATCCGACTACAAACCCAAAACCGACCGTTTTTGACCATTCGGTGGCCAGAAAACCAACCAAATAATAAATAAACCCGACCGTATTCATATTAAACCGACCAAATTAATAATTGCTTTGGTCGGTTAAGTTTGGTCGGTTGGCTGGGCACCAAAAAGTTTCTGGAATGAATCCGACCACTGTGGTCGATACCTAAACCGACCAATAAAACGGACCAATATAAAAACTTTGGTCGGTTTTCTCAAGCACAAATCCGACCATTTGAGTCGGTTAATAAACCGACCATTAAAACCGACTGAGATAAATCTAACTACGTGGGCAGTGACGTGGCACTGAAGTGGGGTCGCCAGGTCAGTTGGGGCCCATCTACGTGTCACTGACATGTCAGCCCCATGGGTCCGCCACGTCATATGGGCCCCATGACACGTGGCTCTGAAAGCCTTTTGTTGGTCAATGACAGTCAACGCTAAAACCGACCGTTACGGTGTAAAACCGACTAGGTTTAAACCGACCATTCTAAACCGACCGTTTCTATATGAAATCCGACCGTTGTCTCGGTCGGAAATGACTCTGTTTCTTGTAGTGTATATACTACCGTGCCTCCAGTGGGATAAGTTCGGACATCTTACTTTCCTCCTCTTCCTTTGTTATACATGATAATAATATAATGCCTTGGAAAAATTGTTTAAGATATGTGAATAAAAAAGGTTTGACTTGAGCACGATTAGATAGTCCATGGTAAAGATTTATCCTTTGTTATCGGTTTGACTCTAGCTCACCCATAGAATTTTCTTAGAACAAATACTCAGGCTATAAGCCTAATTATTCAAAAAAAAAAGTTTGACTTATACTATCTAAACCTTACTGTAAGAACCTATGTTTCTATAATATGATGCCACGTAGGTTGTGTACAATGTTGAGCTCAAATACGCGAGGCAAGAAGCTAGTTTTCTCTTCATAATTCATACCCATGCGGAACTGCGAGAAGTCTTTTGATCATGTTGAGATAAAATGTTTGTGATTATAATAGTATTATGAAATTAAGGCATACAAGCAGACATTGCTCTCAAGACCCTAGTTTCTAGAACCACAACAGAAGATTGGATTCAAGCTATAATGTCAATAGTAATTCTATTCGTAGCCTCACAGAGGATAGTAGTACGTCCCCTGTCATGGGAGTTAAGACCACAATCTATAGTGTTCAAGGAATTGAAGCTTAGAGTTTGCAGTTATTTTCCAGATAAAGTTGATAAAGTCCATGCAACAACACGTGGAAATGACCAACACCTAGATATACAAAGCATACAATCTTGAATATAAGGTGGCCACGGTAGGAAGGTTTGTAATGACAAGCAATCTGAGAAATAAAGCCATAACTGAGAATCAATACTTTATGCCATCGTATTACTATATCTTAGTTTCCTCACCAATGTGTCAAAAATAAGATCCGACCCTAATTTGCACTTTTGATCTCTAAATAATTGTTTAACCAAATAAATGCTGTAACAAAACATGCAGGTTCGAAAATACATCTGTATCAACAACATACTGAAAAGATCAGGGCAATAGTGTTGAGAGTGTTTATATTTTGCTATGTCGCCATAGCTACGAAGGCAACACTTTGCCACAAAAATAAAATTGTTGTCATAAAAATCTGATCTCACTTGTCTAGCAACCGAAATGCCTAGCAACCTTATTTTGTCTCTTTTTCTTCTTGGCTCCCCTTTGTACCTCTGCCTTCCTTTCTCACAGCGAGCTTTTCCATTTACAACTTCTTTTTGTTTTTTCATCGGCCATCACTGACTATTCTAGAGATTTCCCATACTTAAGGGTCTCATAATATTCTTACATTTGGTTTTACTAACACCACTGTTTCTACCCGTGGATAGGATACAATCTTTTGATTCGGAGGATGTCATGGCAAGAATATTGGCACCTCCATTATATCCAAGCTTAAATTGCTTTTATTCGAAATAGAGGAGCCATTTTGAATGATAGTTATCCAACACATGGAGGATGGTTCAGATGATGACTTTGATCAAGGAGCAAAATGGTTTTCCCTAAGCCCATGACTTACTATCAAATATACAAGGAAATTGTAGTGTAAGGTTAAAGCCAAAACAAAAAACAATACAGAAATATTTAGATGGTAACTCTTAAATGGATAAACTACGTACTTGATAGATTAACTGAAAGAAATACATATGATACTTATTCTAAACTATCGACAATAACAAACCAAAAAATCAGGAACTAACTGCTGGTTTTACTCCACTAATCTGCTAACTCCTAAGACCAAGTTTTATAACGTCTTGTATGCTTAAACAAAATACAAGCGTTTTTATTTGAACAAAACATATCAAATAAATTAATTATGTTAGATTAATCCAACATATTCCCCCCTAATCCAACATAATTAAGCTGATCGACCACCAGTAGTTTCTTCAACCCCAAGTACCTTCCTCATCTTCTCAAACTTCATTGTAGACATAGCTTTTGTTAAAATGTCAGCACGTTGTTCTCCTGTGCTAATATGCTTGATCACTATCAGCCCCTGTTCTACGCACTCTCTAATGAAATGGTACCAGACATCTATGTGTTTACTTCTTCCATGGAATACGGGATTTTTAGCTAGATCTATAGCAGACCTATTATCGATGTACAAAGTAACAGGTCCAACTTTCACATCAGAAATTTGATTCAAAACTCTTTGTAACCATATCGCTTGACATGCTGCAGCTGTGGCTGCCATGAACTCGACTTCACAAGATGATAGAGCAACACAGCGTTGCTTCTGAGAAATCCATGTAATTAAACTCTCATCCAAATAAAAAGCCATTCCACCTGTGCTCCTCCGATCCTCAACACATCCAGCTAGGTCGCTGTCTGAAAAACCTGATAACAAATAGTTTCCTCGCCCCTTTCTGTAAACTAGACCAAAATTTATCGTTCCCTTCTCATAACGAAGAATCCTCTTTGCTGCATTAAAGTGAAGTGTGGTTGGACGTTCCATGTATCTGTTGACCACTCCAACGGCATAGGCAATGTCAGGTCTAGTGTGTACCAAATAACGAAGACCTCCTACCATCGACTTGAACCGTGTTGGATCAACTGGTTCACCTCCCTCGTCCTTAGTTAACTGAATCTTATGCTCCATGGGGTATTTGACAGGATTGCATTCACTCATACCTGTTTTCTCGAGAACCTTTTTTGCATAGGTAGCTTGCTTCAATTCAATCGATCCTTTTCTTTGTTCAACTTCCAACCCAAGGTATTATGACAATGTGCCTAAATCAGTCATGTTGAATTCCCTGGCCATTTGCCTTTCGAACCTTACAATATTTACAATGTTGGTGCCAGTGATCAAAAGGTCATCTACATATACTCCTAGTATTAAGGACTCAGAACCTTCCCTCCTAGTGTAAACGGCATGCTCGTAAGGACATTTGACAAAGCCCAAACGCAGTAAACACTTGTTTACTTGTGCGTATCAGGCTCTAGGGGCTTGATGTAGCCCGTATAAAGCCTTGAGAAGTCTATACACCTTAGTTTCTTGGCCAGCCTTTACATACCCTTTAGGTTGAGACACATATACTTCCTCCTCCAATTCATCGTTCAAGAAAGCTGACTTACCGTCGAGGTGATGCACCTCCCAATCATTCTTTGCAGCCAAAGCGAGCAGCAAACGGACGGTTTCCATTCTTGTGACCGGAGAAAAAACCTCCTCATAATCTATCCCGTACTTCTGAACGTATCCCTTTGCGATAAGACGGGCTTTGTGTTTTACAATTTCCCCATTCGTGTCCTTCTTTACTTTGAAAACCCACTTCAAGTCAATAGCTTTATGTCCCCTTGGCAAATCAGTCAATACCCATGTTTTGTTCATTTTTATTGCTTTGATCTCACTGTGCATCGCCTCCTTCCACACACTGTCTCTTGCTGCTTGTTCTTATGTTACTGGGTCATCAATTCCCAACAAAAGCATTTCGTTAGCTAGCTCAATTGCTTCTGTACTATTGTAAATATCACTAAGAGTTCTGAAATGCTTTGGCTCAGTACTTGTACTAGCACTTCAAGTGTTAGACTCGACAGACCCATCTTCTACTGTTGTTCTGCTATGAGCTACTATTTCAGGTGTGGCTGGGCTTGGGCTCGAGCTGTCAATTGAGTGCCCCTGTGACTGTGGTGTGGACACATTTGAGTCCTCCATTTCCTCTTCATTCTGCACATTATCCTCTTCATTCTGCACATTCAATTCGAAAGCGGCCAATTCAAATGAGCCTGTAGCACAATGATCTTCAAAGTCTATTATCTCCCATGGCCATCCTTGTGATTCATCGAAAATAACATCACGACTTACATGAATCATTCCAGTGGTTGGATCATAGAGCCGATAGGCCTTGGTTCTAGGTTCTCTCCCAAAGTGAACCACTTTCTTGCTTCTATCGTCTAATTTCTTAACGTGTACACTGGGTATCTTCATGTGAGCGACGCAACCAAAGATTCTTAAGTAATCCACAAAAGGTTTCTTTCCAAACCAAGCTTAGTACGGGGTCATTTCTGTCAGACTTCGTATGGGTAATCTATTTAAGACATATACAACATGTCGAATTGCTTCCCCCCACATAACAGATGAAACCTTCATTTATTTCAACATACTCCTGCCCATTGCTACCACTGTTCTGTTACGCCATTCAACGACGATGTTTTGTTGAGGTGAGTATGGTGTGGTAAAATGCCGAAGTATCCCTGCTTCTTCATAGAATTTTGTAAAGTCGTGTGAGCAAAACTCGACCCCACGATCAGTTCTGAAGACTTGTATTCCTGTTTTTCCATCTTTCTCAACCAATGCTTTAAAACTTTTGAATATCATCAATGCCTCATCCTTAGATTTTAACATATAGACCCACATCTTACGCGTAAAATCATCGACCAATAACATGAAGTACTTATTTCCAGCAGGTGTGGGAGGAGAGATGGGACCACATAGATCCCCATGTATCAATGCTAAAGGGGTTTTTGCAGAAAAATTAGATTGGGTAGGAAAGGGCTTACGAGTTTGCTTTGACAGGAGACATCCGTCGCACAATCCTTTTAGTTGACTTAGTACAAGCATTCCATTCACCATGTAATGTTTTGACATTTCTTGCATTGCTTGATAATTGACATGCCCCAACCGTAGATGCCATAGTCGACTTGTTTCTTCTGCTTTAGTTAGCAAACATGTTCCCCAATTCTCGTGAATACTTAGTTTATACAGCCAGTTTGATGATCTTCGAACCCGCATAAGTAGTTTTCCACATGTGTCGTATACCTACAGTTGGTCCCCATCAAAAATAACCCTGTTGCCTTCCTCGGATAGTTGACCTAAACTGATTATGTTGCTTCTAAGAGTGGGAATGAAAAACGCGTCTTTGAGTTCTCTTTCCTCGTCGTTATTACACAGTAACTTTATTGACCCCCTTCCTCTTATATGCACCACAGAACCATCTCCAAACTTGACTTGACCAGCAACATTTTCATCAAGTTTTGTGAACTTTTCATGGTGTCCAGTCATATGATTACTGGAACTATTATCTAAGTACCAGATGCTTTCCTCAATTTTACTTTCAATTTCCTTTCCTATGTTGGTCGTTGCCTTGACTGTACCAGTGTTGTGTAAATTCATCCTCGCGTTTGTTACATTTGTGTCGTGCTCGAGTTCTCCACCAACAGGGCAGGCTCATCATCATTAATCTGAGTTAAGTTTGCCTCAGCCCTCTGTTCTCGCCTTAGTTTTCGACATTCTCTAGCGTAATGACCTTGGTGTTGGCAATTGAAACATCGTACTCTGCTTCGATCGCCTCTTATTCCATGATTGTCTTTGCTACGGTTTTCATATCCACCAGTATCCCCCCTCTAGTCGTCTTCTTGATCCATTCCTCTCGTGTGAGTAGGAGCTTTTTCTCACTTCCTTCCCATTTTGACCATTTTTCTTCAGTCAATAGGAGTTGTCCACCATTGTTGTCCTCTTGACCTTTGAGCCTCTCTTCATGTGCCTTGAGAGATCCAACTATCTCCTCAACTAACATGGTTTCCAGGTTGCCAAATTGTTCGATTGCTGATGCAATTTGCAAGAATTTGGCAGGTACAGCTCTTAACAACTTTTTGACCACATACGCTTCCTCAACTGTCTCGCCTAGGGCCCGAATTTTTGTCAATAAGATGTTCAACCTCATACAAATGTCATCTAAAAGATCTGTTTCCTTCATGCGGATTGATTCAAATTCAGCTTTATGTGTCTGGGCACGTGCTTTCTTCACCTTGTCAGTGCCCAGATGGATCATTTTGATTGCTTCCCATGCCTCTTTTGAAGTCTTTTTGTCTGCAATTGATAACAGAAAATCCTCCTCGATCCCTTTATAGATAATGGCCGGTGCCCGCTTATCCGTCTTATCCTCAGTGGCCGCCTTTGGATCCTTAGGTTTTATAGCCTCCTAGACACCATGGGCTTGCATAAAGACCTGCATCTTCATAGCCCACGCCGTGTAATTAGTCTTTGTCAACATGGGATAGCTCAGACCAAAAGAACTCTCTTTACCCTTGGTGGTGTCCATCATTGTTGGGTGGGTGTATGTGGATCGCTCTGATACCAAATGTAGTGTATGGTTAAAGCCAAAACAAGAAACAATACAGAGATATTTAGAAGGTAACTCTTGAATGGATAAACTACGTACTTGATAGATTAACTGAAAGAAATACATATGGTACTTATACTAAACTATCAACTATAACAAACCAAAAAATCCGGAACTAACCGCTGGTTTTACTCCACTAATCTGCTAACTCCTAAGACAAAGTTCTATCACGTCTTGTATGCTTAAACAGAATACAAACGTTTTTATTTAAACAAAATATAGCAATAAATTAATTTTGTTAGATTATTAATCCAACAGAAATTGCTCAAATGCTCGTTAATTGAGGATCTTCACCAAGCCATCAAGCCTATCTCGAGGCTTAATTAGTGACAGAGAATTTGATAAAAATGGTTGCATTATTTTCAAGGATAATTTTTCTAATTTATCAAAATATGGTCTGCTAAAAACTTAGAAGAAAGAGTTTGTTGAAATATATTATTATGCTTACAGATATTCCACTTGAGTGATTACAACTAGAACAATAACCCTTTATACAGATAGATAGGCATTATTGAATCTATATAGTATATCACCAAATAGATATATGCATAACTCTTGGTAAATACATTTAACTTGTACACGAATCTCAACTATATTAAATTTACTCCAGATTATTCTTCCAATATCTCAACTTCCATCATTCTCAAACCCTAAAATTACTATATTTTTGAACGCATTAATTCCTTATGACAGTGCCCAACAAATGGTGCAATGGAGTTTAACTTTAATAATATGTAATAGTTCCTTTTTTAGTTCACGGAACATCTAAATTGTGCTTAGTCATTGTATATTCCAAACTATTGAATAATATTTGCAGTACCATAAGATCTCAACCTTTCCTTCGATACCATAGGGCTTTAGATGGACTCGTCACTTAACATGGTATCATTATAGGTTGGGTCTCAAGTTACACTCCCTCCTTCCCTAGTTATTTAATTTAAATATTTGTTGCTGGTATTGACTATGTTTGTTGTCGTTGTTGTCGTCAATAATGGTGAAACGTATGGTATAATTGAGGAGGAATGTTGAATAATATTTTTTGTAACATAATATCATGTTAGGCCTTCCTCATATCTTAAAGTTTTAGATAGACAGCTTACTTAGCACAAATATCTATGATTGTCATTGTAAATAAAAAAGTTACTCATTCAGTAAATAAAAAGGTCCAATAGTAATGGTTAGCAAAAAAAGAGGTCCAATATGTTGTTAGTAGCACAAGGCTAGGTTGGTTGAAGCTGGTGGTTAAGGGTTCTGGTGAGCATGGCTAGCAAGAATGCTCAAGGCCTTAAGACTATATATCCAACCATAGGGCCGGGTGATTTAACAAGGGTAGAATGTTCGGGAGCAGGAGGTTAACCCGCCACTTTGCAGGACTGGAAATAGCTTCTTGCTTCCTAGAACACATATTCTCTATTTAAATAAATTGTTATGGATTTCCAATACTCTGTTTTTCTGTTCGTATTTGCCATTACTATTGTTTGTACCTTTGATCATTTGACTTTCGATACTAGTTTATGGTCATTCGATCATGAAGTGCTAAAACCTTTACATATATTTGGTGTCTTTGACATGTTCATATCTTATATCTTAACTAGCTCATAACCTGTGTAAAACATGGGTTATTTTAAAATTTTTATAATCTTTTTTATAGTTTAGTAAAGAATAGTTTAGTAAAGAATTTGAATCTTATATTTTTGTATATAATAATTTTTAGTATTAAATATAAATTAATATGTTGTTGGCATTAATATGCTGTTGACGGAAATTGAATTTTAGACCTCTTTATGTAACAACTTTTAGTATTATTGTATTTAACAGTCATGATCCATTTGAGTTGAAGTTGTGAATGAGGGATAACCAAAAATGATAACTAAAAATAGGGGCTTAACCAAAATATAAATTATACCCCTTTCGTTTAGTAGAGTATAGATTTGCAAAAAAATATCTTTATATTAAATAATACGCAAAAAAATTAGAATTCAAAATTTGACAAAATAAGACTGTACTTGATTAACTTTTACACGTGGAGTTTAGCGTTTGATATGCTTTCAAGAAAAAAAAAACAAGATTTTATATAAATATGTATCTTCTTTAGTAATTAGTATAAGATTAGTAACAAAAAGATCTAAAGTAAGAAATCTAAGGTTTTGAAAAAAATTGTAGGCAATCTGTATCTTATATAAGAAAACACAAGATCATGCAAATGCAGTTGCAGATTTAGATTTGATAATATCACATATTTGTGTAGGTTTCTGTTTATTCTTTGGGTAGTTAAAAAGCAACTTTAGTGGTTTGATTATATGCCTAGTCCACCACAAGTCCACAATTACGGCCTTCATATTTTGTTCAAAACATTCATCTCAATTCCTCTTAGATTCCGTTCAAAACATTCATCTCATTTTCTCTTAAGATTTCATCTTTGTCCAGTATGTATAACGAGTTCACACGATCAACGAGTTCACATGATCAACGGTTCTCGTGCATGTTAACAGTTGGCATTCACAGAATTTGGTTTATCTGGTTTATCGCACTACAAGAAATCTGGCCATTTACGACGGCCAACTTACGACGGAAATTTTTTGCGCGCCATACTTACGACGGAAACCGTAAACCGTCGTAACTAATTACGACGGAACTGAAATTCGTCGCAAGTTTGGTGTTAACAGCAAACTTACGACGGAATTTTCGTCGTAAAGTGATTTTTTTCAATTAAATTTAAATGCATAATGAATTATTTTTACTCATGACGGAACGATGTCGTTTTTGCAGCCAACTTACGATGAATTATCCGTCGTAAATTCATTTATTGTAATTTAATTTAATTGCAAAATGAATTACTTTTTTAGTAGTGAACTTACGACGAAATCCGTCGTAAGTTGTCAGGTGACAAATTCAACTTTTCATCGAAAAATAGGCGGCCAATTGAAATTTTCATAAAAAAAAGCGGCGAATAACTTACGACGAATTCCGTCGTAAGTTAGCATATAATTTTTTTAATCTTTTATTAGTTCAATCAAATTAATTTTTTATTAGAATATTTTTAACTTAAATTAAACTTACGACGGAATCCGTCGTAAGTTGTGAGGTGGCAAATTCAACTTTTCATCGAAAAATAGGCGGCCAATTCAATTTTTCATCAAAAAAAGTGGCAAATAACTTACGACGAATTCCAAATGCGTAAAAGGTTAGTTGCATGTGGTTGCATATGCAACTGAGTGCAACCACATGCAACTGAATGCAACCACATGCAACCACATGCAACTGAAATTTTGTAACAGCTTTCTTCCTAAATGAAACATCCTAATATAAAACATAATCCATCATATGAAGCCAATTAACTATATAAAAATTGATGATTACACCAGCAACGCAAAAAAATAATGCGTTCCAAGACTAAGCACGCATTCAAATGCTTCGTTTTCTTTTTTATTTTAAAAAGTATATAATTTTTCTAAATCTTTATTAGTCCAATCAAATTAATTTTTTATAAGAATATTATAAGAATATTTTTAACTCAAATTAAACTTACGACGGAATCCGTCGTAAGTTGTCAGGCGGTAAATTCAACTTTTCATCGAAAAATAGGCGGCCAATTCAAATTTTCATAAAAAAAAAAGCGGCAAATAACTTACGACAAATTCCGTCGTAAGTTAGCATATAATTTTTTTAAATCTTTTATTAGTCCAATCAAATTAATTTTTTATTTTTTGAAAATTTGGGAATATAAAAAATAGATATATATTGACATCTGTGCGGTTGGATCGTCGATAATTATATTTAAAAAAATAGAAACAATAATATGGGATAGAGCACTAGTTACAAGTACTGGTCAATATAGTATTGATCTACCAAGATCTCCAACCAAATTAAATTTTTATTTTTTAAAAATTTGGGAATATCATTAAATTAGATCTATCTTGACATCTGTACGGTTGGAATGACAAGAAATATATTTTATAAAATAGAAACAATAATCTGGGATAAAGTACTAGTTAGTAGTACTAGTCAAATCAATAGTTGACTACTAATTTTACCATCCAAATTATTTTTTATTTTTTAAAATCTTGGGAATATAACTAAATTAGATATATATTGACATTGGTATGGTTGGATCGTCGATAAATATTTTTTAAAAAATAGAAACAATAATCAGGAACAAAGTACTAGTTAGTACTACTAGTCAAACCAATAGTTGACTACTAATTTTACTATCCAAATTAATTTTTTATTTTTTAAAATCTTGGGAATATCACTAAATTAGATATATATTAACATTGGTATGGTTGGATCGTCGATAAATATTTTTTAATTAAAATATTAATATAGAAACAATAATATGAAACAATAATATTAATTAAAATCTAAATTTGATTCTAAATATTATATAGTCACATTTACATATCTCAAATCAATGACATTTTTCTTTTTTACATTTGTAACATAACTTATTTAAAATTTCAACTTATTATGTTAATTTAATATCATGACTATTATAAAAATATTATTATTCTATAACAGTATTTAATTTTATTATAACTTTAGATATTACATTATTTTAAAATACAATAAAAATCAAATATAAAAGATAATAGTGTATATATTTGATAATTATGGAAAATATTAAAAGTGGGTGTGTATTTAGGCCACGTGTCACATTAAAAGTGGATCGTCGATTAATATATTTTAAATAATAGAAACAATAATATGGGACAAGCCACTAGTTACGAGTACTAGTCAATAATTTAATATAGTATTGATGTACTAAGATCTCCAACCAAATTAATTTTTTATTTTTTGAAAATTTGGGACTATAATTAAATTTGTATAAAAAAATTGGTTATTAAATTTTATGGATATTAAACGATAATAATTTAATTTAACTATTGAATTATGTTAACCAAAATAAGATTTTAAAATATGATAAATTTTATAAGATCATGCAAATTATTATGATCAATTAGTCGAAATATGGATCATATTAAAAATTTTATATTTATTTTCAATTTTTTAAAAAAATAAATAATAAACTTATGACGGATTTTAATTTCCGTCGTAAGTTCCGTTACAAAAAAAATGACTCCCATTGGCTACTCACAGTTCACGCGGATCACACCCCTCCACCGTTAGATTAAAATCAAGAAACACACATCCAATGGTCCACATCAAACCTCATCCCCTCTTCCCTCTCCCCTCTCCCTTCCTCACGTGCATATATAATTTTAACATCACTATAACACATATCATATATACATATATATTATTAATCTTCAAAAATTCATAACTTCATTTCTGTTTATCATCTGCAATTTATGCATACATATTTGGGCTCCTAAAATCAAAATCTTCATTTTGATATTTATAATAACCAATTTCGACACAATTTTTTTGTGTGTAATATTTTGATTTTAATTCGATTTTGATGATTCAAGGTGTTTTTGATGATTATGAGCTAATAATATTATTGATGGCGAGTTTGGGGACGATTCCGGCCAGGTTTTTTGAGTTGGTTGGTGTTCGTCGAAATTTTTTCCGATGACCGGATTTTGTTAGAACCAATTATTTTCGAGATTGTATATTGGCGAATGTTTAAGTTATGATGTGTAGATGATTGTATGTTTTTTTTAGATTTATTAAAAATGGTTTTGGTTCACCGGATTGCGGATTGTTGGCCGGAATTGTTGATCTAAATTTTCTTTGTAATGTGTACATAAGGGTGTTAAGTACTGCATATAATTTATTAGGATTTTTTAGGGCAAATTTTCGAGTCACCGGAATCTTAAAAAGTCGTCGGAATTTGGCTAGAAATTTTTCTGGACAGAATTTACGACAGTTGTTCATCATTCATATTCCGTCGTAAGTTCAGAAAATACGACTAACTTATGACGAAAAATCCGTCGTAATTTATTGTTGAAAAATGATTTTATTTCCTTTTATTTTTAAATGAAAATGGGCCCTGATTGAACTTACGACGGAATTTTTTATTGCAGATTGTGGGACCCTTGCTCAAATTTACGACGAAAATTCGAATTTGTGACGAAAATTTAAACTTACGACGAAAAACGAATTTGCGACGAAAATTATAATTTGTGGCGGAAATCTGACCTTCCTACTCGAGCAAAAACGACTGAACGATTACGTCGTAATTGACCCCATTTACGACGGTTTCAGTACAAAAAAACCGTCGTAAATAGCCAGATTTCTTGTAATATCGGGTACACCAGCAAGACTGAAGAGCAACAAAAATCAAATTTGGCTTACATGAATTAAAAAAAAAATCAGTTGAGGCATACGATTATAGAGAACCTGTTACAAGTGAAATTGCTTTACAAATTAATTTGTTTTTTTTAATCGTGGAACTAAACATTTACATGAACTTTTTGGCAGGAACATGTTGATCTGCTCAATAGTTTGTTCTATGCACTGAAACAAAGTTTCACCATTCAACCGCCAACAGACAACTCTGACCTGAGGTTTCTTCCTTTTTTCATGTATGAGTTTCATTCCCCACCCATCCTGGCCAGCCATGAGCAGTGGTGGAGCGAGCCTCCTAACGTAGCGGGGACCAAATATTTTTATCACCAATATGATAATTGATATAATCAATAATTTTACTAACAATGTGATAATTGATATAATCATACGTACTACTTAAAAATTTTAAAACCGAAAATTATGATTAATATATTAAAAGTAATAATGTATTAGATAATCTATATTCGAACCAATTTTATATCCTAAAATCGTTCATACTCTATATAGAGCTTCACTCTGCTAAATATATAATTAGTTATTTTAAACCAGACCCCTTCAAGCTTTAAAACACAACCATTTTGTATGTAATATACTAGTATATTATTTGTAAGTAGTAGAAAACCAAAATTTTATTGGGGTCCGATGACCCCACCTGACCAGCCTAAATCCGCCCCTACCCATGAGGCCACAAGTTCGAAAACTAATTATTCATCTCCTTATGAAAATATTATGTATGTAGCATACTAATATATTATATGTAGGTAGCAGAAAACAAAAATTTTATTGGGGTCCGATGACCCCACATGACCAGCCTAAATCGGCCCCTACCCATGAGGCCACAAGTTCGAAAACTAATTATTCATCTCCTTATGAAAATCTTATGTATTTAACATAAATGTAACATTACCTGTATAGGAAGTATGTAAGCTTTGTGTGAATGGTTTCTTAAAACGGTATTTTACCATTTAAATTTTAAAGTGAATATACATAATAAAATCAATATGATAACAAGAAACCAAAAAGTTATCTATACTAAACTATAATAAGCAAATTAGAAGATAATATTCATAGTTTGGTTTAATGATTCAACCATACAAGTTAGATTTTTAATAAATCCATGAGAACGGTTAGATTTAACATTAAGAAATATTCTATACATGTGCTAATTTAATGAATACTCAAGTTTCCAATTGTATTAATAACATATTATAGTTAAGAATTTATATTATTAGTTCTAAACAACGCATGAGCTTTTGACAAATACACATTAGATTAAAATTAAAATAACAATTAAAATAGAAAATTAGATAAAAATTTAATTTTATAATAAGAAAATATTATATCATATTTAAAATTTAAAATAATCCTGTGCATCGCACTAGTTATAAGCTAATATAAATTAGTTATAAAAAAATTATGTCATTAAAAGTAATACTTCTTCTTTCCCAATTTATCTGTGTTATTTGATTTTTTGTGGTCAAATTTACTCAATTTTGATTGCAAATTAAAAATTATCCTTTCCATATTTTGAAAAACAAAAAAATACATATTAAAGTAGATTAGATATTCTTTATAATAATATAATTTTGATAATTATTTTTGATTATTTATTATATGAATTTTTCAATCAAATTAGAAAAATTTTGCCACAAAAAATATAAATTATATAAATTAGAACGAAGGAGTACACTTACTATAGAAGGCAATTGTGTATGTTTTTTTTTTTTTTTTCCAAAAGCAATGGTGTATGTTTGATGCCATGAAATACTAGAATCTGCATTACTAAAATAGTAGTGTCATATATATGGTTATTACCACCGATTCAAATGTTTTTCAAGATTTTCATTTTTTTTCTTAATTGTTATCATTAGTTGATGTAATGATAAGTATCTCTTCAAAAGAATACCGTTATACTTAAAAACATAATTCTCCAAAAATTAAAAAAAATCATGTAAAAAGTTATTTTTTTTTTGCAATTTTTTTTATCCGTGGTAACCCGCAGCCACTACCCTTTTGGGGTGTGCACTGGGTAAACCCACAAGTGAACCATGTAAACAGCACAAGTGAGATAGGCTCTGGCCCAGGATGGTATGATCACACATTCTCCTCCCGTGGGATTCGAACCTGTGACCAAGAGTATGATATTCCTCTCTTTAACCAACTGAGCCAATCCTTGCGGGCTTTTTATTGTATTTTATTGTGATCATTGCTGAGATATTGTTGTTATACTTTTTATTTATATTTTTATACAAAGTATTTTGTAAATACACATTCTTATCATATTCGTTCAAGTTTACCATTGGTTGAGGTAGAGTAGATCCTCTAGCATTATTATTTATTTAGCAAGGGTTGTAAACGAATCGAGTCAATTCGAGTTTTTGCTTATCAAATTTGAGTTCAAGTTTTTTCTTAATGAATCAAGCCAAATTCGATTATTTTTTCGATTAATTTCTGTTGTTCGAACTCGAGTTCGTTAACAAACGAGTCGAGTTCGAGTTTGTCAATAAAATTTAATGTTTTTTATATAATAATTTTTTTCATTATATAATACATTTTCATGTTTAATTTTGTGGTTGAGGAAAGATTAGATGATTAGTAATTGATTTATGATCTACATATTATTATATATTTGTTTTAATGTGTTTTAATATATTAATTATGTAAATTAAATAACATTAATTTATGTATATAACTTATCGAGTTAAGTTAACGAGTCGAGTCGAGTTTGAGTCAATCTCGAGTCTAGTTTGAGTCAAACACTCATAGAACTTAGATCGACTCGATAAACTTATTGAACATACGATTTTATTCGAATTTGAGCTCGATTTATTATTGAGTCGAGTGAAATTTAACGAATAGTTCAGTTTATTTACATTACAGTCCTATGTTTAGCCTTACCTCTCAAATTTGCATTGTAAAGATTTATCGCAATCTCCTGGGTTCGAGTAATCTGATGTGTACAAGCCACTACGCCATACATGGCCTGCAGCAACGTTTTTTTTGGTGTTGCAATGAAAAACGTTACAGTAGCTCTAAACTTGATGGCCTGCAGCAACGTTTGTTTTTTGTGTTGCTGTATACAAAACATGGTGTTGCCGTAGCTATAAGAAACGTAGCAAGTTGCAACGCTTGTGAAGTGTTGCCGTTAATATGATTTAAACACAATCTTTTTAACAAAAATTGAAATAAATAATTATTGTGAATTAAAATTAATTAATTTAAAAAACAAATAATTTAAATTTTCAAAGTTTGTTATTAGACTCAATATTAGAATTTTTAAAAAATATAACATTTTTATAATTTGAAAATAGACCAAATCATTAAAAAACGTAACAAATTAAATTTTTTTTGAAAAAAAAATAATTTTCCAAAAAATGAATAAAGTTTGAGAAATAATGTTAAGTTTGATATAAAAAATTTGTATGCATTATTGAACTAAAATATAACATTTTTATAAATAAAAATAACATATATTCTTCTTATAAATTTAATTAAATTGAAGAAATTTTCAAATAAAAAATTAATAAAACAGAAAAATAAAATAATTGTATGCACTGTTGAAAATGGTAGGCTGGGTTTGCTTTTGGCGTGGGCTGGGTTTTGGCACTGTCCGAATTTTGGAGCGCGGCAATTTTGCCGCTTGTAATTTTAGCTAAGTCAACACACTCACTAATTAGTAAAAAAAGAAACACACTCACTCACTCTAACACGAAGAAAACACACTCACTCACTCCTAACCCTATCCGTCGCTCACTCTCTACCACCGGTCAGTGCTCACCGCTCATTCACTGGAAATTAGGGTTTCGATTTGGGGTTTCTTCAAGCTTGGAGGCTGATTCAGTTAGGGTTTGAATTGGGGATCGAATTGAATTAGGGCTTTTAACATCATCAGGTATTATTCTTAATTTGAGCTCGCTTTTGAAGTTCTAGCTGTTAATTTGTTTTGCATGCATCAAATATTATTCGAATTTGTTATTTTTAGCTAGTTAATTGAATTGATTTAGGGCTTTTGAAATGTTATTCTCTGCTTGATTACAAATTGAATTGGGGATTTTCTCTGATTTGATTTAGGTTTCGATTTGTTTGTTGTATTAAAGTATGTATGTTGTATATATGATCTGATTTCATGCTTCCCCCCTCTCTCTCTCTCCCTCTCTCTCTCCGCCTCCCTGTCTCTCTCCCTCCCCCCTCTCTCTGTCTCTCACTCTCTGTCTCTATCTCTCTCTCTCTCTCTCTCTCTGTAGGTATTGATTTGTTTTTTTCGGTTTTACAGTACTGAAAATTGATTATGGATTGGGTTGTAATTTCTGATAAAATGTTTATTGATTTTGTTTTACTTGTATTAGCTTATTGATTTTGTTTATGTACGTGTTAGCATTGGACTAGTGATTGATGTTGGAAATGCAAGTTGATCCCTTTTCGTCAGTTTTTGGTTCTTGCTTTCCAAATACAATATCTGGTATTTGGCAAGTAGGAATTGTTTAGAAATGGTCATTTTATGTGATTATTTTATACTTATATCGATATTTTGGGTCCACTTGTGTTATCTTTCTCTCTTTTATATATGGCTCCTACACTTTCTAGTCAGGTTATGTAACATTAAAGAGTGGACATGTCATTCTAGTTGGAATTGCAAATTGCTCTTGCTTTCCGTTTTCAAATTTCAAATACAATATATGCCCACAGACTTACGATTATCGTTCACAATCCGATATGGACTGTCTTAGTGACGTTTAGGGAAAAGGACAGCTAAGATGTGGAACCTAAACTCTGTTATCCAAATATGAGCCAGATGAATCCACATAGATATTTCTACGTGATACTAGGAAAAGAACCATTGTATGTTTTTCCTGACACTAGGTTAGGTCCCGGCACTAGGCTTCCAAATAGTATAATTCTTTGTATGTGATAATTGTAGTGATACTAGATACTAGATTTTTTGTCGGCACCCACTCTTATTTTCAAATAGTATAATTCCTGTCATCATAATTGTAGTGATGGATGGCTGGATTGAACTTCCAAAATTCAGTGAAGGATATATTAGTGGGATAAGATCTTTTTTACCGAATGCATTTTCTAGATTCGCTGTTGGTGATGAAATTACGTGTCCCTGCAAAAATTGTAAAAATTGCAAGTGGCTTTGTGAGGATGTGATTTATGATCACCTCATCTACGCGGGTCCGTGTCCCATGTATGCGAACTGGATTTGTGAGGTTTCGCGCCCACAATCCAAAGCAAGTAATGAAAATATGGAGTGCGATGATAAAACCTGAAGAGAACACTAAAACCTGAGGTTGCGTTGCCTATGATAAGATTAGGTGCATTCTTGAGAGGACTTTGGGCCAAGGTTATCGATTTGGCCGACATCAAGAGGTTGCAACAGGAAATCATAAAAATTCTCTGTAGTTTTGAGACGATATTTGTACAAGCTTTCTTCGACATAATGGAACATTTGCCAGTTCATTTATGCAAGGAAGTTGAGTATGGTGGACCAGCACATCTCCGGTGCATGTTTCCAATCGAGCGTTACCTTGGTAAGTTGAAATCGTATGTTCGGAACAGGAGTAAACCAGAGGCTTCCATCTCTGAAGGTTATCTTGCCGAAGAATGCTTGACATTCTGTTCGAGATTCTTAAATAATGACGAAGCAGGAAAAAATTGCAAGTTTTCTGGTAAATCTAGAATTTGTCCACAAAATATGAAATATCCAATTGGTACAAGAAGAAATAAAGAAGGAAAAGCCATTCACTTAAACGATTCTCAATGGATGGAATGTCATCGCTACGTTCTTTACAACTGTGGTAACAAGGAAATAGAGAGTTTAATTGAGTAAGTACTTAAGTTCTAGTATATTTTAGTCATTATTGAATAATTAGGATCTATCTGTTTTGATTGTATTAACTAGGTCATTATTGTAGGGAACATCGAGTTTTAGTTGAAGGTCATGCAATACCAAAAAGATATAAAAGAGAGAGAGTGAATTCTGATGAATTTTGGAAGTGGCTGAAGGAAGTAATTGCAAAAAAGGCAGTCGTTTCGCAAGAATTACAACTTCTTGCAATGGGCCCTAATCGAGCAGCTAAAAAGTTCAGTGGATATGTCATTAATGGATACAGATTCCATACTAAATTTAGAGATGCGAAGTTACTACACAAAACAGTGGCGTATTTCTAACTGCCTTGACAACTAGCTTTGCAACTTCGAAGGATCAGAATCCACGGGTTGGCGAAGTCAATTACTATGGAGCAATTGAAGAAATACTAGAGCTTGATTATTGGGGAGAATTCACTGTGGTTTTATTTAAGTGTTGCTAGTACCAAGAGGAGAAATATTTATATGGGCTAACTCGGGTTAATTTTAATCGATTGTGCCAAAAATCGGATCCATATGTATTGGTGTCACAAGTACAACAAATCTTTTATATAGAAGATCCCGTTGATAAGACATGTCATAATGTTATCAAGAAATTGCCAAGGGACTGGTGTGAGGTTGAAAGTGCAGATGCAAATGAAGACAGTCTAAATGATCCGGTTTTAAATATTCAGCTTCCAACTAACTAGAGGATATCAATACTGCTCTAAACTCAATCATACCCCTTAACAGTTTTTCTGAGTTAGATACTTCGATTCCTTTGTGAAGTGTTGATGCCTAGTGCAACTGGTCTGGTTCACAGACGACTAATATTCACTCATGGTCTTCGTATCATGTCTTTAAGAACACTGCTAAGAATTGTGCAATCATAAAAACTTTATCACTGGAATCTTTTGGCCCTTCAACTGAATCATCTGTACATCTTATTTTGTCACTGAGGCTTGATCATGTTAATGAACTTCTTTCAGCAACTTGATCCTTGTTGATGCCTGTTCTTCAAATTTCACGATCCCTGTATAGAGTTAATATTATTTATCTTTTATCCTAGTTGAGTTATATATGTCTCTATTACGTATTACATTACATTATGCTTTACAATCTCCCGCTATTTGATTGTTAGGGTTTAACAAGCAAATTCCTAGAGGATAACTCAACTGATACAACAAAATAAAATACAAAGATAAATAATATTAAATTGCATTCTGGATCATATGTATACATTTTCTAGATTTCTAAAATAAACAAGTGCAAGTTAATTGTTCCTCTAGACTGAACATATCTTCAAGTTTGCCTTGCTTTCTTTCCACATAGCACTAATACTCCCATTAGGTTTTCCTTCCCCAAATTAAAGTTAATTCCGTGTCAACAACCTTTTCTTTGCCCTTACGCCTTGTAGATTTTTCTTGATCATCCAACTTCTCCCCCTCGGTTGGGTTATCCTCCATTTTAGTAGAATGTGGAGTTGGTAAATTAGACGAAGATGGCTTTACCATGGAGTTGATTGCATCATTTAACTGGGCTGCCATGATGTTCAATTGAACCTGGAATACATCATGTTGAATAAGTTGCAAATTTTTGATTTCTGCAATGGACTTACAGATATTTGGCATCTCTTTCTCCATTGTTTGGACCCATGTAAGGAGTCTGTTGTATTCCTTTCTGGTTACAGGTGCATGTGGTTGAGTAGGTTGCTCACTCATACGTTCTGCAGGTGTTTCACTCAACACTCTATATTCACTGGGTTTAGTGGTTTGGGTTACACTTACATGTTCTGTTCGTGTTTCCCTCAACTCTCCTCCAGAGCTTCCACCGATATGTGTACCTACAAATGAAATCATCCTAGCCCCTTTTTCAGAGGTCATGGATGGTGCAATGAAAGTTCGTGAGCTTCCGTCCTCGCGTGAAGCGAGTTGCCGACCACTAGTAAAGAGTGGTAAATCTCGAAATAGATCCAGAGATTTTCCCTCTGGGAGGTTAAACTTGAATCGATTAAATGGCACAAAACCCAAGTTTCCCTCTTATGTCTGTGAAGAAACTTGGTTCATAAAAGAACCACCTACCGATGGATCTTTTCGTAAAATGGAAGATTCACCAACAGTTATTGAGGTAGGTAATTCCACCTCGGATGCTTGTGAAGGCATTTGATCTTTAGAAAGCTCATTAACCACTCTTATGTTCCGTGAAATGGAACTCAAGATAGTTGCTCCCGTCAATTCAACCTCATTTACATTTTCACTATTTACCTCAGGTTCATTGGGTTTACTCCGTTTAGAATGAGGTAGAGCGGCTGATGTAACTAACTCCTTATGTGGTGCTGATGAGGCACTATCTCCCTCAAAAGTGTTGATGGATGGTCGTTTAAGTGACAATTGAGGTGTAGGAGTTTGTTGTGTTTATATTTGCATTTGTAGAATGGGCTCTTCGACCTGTGTTAGAGTCAGTGGGATTTCCTGCTCTTGGTCGGGTAAGATGGCCACTAGGGGCTGTAGAAACTGTATTTCCTGTGACACAACAGGGAATACAGAGGTTGGAATAGCATTGATTGAAATATTACCTTGTCGTATACCTGCTCTCACTGGTCTTGGTAATAACGGAAGTGGGACAGTCTTTAGATATTCAGTTAGGACTGTAGGCACATCCGTATATTTATTTTTGTTTATGTAATTAATTACATTCGTCTTCATGGAAGAACATTCCACCTTTTGACCATTTTCCAAGCGTGCCCTGTCTTCATCATTCAAAAAATCATTTAATATTAGTTGTAGAAACCTTGGTTATAGACATTTGACATTTTGAGTCTGAACATCTCTTGTTCCCAAGTGTTTCATCTTTATAATGATTTGACCAAGCAATATTTTTCTAAAATTAATCCTCAAATTATTGGCGACCGCATACCTTATTTTTTGAGTAAATTCAGGTATTCGATCTTGATTTGTTCTATCTGAGGAAAAAACATGGTTAAGAGTGTGAAAGAAGAAATTCCAGTACTGGATTAGAAACGTTCTAGAAAGTTTACCAGTATTGAAATTGCCATCTTGGTACCTTCTAAAACGAAAGAACATTTCAATCTGTTCAGGTGTAGGATCAGAAACAAGATTTTCCATAGGAAAATGAAGAATTCGATTAACATCTCGTTCAGTGACCCTAATCGACCAACCAAATAGTCGATATGTGATTTCACACCCGTCCTGTCCAGAAGTGTTAACCGCACTGCAATATAGTTCACGCAATGCATCATGGTTAAGCTGCACTGGTGTAACTATAGCATAGCGAATTAATGAATGTTCATTCAGAAATTGTGTCCAAGCCCGAAATTGCTCATCCAGAATGGTTTCGATTTGCTGAATGGAAATAGAATTAACTTTAGTAATTAAAAAAACTTCCCTGCAATGCCATTTTCAAAACTTTGAGGAAATTCAAAACAAGGGTTAGTTTTTATAAAGGATGATGTATAAAGCAAGAATATGAAATCCGATCTAAAAACCACCAGCTAGATTGAGAGATCTTTCCGATCAAAGCTCGAAATATTCAGCAATTGTGTGTATATGTTCTGAATATCTGAAAAATGATGATGTTAAACACAAACAAAAACAAAAACTCATCATTTATAAAATTTCAAGGACTAGTGGGTTAGGTGAGAGCGTGACAGGTTAGGTTAGAAACTAAATTTAAATGCATTTATCACCGCTCAATAATTCTAACCAAACAACCTAACCAGCCGAAAAACATCTTATCACCGAAACCTGTCAGCCGAAAAACATCTTATCACCGAGACCTATCAGCCTATGTACACACACATACACACTTATTATTATTTCTAATTATTGTGGATTTAAAATTACAAATCAATAATTCAAGAATTAATCCACAATAATCAGACAAACTCATAATTAAATAGACATAAAATTAACAAAATATCATTAACTGATATATGTTAATAAAATATTTATTTAATTATGCTACAATGATATCTCCAGAATAATCATGCAGATAAGCAAATAAAACAAACAAAATCCAGAGAATGAAATTCACTGGCTGCAACTAATTGAACAGACATTTTAAAAGATCATGTGAAATTTAACATACCAAACTCACTTACCAACCTTGAAAAGGTTGCTTCATCTAAAGCTTTAGTAAAAATCTCTGCCAACTGTTTTTCACTAGGAACAAAATGCAGTTCCACAGTGCCTTCCATCACATGCTCCCTGATGAAATGGTATCTGATGTCTATGTGCTTGGTTCTAGAATGCTGCACTGGATTATGTGATATTGCAATTGCACTAGTGTTGTCACAGAAAATTGAAATCTTTTTAACTTTAACTCCATAGTCAAGTAGTTGATTTCTCATCCATATAATCTGTGCACAACAACTCCCAGCTGCTATGTAATCATCCTCTGCAGTTGAGGTAGATACCGAGTTCTGCTTCTTACTGAACCATGAGACCAGCTTGTTTCCCAAGAATTCACAGGTTCCTGTGGTACTTTTTCTATCCATTTTGCAACCTGCATAATCTGCATCTGAGTAACCAATTAAATCAAAACCAGAATCTCTAGGGTACCAAATGCCAAGGTTTGGTGTTCCCTTGAGATATCTGAAAATCCTTTTAATAGCTACTAAGTGAGATTCCTTAGGATTAGCTTGAAATCTAGCACATAAACATGTAGCAAACATAATATCAGGTCTACTAGCTGTTAAGTATAAAAGAGATCCAACCATGCCCCTATAGCTCGTCATGTCCACCTTATTTTCCTTAGTATTCAGTTCAAGCTTAGTGGCAGTGGCCATGGGTGTTTTTGTAGAAGAGCAATCTGCTAAATCAAACCTTTTTAAAAGATCATAAATATATTTTGTTTGACTTATAAAAATTCCCTCATTCACTTGTTTAACTTGTAAACCAAGAAAATAAGTTAATTCACCCATCATACTCATTTCATATCTACTTTGCATGAGTTTGGCAATTCTCTTGCAAAGTTTCTCATCTGTAGACCCAAATATTATATCATCTAAATAAATTTGGACAAGTATCATAGAGCCATTGACATTTCTATAAAAGAGAGTTTTATCAATAGTACCTCGAATGAAGTGATTCTCTATAAGGAACTGTGAGAGTGTGTCATACCAGGCTCTAGGTGCTTGCTTCAGGCCATAGAGTGCTTTGAGAAGAAAGAACACATATTCTAGAAAGTCTGGATCTTCAAAACCAGGCGGTTGACTAACATACACCTCCTCCTCCAGAATACCATTCGGAAATGCACTCTTGACATCCATTTGATAGACTTTGAAATCGGCATGCACTGCATAGGCCAGGAAGGTCCTTATTGCTTCTAACCTTGCCACTAAAGCAAAGGTTTCTTCAAAATCAATTCCTTCCTCTTGACAGTAGCTTTTAGAAACTAATCTAGCTTTATTCTTTGTGACTATGCCATTCTCATCCATCTTGTTCTTGAATACCCACTTAGTGCCAATCACTGATTTGACTTTTAGTTTGGGTACAAGTTTCCATACTTCATTTCTTTCAAACTGGTTTAGCTCTTCTTGCATTGCTAAAACCCATTCTGGATCCATAAGAGCATGTTCAACTTTCTTTCGTTCCTCTTTGGATAGAAATCTGCTATATAAGCACTCTTCTTGAGTTTCTATTCTGGTTTGGACCTTTGCAATAGGATCTCCAATGATAAGCTCAAATGGATGACCCTGGTCCATTTTCTTTGTGGTGGTAAGTTTGACCTTGATGAAGTGGCTTTATTTTCTCTGTGTTGATCATTGTGGCTTGTTGTTGAGTTTTGATTGTAAGAAACTTCCCCTAAGTGTATGGCCCTCGAGATTGATGAAGTTCTTGCAGATTCATCAACAGATGCTTCTCTTTGATTTTGAACTGATAGTGTAAGTTGCTCTTCAACAGGTGGTTCATTCTGCACTTCAACTGATGATCCTTGTCTGTTTCTCAAACCATTTGATCTCCATTCTTCATCATCATCTTCACTTTCTTCACCACTTCTCTCATTCTCAAATGAGAGAGACTCATGAAAACCTTCATATACTAGACCAGATATTTTCTTGTCATCAAAGACAACATGTATGGACTCCATTACAATGTTTAGTCTTAGGTTGTAGACTCTGTAGGATTTTCCAGCTGAGTATCCAACAAAGATAGCTTCATCTGCCTTTGAATCAAATTTTCCAAGATGCTCACCATGATTTTTCAGTACAAAACATTTGCATCCAAAGACATGCAGAAAGTTGGTTGTTGGTTTTTTGCCTTTGAAAAGTTGATAAGGTGTCATGCCTTTTGCTTGATTGACCAAAGAAATATTCCGAGTGTAGCATGTAGTGTTTATATCTTCTGCCCAGAAGTATGTTGGTAGCTTAGACTCTTCAAGCATTGTTCTTGCAGCTTCAATTAGAGTTCTATTCTTTCTTTCCACTACACCATTTTGTTGAGGAGTTCTTGGTGCAGAGAATTCTTGGATAATTCCTTCTTCTTCACAAAACTCTATTATTACAGAATTCTTGAACTCAGTTTCATTGTCACTTCTGATTCTCCTTACTTTGAGTAAAGGATTGTTATTGACTATCTTGATGTGATTTATAATGACTTCACCTGCCTCATCCTTAGAATGCAGAAAGAATGTCCAAGAGAATTTTGAGAAATCGTCAATAATCACAAGACATTATTTCTTCTTTGAGATTGACAACACATTGACTGGTCCAAAGAGATCCATGTGAAGTAGTTACAAGGGTTGATCAATTGATGACATTGACTTTGATTTAAAAGAGGCCTTCTTTTGCTTCCCTTTCTGGCATGCATCACACAATCCATCCTTGGAATAATCCAATTTTGGAATACCTCTAACCAAATCCTTCTTTACCAACTCATTCATTGCTTTAAAATTCAAGTGTGACAGTCTTTTATGCCAAAGCCAACCTTCATCTACACTTACCTTGCTGAGAAGACATGTAGTTATGTTTGCATTTGTTGAATTGAAGTCAGCAATGTACACATTTCCTCTTCTATCTCCTGTCAACACTACCTTGTTGTCACTTTTCTTAAAAATGACACAAGTTTCAGATGTGAACCAGACATTCTGGCCTTTATCACACAGTTGACTGACACTTAGCAAGTTATGCTTAATTCCATCAACCAGTGCTACTTCTTCAATGACAACATTCCCTTGTGAAATCAAGCCATATCCTTTAGTATATTCTTTACTATTGTCTCCAAAGGTAATGGTAGGGCCAGCTCTCTCCTCAAACTTAGTGAGCAGGGTAGAATCTCCAGTCATATGCCTAGAACACCCACTGTCCAGATACCAAATATTCTTTCTGTTTCCCTGCACACATCAAAATAAAATCAAGTTGATTTTGGTACCCAAGTTTTCTTGGGTCCTGCCTTGTTAGCCAATTTCTTATCCTTCAAATCCCTTTTAACCGAAAGTTTAGATTGAGTTATATCAATTTTTACTTTAGGTTTGGGCCTTTGAGAGACAGAATTTGATACTTGCTCATATTTGTTATAGTTAATAGCATTGTTAGGCATAGTCTGTGCAAACATGTTATTCATCATCCATGGCATCTGTGGCATATTGAAAGTATTATATTATGGATTATGCATGAATGGCATGTTAGCATATTGACTAGAAGAATGAGCAGAGGGAGCATACATATTTGGCAAAACATTCATAGCAGGCACAAACATAGGCATGTTAGGCATCAAAGGATTTTTCATAGCTTTGCAGTTAGTTGATAAATGATTAATACTTCCACACTTTACACATTCTTTCCTAGGAGCATATTTATCAGGTGTGTAATTGTTGTGTTTGTTAATCCCTACCTTACCATTTCTGTTCTATTTCTTATCCTTAATACCTGACTTAACATTTTCTAGCTTGTCCTTCAATTGCTTGTGGGACAAGTTGCCTATGTTTCTTTTCTCAGCTGATTTAGTATTGCTACATTCTCCATTAACAAAGTTCTTGTTGACAGACCCGTACTTTTTATTTAATTTAGTTAAAGTTGCTTTGCTAACAGGCTTAAGTCTTAAAGAACATTCTTTTTCGACTAAATCACTATCTGAAGTAACTTCCCTATCAACATTTAACTTAGCTTCTGCTAATTTGCAGAAAGAATCAATTCCTTGAACATTACAAATTTCCTCAGTTACAACTGTTGATCCTTTCCACTTAGCAATCAGATTCTGTTCCTCTACTAACTGTTTCTTTAAAATCTCCTCTCTATTTATAGCCTCAATCAATTCATTTTTAGCATACAAACAATATCTTCTCAGAGTTTCAAACTCAATCAACTGTGTTTCTATTAAAGCATTCCTATCACTTAACTTTTCATTAAGGTCTTTAATCCTCTTATTCTCTCTGTTTAGTGATTTTAAGGTAACATGCATGTTATACATTCAATAGACATTTCATCAATTGTGCTAGCACATTCAGCTTTAGAAAGATCAGTTAAGACTGTAGAGAATACCTGGTTGCTTGCTGAGCTAGCTTCTTCATCAGTTTTGTTTGCCATGAGTGCAAGATTGACAAACTCCTCTTCTGCATCTGAGTCACCTCCAGCAGCCCAGTCACTATCTTTTGACACGAATGCTCTCCCTTGTTGTTTGAGAAGATCAAAATATTTTTTCTTGTAATCAACAGTCTCGAACTGTTTCTTCTCATTCTCAGCTTTAGGCTTTCTTCATTCATTGGCAAAATGGCCAGCAATTCCACAGTTAAAACATTTAAACTTAGACCTTTCAACCATGTCTCTGGATGGATGAAAACCTTTTCCGAATTGCTTGCCTCCTGCTGGATTCCTCTTGAATTTGATCTTCGAGAATCTCCCTGACAAGAATGCTAGATAATCATCCAAGTCATCAGATTCATCTCCACTCAATGTATCAAGTTCTTCAACCAACTTGCTTTTCCCTCTGCTAATTTCAGCTCCACCTTCACAAGTCTTTGAACTTGGTGTGGCTTGAGTGCTCTCCATCTTCTCACTCACTTGGCTTACTAGAATATTGGCCACCAAGGCAATAGATCCACCTTTCTTTTAGATTTTTTCCACTTCCTCATCTTGCTGTATTTCAAGCTCATAGGTCTTTAGGATGCCATACAGTCTCTCAAGTGTAAAATCTTTGTAGTCTTGAGAGTTCCTCAACGAGACTGTCACTAGCTTCCATTCCTTAGGAAGAGATCTAAAAAACTTTAGGTTGGAGTCCTTGGTTTCATATTTTCTCCCATACAACTTTAGACCATTCAGTAACTTTTGAAACCTACTGAATATGTCTGTTAGATTTTCACCAGAGGAGTAGTGAAAATGCTCATATTGTTGTATTAGGAGCTGTATTTTATTTTCTCTGGCTTGCTCAGTTCCTTCACAGATTGTTTGAATAGTGTCCCATACTTGCTTGGAAGTGGTGCAGTTTATAACACAATCAAACATATCTTGGTCGATGCCATTGAATAGGATGTTCATAGCCTTCTTATCTTTGTGAATCTCCTCCAAGTCTTCATCTGTGTACTTAGCTTGATTCTTTGGAATAGGCCTTCCAGCAGCTACAGTGCCAGCATCTTGACCAATCCCAGAGTTGGCCTTCATTGGAACATGAGATCCTTTCTCTACGCAATATACATAGCCTTCATCGATGGTTGAAAGATGAAGGTGCATTTTTACTTTCCAATGAAAGTAATTATCTTTGTCAAGCATTGGAATCTTTACACCTGTATCCTTCCTTCCCATGGTTTTGATCTTTAGACTTCTTGTATGTTAGAAGCTTGCTCTGATACCAATTGTTAGGTCCCGAAGTATCGTAGAAGGGGGGTTGAATACGATACTACCAAAAATAAAAAATAATTCCGAGAATATATCTTTATTGATAATAAACTTGAAGGGGTGTTACAACTTCTAATCCAATGGATTAGCTTCAAAACAGAACACTCCTAAGGATAGTTTAGGCACGAGGACCTTCTACCCGACACTTCCTGAAAGCGGGCTAAACAGCTTTCCTACTAGATGGACTGTCTAGCAGCTTACACAGAGAAGATATAAGAGAGAGAAGAGAGAGTTGTGTGTTGAGGTGTATTTTGAAATGAAATACAACAACCCTATTTATAGATTCTAGAAAATCACTATGCAGCTAAATTACGTAACAGCTGACGCACTTGCTGCCTGTTTTCTATTTTTCAAACTGAGCCGAACTTTCAACTCACCTGCTTTTACTTTTTATATGAATAGTAATTTTAGTTACTATTCATATCAATAGTAATTTCAGTTACTATTCATATGAATAGTAATTTCGGATACTATTCATATGAATAGTAATTTCGATTACTATTCATATGAATAGTAATTTCGATTACTATTCATATGAATAGTAATTTCGGATACTATTCATATGAATAGTAATTTCAGATACTATTCATATGAATAGTAATTTCGGATACTATTCATTTTCTTCTTATTTTGACATCCTTAAATATTCAGCTTCCAACTAACTAGAGGATATCAACACTGCTCTAAACTCAATCATACCCCTTAACAGTTTTTCTGAGTTAGATACTTCGATTCCTTTGTGAAGTGTTGATGCCTAGTGCAACTGGTCTGGTTCACAGACGACTAACATTCACTCATGATCTTCGTATCGTGTCTTTAAGAACACTGCTAAGAATTGTGCAACCAAAAAAACTTTATCACTGGAATCTTTTTGCCCTTCAACTTAATCATCTGTACATCTTATTTTGTCACTGAGGCTTGATCATGTTAATGAACTTCTTTCAGCAACTTTATCCTTGTTGATGCCTGTTCTTCAAATTTCACGATCCCTGTATAGAGTTAATATTATTTATCTTTTATCCTAGTTGAGTTATATATGTCTCTATTACATATTACATTAAATTATGCTTTACACATTGGTTGAGGTAGAGTATGATCCTCTAGCATTATTATGTATTTAGCTAGGGTTGTAAGCGAATTGACTCGAGTTTTTGCTTATCGAGTTTAAATTCTTGTTTTTCTTAACGAGTCGAGCCAAACTCGATTACCTTATCGATCAATTTCTGTTATTTGAACTCGAGTTCGTTAACAAATGAGTCGAGTTCGAGTTGTTCATGAACATTTCGATTCGATTCGAACTGAGTTGAGTTCGAGTTTGCCAAAAAAATTTAATTTTTTTTACCTTTAATACTTTCGTTCATTATTTAGTGCATTTTCATTTAATTTTGTGGATGAGGAGAGATTAGATGATTAGTAGTTGATTTATGATCTACATATTATTATACATTTGTATTAATGTATTGTAATATAATAAATATGTAAATTAAATAACATTTTATTTATGTATATACCTTATCGAGTCGAGTTTAACGAGTCGAGTCGAGTTCGATCAATCTCGAGTCGAGTTTGAGTCTAGATAATCTTATCGAACATAATTTTTTGTTCGAAGTCATACACGATTTCTTGTCGAGTTTATTGCATAACTCGGTTCATTTACAGTCCTATGTTTAGCCATACCTCTCAAATTTGCATTGTGAAGATTTGTCGCAATCTCCCTGGACTAACTAATATGATGTGTACAAGACATTTTGCTTACTCGGGTTTTTTTTATCATATTTGATGAAATTGATCTTTTAGATTTTTTTTGAGGCAAAAGCGGAAACATAGTTATTCTATAGGACTTCTTCACTATAGAAGTTAAATTGAGACTTAAATATATGAAATTAGAAGAAAGTAATATAAAAATCCACGTGAGAGACTCAGAGAAAACTATACAAAAAATTTATTTATTTTATGATGATAAATCATATATATACATATTTATGTTTTACAAACAATATCTGTTAAAATAATGGCACATTTACAAATTTAAAGTGTATCTCATTTGCAAAACTATAGCATTTCTCATTTGTAACGTTGAACTAGGAAGAACCATATGACCTCAGAATGACTTGAACCGTATAGGAATAAGCCAACGTAATCGGATACTCAACACTTCTAGTTGGAGTTAGCACCTGGCGATAAATTGCCCTTTACTTCCAGCTTCACTATTTTTCATGAACAGTTTTGTGATTAAAACCCGAACTTTGGGTCTCAAGTCGAAGTTTTGTTAGGATTAAACACCTGAAATTATACAAATACAAGATATAATGTTTCAGTAATAGCAACATTATTTGACCTACAACATCAATTAAAGCTTTTGATGTAGTCGACAAAAAAAGAAAAAATATTTAGTGCTAATCTTTAGTGTGTGTGCCCTAGATTGGACTGCCACAAATTTCTACCCCATATTTAAACTTAAACACCTAAATTATATAATTTCCTAGAAAGATAAAAGATTGTTTACCATTTTGAAGCCTTTCTTTTTAGCTTTTGAGGAGCCTCTTCAAAGAGAAGGATAAAGAGACCGCAATCATCCTCATTTTTTTTTTGTTGCAGAACCTAGCAAATGGGCGATTACACTTTAACTCACCAGCTGCATTCCAACAGATATCTGATGCGAAACCGTGAAATCATCTGAGAATGAAGATCAAAGCGTCAGATGCAAGAATTTAGGAAACACTGTACCCCGAAATATATAATTTATACTTCTTATGCTGCTTTGTTATAATTGCACCATCGCACAACTGATAACTGGAACACTGAATAATTATATAAAATTTTACCTTTGTTAACTTCTGGCCAGTCTTGGGAAGCAAATTATTTTAAGAGATATAAACTTGTGACCATTCTTGGGAAGCACATTCTCTTAACGGATGCGAATTTTATGTATTTATAATAATTAAAGATAAGTATTGATAATAAAGAAATTTGCAGTCAACAAAATATATATATTCATATTTATTTACACTCAATTAATTTATTATTTTATTTTTTTAAATATCAATAGAAATATAAATAATTAATATATGGGTACATGAGATATTATTTTTAATTGGAATTTTTTAAAAAAAAAAGGATTTATAGTTAGAAAATATATTATGAAAAGTACTCTAAAAGTAAACAAGAAATGCTACATAAGAAAAGATAATAAGAGAAAAGTAGAAAACTTTTGATTGTGCTGGTAGTAGATACTAGTGTCATTTAAAGGCTACTTATAATAAGAGAAAAGTAGAAAACTTTTGATTGTGCTGGTAGTAGATACTAGTGTCTGTTGGAATAATCTAAACATAGTTTAAATAAATGTAATAAAAGCTGTTGCAGATAAGCAACTATTTGTTAGTATTAGATTGAGTCAAGTGTTTGTTGGAGAGTTTGTAGGAGTCAAGTGAGTGAAATAAGGTAGTAGCATTCTGTTACAGGAAGTAGTTAGCCTCACGTACTTATCTAGTTCTATCTTTATATTCTGTAATTTTCATTCTTAGTAATCAATCGAGTAAGAAGTTTATTCCCAACGTTTTTCTCAATATCTCTGTTCTAGTAACTATACATTTATCCTACACGTGGTATCAGAGCAGTCACCTGGAGACCAGTCGGAGCTTCGCAATGGACACTAGCAAAACGAAGGACACATCTTTTGGGCTGAGCTATCCTCTGTTGACAAAGACTAACTATACAGTATGGGCGTTGAAAATGAAGGTTTTTATGCAAGCCCATGGTGTGTGGGAGGCCATAGAACCGAAGGACCCTAAGGTAGCTGTGGAGGACAGGGTTGACAAAAAGGCGCTAGCTATTATCTATCAAGGAATATCTGAGGATCTACTATTGTCAATCACGGTGAAGAAAACGGCCAAGCAAGCTTGGGATGCTATGAAAACTGTGAGTTTGGGTGCAGACAAGGTGAAAAAGGCCAAGGCACAGACTTTAAAGGGTGAGTTTGAATCGATGACTATGAAGGAAACGGATCAGTTGGACGATTTCTGTTTTAAACTGAATGGGTTGGTTACTAATATCAGAGCACTTGGAGAAATGATGGAAGAGGCGTATGTGGTGAAGAAACTACTCAGAGCGGTTCCCTCAAAGTTTTTACAAATTGCTTCTGCTATTGAGCAATTTGGGAATTTAGAGGAGATGTCCGTAGAAGAGGTCGTGGGTTCACTGAAGGCTCATGAAGAGAGGTTACGTGGGCAGGTGGAACCAAGTCAAGGAAGGCTTCTACTGACAGAGGAAGAATGGAGAAAGAAAGAAAGTAACGACGGACAGTTGCTATTGACTCGAGAAGAGTGGTCAAGGAAATTCAATAGAGAGGGGACTCGAAGCAAGGATGGCAGTCGTGGAAGAGTGGACAGGAACAAGATTAGGTGTTTCAATTGTCAAAACTACGGTCATTTCGCTAATGAATGTCGTAAGCCACGCAGGGATATACGTGATGTTCAGAAGGAGGCTAATCTTTCAACCATACAGGAGGACGAACCAGCTTTATTGATTGCTGAAGTCGGGAGAAATGAGACCGAGATGATGTTATTGAAGGAGGAGACAGTGGTTCCAGAACTACGTCTAGACACTGAAGTGAAGAAAGAGTCACAAGTCTGGTACCTGGATAACGGTGCCAGTAACCGTATGACTGGTGCACGAGGAAAGTTTAAAGTCGTGAATGAAAAAGTGACCGGGAAGGTGAGATTTGGTGATGGGTCCACTGTGAGCATAAAAGGCAAAGGAAGTATCGCGTTTAAATGCAAGAATGGCGAAGAAATCACTTTGGATGAAGTCTACTACATTCCTACATTATGTAATAACATAATCAGCCTTGGTCAATTGTCAGAGGATGGAAATAGGGTGATATTAAGTGGGGAATATTTGTGGGTCTATGACAAGCAGGGAAGACTGTTAATGAAGGTCAAGAGGTCTGAGAATCGTTTGTATAAAATCAGTCTCGAGGAAAACGTGCCTATGTGTTTGATGAGTAAAGTAGAAGAAGAAACATGGTTATGGCATGCACGTCTTGGCCATGTCAATTTTGCTGCAATGAAAATGATGGAAAAGGAAGAAATGGCATATGGTCTTCCGAAACTGGTGCAACCAACGAAGAAATGTGAGGGTTGTTTGATGTCGAAACAGGCGAGGAAACCTTTCCCTCGTCAAGCAGATTTTAATGCAAAACAGATGCTGGAATTGATACATGGGGACATCTGTGGACCGATTTCTCCATCCACACCGGTAGGTAACCGTTACTTCCTTTTATTGGTTGATGATTACAGTAGAAAGATGCGGGTCTATATGTTAAAAGCGAAAAATGAGGCATTCAGTGCGTTTAAAAGATTTAAGTTACTGGTTGAGAAAGAAACAAACAAGAGCATTAAAATATTCAGGACTGATAGGGGTGGTGAGTTTTGCTCAAATGAGTTTACAAGGTTCTGCGAAGATGCTGGTTTACAGAGACATTTTACAGCTCCCTACACCCTACAGCAAAATGGGGTGGTGGAGCGAAGGAATCGAACAGTTGCTGCAATGGCACTTAGTTTTCTGAAGGGTTCAGGTCTGCCATCTCATATGTGGGGCGAAGCAGTAAGACATGCTGTTTACGTACTCAATCGACTGCCAACACGTATACTACGAGGACAAACTCCATATGAAGCATGGACCGGGAACAAACCAGACCTGGGGCATTTGAAAACGTTTGGATGTGTTGCTTATATGAAGGTTCCATCAGTGTACACACAAAAGCTGGATGACAGGAGTAAATTGGTTATCTACATGGGAAAAGAACCAGGTACAAAGGCCAACCGATTATATGATCCAAAGGATGAAAGTGTCTGTGTTAGTCGTGATGTGGTATTTCAGGAGGATAAATTCTGGGATTGGAAGCAACAGCATGGTGAAGATGTGGTGTTCCCAGAGGTGTTCAGGCCAAGTATAAATGTCGAGCAGGCAGTCGAGGAGGAGAACCAAGCATATAATGAGCAAGAAGCAAACAATGAGCCAGTCACACCCAGTTCGAGTTCATCCAGGTCAAGTCAAGACAGTGCCGTGTTGTGCTAAAAATAAAGACATTTGAATCGCAAGTGCACAATTCGTTTCGTTGTAAAATATTTAATGATTCGTTCCTCAGGGACTAATTTTTCGCAAACCTTAATTTTTAATTTAATCAAATTAGAACAATTGGATTTTCGAGAGTTTGATTGGATTTTATACTAATTAATTTTGAAAAGGAAATTTAAACTAATTTTAAAAGAAGACTAAATGAAAATCTATTTAACTAGTTAAAACTAAATTATTCTAAAACCTAATTATTCTAGAATTATTCTAAAAAAAAAAATTCTAAATTCGAATTAAATCTAAATTCTAAATTATTCTAAAAATTAAATTATTCTAAAAATTGTAACTTATAACTCAATTTTATTCTTAAAACAATTTCTTTAATATGAATTAAAAATTATTTACAAATTTTTTTTTACAAATCAATTCGACATGATTGCCTAGTAGAATGAACTAGCCACAATTCACATACTCAAAATCCTGAGATAGCAAAACAATAAACGAAAACCAATACAAGAGTTATTCAAACTGGACTGGACAGCTAAGTGACTCGCAGAAACTAAAACAAGGAACTGACTAAAAGAGAATTGGCATGTATAACACTCAGTCGATTCAACAACAAGCTCGACTCACTATGACACGGACTCAAACTCAGCAATAACTCGAAACATCAACTGGTAAACTCGACGAACGCAGTAAAAGTATAAGAACAGCACCGAACTCAGAATTAATAGCACAACTCGCAACAACAGCTACACAAAATTCAGCATAACATCGCTTGAATTAGCAAAACAACTCAATGGCATTCAACAGCAAATCGTAGACAAAGAACTGACAGGAAGAAAATGCAGGGGAGAGATTTACAAGATAATCGGAAAACAGAATCGCAACAATAAAACAAAACCAAGTTTACAATCGGAAAACAAATGAAATAAACGAACTTTAAAACTATAAACTACACAATCGGAAAACAGACAGCTATTAAACCAAGTTTACAAGACAGACAACAAGACCAAACACGAGACTCGGAACAAAACGAAAACAAATTAAATAAACGAACTCCGGAAAGACCCAGGCATAACTTCCTACAAGAAAAACGCAGCAACGTGACAATTGACGAACTCAGAATCGCAACAAAGGATGTATAACTCGCAGCAACACAAGAAAACTCGGGACAAGTGCAGCTCAAAAACTCGACACCACTCAGACAGTTAATTGACTATAAGAAACGCTTCGCACGATTTGAAAACAGAATCGATAAAGAAATTTGAACAAACTAACAAGAACAACGAAGAAACTTAGCACAAATTCGGCTGCTACTTTGTACACTACACCAGACAAGACCCAAAACAAATCAAAAACAAATTTTTAAGGGGAAAGGGGGTGATTGCAGCGATTAAAAACAAAGGAGAGATGTGGCGTTTGTGGTTATAGAGGGGAGAGAGGGGAAGAGATAAAGAGAGAGAGAGAGGGAGAGAGATAGAGAGAGAGAGAGAGAATGATGTTGGGATAGTTGCTGTGAATTATAAATGGAAGAGGACAGGAGGGATTGATTTAGTTTCGTGAAAAAAAGAATGAAGAAATGGCAGTGCTGGGTTTGATGGGACGAAAAGAATGAACAGGGGAAGAGGAATTAGTAAGCTTCGAAAAAAAACAAAAGAAAATACGAACAGGAAATTTTGCAGTAATATTTTTTTTTAAAAAAACAAAATATTCTAAATTACTGAACAAAAATAAGATTTAACTACAAAATTAGAAATGGAAATAAAAGAGTAAAAACGAAAATTTAAAATATTAGAAACACTAACAAGAAAATTAAAAATCAATTATCACCCACAATAAAATTGAGATTTAAAGGGGCTCAAATTGAAAATTAAAACTAAAATTATAACTACGAACAAGAAATTAAATTTTGTTGATTTCAACCCATAGTGGTTAGCTTTCGCTACTTTGTCCACTACTTGGATTTACGAAAATAACGAAACAAGGCAACAATAACGAAAGAGCATGCAAGACAAGAAGTAAAGAAAATAAAAATTGCATTAATTATAATAGGAGTGTTTACAAGATTTGAAACTAAAGAAAATTAGAAGAAAATAAAACTACCCTAAAATCTAAGTTACTAAATACAAGGGGGGTGAGGGGGTATTTATAGGAATTAGGGTTAAGGGGGGTGTTGGGTAAATCCCCACCATACATTTGGGTTGTGTGGTGGTGAAATCCTAGCCATCTATTTGTTTCTTTCCCCCTTAAGTTTTGAAGAGTTGATCTTGGCCATACACTTTGCTAATGTGTTGGGATGATCTCCACCTTCCACTTGTCTTGAAATATTCCTTTTGCTCCAAGCTCCTAATTCTTTTCCTTCTTTCATTTTTGGTCCTTTTTCTTCCTCCTTTTTCCCTTCCTTGCACTTTATTTATTTATTTTGTCATTTCTTTATATATTTACGATTTACCTGAAATGCAATAAAATAAATTATAAAAACACGAGTTCAAGCAATAAATAGGTAAATAAAATATGCAAAAATATGCACTTATCAAATGCCCCCATACCTATCTTTTGCTCGTCCTCGAGTAAAAACAAAAAGAAAATCTAGATAAAAAGTCCTATACTCCTTTTCGTAGGTGTGACGGTTGCATTTGGCATATGCAACAAGCCCTTTAAACCCCTAGGCAGCCCTAGTGGACGAGTGAGGTCTCGTAAGGGCATATAGTGAATGTACCCACAAAATCCATCTAGTTTGTATAAAAGATCACATGGCAATGCACACCACACATACATGTCCTCTCATGATACATCAACTTAAGAATCAAAATGAAGTTGCAAAGTCTTGGTGTGGAAAGTGCAAGGATTCACATAGTCTACTCAAAGAACCATGCAAGAGTGATTATAAGTTCATGTCAAGTGCAAAAATTATTGGCAACCATGCTAAGTCTATAAGAGCACACCTCAGAGTCAAAACTTGAGATCTCTTATGAAAAAAAACAAATAAGCAATACCTCACCTTTCACTCACAAAAGAATATTCACTCAAGAACAAGGGTAAGTGTATCACTCAATTCCAACAAAATCAAATGCATGCGTGACACTTAGTATCATTCCAACTTAAATCACAACATACATTAATAATGACAATCAAAAGGTCTTTATTAGGGTTATAATGGGGCTAGGGACAAGGTATGTCAAGAAAGGCCAAAGCAAGGTGAAGTGTCAAAAGCTAGTAGTAACCATGAATATCATGCACAACACCAAACTTCCTCCCCACACAATTTATTTTTATTTTCAACAAAAAGCCTTGAATAGTCGCAATGAAGGAGGATTACAAAAAACATAAGTATGCTCTCATGTATATTTATTCTTTTTTTTTCATTTTTTTTCCTTTATTCCTTATTTTTATTTTTTTTATTTTTCTTTATGAGAGCTAAGATAAATGTAACAATAATCCTCAATTAGATTTAGCTTTGAAAATCGACTATCAAGGTAACAACAAATATTTCCAGAAAAGTTATGAACAAAAGTAAACCCTATTTCACACACCTTATTGCTCCCTTAAGTTCCTACTAGCCTTTGACAAAATGGGATCAAGAATACGTAAGGCTAAACAAGAAAAAGGTCTTAGGCGAGTAATGTGGTGTGTCACCGAAAGAAAATGATTAGGCTCAAAGGGCTAACTAATTGATCATATAAGAATGGTGTGGATAATTTGGAAATATAGGTTATTCCTAAGTGGCTTTGTCATTTTATCATCAATTAATGTCATGTATTTCAAGAAGGAACTCAAACAAGTGCTAGCGATGCAAATGACAAGTGGACACTCAAGCAAACGAATATAAATGCAAAAGATGTGCATATAGGCTCAAAACTCACTTGGTGTGGTAAAACATAATCAATCTCAAGAAAAGGTATCCTCAATGCACCTACTTGTACTCAAAGCATGAAGACCAAATCATCTTACACCTAATCATGTCCTTCTAATTTCATGCACAATTCAATTAAGTCTACTAGCTTCACCTTGCAAGTGTACGTGTGTGAACAAGAACTTTAGCAAATCACTTCTCAAACAAAAGCTAATGGATCATAAGATTATCATAGCATGCAAGGGTGCATCAAGCAACTAGCAATCAATTAACAAGACTAGAATACGAAAAGAACTCTTTTTGATTTTTTTTATTTTTTTAATTTTTTTGGATTTTTCAATTTTTACTATCTACACTAAAAACCCTCCCCCATACCTAAGTCATGCATTGTCCTCAATGTATGTGAATGCAAGAGAAATGAGAAATGAGAAACTTGAGGAAATACCTGATAAGGGATGACGGAGACTGAAAATTTCTAAAAATTACGAAAGAAAACAAAACACACACGCACACAAATCCTCCCCCAAACCTATCTTACACGAGGGGAGGCAAAAGAATAAAACCGAGTCAGCCGATGCCGGTGGGAAAAGTGGGATGAAGTTGAGAGAACAATTCAAGACATTTTTGAAAATTTGGATTAGAACAAATTTTCTCCAGCAATATGGGATCATTCAACCTATTAGTACAAGAATCATTAGTGTTCTCCCTAAACCAACTTAAGGCTTCTTTATTTTGTTTAACCAAATTGGAGATAATGAGAGTATGGTCTTGGGATGAATCACTAGGAATGATAGAAGATGAGTGTTCGTTTTCTCCTAAAGGCTGTTGATCAAATTCGGGATGATACAAAGTCAAGTTAAATGCAGGCGGCGGTGGTCCAACAGGACTCTTATAAACTGGCTCAACACTACCAACAATCTCGGGTGGAATCTCATACTTGGAATGAATTTCTAACAAATCCCCTAAGAACTCACCGAATGTAGGTGGTTCACCAACTGAAGTTTTGACAATGGGTTCAACAATAGCATCCTCGGGTTTGGTCTCCCACGGGGAACAAATGGCATCCAATTCTCTCAACATCTCTTCCGAAGTCATGTCCCTTAACGAATCAACATACTCTCGATTAGACTCATGGTTGACTTGGAAATCCTCATTGAGAAGAGACTCAATCTCACTATCCTCAAGGTTAGACCAATTAACAATGTCATCAACAAGATTAACCGCTATTGGTTGCTCGTAAAGCTCATTGGGTTCTTTTCCGACATTAAATATGTTAAGGTTAATTGTCATATTTCCAAAGGTGAGTTTCATCGAACCATCCCTACAATTAATCAAGGCATTGGATGTAGCAAGAAAAGGTCGTCCTAGAATAATCGGGATTTGGTTCTTAGGATTCGTGACGGGTTGAGTCTCGAGGACAACAAAGTCAACCGGAAAGATGAATTCACCAACCTTAATTAGCACATCCTCAATTATTCCCTTAGGCATTTTAATAGAACGATCAGCTAATTGAAGGGTCATATTCGTTTGCTTCAGCTCAACTAACCCTAGGGCTTGGTAGACAGAAAATGGAAGGAGATTGACACTAGCTCCTAAGTCGAGTAAAGCTTTATCCACGAAAGTATTGCCTATGACACATGAAATAGTAGGACAACCGGGGTCCTTATATTTCACTGAAATTTGGTTCGAAAGAATTGAACTAACATGAGACGTCAAAAAGGCTTTCTTAGGAACGTGGGTGGATCGCTTGTGAGTACATAAATCTTTTAGACACTTGGCATACGAAGGAATTTGTTGAATGGCATCTAAAAGAGGAATGTTAATCTCGACTTGTTTGAAAACTTCCAAAATCTTTTCGATTTGAGGCGATTGTTTGTTTGAAAGGAGTCTTTGACGATAAGGAGCTTTAGGCTTAAAGACTCGTTCGTTAGACACATCGGGAAGAGAAGTGGAAAGTGGAACGATATTCGAAGATTTGTTAGGTGGTGATGATGATTTAAGAGAAGAATTTGATGACTCGGGAGTGGATTTCGACGATGAAGGGTCACGAGTTAAAGGTGTGAGATTAGATGACTCGAGAGGTTCGGAAGTTGGAGTAAGGTTTGAATGATCAAGTGTAGGGTTCGGTTCAACATTTGACTCTTCTTCTTCTTCTTCTTCCTTGGAAGACTCGACACCTACTTGATTATTAACTTGGTTTCCCGACCTAAGAGAGATGATAGCATTAACATTTTCGTGAGGTCTTTGGTTGAGAGGGAATTTAGGGTTTAACTCTGGTTGACTCGGGAACTTATTCTTCTCTCGCTCACACATGGCGTTGGCTAATTAACTCACTTGAACCTCTAACTTAGATAAGGCTTGAGTACTAGCATTCAAAATTTGCCTATCTTGAGTCATGGTTTGCATGAAGGTCTGCTGAGATTGAGCCAAATTAGTCGTTGATTTCAAAAGCGCATCAAGAGTCTTTTCCAAAGAAGTAATTCTCTTATCCGACTCATTAAAGCCGGGTGGGTGGGCGGGTGCTTGATTTGGATAAGAAGGTTGAGTCGGATAAGGACCGAGATTTTGAGTAGGGTTTGGAAAGGGACCTTGATTTGGAGTCGAGAAAGAATTTTGATTAGGCCTTTGAAAAGATGGAGCATTTTGAAAAGGAGGTTGAAAAGAAGGCGGATTTTGGTAATTTGGCCCTTGGTTCCACGAGAAATTCGGGTGATTCCTCCACCCGGGATTGTAAGTAGGAGCAAACGGATCGTTCCTAGTGGGTGGTTGAGACACCGCATTAACTTGATCGAAAGCGGGATAGTCCGAAAAACCTTGATTGAAATTAGGGCACATAGATACATTTGAGGGGGCCTTACTAGTTTCTAGGGCTTCGAGTCTCCTAGTTAGAGTGGCTAATTTGGCATCGGTTGCAATCGAACTCCCAATCGAATGCAAACCCTTAGATGAACTAGACGACTCATTAGACTTGTTAGGTTCCCTAGTAGACTCCCACAACATGGACTTCTCGGCTAATTCTTCGAAAAATTTCCAACCCTCGTCCTCATCTTTCTCCATGAATTTTCCTTGGCACATAGATTCCAACAACGCGGTTGTTGGTCCATCTAAGGCCTCATAAATGATCTTACAAAGCCTCCATTTTTCTATTCCGTGGTGGGGGCATTGTGATAAAAGATTTTTGAAACGATCAAAATATTTCCAAAAAGACTCATTTTTCTTTTGATGAAATTGACTTGTCTCGTTTGTAATTCTTGTAGTCTTATGGTTTGGAAAATATTTTTTAAGAAAAATTACCACAAATCCCTCCCACGTGGAAATAGAATTAACCGGTAGGCTATACAACCATTTCTTAGCATTTTCTTTAAGCGCAAAATTAATGAGTCTAAGCCTAATCGAGTCCTCGGTAAATTGTTGGAGCTTTTGTAAGGCACAAACTTCCTCAAATTCATGAAGAAAGAGATACGGGTCCTCTCCCTCGCTCCCGTTAAATTTAGGTAACATACTGATCTGGTGAGCTTTAATTTCGAAATTTTTACCATTAACAGGAGGAAGGGTGATACACGAAGGTTGGGCGGAACGAGTTGGATAGCAACGGTCCCTAAGAGACATGGCCATGTTTACTACGGGTTCGGAATAATCAAAAGACTCGGAATTAGACGATGAAGAAATCTCAAATGATCTCACTAGTCTAGAAGAATTATCCCTAATCCACGTAGTTCGCATAAACCACAAAAGGAAACACGTAGCAAATAAGTGCGATAAATTAAAACACACAAAAAGAAAGGGTGTAAAATTATAAGAAAAATTCTAAACCTAGGGTTCCCTAATAAAATAACTAGACCTTGCTTCTAACTTTAAGGGCTACCAAAAACTAGGTAAATCAATAATTATTCGAACCGGCTTGGCCAGGTAGGTGCAAGCATTGCCAAGAGGCTAAACACCAACCTAGACACCAAACCCTAATTGGCCAGGCCAGCTTTCGCTTTCCTAGACACCAAAAAGTAAGAATAATTAAAGATTACTTCGTTTCTTAAGCACCTTCCTAATTGAGCGCGAAATTCCTAGGGGCAAACGTCTAATTAGTTTTATTAACAGGCTAGGGAATGCAAAATGAGGAATTAAATTGTTTTTGGGCTAAGGAAAGAGTGATGAAATCCCTTCCCTTATCTTGTAGAGGTTTTGCCCTTAATGTTTATTTACAAAATGATGCAACAAACAATGATATATACAAAAATTATAAACAAATATGGATGCTTACACTACGTGATTTAATCTAAAGAAAGAAAGAATTTAACGTACCTTGGGGTCCTCCAGCGATCACCACAATTATAGGTACGAAAAACAAGAAAATAAAAAAAATTCTAGATGATGTGCCCTAAGTGATTAAATGCATGATGCAACAATTATGTATTTACAACTAATTTTTTTGGATTTTTAATTTTTAATTTTTTGTGATTTTTTTGTATTTTTCTAAAAATAAAAAAAACGAAAAGAGTGAGATACAGTTACCGAAGCTTGCTTTCCATAAATTCCAATTTTTCCACGCTTCGTTGAGAAGAGTTCCGAAATCTCAAACTTTCCTAAAAAGAACGAAATACAAAAAATAAAACAAGAAATAAAACTAACTCGAAAAATTAAAAATTAAGGCGCAAAAATAATTAGTCCCCGGCAGCTTCGCCAAAAACTTGTTGTGCTAAAAATAAAGACATTTGAATCGCAAGTGCACAATTCGTTTCGTTGTAAAATATTTAATGATTCGTTCCTCAAGGACTAATTTTTCGCAAACCTTAATTTTTAATTTAATCAAATTAGAACAATTGGATTTTCGAGAGTTTGATTGGATTTTATACTAAATAATTTCGAAAAGGAAATTTAATCTAATTTTAAAAGAAGACTAAATGAAAATCTATTTAACTAGTTAAAACTAAATTATTCTAAAACCTAATTATTCTAGAATTATTCTAAAAAAAAAATTCTAAATTCGAATTAAATCTAAATTCTAAATTATTCTAAAAATTAAATTATTCTAAAAATTGTAACTTATAACTCAATTTTATTCTTAAAACAATTTCTTTAATATGAATTAAAAATTATTTACAAAAATTTGTTTTACAAATCAATTCGACATGATTGCCTAGTAGAATGAACTAGCCACAATTCACATACTCAAAATCCGGAGATAGCAAAACAATAAACGAAAACCAATACAAGAGTTATTCAAACTGGACTGGACAGCTAAGTGACTCGCAGAAACTAAAACAAGGAACTGACTAAAAGAGAATTGGCATGTATAACACTCAGTCGATTCAACAACAAGCTCGACTCACTATGACACGGACTCAAACTCAGCAATAACTCGAAACATCAACTGGTAAACTCGACGAACGCAGTAAAAGTATAAGAACAGCACCGAACTCAGAATTAATAGCACAACTCGCAACAATAGCTACACAAAATTCTGCATAACAGCGCTTGAATTAGCAAAACAACTCAATGGCATTCAACAGCAAATCATAGACAAAGAACTGACAGGAAGAAAATGCAGGGGAGAGATTTACAAGACAATCGGAAAACAGAATCGCAACAATAAAACAAAACCAAGTTTACAATCGGAAAACAAATGAAATAAACGAACTATAAAACTATAAACTACACAATCGGAAAACAGACAGCTATTAAACCAAGTTTACAAGACAGACAACAAGACCAAACACGAGACTTGGAACAAAACGAAAACAAATGAAATAAACGAACTCCGGAAAGACCCAGGCATAACTTCCTACAAGAAAAACGCAGCAACGTGACAATTGACGAACTCAGAATCGCAACAAAGGATGTATAACTCGCAGCAACACAAGAAAACTCGGGACAAGTGCAGCTCAAAAACTCGACACCACTCAGACAGTTAATTGACTATAAGAAACGCTTCGCACGATTTGAAAACAGAATCGATAAAGAAATTCGAACAAACTAACAAGAACAACGAAGAAACTTAGCACAAATTCGGCTGCTACTTTGTACACTACACCAGACAAGACCCAAAACAAATCAAAAACAAATTTTTAAGTGGAAAGGGGGTGATTGCAGCGATTAAAAACAAAGGAGAGATGTGGCGTTTGTGGTTATAGAGGGGAGAGAGGGGAAGAGATAAAGAGAGAGAGAGAGGGAGAAAGATAGAGAGAGAGAGAGAATGATGTTGGGATAGTTGCTGTGAATTATAAATGGAAGAGGACAGGAGGGATTGATTTAGTTTCGTGAAAAAAAGAATGAAGAAATGGCAGTGCTGGGTTTGATGGGACGAAAAGAATGAACAGGGGAAGAGGAATTAGTAAGCTTCGAAAAAAAAACAAAAGAAAATACGAACAGGAAATTTTGCAGTAATATTTTTTTTAAAAAAACAAAATATTCTAAATTACTGAACAAAAATAAGATTTAACTACAAAATTAGAAATGGAAATAAAAGAGTAAAAACGAAAATTTAAAATATTAGAAACACTAACAAGAAAATTAAAAATCAATTATCACCCACAATAAAATTGAGATTTAAAGGGGCTCAAATTGAAAATTAAAACTAAAATTATAACTACGAACAAGAAATTAAATTTCGTTGATTTCAACCCATAGTGGTTAGCTTTCGCTACTTTGTCCACTACTTGGATTTACGAAAATAACGAAACAAGGCAACAATAACGAAAGAGCATGCAAGACAAGAAGTAAAGAAAATAAAAATTGCATTAATTATAATAGAAGTGTTTACAAGATTTGAAACTAAAGAAAATTAGAAGAAAATAAAACTACCCTAAAATCTAAGTTACTAAATACAAGGGGGGTGAGGGGGTATTTATAGGAATTAGGGTTAAGGGGGGTGTTGGGTAAATCCCCACAATACATTTGGGTTGTGTGGTGGTGAAATCCTAGCCATCTATTTGTTTCTTTCCCCCTTAAGTTTTGAAGAGTTGATCTTGGCCATACACTTTGCTAATGTGTTGGGATGATCTCCACCTTCCACTTGTCTTGAAATATTCCTTTTGCTCCAAGCTCCTAATTCTTTTCCTTCTTTCATTTTTGGTCCTTTTTCTTCCTCCTTTTTCCCTTCCTTGCACTTTATTTATTTATTTTGTCATTTCTTTATATATTTACGATTTACCTGAAATGCAATAAAATAAATTATAAAAACACGAGTTCAAGCAATAAATAGGTAAATAAAATATGCAAAAATATGCAGTTATCATGCCGCAACCTGGTCAACTGGGACGTCTGCTAGTAGTGGTCAGGGCTCTGTATCAAGCACAAGTAGTAGTGTACCAAGGAAGTTCAGACTCCTTAGTGACATATATGATATCACTGAAGAGGTCGAACTGGATGAGGACTTATTGTTGCTAAGTGTCGAAGAGCCTGGGTCGTTTGAACAAGCAATAAAAGAAAAGGAATGAAGACAAGCAATGGAGGCAGAGATTGAGGCTATTGAAAAAAATAAAACCTGGGTGTTGACGGAATTTCCAGAAGGTCAGAAGGTGATTGGACTTAAGTGGGTGTTCAAACTCAAGAAGGACACAAATGGAGTTATAATCAAGCACAAGGCGAGGCTTGTAGCGAAAGGATATGTGCACAAACAAGGAGTAGATTTTGAAGAAGCTTTCGCTCTGGTTACACGACTGGAAACGGTTCGGTTACTACTAGCTTTGTCAGCAACAAACAACTGGGAAGTACACCATTTGGACGTGAAGTCGGCTTTTCTGAACGGAGAGATCAAAGAAGAAGTATATGTTCTACAACCAGATGGGTTCGAAGTGAAAGGGCAAGAGAAAAAAGTTTACAAACTGAAAAAAGCTCTATATGGATTGAGGCAGGCACCACGTGCCTGGTATGCACGTTTGAAGGAATTTCTTGAACAGCTGGGCTTCACAAAATGTCCCTATGACCATGCTGTTTACACTAAGTGGGAAGGAAATGAATCCTTGATTGTTGGAGTGTATGTAGATGACTTGTTAGTGACTGGTACAAGTGTCAGCAATATTATCAGATTCAAGGAACAAATGAGTAAGGAATTTGACATGAGCGACTTGGGAAAGCTCTCCTATTATCTTGGTATTGAGGTCGACCAAAAGAAGAATTGTGTAGAGCTGAAGCAATCTGCATATGCTAGAAATTTATTGGAAAAAGCAGGCATGTCGAGTTGCAATCCTTGTAAGTATCCTATGGAATCCATAATACAACTCCATAAGGATGAAAAAGGCAAATCAGTTGAGCCTACGTTGTATAGGAGTTTAGTTGGGGGGCTACGATATCTGGTTCATACCAGACCAGATATATCGTATGCAGTTGGGATGACAAGTCGATATATGGAACGCCCGACTGTACTTCATCTTAATGTTGTGAAACATGTTCTCAGATATGTCAAAGGGACATTGGACTATGTTCTAATCTATTCAAAAGGAACAGGGAACCATATGTTATGTGGTTATTCAGATAGCGATTTTGCTGGGAACAGTGATGATCGTCGAAGTACTGGAGGTATGGCATTTTATTTAAGTGAAAGTCTCATAACGTGGGTGTCTCAAAAACAACGATGTGTGGCGTTGTCGTCCTGTGAAGCCGAGTTCATGGCGGTAACAGCAGCGGCGTGCCAGGGCATGTGGCTTCAGAACTTGCTAAGTCAGATCATGGATGTTGATGCAAGACCAGTAACATTGTATGTGGATAATAAGTCAGCCATAGATCTGTCTAAGAATCCTGTTTTTCATGGTCGTTCTAAACATATTAATGTGCGTTTTCACTTTATCCGGGACTGTGTAGAACGGGGGGATATTGTTATCAAGTTTGTTAATTCAGAAGGGTAACGAGCTGACATTCTTACTAAGGCGATGCCAGCAGTTAAATTTGAAAGGATGCGAGAGCTACTGGGAATCAAGAAGCTGTCGAAGTATGTTTAGATTATGGGGGGAACATGTTGGAATAATCTAAACATAGTTTAAATAAATGTAATAAAAGTTGTTGCAGATAAGCAGCTATTTGTTAGTATTAGATTGAGTCAAGTGTTTGTTGGAGAGTTTGTAGGAGTCAAGTGAGTGAAATAAGGTAGTAGCATTCTGTTAGAGGAAGTAGTTAGCCTCACGTACTTATCTAGTTCTATCTTTATATTCTGTAATTTTCATTCTTAGTAATCAATCGAGTAAGAAGTTTATTCCCAACGTTTTTCTCAATATCTCTGTTCTAGTAACTATACATTTATCCTACAGTGTCATTTAAAGGCTATTTACAAACTCCCCACTCAACCAACACCCATATATATAAGTCCATAACATAAGCTTGCAAAATAAACATACCCACATCCAACAACAAAAAAGAAGACACATACACCCACAAACCTTCGCAAAAAATGGCCATGAATGCCAGTGGAAGTAGTGATCAAGCCAAAAAAAGAAGAGGGCGGCCGAGAAAGGCCGATGTGATAGGGAATTGGATGGTGCCTCTGGGGAGTTCTATTTTTTCACCACCGGTGATGAGTGCTTCTGCATCAATGCCGATGGTACGTGCTGTTGCATCTCTGCCGGTGGTTAGTGCTTCTGCATCAATGCCGATGGTACGTGTTGAAGCAACTCTTCCGTTAATGAGTGTTGTTGCATCATTACCCTTGACAACTGATGTTCCTTCCCCTTCGCTTGCAGCATAATATACCTACACATATACTCTAATGAAATCCAAAATATTGTTAAAATGATAACAACGACAAACAAAAGCAAATTACCAAATTAATTTGATTATTTTCTTTTGTTTTAACATTTTTCATTTTAATTCAAAATCTCATTTAAGATATATCCTATTTTTACCAACTCTATCGTAAGTTAAATTACCATACCTGCAAATAGTTTAACCTCAATTCTATCATTTTCCTCCGCTGACCAATTCATCATGATGTAGAATGAATAATCCCTCATAATATTTGCTGTAAAACAATTTAAAAAATTATAAAATAAACAATTACTATCAACAAATCATACTGTTACAAACAAAAGTGAAAATTACGAATATGATTTTATGGTATAAATATGTGCTCACTTATACATACAAATTAATATTGTACCTCAGATCAATTATATTCTCATCATCATCAGATTCATCATCTTCTTTTTCATCTCCATAGAAGTTCACCATCTTCTTTTATCTAGAATTTTGATGGATGTAAAGAGTGACACCAAGTTGGGGTATACTGTCAATACAAATGATTTAGATGATAAAAGGGGATGGAATGATAGATTTAATATGTTATGATATGTCTATTCTAATAAATTTTTTCAGATGTAACAAGACACTTGAAAGGTGAGTGATAAACAAGAAAGATGTGAGTGATAAACAGAAAAGATGATGGTTAAATAAGCTATATTATTATTGTATATATGCTGGGATGTGAATTCTAGATGGTACATATTATCTTAGAAGTTTCTAGATGATGTGAAATCTTGATGGTTGATATTATCCTCAAAGTTTCTAGATGTGTGTTATACAGATATATTATTATTATTTATAGATGTTATTCACAAATATCTTATGAATGTAATCTATAATGAATTAATTAAAAATAAATGAATAACATTCTTTAAGCCAACTAAGAATGACGTGTAAAGATAAAGACAATTTAGCTGAGAATGACGTGGAAAGATAAACAATACTCTATCCGTCTCAAAATACTTCCGTCTCAAAATACTTTTCCTGTTTACTTTTTGACACGTTTGCCAATACACACTTTTAATTGTTTATATTTTTAATTTTATATTATTATTAATTATAAAAACTTCATTGTATTAAAATACTAACAAATACGAATTCAACAAGAATGACTATATTTGGTCTTATAGATTATGTGTAAATTAGTATAAAAACTTCATTGTATTAAAATACTAACAAATACGAATTCAACAAGAATGACTATATTTGGTCTTATAGATTATGTGTAAATTAATGAACAGTGTTTAAAGTCTAAAGGAGAAAGGTTTTATGAGACAGAGGGAGTAACTAGGATGAAAATTTATTTATCTAAAATATAAAATTTTCATAAAAATAAGATAAAAAGTTTGAACCATGGATTCTTTTTCACAAGCATTCTTATTAGATTAATTAATTTTATAAATTTATAATATGGAATTGGGTAGTAAATTTATCCATGTTTGATTTCATTACCTTTTTTCATGATTTTTAATAGTAAGCTATCATTTTCCTTTTTAAAAACAAATATAAATGTATGAGAATTAGTTTTATCTAGATTATTTCATGTGGGCTTATAATTTTCTTATTGTAAGTAGTGAAAGGTTTTTTACGATATTTTGTATTAAACAGAAACATTTTTAAATAAATAGATAAAATTTTAATATTCAAGTAACTAATAGTTATTTGAAAAAGTCACTTTTAATGCAAATTCAATATCTTGAATATAAAATTATTAAATTTATCTGAAATGTCTTTGCTTTAGCCGAGAATTTTTAATTGTGATTATTCTACTTAAACCTACCAGATAATGAGATGGTTATTAACTAGTAATAAGGACTAGAGTTTTTACGTTAATGTATATATTATAAATTAGTGGATAGCGCTTAGTGTTTTAACAAGATTTTGTATTGTCCACTAGAAAATTCATTTTTATGTTTGGTATTAATGTTTGGAAAAGATCTAAATTCATTATTTGACCCATTGTTTTTTTTTTGTCAGGTATTTGACCCATTGTTAATTAAAAAAAGTTTGTATACAAATTTAAATACTATTAATATATTCTCTTAATATATGGTAAGATTATTAATAAAAATTTGAATAAATCTTTTAATTTTGGTAAGCTTATTAATACATATTATCACATAATAGATACAGAAAATATAAACAATTTTATCTTTGATTGCATTTGTTATAATATAGAAATATAATATTTTATTAATATTATTTCTTTCAACATTAATTTATTTGATCTTAAATATAAAGTTATTTTCTTTATTTAATCGTTATTATTATATATCATAATTATTATGAAATTTAAATTTAAACTAGCGTGTGCATAGCACGGGTTATAATCTAGTGTAAAAAATAACTTAACTTAATTAATTTTGATAGCAATAAAATGAAATATCTTTTAATCTCCATGTATCATTTGTGCAACTTTAATTACTCATTTGAATAAAAAAAATTTAAAAAATTGTTGAGAAATTGTAACTTTATGAAAATTGGTATAATTGTCTGCAAGTCTTAACTAAAAAGTTGGATGAGAGCAAAATTCATTGTATTGTATATATTTACTGCAATTTCATCCAGTTATCAAAGATTATAAGTCCGGACATTTTTTTTTTTGATAATTCATAGACAAACTTTCGCATATCTTACTAATCCAAAGACTCCATCGAGGCAGTCCACTTACTATATACTACCGTGCCTCCAGTGGGATAAGTTCGGACATCTTACTTTCCTCCTCTTCCTTTGTTATACATGATAATAATATAATGCCTTGGAAAAATTGTTTAAGATACGTGAATAAAAAAGGTTTGACTTGAGCACGATTAGATAGTCCATGGTAAAGATTTATTCTTTGTTATGGGTTTGACTCTAGCTCACCCATAGAATTTTCTTAGAACAATACTCAGGTTATAAGCCTAATTATTCAGAAAAAAAAGTTTGACTTATACTATCTAAACCTTACTGTAAGAACCTATGTTTCTATTATATGATGCCACGTAGGTTGTGTACAATGTTGAGCTCAAATACGCGAGGCAAGAAGCTAGTTTTCTCTTCATAATTCATACACATGCGGAACTACGGGAAGTCTTTTGATCATGTTGAGATAAAATGTTTGTGATTATAATAGTATTATGAAATTAAGGCATACAAGCAGACATTGCTCTCAAGACCCTCGTTTCTAGAACCACAACAGAAGATTGGATTCAAGCTATAATGTCAATAGTAATTCTATTCGTAGCCTCACAGAGGATAGTAGTACGTCCCCTGTCATGGGAGTTAAGACCACAATCTATAGTGTTCAAGGAATTGAAGCTTAGAGTTTGCAGTAATTTTCCAGATAAAGTTGATAAAGTTCATGCAACAACACGTGGAAACGACCAACACCTAGATATACAAAGCATACAATCTTGAATATAAGGTGGCCACGGTAGGAAGGTTTGTAATGACAAGCAATCTGAGAAATAAAGCCATAACTGAGAATCAATACTTTATGCCATCGTATTACTATATCTTAGTTTCCTTACCAATGTGTCAAAAATAAGATCCGACCCTAATTTGCACTTTTGATCTCTAAATAATTGTTTAACCAAATAAATGCTGTAACAAAACATGCAGGTTCGAAAATATGTATCAACAACATACTGAAAAGATCAGGGCAATAGTGTTGAGAGTGTTTATTTTTTGCTATGTCGCCATAGCTACGAAGGCAACACTTTGCCACAACAAAAAAAAAATTGTTGCCATAAAAATCTGATCTCACTTGTCTAGCAACCGAAATGCCTAGCAACCTTATTTTGTCTCTTCTTCTTCTTGGCCCCCCTCTGTACCTCTGCCTTCCTTTCTCACAGCGAGCTTTTCCATTTACAACTTCTTTTTGTTTTTTCATCGGCCATCACTGACTATTCTAGAGATTTCCCCTACTTAAGGGTCTCATAATATTCTTACATTTGGTTTTACTAACACCACTGTTTCTACCCGTGGATAGGATACAATCTTTTGATTCGGAGGATGTCATGGCAAGAATATTGGCACCTCCATTATATCCAAGCTTAAATTGCTTTTATTCGAAATAGAGGAACCATTTTGAATGATAGTTATCCAACACATGGAGGATTGTTCAGATGATGACTTTGGTCAAGGAGCGAAATGGTTTTCCCTAAGCCCATGACTTACTGTCAAATATACAAGGAAATTGTAATGTAAGGTTAAAGCCAAAACAAAAAACAATATAGAAATATTTAGATGGTAACTCTTAAATGGATAAACTACGTACTTGATAGATTAACTGAAAGAAATACATATGATACTTATTCTAAACTATCGACAATAACAAACCAAAAAATTAGGAACTAACTGCTGGTTTTGCTGGTTTTACTCCACTAATCTGCTAACACCTAAGACCAAGTTTTATAACGTCTTGCATGCTTAAACAAAATACAAGCGTTTTTATTTGAACAAAACATATCAAATAAATTAATTATGTTAGATTAATCCAACATATTCCCCCCTAATCCAACATAGCTAGAGGCGGTTAATGAGGAAGGGTTAATGACATCAGTTTGGCTAATCGGGATAAAGAAGTTGCTAGAGAGCGGGACAAGCTTTCTTGCTTTAGCATGCATATTGACCTACTTTTGCAAGAATAGCTAAATACTAGATAGGTAGTTTACTTGCTTTCACTCTAATAGTACTATAGAAGCTACCTATATTCTGGTTTAGTTGCTATAGTTTACTAGGTTAGTTGCTACTTGACTATATTATATACTGGTTCTCATCCTTCAGAGACTACGAGTATAATAGGAGCATCCGTCGACAAAAGGATCACCCTAAGATGATCATCTCATGGCTATTGAGAACGAATCAAACCAGATGGTTCTATTTCTCAATCTTTCTGATTTGCTCCTACGGAACCAAGACCGAAAAGATTGAAAAACAAGTCATTCACAACCACTGATGAAGGATTCCTCGAAAAGTTAAGGATTAGTAATCTTTTTCGAAATCGAATGGATTCGGTCTTATACATACGCGAGGGAAGGTAATCAAAAAAGAAAGAAGATGAGTTCTTCTTTCTTTTTTGATCACTTAGGAGCCGTGTGAGATGAAAGTCTCATGCACGGTTTTGAATGAGAGAAAGAAGTGAGTAATCCTCCTTTCGACTCTGACTCTCCCACTCCAGTCGTTGCTTTTCTTTCTGTTACTTCGAAAGTAGCTGCTTCAGCTTCAGCCACTCGAATTTTCGATATTCCTTTTTATTTCTCATCAAATGAATGGCATCTTCTTCTGGAAACACCACCAGTAGTTTCTTCAACCCCCAGTACCTTCCTCATCTTCTCAAACTTCATTGCAGACATAGCTTTTGTTAAAATGTCAGCACGTTGTTCTCCCGTGCTAATATGCTTGATCACTATCAGCCCCTGTTCTACGCACTCTCTAATGAAATGGTACCAGACATCTATGTGTTTACTTCTTCCATGGAATACGGGATTTTTAGCTAGATCTATAGCAGACCTATTATCGATGTACAAAGTAACAGGTCCAACTTTCACATCAGAAATTTGATTCAAAACTCTTTATAACCATATCGCTTGACATGCTGCAGCTGTGGCTGCCATGAACTCGACTTCACAAGATGATAGAGCAATTCAATCGATCATTTTCTTTGTTTAACTTCCAACCCAAGGTAGTATGACAATGTGCCTAAATCAGTCATGTCGAATTCCTTGGCCATTTGCCTTTCGAACCTTACAATATTTAAAACGTTGGTGCCGGTGATCAAAAGGTCATCTACATATACTCCTAGTATTAAGGACTCAGAACCTTCCCTCCTAGTGTAAACGGCATGCTCGTAAGGACATTTGACAAAGCCCAAACGCAGTAAACACTTGTTTACTTGTGTGTACCAGGCTCTAGGGGCTTGACGTAGCCCGTATAAAGCCTTGAGAAGTCTATACACCTTAGTTTCTTGGCCCGCCTTTACATACCCTTTAGGTGGAGACACATATACTTCCTCCTCCAATTCATCGTTCAAGAAAGCTGACTTACCGTCGAGGTGATGCACCTCCCAATCATTCTTTATAGCCAAAGAGAGTAGCAAACGGACAGTTTCCATTCTTGTGACCGGAGAAAAAACCTCCTCATTTTTATTGCTTTGATCTCACTGTGCATCGCCTCCTTCCATACACTGTCTCTTGCTGCTTGTTCTTATGTTACTGGGTCATCAATTCCCAACAAAAGCATTTCGTTAGCTAGCTCAATTGCTTCTGTACTATTGTAAATATCACTAAGAGTTCTGAAATGCTTTGGCTCAGTACTTGTACTAGCACTTCAAGTGTTAGACTCGACAGACCCATCTTCTACTGTTGTTCTGCTATGAGCTACTATTTCAGGTGTGGCTGGGCTTGGGCTCGAGCTGTCAATTGAGGGCCCTTGTGACTGTGGTGTGGACACATTTGAGTCCTCCATTTCATCTTCATTCTGCACATTATCCTCTTCATTCTGCACAATCAATTCGAAAGCAGCCAATTCAAATGAGCCTGTAGCACAATGATCTTCAAAGTCTGTTATCTCCCATGGCCATCCTTGTGATTCATCGAAAATAACATCACGACTTACATGAATCATTCCAGTGGTTGGCTCATAGAGCCGATAGGCCTTGGTTCTAGGTTCTTTCCCAAAGTGAACCACTTTCTTGCTTCTATCGTCTAATTTCTTAACGTGTATACTGGGTATCTTCATATGAGCGACGCAACCAAAGATTCTTAAGTAATCCACAAAAAGGTTTCTTTCCAAACCAAGCTTAGTACGGGGTCATTTCTGTCAGACATCGTATGGGTAATCTGTTTAAGACATATACAGCATGTCCAATCGCTTCCCCCCACATAAAAGATGAAACCTTCATTTATTTCAACATACTCCTGCCCATTGCTACCACTGTTCTGGTACGCCATTCAACGACGATGTTTTGTTGAGGTGAGTATGGTGTGGTAAAATGCCGAATTATCCCTGCTTCTTCATAGAATTTTGTAAAGTTGTGTGAGCAAAACTCGCCCCCACGATCAGTTCTAAAGACTTGTATTCCTGTTTTTCCATCTTTCTCAACCAATGCTTTAAAACTTTTGAATATCATCAATGCCTCATCCTTAGATTTTAACATATAGACCCACATCTTACGTGTAAAATCATCGACCAATAACATGAAGTACTTATTTCCAGCAGGTGTGGGAGGAGAGATGGGACCACATAGATCCCCATGTATCAATGCTAAAGGGGTTTTTGCAGAAAAATTAGATTGGGTAGGAAAGGGCTTACGAGTTTGCTTTGACAGGAGACATCCGTCGTACAATCCTTTTGGTTGACTTAGTACAAGCATTCCATTCACCATGTAATGTTTTGACATTTCTTGCATTGCTTGATAATTGACATGCCCTAATCGTAGATTCCATAGTCGACTTGTTTCTTTTGCTTTAGTTAGAAAACATGTTCCCCTATTCTCCTGAATACTTAGTTTATACAGCCGGTTTGATGATCTCCGAACCCGCATAAGTAGTTTTCCACATGTGTCGTATACCTACAGTTGGTCCCCATCAAGAATAACCCTGTTGCCTTCCTCGGATAGTTGACCTAAACTGATTATGTTGCTTCTAAGAGTGGGAATGAAAAACACGTCTTTGAGTTCTCTTTCCTCGCCGTTCTTATGCAGTAACTTTATTGACCCCCTTCCTCTTATATGCACCACAGAACCATCTCCAAACTTGACTTGACCAGCAACACTTTCATCAAGTTTTGTGAACGTACTTTTCACGGTGTGCAGTCATATGATTACTGGAACTATTATCTAAGTTCCAGATGCTTTCCTCAATTTTACTTTCAATTGCCTTTCCTATGTTGGTCGTTGCCTTGACTGTACCAGTGTTGTGTAAATTCATCCTCACGTTTGTTACATTTGTGTCGTGCTCGAGTTCTCCACCAACAGGACATGCTTCCAAATAGTATAATTCTTTGTATGTGATAATTGTAGTGATACTAGATACTAGATTTTTTGTCGGCACCCACTCTTATTTTCAAATAGTATAATTCTTGTCGTCATAATTGTAGTGATGGATGGCTGGATTGAACTTCCAAAATTCAGTGAAGGATATATTAGTGGGATAAGATCTTTTTTACGGAATGCATTTTCTAGATTCGCTGTTGGTGATGAAATTATGTGCCCCTGCAAAAATTGTAAAAATCGCAAGTGGCTTTGTGAGGATGTGATTTATGATCACCTCATTTACGCGGGTCCGTGTCCCATGTATGCGAACTGGATTTGTGAGGTTTCACGCCCACAATCCAAAGCAAGTAATGAAAATATGGAGTGCGCGCGACGATAAAACCTGAAGAGAACACTAAAACCTGAGGTTGCGTTGCCTATGATAAGATTAGGTGCATTTTTTAGAAGACTTTGGGCCAAGGTTATCGATTTGGCCGACATCAAGAAGCTGCAACAGGAAATCATAGAAATTCTCTGTAGTTTTGAGACGATATTTATACAAGCTTTCTTCGACATAATGGAACATTTGCAAGTTCATTTATGCAAGGAAGTTGAGTATGGTGGACCAGCACATCTCCGGTGCATGTTTCCAATCGAGCGTTACCTTGGTAAGTTGAAATCGTATGTTCGGAACAGGAGTAAACCAGAGGCTTCCATCGCTGAAGGTTATCTTGCCGAAGAATGCTTGACATCCTGTTCGAGATTCTTAAATAATGACGAAGCAGGAAAAAATAACAAGTTTTATGGTAAATCTAGAATCTGTCCACAAAATATGAAATATCCAATTGGTACAAGAAGAAATAAAGAAGGAGAAGCCATTCACTTAAACAATTCTCAATGGATGGAATGTCATCGCTACGTTCTTTACAACTGTGGTAACAAGGAAATAGAGAGTTTAATTGAGTAAGTACTTAAGTTCTAATATATTTTAGTCATTATTGAATAATTAGGATCTATCTGTTTTGATTGTATTAACTAGGTCATTATTGTAGGGAACATCGAGCTTTAGTTGAAGGTCATGCTATACCAAAAAGATATAAAAGAGAGAGAGTGCATTCTGATGAATTTTGGAAGTGGTTGAAGGAAGTAATTGCAAAAAAGGCAGTCGTTTCGCAAGAATTACAACTTCTTGCAATGGGCCCTAATCGAGCAGCAAATAAGTTCAGTGGATATGTCACTAATGGATACAGATTTCATACTAAATTTAGAGATGCGAAGTGTACTACACAAAACAGTGGCGTATTTCTAACTGCCTTGACAACTAACTTTGCAAGTTCGAAGGATCAGAATCCACGGGTTGGCGAAGTCAATTACTATGGAGCAATTGAAGAAATACTAGAGCTTGATTATTGGGGAGAATTCACTGTGGTTTTATTTAAATGTTGCTGGTACCAAGAGGAGAAAGATTTATATGGGCTAACTCGGGTTAATTTTAATCGATTGTGCCAAAAATCGGATCCATATGTATTGGTGTCACAAGTACAACAAATCTTTTATATAGAAGATCCCGTTGATAAGACATGTCATAATGTTATCAAGAAATTGCCAAGGGACTGGTGTGACGTTGAAAGTGCAGATGCAAATGAAGACAGTCTAAATGATCCGATTTTAAATGATACTTACTGTGGTGATGGGGCAAATGAAGTTAGTGATGACATATGGTGTAGAGATGATGTCCCAATAACACAGATTCCTGTTCCTCCTGCCGAAGAGGAAGAAAATGCTTCTTAGTTTTTTGCATAATATTTAATTAAGTGACTACTATTTATTGTATTTCATACGTTGTAACTCACTGCTTCTTAAGTGACTTTTGAGACTTCTTTTTTTAATATATTGCTTCTTAGTTAAGTGCTTGTTTTTTAATTGCATGTCAATTTACTTAAGTGGTTGCTTCGTAGTCAATATAAACTTAATTGATAATCATGGTGATTTTAGTTTATTGCTTAATTTGTTCTGGTTTATGTTGTCTGCACTTGCATATAATTATGTAATCACTTAGTTTTAGTTGCCGTGTTTATTTTTGAAATTTCATATCTTGATTTTAATGTAAGTTTCTCCTTTTTTGTGCAGGATGGAAGATAACTTTGTGCATCTCAGGTTTTACCACAAGGGGAAATTTCAAAATAGTAGATATGTTGGAGGAGAAGAGACTGCGGTCATGTTTGTTGATCTTGATAGGTTTTCTTACACAGTACTGATGGAGCATGTCAAGGATGACCTCAAATACACTGAAATCGAAGGAATATATGTGAGCAAAGGTGATATGGAAGGGTGGAAATTATGTGTAGATGATGCTGACTTGAACGAGCTGGTTAAAGCAGCAAAAGCCGCAAAAGTTGGAGCGTACTTGGATTTTTATATCGACAACGTGGTCGATTTTAAAATCAAGCCTTTGAAACAGATGCAGCCTCATGTGGTCATGCGACCAAGGCAGAATTTAATTGCAGGTGCTATTTCTCTTCTAATAATTACAAGTTTTAGCTTTCGTGTGATATCATCATATATAATTCCAAAGATTTGCCCTGCTTCAGATCAAATTCTGTTATTAATTTGATTCTTTGAATTTAAAGTGAAATCAATTAGCAAAAAAAAAAGTGAAATCAGTTGATGGACAGAATTATAGTTATTTCCGATATATATTAACAATTAGATGTCTTAGCATTTTGGCCTGACTTAAAATTGATCATATTGTACTTTAAAATTTTAGATGGAAAGTATTTGATTATACTTTTGTAAGTATCTCATTTTATGATTTATGTTTTGGTGCAGCTAAAAACCAAGGGAAATGGACATTCGTGACCACTCACCAACTCCAGCAACAGAAAAACAAGAAGTCAACTCAATTAGTCAACAGTCCTCGGAGGTCATCACGACTGAAGGAGCTACAAGTTAACAGTCCTCGGAGGTTATCACGGTTGAATAATCAAGAGGTCAACAATCATTGGAGGTCAACATGTGGGGATGCTACAGAAAAAGTGGAGGATGCAACTGTGAATCTGAATGTTGCACGTGTTAAGAGGAAATTGGAGTTAATCAATCCACCAGCTGCAAGTGAAGAAATGGGATCGAATGAAAATACGGGGGATATGGCAGAGGATGACGATACAGGAAATTCTTAAAATGAAGTAAGAATGCATTTTGATGTAATTTTTTTGTCCATAAATAGGATATTTATGCAGAAGTTTTTAATTATTGCATTATGTTTTACTTGCAGGTGCTACCTCCCCCACCTCCCCTTACAGATTATGAAAAAAAACGATTTGTTAATGTGACTTTGAATGATGTAGTGTACCAGATGCTAGGTTTGCCTGCACTAGCAACTTCTCTAAAGGCCGAGATGAAAAAAGGCAAAGGACGCAAAGAAAGTAAAAAGATTCAGGAGGAAGGCTCAGAATATAATCCTGGTTAGAGGAACATACTGGAGATTATGGTGGAGAAAAACCAAGGAAGGTGTGTCATCTCTGTCTTTAATTTTTATTTAAAATCATTGCATAATTCATGTTATAATAATATTGTATATGTTTGTCTTTTCTGGTTAAAATAATCATGATTGCAAAATTTAATTCAACTGTACATTGTAGAGAACTAAAAAAGCACTAAAAACGAAGCTTCTAAGTGGACCAACAACTCGTTCACGGTCCAATATCGTAACTGCCCCTCAGAAGGATGCAACAGATAAGGAAGCAGCAACAGATAAGGAAGCAGCAACAGCAGATAAGGAAGCAAGGAAGTCAATTCTTATACAGCCCGTTGCACAAATCCAGCTGCCGCAGAATGAAGAACCAGAGTCAATGGCTACTTATTTAGCTATGAGGGAGCATCAGAAGAATGAAGTTGGTAAGAAAAAAGCTGTGATTGCTAGTGGAAGTGGAACTGCAAATCAGCCGATTGATGGAGAAAATGTCTTGCCTGATATTGGAGATGAAGTCGAAGAAGGTTAGCAGCTAATCTTTAGTTTTTAATTTATCAATAAATATTATTTATTGATAAGTCAATAGATTATATTCTTAGAAACAGAAAATTAAGAAAAATTTGGAAAATTTGAAAATAGAAAACTGGTAAATTTTTCTGCAAGTAAACAACCCCTTAATTTCTCAAGTATCATTCTTTGTAGTTTGCATTTTACTTATTTATGAAATAAATTGATGCTAGTTTTTTAACCTTTTGAACACATATTCTTGGTACTTTAAGTTGTAGTTCGTAAAAGAACCCGAGGAAAAACAAACATGGATAAAGTTCACACAAGGCCCTTTGAGAAAAGAATCGTCGTGAACATGAATAAGAAAGGCCAACCTATTTCCAATGATGACAACGTTGTGACTGAACTTGGTTACTTTCTGGGGACATTGAAGAAGTGTGTGCCCCTTACTTATAAATCTTGGAGAGATGTTCCTGAAAATTTGAAGAACACTCTATTGAATTATGTTAAGGTAACTTGTAAACTACAATTTATCTCAATTTTCTCTGCTTATATAAATATATTGGTCACACAGTAGACACTCTTTATTTATTTATTTTATGTTTGATTTGTATGTAAGCAATGGTATATTTTCCCGGAGGAAATGGGAAAGTGGGTGCTGAAGTCAATTAATACAGATTGGAGGGGGTACAAGAGTCGTCTCAAAGCGGCACATTATACCCCTTATACCACTGACGAGGAGAGGCTCGAGAACAGGCCTGATGAGATTCCACTTGAGGATTTTAAACCGGTCTTGAAGTATTGGGGAGATGAAGATGTTCAGGTAAACAAGTAGTGGGGAGTTATTTAATATGCATTCAATTCCATAAAAATAAACCAGTGCTTTTTATCATATTTCCTAATAGGCCAAGGCCAAGAAAAATGCTGAAATTAGGCAAAAGTATGTGGAGACACGCACTGCTGGTCCAAAGTTATTTTCCCAAATTCGACACAAATTGGTATATTTCTGGACTCTTTTATTGATTCGTGTGAGAACAATTTGTGCGACTCCTATTAGGACACAACATCGTTTAACTCATTTTTGCTTTATTTTGTGCACTGAACTTGTATTCCATTTCGTATTAAATTTGGAATAGAGTCAGCACTTTCAATTTTTGGAATGACATGTTTATCCGCGCCACAGCCTGTAAACCAATAAGAGAGAGTGATCATGAAATGAATATTGTTACAAACTAGTTGTTATAATTGGCATATTTCATAATGTATAAGGATTGTATAAATAGATTTAATTTTCTGTTGCACATTAATTTACAAAGTTATAGTAATTTATAAATCATATAAGCTAACACTCTGCTATAAGAAGAGAAAATAAATGTGTTAGAACAATAGATATTTAGTCGGTCAAGGCTTGGGGCTAACCAGTGATTGATGGCAGTGTAGCACTTTTCCCTCGGACATTTAGATGTTTCTTGACTTGAGCTCTCCACCATCAACAACTTCACAATTAACTGAGTCTTGACTTTAAATTAATTGATTCATATTAAATTGAGTTGTTACTAGCGAACTCTGTTTTTTGGACTATTACTCCAATAAATAAATTCATACGTCATGTTTGTACTTTCTTAATTCGATATGAGCATATCAGTTAATGTCACCATATTTGTTTCTGATTTTCTGATCTGAATTTTCCGTCCAGGTCAAGGAATCGGATGGTGCAGTTTTTGTGAAGACTCGTAAGCGAAAAGACGATCGTGAGTACAAGACAGATGGGAAAGTAACTAAGTTCTTAGTTGTAAGTATTCTGTCATTTAGTTGATCACATGCTAGGCATTTTCTTCCATTTAATTCTACTTTATTTGAAATATGGTCGTGGCTTTATTTTGTAGGACAAAATTGAAGAGGTTCTGGGTACTGATTTAACAGGACCAACTGATGGTGTAGATGAACTTCTATTGCAAGGAAAATCGCATGGTCCTTCTTGGCTTATTGGCAGATGTGTCAATTCTGACAAACATTCCACTTCTTCTACCCCGGCTGACTCACAAATCAGTGACTTGACAACAAAAATCAGGCAAGAAGTTGTTGCCGAACTGGAAGAAAAGATGAAGAAAAAGGTCGAAGAGGAAGTCAATGCAAAGGTGAATCTGGTGCTCAGTAAATTGGGCCAATCAAAATCCAGTGACAACGACAACGGCACCCCTGTTACTGTTGCCACATATCAGTTAACTGTTTTTCATCGCTTTTGGTCATATTTAAGGTGTTTAACTATTTTTAATCGTATTTAAGGTGTTTTAACTATTTTTGGATGTATTTTTGGATGGTGTGGAACTTTATCTATTTTTGATGTATTTTGGATGTATTTTGGATAGATGGTGTGGAACTTTATCTATTTTAGATGTATTATGGATTATGGGGAATTAATAGAAACAAATATTTCCTGTCAGATTTTACTGTAAAAGTGTTGTCGTAGGTATCTTTAGCGTTGCAAGAAATTAATACAAATATGTTGCAAAAACATGAAAAGCGTTGTAACAGGCAGTCCCAAATACTGTGGGTCCTACAGGAGGGCCCCACAGGTGGGTCCCACAGGTGGATCCCACATGTGGGTCACATAGGTGGGCCCCACATGTGGGTCCCACAATTTACCAAATTTTAACATCTACTGCAACACTAGTTTAGTGTTGCTGTACATTACGTTTAGCGTTGCCATAGATGTTTCTGGTAACAAAAGTAGTAGCGTTGCCGTAGTGAACAAAAGCGTTGCCGTAGACCCCTACGGCAGCTGTGCCAAATGCAACGCTGAAAAAGCATTGCCGTTTCGTTTTTTTGCTCTACAGCAACGTTTTTTTGGCTTGCTGCAACATTTTGAAAACGTTGTTGCAGCCCATCTATGGCGTAGTGAGCCACTTTGTTTACTCGGGTGTTTTTATCAACTTTGATGAAATTGATCTTTTAGATTTTTTATTTTGAGGTAGATGTGGAAACATAGTTAATATTGTTAATACATATATCAACTATATAGTTTGTAACAGAAAAAGAAGAAAACTTGGCTTTGAAAGCTTTACTTGTTTATTCAACGAAAGGAAAGATATAGTAAACCCTACAACTGAAAATGCTGAAAACCAGGATAATAGCATATCTGTTATCCCTGCAATGACTGAATCAAAACAAACTACAATCTATCTCCTAGAATCATGTTATCCCAACTATCTCTATAACAAACATAGATGAGATAACAACTACATTATTCAAAACATAAGCAAAGCCCAATAGAAATAAAAGCCCAACTCAAGATTAACCAAACATTACTCCCCCTTAATCTTAGAGTTGCTCAGACAAGTTCTCGATTCCAAGTAGTCTTCTCATTCTCTCAAATTTGAGTGTAGTCATTGCTTTCTTAAGAATATCTGCCTTCTGACACTCACTACTGACATGCTTCAAAATGATTTCTCCTTGCTTCACGCATTCTCTAATGAAGTGATAACGAACATGGATGTGTTTGCTCCTGCCGTGGAAAACTGTGGATTTTTTGCCAAATCTATCGCTGACTTGTTATCAACACACAAAACAACCGGACCAATCTTCTCATCTGTTATCTGGTTCAAGACATTTTGAATCCATATAGCTTGACAGGCTGCAGCTGTTGCAGCCATGAATTCTGCCTCGCAAGATGAAAGAGCAACACAACGTTGTTTTTGTGATACCCAAGTGATGAGACTGTCATTCAAGTAGAAGCACATACCTCCAGTACTCTTCCTGTCGTCCAAGCTACCTGCTAAATCACTATCAGTAAAACCTGTTAACACATTGTTTCCACTATCCTTAGTGTATACCAGACCAAACTGCAATGTGCCTTGAACATATCGAATGTCCTCTTAACTGCATTTCGATGTAATATGGTTGGACGCTCCATGAATCTAATTGTTATACCAACTTAGTAAACAATGTCCGGCCTAGTGTGTACTAAGTACCCCAGTCCTCCAATCACACTTTTATACTCCGTGCCATTCACTTCTCTTCCAGCCTCGTCCTTGACAAGTTGCTCCTTCGGGTTCATGGGATATTTACATGGATTACAACCCTTCATCCCTGCTTTCTCAATGATATTCTTTGCATAACCTGTTTGCTTCAACTGTATGCACCCCTTCTCTTGTTGTACCTCGATTCCCTGAAAGTAGCTCAACTTGCCCATGTCTGTCATATCAAAACGCTGGTTCATCTCGTTTTTGAACTTCTCGATCAATCGTACACTGCTTCCATTTACCAATAGATCATCTACGTAAACTGCAACAATCAACCTGTCTTCCCCTTCTTTCCTAGTGTATACTGCATGTTCTAAGGGACATTTCTTAAAGCCCAGACCTTCAAGGTAGGAGTTTAATTTCGAGTACCAAGCTCGTGGAGCTTGACGAAGTCCGTACAGTGCTTTCACCAACTTATACACCAGGTTCTCCTTGCCTTCTTTCACGAATCCCTCAGGTTGCACCAAATAAACGTCCTCTCTTATTTCACCATTTAAAAATGCTGTCTTCACATTAAGATGATGCACTTCCCATTCACATTTTGCTGCCAAAGCTAGCAGTAAACGCACAGTCTCCAACCTATTCACTGGAGCAAAAATTTCATCAAAATCAACTCCATGTTCTTGAACATACCCTTTAGCAACAAGTCTCGCCTTGTATTTAACAATGTTTCCTTCAGCATCCTTCTTTAATTTGAAAATCCACTTCAGACCTATCGCTTTCTTCCCAGGAAGCAGTTCAGTCATTTTCCAGGTGTTGTTTTCTTCAATCGACTGCATTTCTTTCTTCATAGCTATCTTCCAATTTCGAACCTTTACAGCTTATGAGTAATTCATCGGCTCTTCAACTCCCATAAGATACAATTCCTCGTCTAAAAATATCTCTTCAATTTCATTGTATATATCATCCAATCTCCTGATTCTCCTTGGTTCAGTACTATCATCATAGTCATCTGAATTTAGATTTCTAATATGTGACTGTGAACTTTGATTTGGTGTCTCCAACGAAGAAGAGTTGCCAATCTCAGTTCGTGCAGATGAGGAGTAACCACCTTGTTGAGAGCTATTGTCACTTTGAGGAGAGCTGTTGTTAACACTTCGAGAAGAACTCATGTTACTCCGAGGTGTACTCATGTCACTTAAAGTGTCTTCACCACCACCCGTTTGGTACTCACTTTCACCATCATCTAAGTCATCCCCCATGTTCATGCCTTCTACTGTAAACATATCATCCTGTTTTTCTTTTCCACTATGATCCCAGGGCCACGATTCATTTTATTCAATGGTGACATCCCTGCTAACATGCACTCTGTTGGCAAGGGGATCATACAATCTATAGGCTTTGGTTCCAGGCTCTTTTGCCAAAATTACCACCTATTTTCTACGATCGTCCAATTTTCGTGTGTGTTGACTAGGAATTTTCATGTGCCCGATACAGCCAAAAACTTTGATGTGCCCTATGTGTGGTTTCCTTCCATTCCAAGCTTCATAAGGAGTCACTCTTGTGAGTACCCGTGTTGGCAAACGATTGAGAAGGTAAACCGAATGTCTTACAGCTTCTCCCCACATGATTGAAGGTAACTTAGTTTCTTTCAAGCAGCTCCTGGCCATTTCAACCACCGTGCGGTTACGTCGTTCCACTACACCGTTTTGTTGTGGTGTATATGGGGCGGTATAATGCCTTTCTATTCCCTTTTCCTTGCAGTATCTCTCAAAATAATTTAACACAAACTCCCCTCCTCTGTCTGTCCTGAGAGTCCTAACTTTTCTTTCAGGTCCCCTTTCAACCAAAATGCAGAATTCTTTAAAGGAATCCAAAGCTTCATTCTTTGCCTTCAAGAAATATACCCACATATATCTACTAAAGTCATCCACAAGTAAAAGAAAATACCTTTTACCTGAGGCTGTTCCTGGTTGCATTGGGCCACAAAGGTCTCCATGTATCAACTCTAAAGCCTTGGTTGCACTGTAGGTTGACTTTGCTGGAAATTGTTTTCTCGTTTGTTTAGACATAAGACATCCCCTGCAAACCTCCTTTGTCATTTCAATCCTTGGCATTCCATTCACCATCTTGTCTTTGTACATAAGAAACAGAGAATGATAATTTACATGGCCCATACGTTTGTGCCACAATCTTGACATCTCATCTTGTTTAGACAGCATGCACATTTGTTTTGCAGAATTAATCATAATCTTATAAAGTTTGTTAGGAGATCGTTTTACCTTTATGAGAAGCCTGTCTTCCACATCGTACACCCACAGTAGCTCTCCCTTTATTGCAATTCTGTTTCCTTGTTCTGTCATTTGTCCCAAACTGATGATGTTGTTTCTCAGTGTTGGAATGTAATACACATCCCTTAGTGCACTTGTTTCTCCATTTTTCATCCAAATGCTACAGTCCCCTTACCTTCAATTCGAACTGTAGATCCATCTCCAAAACTCACCGAGCCACGTACCTGCTCATCCAGTTCCATGAATTTTGACTTGAAACCAGTCATATGACTATTGGCTCCATTGTCCAAATACCATACATTGGACTCACTCTGAACTTTCAACAATTTTGACGAATAATTCATTTTTCATTCAGATGTGTGCCCTCTTTGTCATCATCTTCACATTTTTCAAGTAATAAAGCTGGCTCATCATCCTCGAGTCTTGTCATGTTCATTTCCTCCTTCACTTCTTTGTTTCGTCTTGGCTTTTTACAATTTGCTGCAAAATGTCCAAATGCTGAACATTTGTAACATCTCATATTACTTTTGTCTCGTCCTCCTCGAGGTCTAGATTTTAAAAAGACCATTCAGAATTTCTTCTGCTTGATCGTTTTTGCCATTCTTCACGAGTTAATAGTAACTTACTGTCAACAGCTTCACGCTTTTGACATTCCTCTTCAGTTAGCATCAACTGTCCATCATTAGATTCATTCTTACTACTTCTGCTCAATCTTTCTTCGTGGACCTTCAATAATCCCATTACCTCTTCTACTGTTATGTTTTCCAAGTCACCAAATTGTTCCAAGGTCGAAACTATTTGCAGAAACATGGTCGGTACTACACGAAGCATTTTCTTGACAACATAGGACTCTATTATAGGTTCCCCTAAAGCTCGTATGTTCGTCACAAGCCCGTTCAACTTTAAATAGAATTCCTCTATTTGTTCATTGTCTTTCATCATCAGAGACTCAAACTCAGTTTTTAGTGTCTGAACCTTTGCTTTCTTAACACGATATGCCCCTTGACACATCGTCTTCAGGGCTATCCATGCCTCCTTGGCAGTCCCTTTCTCTACAATCGAGAGAATCATCTCCTCGGGTAGACCTTGGTACAACATAGCCAGAGCTATCTTGTCCACCTTATCCTCAACAACCGCCTTCGGATCTGTCTGTTCTACAGCAGTCCAAACTCCTTGTGCCTGCAAATACACCCTCATCTTTAACGCCCAAGTGGTGTAATTACTCTTGGTTAATATAGGATAGCTTAGACCTATTGAACCTCCTCCTTTGACCTTTTTGAAGTCCATCGCAACGCTTCTCGCCGTTCATAAAGTGTTTCCTATGCTCTGATACCAAAATATTGTTAATACATATATCAACTATATAGTTTGTAACAGAGAAACAAGAAAACTTGGCTTTGAAAGCATTACTTGTTTATTCAACGAAAGGAAAGATATAGTAAACCCTACAATTGAAAATGCTGAAAACCAAGACAATAGCATATCTGCTATCCCTGCAATGACTGAATCAAAATAAACTGCAATCTATCTCCTAGAATTATGCTATCCCAACTATCTCTATAACAAACATAGACGAGATAACAACTACATTATTCAAAACATAAGCAAAGCCCAACAGAAATAAAAGCCCAACTCATGATTAACCCAACAGTTATTCAGTAGGACCTCATCACCATTGAAGCTAAATCAAGATTTAAATATATAAAATTAGAAAAAGTAATATAAAAATCCACAACAAAGTTTTGACCAAGAGAAAAATATACAAATAATGTATTTATTATATAACAATAATGTCATATCCATATTTATGTTTTACAAAAAATATTTATTAAGACAATTGATCATTTAAAAATTTAAAGTGTATCTCATTTGCAAAATTATAGCATTTCTCAGTTATAAGTTGAACTCGGAAGAATCACATGACCTCAAAATGACTTGAATAGTATAGGAAGAAGCCAACGTAATCGGATACTTGGAACTTTTAGTTGGAGTTAGCGCCTGGTGATAAATTATACTCTACTTTTAGTTTCACTATTTTTCATGAAAAAATTTGTGATTAAAACTCGAATTTTGGGTCTCTGGTCAGAATTATCTTTAGAATTAAAATGAACTGAAAATATACAAATACAAGATATCATGTTTTATTAATAGCCCCAACATTGTTCAATCTACTGCATTAGTTAAAGCATTTTATGCAGTCAACAAAAAAAGAAAAATATTTAGTGCTAATCTTTAATGGTTGTCCTAGATTTGACTTATCACAAATTTTTACCCATACTTAAACTTAAACACCTAAATTATATAATCTTCTGGAAAGAGAAAAGATTGTGTACCATTGCTAAGTCTTTCTTCTTTAGTCTTTGAGGAGCCTCTTCAATAAAGCGTTGCATTAAAAGAAGGATGAAGAGACCACAATCATTCTTATATTATTGTTGTAAAACCTAGCAAATGGGTGATTACACTCTAATTCACCAACTGCACTGCAACAGATATCTGGTGCAAAACCGCGAAACCATCTAAGAATGAAGATCAAAGCGTCAGATGCAAGAATTTAGGGAACACTGGACGAAAAATAATTAATTTATATCATTGCACAACTGATAACTGAAACCCTGGATAATTATATAAAATTTTACCTTTATTAACTTCGGGCCAATCTTGGAAAGCACATTCTCTTAAGAGAACTTCCGGCCAATCATGGGAAGCAAGAGATGCAATGGTAGAGTGTAAGAAAATTGCAACAAAATATACCTACACATGTACTCCATTGAAATCCAAATAAATTGTTAAAATAAGAATCAAAACAAATTACCGAATTAATTTGAACAAATCACCGAAATTTCATAAAGATTTATAACGATTTGGTGACATTGTTTGGTTTTCACGGTGATTATTTCAAGTCTATATCTCATTTAAGATAAATCCTATTTCTACCAACTGCACACTTAGTTAAATTATCATACCTACCGATAGTGTACTTTCAATTTTGTTCCTTCTGCCGCTAATTCATCATGATATATTTAGAACAACCCCTGAGAATATCCTTGATAATATATGCTGTAAAATAATTAAAAAATCTATGAAACAAATAATATCAACAATTTATATTGCTACGAACAAGATTGAAAGATATAAAAATGACTTTGTGATATAAATATGTGCTCAATTCTATAAATTAAAATGAACCTCAAACCAATTCTCTGGCAGTATATATGTGGATCTTATTTCACTAAAGCACTTTGCCCTAAGTTTTTTATGTTTAATATGTTTACTATTTTTATACTTGATTATTTACTTTATACTAACTATTATTGAAAAATGAGGATAAATTTGATTTCCAAATATCAAAATGCCTAAAAGTTACCGATTTTTTCCTCAACAACGAAAAAATAACCATTTTTTTATCAACTAGTTTTTAGTTTGGTGTTCAAATTTCTACTATGAGTACTACGTACTAAACACTACAAGAAAAATGCTCATTTCTTACCGTCACATTTCTGACCAACACAAAGTGGTCAGAAATGATAAGTCATAACCGATCGACAAAACCGACCACCATTTTCAGTCGTAAATAAGTACATAACCGACCATTTTTGGTCGTTAATGAAGTGATTGGGATCCAATAGCCACGTTATCATCAAAACCGACCAACTCATTACCAACCAATGAAATCAAAACCGACCAACCGTCAAGGAAAGAGGGGGCCACGTCCACGTCACTATCCTTTCTGACCAACTCATAACCGACCATGTGTGCCAAAACCGACCGAATCACCTAATTACATAAATGACCACCATTTTCGGTCGTAAGTAATTACATAACTGACCATTTTTGGTCGTTAATGAAGTGATTGTGATCCAATAGCCACGTCACCGTCAAAACCGACCAACTCATTACCGACCAACGAAGTCAAAACCGACCAAACATCAAGGAAAGAGGGGGCCACATCCACGTTACTGCCATTTCTGACCAACTCATAACCGTCCATGTGTACCAAAATCAACCGAATCGTCTAAAAAGGATGGTCAAGACAAATCATTTCCGATCGATATTGGTTGGAAATAACTCTGCTACTTTTTGAGATGCATAGCAACATCATCTTTAGCTTCCTATTTTTTAGAATGGTTATTAAAACTTGAAGAAAACAAAGAGCAGATAAAATAAAGATAAGGTAATGGTAAAGAATATAACTTGCTATTATATAAAAATTATGATGAAATATTATATTTTATATGTGTATTGAGTGATTTATTTCATTTTTGTATATTGCATAAAAGAAGTTGAAGGTGAAGGTGAAGGTGAAGGTGAAGTTGAAGGTGAAGGTGAAGGTGATAAGGTACTCATTCTTTGTTGTGTTAGTATTTGTTTATCTACATCATGGTGTATTTGCATTTAATTGAATATATATTAATAATGAGATATATAAGATGAATTTAGAGAAATTAATGTTCATATATGTAAAATGTGTTAAGAAAATATATTTGTTTGTATGTAGATGTCGACCAATGATCGTAGTTGGATGAATCGTCGATTAGAAAGTAATCGCATAACACTTACTCCGGAGTATAAATTGGGTGTTGAGACATTTCTAAAATTTTCAATGGAAAATAAAGGTGTGGTCGAAGGTTTGTTGAAATGTCCTTGCGTTAATTGTAAAAATGGAAGTTGGGAGACTATTGAAAATGTTAGATATCATTTGATAGCTAATGGAATTTGTGTGGGTTACAAGGTTTGGACTTCTCAAGGTGAGTCATTAACAAAACGGCAAAATCTAACATCACGTCGAGTACAAAGAGAGGTCGAACCACCGATAGATATGGATGCGTTGTTAAGAGATGTTGGAGCCCAAATTTTTAGTGATGCCTTTGATGCTAATGGTAATACTAGTAATGCTAGTACTAGTAGAGTAGAAGAGCCTCCTAATGCGAATGCATCCGAATTTTACAAGGAGTTAATAAGTGTGGAACACCCATTTATCCGGGAAATACTAAGTACACAAAATTATCTTTCTCTACGAGATTGTTGCAATTTAAAAGTGCATCGCATTGTAGTGAGAAGTCATTTAATTTGTTACTTAAGATTATTGGTGATGTTCTTCCATCAAAACACACATTACCATTTAGCTACTATGAGGTGAAAAAAATGATGAAGGAATTGAAGTTATCATATCACAAAATTGATGCATGTGAAAATAATTGTATGTTATACTATGGGGAGGATAAAGATAAAGCAATTTGTAATCATTGTAAAAAGGATCGTTTTAAAGAAGCACTTGGAAAAAAGAGTACAACCATTCCAAACAAGATTTTAAGACATTTTCCTCTTATAAGTCGTCTACAACTATTGTTTATGTCGGAACATACGACGGAACAAATGACATGGTATAAGAAAAGAGAGGTCAAAGAGGGAGAAATTAGTCACCCCGCGGATGGAGATGATTGGAAAATTTTTGACATGCAACACCCTTCTTTTGCTAAGGAGTTTAGAAATGTACGACTTGGACTTTCAACGGATGGTTTTAACCCCTTTGATAATTCCGGTAATAAAGTATACACGGTATGACCGGTTGTAATTGTGGTTTATAATCTTCCACCTTCGATGTCCATGAAGAGACCTTACATGTTTTTGACTCTCTTAATTCCCGGTCCCGATAAAACAAGAAAAGATCTAAATGTAATTCTTCGAACACTTATCGATTAGTTAAAAATTTTGTGGCATAGCGGAGTTGAAACATTTGATCAATCACAAAAAAATAATTTTCACATGAGGGCCGCACTTATGTGGACTATTAGTGATTTTCCCGCTTTAGCCCAACTTAAAGGATGGTCCACAAAAGGTAAGAGGGGATGCCCCGTTTGTCTTGGAAGTGTGAATGGTTTCCAACTTAAAAATTGTGGAAAGGCTTGTTGTTATGGTACTAATCGGATTTTTTTGGATGAAAATGATTCTTTGCGAAAGAAAGGGTCTAAATTTGCAAATACGGAACGGTCCATTTTTAGAGGTAGAATGAGCAGTGAGTATGAAATCTCTACATTTGAGAATTTACAATTTCCTTCACCCGGAAAATTGACCCAATACCGAGCTTTGGGTTATGGAAAAGAACACAATTGGACGAGCAAACAAATTTTTTATGAACTTGAATATTGGAAGTCACTTGGTATGCGTCATTGTATTGATGTGATGCATACCGAAAAAAATGTGTTCGAAAATGTATTTTTCACAATTGTGGATGACCGTTTTAAGTCAAAAAATCACAATAAATCTAGGAAAGATTGTGAGGAGCTTGGTGTGATGCCCGGATTATGGAATGTTGATGGTGTGAAGCCTAAAGCACGTTTCACAATAGCTAGACCCCAACTTCGACTTTTATGCAATTGGGTATCATCGTTGGATCTTCCCGACGGGTGTTGCTCAAATCTATCCCGGTGTGTCAAAATGGATATTCTTAAATTTCATGAGTTGAAATCACATGATTATCACATTTTTATGCAAAAGTTGATGAGCATTTCATTTCGTGAGCTTTTGCCTCGTGATATTTTGGAAGACCTAGCGGCACTTTCAAATTATTTTGTAGACATTTGCTCGACAATCTTAGTACGTAGTGATCTTAGCACATAAACATGTAGTAAACTTAATATCAGGTCTACTAGCTGTTAAGTATAAAAGAGATCCAACCATGCCCCTATAGCTTGTCATGTCCACCTCTTTTCCTTAGTATTCAGTTCAAGCTTAGTGGCAGTGACCATGGGTGTTTTTGCAGAAGAGTAATCTGCTAAATCAAACCTTTTTAAAAGATCATAAATATATTTTGTTTGACTTATAAAAATTCCCTCATTCACTTGTTTAACTTGTAAACCAAGAAAATAAGTTAATTCACCCATCATACTCATTTCATATCTACTTTGCATGAGTTTGGCAAATCTCTTGCAAAGTTTCTCATCTGTAGACCCAAATATTATATCATCTACATAAATTTGGACAAGTATCATAGAGCCATTGACATTTTTATAAAAGAGAGTTTTATCAATAGTACCTCGAATGAAGTGATTCTCTATAAGAAACTGTGTGAGTGTGTCATACCAGGCTCTAGATTCTTGCTTCAGGCCATAGAGTGCTTTGAGTAGAAAGAACACATATTCTGGAAAGTCTGGATCTTCAAAACCAGGCGGTTGACTAACATACACCTCCTCCTCTAGAATACCATTCAGAAATGCACTCTTGACATCCATTTGATAGACTTTGAAATCGGCATGCGCTGCATAGGCCAGGAAGATCCTTATTGCTTCTAACCTTGCCACTGGAGCAAAGGTTTCTTCAAAATCAATTCCTTCCTCTGGATAGTAGCCTTTAGCAACTAATCTAGCTTTATTCTTTGTGACTATGCCATTCTCATCCATCTTGTTCTTGAATACCCACTTAGTGCGAATCATTGATTTGTCTTTTAGTTTGGGTACAAGTTTCCATACTTCATTTCTTTTAAACTAGTTTAGCTCTTCTTGCATTGCTAAAACCCAGTCTGGATTCAAAAGAGAATGTTCAACTTTCTTTGGTTCCTCTTTGGATAGAAATCTGCTATATAAGCATTCTTCTTGAGTTTCTATCTGGTTTGGACCTTTACATTAGGATCTCCAATGATAAGATCAAATGGATGATCCCTGGTCCATTTTCTTTGTGGTGGTAAGTTTGACCTTGATGAAGTGGCTTCATTTTCTCTGTGTTGATCATTCTGGCTTGTTGTTGAGTTTTGATTGTGAGAAACTTCCCCTGAGTGTATGGCCCTCGAGATTGATGAAGTTCTTGTAGATTCATCAACAGATGCTTCTCTTTGATTTTCAACTGATAGTGTTAGATGTTCTTCAACAGGTGGTTCATTCTGCACTTCAACTGATGATCCTTGTCTGTTTTTCACACTATTTGATCTCCATTCTTCATCATCATCTTCACTTTCTTCACCACTTCTCTCATTCTCAAATGAGAGAGACTCATGAAAACCTTCATCTACTAGACCAGATATTTTCTTGTCATCAAAGACAACATGTATGGACTCCATTACAATGTTTAGTCTTAGGTTGTAGACTCTGTAGGATTTTCCAGCTGAGTATCCAACAAAGATAGCTTCATCTTCCTTTGAATCAAATTTTCCAAGATGCTCACCATGATTTTTCAGTACAAAACATTTGCATCCAAAGACATGTAGAAAGTTGATTGTTGGTTTCTTGCCTTTAAAAAGTTGATAAGGTGTCATGCCTTTTGCCTGATTGACCAAAGAAATTTTATGAGTGTAGCATGCAGTGTTTATAGCTTCTGCCCAGAAGTATGTTGGTAGCTTAGACTCTTCAAGCATTGTTCTTGCAGCTTCAATTAGAGTTCTATTCTTTCCTTCCACTACACCATTTTGTTGAGGAGTTCTTGGTGCAGAGAATTCTTGGATAATTCCTTCTTCTTCACAAAACTCTCTTATTACAGAATTCTTGAACTCAGTTCCATTATCACTTCTGATTCTCCTTACTTTGAGTAAAGGATTGTTGTTGACTATCTTGATGTGATTTATAATGACTTCACCCGCCTCATCCTTAGAGTGCAGAAAGAATGTCCAAGAGAATTTTGAGAAATCATCAATAATCACAAGACATTATTTCTTCTTTGAGATTGACAACACATTGACTGGTCCAAAGAGATCCATGTGAAGTAGTTGCAAGGGTTGATCAATTGATGACATTGACTTTGATTTGAAAGAGGCCTTATTCTGCTTCCCTTTCTGGCATGCATCACATAATCCATCCTTGGATTAATCCAATTTTGGAATATCTCTAACCAAATCCTTCTTTACCAACTCATTCATTGCTTTAAAATTCAAGTGTGACAGTCTTTTATGCCAAAGCCCGCCTTCATCTACACTTGCCTTGCTGAGAAGACACGTAGTCATGTTTGCATTTGTTGAATTGAAGTCAGCAATGTACACATTTCCTCTTCTATCTCCTGTCAACACTACCTTGTTGTCACTTTTCTTAAAAATGACACAAGCTTCAGATGTGAACCAGACATTTTGGCCTTTATCACACAGTTGACTGACACTTAGGAAGGTATGCTTAAGTCCATCAACCAGTGCTACTTCTTCAATGACAACATTCCCTTGTGAAATCAAGCCATATCCTTTAGTATATCCTTTGTTGTTGTCTCCAAAGGTAATGCTAGGGCCAGCTCTCTCCTCAAACTTAGTGAGCAGGGTAGAATCTCCAGTCATATGCCTAGAACACCCACTGTCCAGATACCAAATATTCTTTCTGTTTCCCTGCACACATCAAAGCAAAATCAAGTTGATTTTGGTACCCAAGTTTTCTTGGGTCCTGCCTTGTTAGCCAATTTCTTATCCTTCAAATCCCTTTTAACCGAAAGTTTAGATTGAGTTATATCTTTTACTTTAGGTTTGGGCCTTTGAGAGACAGAATTTGATACTTGCTCATATTTGTTATAGTTAATAGCATTCTTAGGCATAGTCTGTGAAAACATGTTATTCATCATCCATGGCATCTGTGGCATATTGAAAGTATTGTTGTATGGATTATGCATGAATGGCATGTTAGCATATTGACTAGATGAATGAGCAGAGGGAGCATACATATTTTGCATAACATTCATAGCAGGCACAAACATAGGCATGTTAGGCATCAAAGGATTTTTCATAGCTTTGCAGTTAGTGGATAAATTATTAATACTTCCACACTTTACACATTCTTTCCTAGGAGCATATTTATCAGGTGTGTAATTGTTGTGTTTGTTAATCCCTACCCTACCATTTCTGTTCTATTTCTTGTCCTTAACACCTAACTTAACATTTTCTAGCTTGTCCTTCAATTGCTTGTGGGACAAGTTACCTATGTTTCTTTTCTCAGCTGATTCAGTATTGCTACATTCTCCATTAACAAAGTTCTTGTTGACAGGCCCGTACTTTTTATTCAATTTAGTTAAAGTTGCTTTGCTAACAGGCTTAAGTCTTAAAGAACATTCTTTTTCGACTAAATCACTATCTGAAGTAACTTCCCTATCAACATTTAACTTAGCTTCTGCTAATTTGCAGAAAGAATCAATTCCTTGAACATTAAAAATTTCCTCAGTTACAACTGTTGATCCTTTCCACTTAGCAATCAGATTCTGTTCCTCTATTAATTGTTTCTTTAAAACCTCCTCTCTATTTATAGCCTCAATCAATTCATTTTTAGCATCCAAGCAATCTCTTCTCAGAGTTTCAAACTCAATCAACTGTGTTTCTATTAAAGCATTCCTATCACTTAACTTTTCATTAAGGTCTTTAATCCTCTTATTCTCTCTATTAAGTGATTTTAAGGTAACATGCATGTTATACAATTCAATAGACATTTCATCAATTGTGCTAGCACATTTAGATTTAGAAAGATCAGTTAAGACTGTAGAGAATACCTGGTTGCTTGCTGAGCTAGCTTCTTCATCAGTTTCGTTTGCCATGAGTGCAAGATTGACAAACTCCTCTTCTGCATCTGAGTCACCTCCAGCAGCCCAGTCACTATCTTTTGACACGAATGCTCTCCCTTGTTGTTTGAGAAGATCAAAATATATCTTCTTGTAATCAACAGTCTCAAACTGTTTCTTCACATTCTCAGCTTTAGGCTTTCTGCATTCATTGGCAAAATGGCCAGCAATTCCACACTTAAAACATTTAAACTTAGACCTTTCAACCATGTCTCTAGATGGCTGAAAACCTTTTCCAAATTGCTTGCCTCGTGCTGGATTCCTCTTGAATTTGATCTTCAAGAATCTCCTTGACAAGAATGCTAGATAATCATCCAAGTCATCAGATTCATCTCCACTCAATGTATCAAGTTCTTCAACCAACTTGCTTTTCCCTCCGCTAATTTCAGCTCCACCTTCACAAGTCTTTGAACTTGGTGTGGCTTGAGTGGTCTCCATCTTTTCACTCACTTGGCTTACTAGAATATTGGCCACCAAGGCAATAGATCCACCTTTCTTTTGGATTTTTTCCACTTCCTCATCTTGCTGCATTTCAAGCTCATAGGTCTTTAGGATGCCATACAATCTCTCAAGTGTAAAATCTTTGTAGTCTTGAGAGTTCCTCAACGAGACTGTCACTAGCTTCCATTCCTTAGGAAGAGATCTCAGAAACTTTAGGTTGGAGTCCTTGGTTTCATATTTTCTCCCATACAACTTTAGACCATTCAGTAACTTTTGAAACCTACTGAATATGTCTGTTAGATTTTCACCAGATGAGTAGTGAAAATGTTCATATTGTTGTATTAGGAGCTGTATTTTATTTTCTCTGACTTGATCAGTTCCTTCACAGATTGTTTGAATAGTGTCCTATACTTGTTGGCAGTGGTGCAGTTTATAACACAATCAAACATATCTTGGTCGATGCCATTGAATAGGATGTTCATAGCCTTCTTATCATTGTGAATCTCCTCCAAGTCTTCATCTGTGTACTCAGCTTGATTCTTTGGAATAGGCCTTCCAGCAGCTACAGTGCCAACATCTTGACCAATCCCAGAGTTGGCCTTCATTGGAACATGAGGTCCTTTCTCTATACAATCTACATAGCCTTCATAGATGGCTGAGAGATGAAGGTGAATTTTTACTTTCCAGTGAAAGTAATTATCTTTGTCAAGCATTGGAATCTTTACACCTGTATCCTTCCTTCCCATGGTTTTGATCTTTAGACTTCTTGTATGTTAGAAGCTTGCTCTGATACCAATTGTTAGGTCCCGAAGTATCGTAGAAGGGGGGTTGAATACGATACTACCAAAAATAAAAAATAATTCCGAGAATATATCTTTATTGATAATAAACTCGAAGGGGTGTTACAACTTCTAATCCAATAGATTAGCTTCAAAATAGAACACTCCTAAGGATAGTTTAGGCACGAGGACCTTCTACCCGACACTTCCTGAAAGCGGGCTAAGCCAGCTTTCCTACTAGATGGACTGTCTAGCAGCTTACACAGAGAAGATATAAGAGAGAGAAGAGAGAGTTGTGTGTTGAGGTGTGTTTTGAAATGAAATACAATAGGCCTATTTATATATTCTAGAAAATCACTATGCAGCTAAATTACGTAACAGCTGACGCACCTGTTGCCTGCTTTCTATTTTTCAAACTGAGTTGGATACTTCGATTCCTTTGTGAAGTGTTGACGCCTAGTGCAACTGGTCTGGTTCACAGACGACTAACATTCACTCATGGTCTTAGTATCATGTCTTTAAGAACACTGCTAAGAATTGTGCAACCATAAAAACTTTATCACTGGAATCTTTTGGCCCTTCAACTGAATCATCTGTACATCTTATTTTGTCACTGAGGCTTGATCATGTTAATGAACTTCTTTCAGCAACTTGATCCTTGTTGATGCCTGTTATTCAAATTTCACGATCCCTGTATAGTGTTAATATTATTTATCTTTTATCCTAGTTGAGTTATATATGTCTCTATTACATATTACATTACATTATGCTTTACACATTGGTTGAGGTAGAGTATGATCCTCTAGCATTATTATGTATTTAGCTAGGGTTGTAAGGGAATCGACTCGAGTTTTTGCTTATCGAGTTTAAATTCTTGTCTTTCTTAACGAGTCGAGCCAAACTCGATTACCTTATCGATCAATTTCTGTTATTTGAACTCGAGTTCGTTAACAAATGAGTCGAGTTCGAGTTGTTCATGAACATTTCGATTCGATTCGAACTGAGTGGAGTTCGAGTTTGCTAAAAAAATTTAATTTTTTTTACCTTTAATACTTTCGTTCATTATTTAGTGCATTTTCATTTAATTTTGTGGATGAGGAGAGATTAGATTATTAGTAGTTGATTTATGATCAACATATTATTATACATTTGTATTAATGTATTGTAATATATTAAATATGTAAATTAAATAACATTTTATTTATGTATATACCTTATCGAGTCGAGTTTAACGAGCCGAGTCGAGTTCGAGTCAATCTCGAGTCGAGTTTGAGTCGAACACTCATAAAACTCGGATCGACTAGATAATCTTATCGAACATAATTTTTTGTTCGAAGTCATACACGATTTCTTGTCGAGTCGAGTTTATCGAATAACTCGGTTCATTTATAGTCCTATGTTTAGCCATACCTCTCAAATTTGCATTGTGAAGATTTGTCGCAATCTCCCTGGACTAAGTAATATGATGTGTACAAGACATTTTGCTTACTCGGGTTTTTTTTATCATATTTGATGAAATTGATCTTTTAGATTTTTTTTGAGGCAAAAGCGGAAACATAGTTATTCTATAGGACTTCTTCACTATAGAAGTTAAATTGAGACTTAAATATATGAAATTAGAAGAAAGTAATATAAAAATCCACGTGAGAGACTCAGAGAAAACTATACAAAAAATTTATTTATTTTATGACGATAAATCATATATATACATATTTATGTTTTACAAACAATATTTGTTAAAATAATGGCACATTTACAAATTTAAAGTGTATCTCATTTGCAAAACTATAGCATTTCTCATTTGTAACGTTGAACTAGGAAGAACCATATGACCTCAGAATGACTTGAACCGTATAGGAATAAGCCAACGTAATCGGATACTCAACACTTCTAGTTGGAGTTAGCACCTGGCGATAAATTGCCCTTTACTTCCAGCTTCACTATTTTTCATGAACAGATTTGTGATTAAAACCCGAACTTTGGGTCTCAAGTCGAAGTTTTGTTAGGATTAAACACCTGAAATTATACAAATACAAGATATAATGTTTCAGTAATAGCAACATTATTTGATCTACAACATCAATTAAAGCTTTTGATGCAGTCGACAAAAAAAGAAAAATATTTAATGCTAATCTTTAGTGTGTGTGCCCTAGATTGGACTGCCACAAATTTATACCCCATATTTAAACTTAAGCACCTAAATTATATAATTTCCTAGAAAGAGAAAAGATTGTTTACCATTTTGAAGCCTTTCTTTTTAGCTTTTGAGGAGCCTCTTCAAAGAGAAGGATAAAGAGACCGCAATCATCCTCATTTTTTTTTGTTGTAGAACCTAGCAAATGGGCGATTACACTTTAACTCACCAGCTGTATTCCAACAGATATCTGATGCGAAACCGTGAAATCATCTGAGAATGAAGATCAAAGCGTCAGATGCAAGAATTTAGGAAACACTGTACGCAAATATATAATTTATACTTCTCATGCTACTTTGTTATAATTGCACCATCGCACAACTGATAACCGGAACACTGAATAATTATATAAAATTTTACCTTTGTTAACTTCTGGCCAGTCTTGGGAAGCAAATTATTTTAAGAGATATAAACTTGTGACCATTCTTGGGAAGCACATTCTCTTAACGGATGCGAGTGCAAACATATCGCAGCATAATATACCTACACATATACTCTAATGAAATCCAAAATATTGTTAAAATGATAACAAGGACAAACAAAAGCAAATTACCAAATTAATTTGAACATATCACTGATATTTCAAAATTATTTATGACAATTAATTTGATTATTTTCTTTTGTTTTAACATTTTTCATTTTAATTCAAAATCTCATTTAAGATATATCCTATTTTTACCAACTCTATCGTAAGTTAAATTACCATACCTGCAAATAGTTTAACCTCAATTCTATCATTTTCCTCCGACCAATTCATCATGATGTAGAATGAATAATCCCTCATAATATTTGCTGTAAAACAATTTAAAAAATTATAAAATAAACAATTACTATCAACGAATCATACTGTTACAAACAAAAGTGAAAATTACGAATATGATTTTATGGTATAAATATGTGCTCACTTATACATACAAATTAATATTGTACCTCAGATCAATTATATTCTCATCATCATCAGATTCATCATCTTCTTTTTCATCTCCACAGAAGTTCACCATCTTCTTTTATCTAGAATTTTGATGGATGTAAAGCGTGACACCAAGTTGGGGTATACTGTCAATACAAATGATTTAGATGATAAAAGGGGGTGGAATGATAGATTTAATATGTTATGATATGTCTATTCTAATAAATTTTTTCAGATGTAACAAGACACTTGAAAGGTGAGTGATAAACAAGAAAGATGTGAGTGATAAACAGAAAAGATGATGGTTAAATAAGCTAAATTATTATTTGGGATGTGAATTCTGGATGGTCCATATTATCTTAGAAGTTTCTAGATGATGTGAAATCTTGATGGTCCGTATTATCCTCAAAGTTTCTAGATGTGTGTTATATAGATATATTAATATTATTATTCTAAAATCTCTAGAGATGTTATTCACAAATATCTTATGAATGTAATCTATAATGAATTAAATTAAAATAAATGAATAACATTCTTTAAGCCAACTAAGAATGACGTGTAAAGATAAACAATAATTAAGACAATTTAGCTGAGAATGACGTGGAAAGATAAACAATAACTAAGATGAAAATTTATTTATCTAAAATATAAAATTTTCATAAAAATATGATAAAAAGTTTGAACCATGCATTCTTTTTCACAAGCATTCTTATTAGATTAATTAATTTTATAAATTTATAATATGGAATTGGGTAGTAAATTTATCCATGTTTGATTTCATTACCTTTTTTCATGATTTTTAATAGTAAACTATCATTTTCCTTTTTAAAAACAAATTTAAATGTATGAGAATTAATTTTATCTAGATTATTTCATGTGGGCTTATAATTTTCTTATTGTAAGTAGTGAAAGGTTTTTTACGATATTTTGTATTAAACAGAAACATTTTTAAATAAATAGATAAAATTTTAATATTCAAGTAACTAATAGTTATTTGAAAAAGTCACTTTCAGTGCAAATTCAATATCTTAAATATAAAATTATTAAATTTATCTGAAATGTCTTTGCTTTAGCCGAGAATTTTTAATTGTGATTATTCTACTTAAACCTACCAGATAATGAGATGGTTATTAACTAGTAAAGCCATCGTGTATATATGGACTAGAGTTTTTACGTTAATGTATATCTATACTATACTATTATATATAAGCGAAACAGGTATAATTGGTTGGTTGGTTAACACTTTCCAAAAAGGTTTGTTAATACCTTCCAAAAATGAAAAAATAAATCTATACTATACTATTATAAGCGAAACAGGGTATAATTGGTTGGTTGGTTGGTTAACACTTTCCAAAAAGGTTTGTTAATACCTTCCAAAAATGAAAAAATAAATTAAAATGCATATAAAATTTAATTTTACTTAATAACAAACTCTTTTAATTACACTCCAATTAATATTTAATTACATACTCTTACAGTTACCCTATTTTTTTGACTCTTTCAATTACTTAGAAATCAAATATTTTCAAAATTAATTTAAATAATTTTAATATCATATATTTATTAACAAATTTACAACAAATTATAAATCAACAAAAGTGAAAACAATCTAAAACTATATAATAAACAATAAAAATTTCACACAATTACAATTTAATATTAAATTTTATTTTAGACAAATAGTACATTAGGGATTATTATGGAATAATAATTTGAATATGATAATATCAACAAAAATTTGAATGTAAGTATATACGTCCATTTATATTTATATTATTATGACAAAATATAGTCACAATTCGAACAATATATCATATAATTATACAATTGTTATTTAAAACTATATATTATACAAATATTATATAAAGTAATATATATGAGATATCTATACTATACTATTATAAGCGATCATGGTATAATTGGTTGGTTAACACTTTCCAAAAAGGTTTGTTAATACTTTCCAAAAATGAAAAAATAAATCTATACTATACTATTATAAGCGAAACAGGGTATAATTGGTTAACACTTTCCAAAAAGGTTTGTTAATACCTTCCAAAATTGAAAAAATAAATTAAAATACATATAAAATTTAATTTTACTTAATAACAAACTCTTTTAATTACACTCCAATTAATATTTAATTACATACTCTTACAGTTACCCAACTTGACTCTTTCAATTACTTAGAAATCAAATATTTTCAAAATTAATTTAAATAATTTTAATATCATATATTTATAACAAATTTACAACAAATTATAAATCAACAAAAGTGAAAACAATCTAAAACTATATAATAAACAATAAAAATTTCACACAATTACAATTTAATATTAAATTTTATTTTAGACAAATAGTACATTAGGGATTATTATGGAATCATAATTTGAATATGATAATATCAACAAAAATTTGAATATAATTATATACGTCCATTTATATTTATATTATTATGACAAAATATAGTCATAATTCGAACTATATATCATATAATTATACAATTGTTATTTAATACTATATATTATACAAATATTATATAAAGTAATATATATGAGATATCTATACTATACTATTATAAGCGAAACAGGGTATAATTGGTTGGTTGGTTGGTTAACACTTTCCAAAAAGGTTTGTTAATACCTTCCAAAAATGAAAAAATAAATTAAAATGCATATAAAATTTAATTTTACTTAATAACAAACTCTTTTAATTACACTCCAATTAATATTTAATTACATACTCTTACAGTTACCCAACTTTTTTGACTCTTTCAATTACTTAGAAATCAAATATTTTCAAAATTAATTTAAATAATTTTAATATCATATATTTATTAACAAATTTACAACAAATTTTAAATCAACAAAAGTGAAAACAATCTAAAACTATATAATAAACAATAAAATTTTTACACAATTACAATTTAATATTAAATTTTATTTTAGACAAATAGTACATTAGGGATTATTATGGAATGATAATTTGAATATGATAATATCAACAAAAATTTGAATGTAAGTATATACGTCCATTTATATTTATATTATTATGACAAAATATAGTCATAATTCGAACAATATATCATATAATTATACAATTGTTATTTAATACTATATATTATGCAAATATTATATAAAGTAATATATATGAGATATATAATTATTAAGAAATCCGTGTGATGAACGGATATATTTTGTTAGTTGGTTGGTTAAAGTTTTCCAAAAAAAATTGTTAATACCTTTATAAAAATAACAAGTTAAAAAAGTTATATTAAAAATATAATTGAAAGAGTATGTAATTGAATTTTAATTAAGTGTGACTGATAGAGTATGTATTGTCTTCCAAAAAAAATTGTTAAAACTTTCCTAAAAATAACAAATTAAAAATATAATTGAAAGAGTATGCTGTTGAATTTCAATTGAAATATAACCGATGGAGTATGTATCTATTTAAATATTGATGTAAATGGAAATATAATCGAATATTATGTAAAATATGTGGTTTATTTTTTAATTAAAATAAATACATTTTGATTTGTTTTTTGTATTTTGGATGGTGTTAACAAACTTTTTTGGGAAGTTGTTAACCAACTAACTAAAGAACCAAGGCACAAAAAAATATTTTAAAAAAAATAAAAAAAAACCTGTTAAAATTTTCAAATTCAGTTAAATTATATATAATTTAATAAAAATAAAAAACCAACATATTATAGAATTATAAATGTTTTCAATTAATCATCATCTACACCCACTTCTTGCTACAATTCTTTCTTCAACGATATTAGGTTACACTAAATAAATTTTTCAAATAATTTTAATAAATTAATAATAATAATAATATATGATAGCCGTGCTTTGCATGGTTATAGGCTAGTATTATAAATTAGTGGATAGCGCTTACTAAGGTGTTTTGACAAGATTTTGTATTGATTTTGATCCACTAGAAAATTCATTTTTATGTTTGGTATTAATGTTTGGAAAAGATCTAAATTCATTATTTGACCCATTGTTTTTTTTTTGTAAGGTATTTGACCCATTGTTAATTAAAAAAAGTTTGTATACAAATTTAAATACTATTAATATATTCTCTTAATATATGGTAAGATTATTAATAAAAATTTGAATAAATCTTTTAATTTTGGTAAGCTTATTAATACATATTATCACATAATACATATAGAAAATCTAAACAATTTTATCTTTGATTGCATTTGTTATAATATAGAAATATAATATTTTATTAATATTATTTCTTTCAACATTAATTTATTTGATCTTAAATATAAAGTTATTTTCTTTATTTAATCATTATTATTATATATCATAATTATTATTAAATTTAAATTTAAACTAGCGTGTGCGTAACACGGGTTATAATCTAGTGTAAAAAATAAGTTAACTTAATTAATTTTGATAGCAATAAAATGAAATATCTTTTAATCTCCATGTATCATTTGTGCAACTTTAATTACTCATTTGAATAAAAAAAATTAAAAAATTGTTGAGAAATTGTAACTTTATGAAAATTGGTATAATTGTGCAAGTCTTAACTAAAAAGTTGGATGAGAGCAAAATTCATTGTATTGGCAATTTCATCCAGTTATCAAAGATTATAAGTCCGGACATTTTTTTTTTGATAATTCATAGACCAACTTTCGCATATCTTACTAATCCAAAGACTCCATCGAGGCAGTCCACTTACTATATACTACCGTGCCTCCAGTGGGATAAGTTCGGACATCTTACTTTCCTCCTCTTCCTTTGTTATACATGATGATAATATAATGCCTTGGAAAAATTGTTTAAGATATGTGAATAAAAAACGTTTGACTTGAGCACGATTAGATAGTCCATGGTAAAGATTTATCCTTTGTTATCGGTTTGACTCTAGCTCACCCATAGAATTTTCTTAGAACAATACTCAGGCTATAAGCCTAATTATTCAAAAAAAAAAGTTTGACTTATACTATCTAAACCTTACTGTAAGAACCTATGTTTCTATAATATGATGCCACGTAGGTTGTGTACAATGTTGAGCTCAAATACGCGAGGCAAGAAGCTAGTTTTCTCTTCATAATTCATACACATGCGGAACTACGGGAAGTCTTTTGATCATGTTGAGATAAAATGTTTGTGATTATAATAGTATTATGAAATTAAGGCATACAAGCAGACATTGCTCTCAAGACCCTAGTTTCTAGAACCACAACAGAAGATTGGATTCAAGCTATAATGTCAATAGTAATTCTATTCGTAGCCTCACAGAGGATAGTAGTACGTCCCCTGTCATGGGAGTTAAGACCACAATCTATAGTGTTCAAGGAATTGAAGCTTAGAGTTTGCAGTAATTTTCCAGATAAAGTTGATAAAGTCCATGCAACAACACGTGGAAACGACCAACACCTAGATATACAAAGCATACAATCTTGAATATAAGGTGGCCACGGTAGGAAGGTTTAATTGTAATGACAAGCAATCTGAGAAATAAAGCCATAACTGAGAATCAATACTTTATGCCATCGTATTACTATATCTTAGTTTCCTTACCAATGTGTCAAAAATAAGATCCGACCCTAATTTGCACTTTTGATCTCTAAATAATTGTTTCACCAAATAAATGCTGTAACAAAACATGCAGGTTCGAAAATATGTATCAACAACATACTGAAAAGATCAGGGCAATAGTGTTGAGAGTGTTTATTTTTTGCTATGTCGCCATAGCTACGAAGGCAACACTTTGCCACAACAAAAAAAAATTGTTGCCATAAAAATCTGATCTCACTTGTCTAGCAACCGAAATGCCTAGCAACCTTATTTTGTCTCTTCTTCTTCTTGGCCCCCCTTTGTACCTCTGCCTTCCTTTCTCACAGCGAGCTTTTCCATTTACAACTTCTTTTTGTTTTTTCATCGGCCATCACTGACTATACTAGAGACTTCCCCTACTTAAGGGTCTCATAATATTCTTACATTTGGTTTTACTAACACCACTGTTTCTACCCGTGGATAGGATACAATCTTTTGATTCGGAGGATGTCATGGCAAGAATATTGGCACCTCCATTATATCCAAGCTGAAATTGCTTTTATTCGAAATAGAGGGACCATTTTGAATGATAGTTATCCAACACATGGAGGATGGTTCAGATGATGACTTTGGTCAAGGAGCGAAATGGTTTTCCCTTAACCCATGACTTACTGTCAAATATACAAGGAAATTGTAGTGTAAGGTTAAAGCCAAAACAAAAAACAATACAGAAATATTTAGATGGTAATTCTTAAATGGATAAACTACGTACTTGATAAATTAACCGAAAGAAATACATATGATATTTATACTAAACTATCGACAATAACAAACCAAAAAATCAGGAACTAACTGCTGGTTTTACTCCACTAATCTGCTAACTCCTAAGACCAAGTTTTATAACGTCTTGTATGCTTAAACAAAATACAAGCGTTTTTATTTGAACAAAACATATCAAATAAATTAATTATGTTAGATTAATCCAACATATTCCCCCCTAATCCAACATAATTAAGCTGATCGACCTCCAGTAGTTTCTTCAACCCCCAGTACCTTCCTCATCTTCTCAAACTTCATTGCAGACATAGCTTTTGTTAAAATATCAGCACGTTGTTCTCCTGTGCTAATATGCTTGATCACTATCAGCCCCTGTTCTACGCACTCTCTAATGAAATGGTACCGGACATCTATGTGTTTACTTCTTCCATCGAATACGGGATTTTTAGCTAGATCTATAGCAAACCTATTATCGATGTAAAAAGTAACAGGTCCAACTTTCACATCAGAAATTTGATTCAAAACTCTTTGTAACCATATCGCTTGACATGCTGCAGCTGTGGCTGCTATGAACTCGGCTTCATAAGATGATAGAGCAACACAGCGTTGCTTCTGAGAAATCCATATAATTAAACTCTCATCCAAATAAAAAGCCATTCCACCTGTGCTCCTCCGATCCTCAACACTTCCAGCTAGGTCGCTGTCTGAAAAACCTGATAACAAATAGTTTTCTCGCCCCTTTCTGTAAACTAGACCAAAATTTATCGCTCCCTTCTCATAACGAAGAATCCTCTTTGCTGCATTAAAGTGAAGTGTGGTTGGACGTTCCATGTATCTTTTGACCACTCCAACGGTATAGGCAATGTCAGGTCTAATGTGTACCAAATAACGAAGACCTCCTACCATCGACTTGAACTGTGTTGGATCAACTGGTTCACCTCCCTCGTCCTTAGTTAACTGAATCTTATGCTCCATGGGGTATTTGACAGGATTGCATTCACTCATACCTGTTTTCTCAAGAACCTTTTTTGCATAGGCAGCTTGCTTCAATTCAATCGATCCTTTTCTTTGTTCAACTTCCAACCCAAGGTAGTATGACAATGTGCCTAAATCAGTCATGTCGAATTCCCTGGCCATTTGCCTTTCGAACCTTACAATATTTACAACTTTGGTGCCGATGATCAAAAGGTCATCTACATATACTCCAAGTATTAAGGACTCAGAACCTTCCCTCCTAGTGTAAACGGCATGCTCGTAAGGACATTTGGCAAAGCCCAAATGCAGTAAACACTTGTTTACTTGTGCGTACCAGGCTCTAGGGGCTTGACGTAGCCCGTATAAAGCCTTGAGAAGTCTATACACCTTAGTTTCTTGGCCAGCCTTTACATACCCTTTAGGTTGAGACACATATACTTCCTCCTCCAATTCACTGTTCAAGAAAGCTGACTTACCGTCGAGGTGATGCACCTCCCAATCATTCTTTGCAGCCAAAGCGAGTAGCAAACGGACAGTTTCCATTCTTGTGACCGGAGCAAAAACCTCCTCATAATCTATCTCGTACTTCTGAACGTATCCCTTTGCGATAAGACGAGCTTTGTGTTTTACAATTTCCCCATTCGTGTCCTTCTTTACTTTGAAAACCCACTTCAAGTCAATAGCTTTATGTCCCCTTGGCAAATCAGTCAATACCCATGTTTTGTTCATTTTTATTGCTTCGATCTCACTGTCATCGCCTCCTTCCATACACTGTCTCTTGCTGCTTGTTCTTATGTTACTGGGTTATCAATTCCCAACAAAAGCATTTCGTTAGCTAGCTCAATTGCTTCTATACTATTGTAAATATCACTAAGAGTTTTGAAATGCTTTGGCTCACTACTTCTACTAGCACTTCAAGTGTCAGACTCGACAAACCCATCTTCTACTGTTGTTCTGTTGTGAGCTACTATTTCAGGTGTGGCTGGGCTTGGGCTCGAGCTGTCAATTGAGGGCCCTTGTGACTGTGGTGTGGACACATTTGAGTCCTCCATTTCCTCTTCATTCTGCACATTATCCTCTTCATTCTGCACATTCAATTCGAAAGCAGCCAATTCAAATGAGCCTGTAGCACAGTGATCTTCAAAGTCTGTTATCTCACATGGCCATCCTTGTGATTCATCGAAAATAACATCACGACTTACATGAATCATTCCAGTGGTTGGATCATAGAGCCGATAGGCCTTGGTTCTAGGTTCTCTCCCAAAGTGAACCACTTTCTTGCTTCTATCGTCTAATTTCTTAACGTGTACACTGGGTATCTTCATGTGAGCGACGCAACCAAAGATTCTTAAGTAATCCACAAAAGGTTTCTTTCCAAACCAAGCTTATTACGGGGTCATTTCTGTCAGACTTCGTGTGGGTAATCTGTTTAAGACATATACAGCATGTCGAATTACTTCCCCCCACATAACAGATGAAACCTTCATTTATTTCAACATACTCCTGCCCATTGCTACCACTGTTCTGTTACGCCGTTCAACGGTGATGTTTTGTTGAGGTGAGTATGGTGTGGTAAAATGCCGAAGTATCCCTGCTTCTTCATAGAATTTTGTAAAGTCGTGTGAGCAAAACTCGCCCCCACGATCAGTTCTGAAGACTTGTATTCCTGTTTTTCCATCTTTCTCAACCAATGCTTTAAAACGTTTGAATATCATCAATGCCTCATCCTTAGATTTTAACATATAGACCCACATCTTACGTGTAAAATCATCGACCAATAACATGAAGTACTTATTTCCAGCAGGTGTGGGAGGAGAGATGGGACCACATAGATCCCCATGTATCAATGCTAAAGGGGTTTTTGCAGAAAAATTAGATTGGGTAGGAAAGGGCTTACGAGTTTGCTTTGACAGGAGACATCCGTCGTACAATCCTTTTGGTTGACTTAGTACAAGCATTCCATTCACCATGTCATGTTTTGACATTTCTTGCATTGCTTGATAATTGACATGCCCCAACCGTAGATGCCATAGTCGACTTGTTTCTTCTGCTTTAGTTAGCAAACATGTTCCCCTATTCTCCTGAATACTTAGTTTATACCGCCGATTTGATGATCTTCGAACCCGCAGAAGTAGTTTTCCACATGTGTCGTATACTTACAGTTGGTCCCCATCAAGAATAACCCTGTTGCCTTCCTCGGATAGTTGTCCTAAACTGATTATGTTGCTTCTAAGAGTGGGAATGAAAAACATGCCTTTGAGTTCTCTTTCATCGCCGTTCTTACACAGTAACTTTATTGACCCCCTTCCTCTTATATGCACCACAGAACCATCTCCAAACTTGACTTGACCTGCAACACTTTCATCAATTTTTGTGAACTTTTCACGGTGTCCAGTCATATGATTACTGGCACTATTATCTAAGTACCAGATGCTTTCCTCAATTTTACTTTCAATTTCCTTTCCTTTGTTGGTCGTTGCCTTGACTGTACCAGTGTTGTGTAGCATCATCCTCGCGTTTGTTACATTTGTGTCGTGCTCGAGTTCTCCACCAATAGGGCAGGCTCATCTGAGTTAATTTTGCCTCAGCCCTCTGTTCTCGCCTTGGTTTTCGATATTCTCTAGCGTAATGACCTTGGTGTTGGCAATTGAAACATCGAACTCTGCTTCGATCGCCTCTTATTCCACAATTGTCTTTGCTACGGTTTTCATATCCACCAGTATCCCCCCTCTAGTCGTCTTCTTGATCCATTCCTCTCGTGTGAGTAGGAGCTTTTTCTCACTTCCTTCCCATTTTGACCATTCTTCTTCAGTCAATAGGAGTTGTCCACCATTGTTGTCCTCTTGACCTTTGAGCCTCTCTTCATGTGCCTTGAGAGATCCAACTATCTCCTCAACAAACATGGTTTCCAGGTTGACAAATTGTTCAATTGCTGATGCAATTTGCAAGAATTTGGCAGGTACAGCTCTTAACAACTTTTTGGCCACATACGCTTCCTCAACTGTCTCGCCTAGGGCCCGAATTTTTGTCACTAAGAACATCAACCTCATACAAAAGTCATCTAAAAGATCTATTTCCTTCATGCGGATTGATTCGAATTCAGCTTTATGTGTCTGGGCACGTGCTTTCTTCACCTTGTCAACGCCCAGATGGATCGTTTTGATTGCTTCCCATGCCTCTTTTGAAGTCTTTTTGTTTGCAATTGATAACAAAAAATCCTCCTCGATCCCTTGATAGAAAATGGCCGGTGCCCGCTTATCCGTCTTATCCTCAGTGGCCGCCTTTGGATCCTTAGGTTCTATAGCCTCCTAGACACCATGGGCTTTGCATAAAGACCTGCATCTTCATAGCCCACGCCGTGTAATTAGTCTTTGTCAACATGGGATAGCTCAGACCAAAAGAACTCTCTTTACCCTTGGTGGTGTCCATCGTTGTTGGGTGGGTGTATGTGGATCGCTCTGATACCAAATGTAGTGTATGGTTAAAGCCAAAACAAGAAACAATACAGAGATATTTAGAAGGTAACTCTTGAATGGATAAACTACGTACTTGATAGATTAACTGAAAGAAATACATATGATACTTATACTAAACTATCGAATATAACAAACCAAAAAATCAGGAACTAACTACTAGTTTTACTCCACTAATCTTCTAACTCCTAAGACAAAGTTTTGTCACGTCTTGTATGCTTAAACAAAATACAAACGTTTTTATTTAAACAAAACATAGCAATAAATTAATTATGTTAGATTATTAATTCAACAGAAATTGCTCAAATGCTGGTTAATTCAGGATCTTCACCTAGCCATCAAGCCTATCTCGAGGCTTAATTAGTGAGAGAGAATTTGAAAAAAATGGTTGCATTATTTTCAAGGATAATTTTTCTAATTTATCAAAATATGGTCTGCTAAAAACTTAGAAGAAAGAGCTTGCTGAAATATATTATTATGCTTACAGATATTCCACTTGAGTGATTACAGCTAGAACAATAACCCTTTATACAGATAGATAGGCATTATTGAATCTATACAGTATATCACCAAATAGATATATGCATGACTCTTGGTAAATACATTTAACTTGTACATGAATCTCAACTATATTAAATTTACTCCAGATTATTCTTTCAATATCTCAACTTCCGTCATTCTCAAACCCTAAAATTACTATATTTTTGAACGGATTAATTCCTTATGACAGTGCCCAACAAATGGTGCAATGGAGTTTAACTTTAATAATATGTAATAGTTCCTTTTTTTAGTTCACGGAACATCTAAATTGTGCTTAGTCATCGTATATTCCAAACTATTGAATAATATTTGCAGTACCATAAGATCTCAACCTTTCCTCCGATACCATAGGGCTTTAGATGGACTCATCACTTAACATGGTATCGTTTTAGGTTGGGTCTCAAGTTACACTCCCTCCTTCCCTAGTTATTAAATTTAAATATTTGTTGTTGGTATTGATTATGTTTGTTGTCGTTGTTGTCGTCAATAATGGTGAAACGTATGGTATAATTGAGGAGGAATGTTGAATAATATTTTTTGTAACATAATATCATGTTAGGCCTTCCTCATATCTTAAAGTTTTAGATAGACAGCTTACTTAGCACAAATATCTATGATTGTCATTGTAAATAAAAAAGTTACTCATTCAGTAAATAAAAAGGCCCAATAGTAATGGTTAGCAAAAAAAGAGGTCCAATATGTTGTTAGTAGCACAAGGCTAGGTTGGTTGAAGCTGGTGGTTAAGGGTTTTGGTGAGCATGGCTAGCAAGAATGCTCAAGGCCTTAAGACTATATCACTACGCCATAGATGCCCAGACGCAACGCACTTCTACTGTTGCATTAGACACGTTTTTTGTTACAATAGGCCTAAGGTAACACTTTTTCACCATTTCATCCGCTAATGTTGCCTCTGCTCTCTAACATAACGCTTTTGTTCTCAATAGTAACACTAAGAAAAGTATTACCTTAGGGCCATACAGTAACACTAAATCAAACAAATGCAACACTAGAAAGGTGTTACCATAGCTTAGCCAAAAAAGCCAGAGGATACGTGGCAGGGGGGCCAACGTGACACGTGTTATGGTGGTGACGTGTCATGGGGTGGTACGTGGCATGTGGGGGGCCCACCTGACACGTGGCATGCTATGGGGCCCACTGCCACGTGGCATGTGGGGGGGCCCTCTCTCTATTGCAACACTAGATAAAAATCTAATTCAACACTGTATTATTTAATGCAACACTGCAATCTTGTTTTTAAGCAATATAACAGTAAGGCTAATGTAACACTATGTTATTCAAATGTTACAGTAAATCTACTTATTATAATAACACAAAATTTAATACAACATTAGTAACTATAGCACTTGCAACACTAATATATAAAATTTTGCAATATCCAGTTTGTAAATATACTAATCCCATTACAAACCGTAATCGTCAAATAGAAAATCAAAAGATTCACAAATCTCCTCCATCCACCACTCTTGACAAATTTGTTTTGACTGAGAATTCACTTTGTATAAAAAAATTAAAAAACCTAGCAACTTTTACTTCTGAAACTCCAAGGAATTGAGCATAATTTTTTTCAAAAATCTGTAAACGGGTTGCATATGGAGTTCCAGTTAGCATTATTCTTCCCATTATGCGCCAGAAATAGTATTGCAACTATTGTTGATGCTGCCGACATAAGTAGCCCGAGTATCACCTTGCATCCAAAATTTGAACACAGTTAGTGCACATACTAAGAAAAAAAAAGAGGTTCTAATTTACTAATCAGTTTATATATGTAACAGAATCTTATAAATAGAATCAGTTTATTTACTAACTCATTTAAAACAAACAGTTGCAGCGCATTCTCCAATTTTAAGTACATACTAAAAACAAGAGAGAAGGTAAGGGAACTTAGAATGTTAAGATGAAGAAATAAAGGAAGTAAACTTTTTATTTACCAATTTACGTTTTGACCTTAACAATAGTTAATATCATATCATTAGAAGCTTTCTCTTCTTGCACCACCTAACCTCTCTTTAGCTTAGCACTTAGCAAATGTGAATAAAATATTCAATGTCACACAAAATTAATCATAGAAGAAGTTTTACAGTTACAATGAACAGGAGACAGAGTAAAATACCAAATGCTACACTTCAAAAAATAAAGAGTCTTGGATTGATCACCTGATTCAAATAGCTGAGCATCGACTCATTTATTATCACTCATTTATCAATAAAAATTAAGACTATAGGAGCACAAATAACATCTGGTCATGTTGATTAAATCCACATGCACATTTACAAATCATATTTGTAATTGGTTCCAAGGGAATTTTAAATATGTGCCTATATGAATACATCACATGCTGATTTTTTCCATTAGAAAAACACAAACCGATTTGCGAATATACTGCCTCAGGTCCCAACCGTAAGTAACATAACAATAAATTAGAATGCTAAAGTTTAATTTAACAAGGAATACATATATAATATATTTAAGAGGTGTACAAAAAAAACAAACCCCTGATACTAGAAGATCCCAGATCATCTCCCTATATTCAGAAACAACTTGTTTACATTCCATGCTCACTATTATTTCCGCTCCTATGGCATGGTTAATTTGAGTCACTACATTCTGAAGTTGATAAACCAACAAAGCGTTATTAGGATTATTCCACAAAGTGTCTTTAATTCATAAATCCAACACATCAGTTAATTATAGTTATCTGGCACAATTCTCAGTCATACAGGGTACACATGATATAAATCCAACACATCAGTTATGTAAGAACCCCAAATTTTGGATATAATTAAAACTTTTTATTAAGTAATGATAAAATGAGGAACAATGATTCCGACAACAAGGTCACCAGCTCTAATGAATGGTGGTTTCAAAGAACAATGATTGTAATGAATGGATATTGCTTTGGACAATGATCCTGATGCATTGGTATATTGTCAGAATAGAGTAATTCGATGGTTGAGGACCTAGATAAGAATAATCTACCATCCAGGAAGGAGCTAATGGATCCTTGAAGGGAAATGAGTACGTGCATAGTGTTTCCCATACGTGCATAGTATTTCCCGTACGTGCATAGTGTTTCCTGTACGTGCATAGTAATTTGGTGGATGAATAGTGATTTTGTAAGTTGGAAAACTTTTCACTCCACCCTATGTACGGGACGTGCTATGGATGTTTTGAAGTCATATTAGTAATACGCGGAGGAAATAAGTGAATGCAGAGACGATCGGAATTCAGAAATTCCAAATTCTTTTCGGTATAATATTTGACCGGACAGTGGATTAAATATTATTATAATCCAAGAATTGAGATATTAACTTTGAGGATTTGATATTTTGGGATGTTATTATATTTGATTTAAGAATGAAGGTAGGAAACCACTGAGGAGTGGTTATGGCTACAATGTAATAATTGATATTTGGAAAGAATGAATGGAATTCGACCTTATTATGTTTATGTCTTGAAGAATGCTAAAGGGTGACAACATAGGTAAGAATAATCTATCTTCTAAGGGATTAAGATATGGCAACTTCAAGCAAGAGAATACTCTCATGTCATCCAGATCGATAACGATTAATCCAATAGTTCCGTAAAAATGTTAAGGAACGATCGAAAGAGAATACGGACAATTATACAACCCTAAGAGAACAAGTAAAGAATACAGAATGAATAGTGTTTTGGTGGGAGTATATAATAATATGAGATGACACTATATAGAAGTATTCGGAACGGATTTCCGAGTTTGTATTAGTGATCCAGGGGGAAAATAAGTGTATGTAAAAGCTGTCAGATTCTGAAAAACCGCACTTTTATTTTCTCCGAGAGTTCCCTGGACACTGATAGCCTTAAGTATTTAACGAATGGATTTAAGGAATATAAATTGGAAAGTTAGAATGAAAGATGGAGAATGAAAGTATTAATATTAAAGAGGATTCCCGGTAAACCCTAATTAGAAATCCGTGAAATATTCTCACGAACGGTCAATCGAAACGGGTAATAACCGGACACAGAAACAAGCAGAGAAAGCAAGAGTCTTGTGCAAGCTACTAGTATAAATATCTAGTAACTAAACTAGAGGCAAGGAACTAGCACCTTAGAGGAAGAACTAAGTACTTAGCAAGTAACTACCTAGTTAAGCTCTAACCACCATAAAACCAACACATGTCTTGCCATTTCATCATCCAACACCTCATCACTTTAATAAAGTGATTTTTGCAAGATATTATGTTGTAAGTGGATGAGAGTGGATGAGATTAAAATACAAAAATCAAAAGAACCAAGCAACTCTCTCCCCCCCCCCATTTCAAAACCATTCGGCCTTACCCTTAAATTCAAAATCCAAACTCCACCTTCCCACCATTGTTTGTTCTTGAAATTTTTAAGGTGAGACTTATATTTCATAAAACTTATCTCCTCAAAATCTTAGCTTTAAACTCATCCTTTTCCATTTTCAAAAAAATCAAACAAGAGGAGGGTGAATAGTGTTCATCATGTACTAACTTTGTTTTCTTGATTTTTCATGGTTGATCTAGCAAGCATAATCACTCCTAAGGACCATACAAGGCTTAGTTAGGCTATATCACTATCTAAGGAAGGTATAAAGCTCTTGAAACCCTAACCCTTGTTTGAGATTTAAGCATGTTTATGATAGTTATAACTTAGTTATGGTTATGTTAAGATTATAAGCATGATTATGTATGGATTTTGGATTAATGATGTAAATAGCTAGATGAACGGAAAGGCATTGCTTGGCCTCAGTTCATGTATAGAAGTCATGTATATGTTGTTTGGGTTGGATACTATGTTTATGGGAAGATTCGAAATTGGTAGATATTCGATTTACAGCCGTTATAATGCCCGATTTTACAATACCATGTTTTTTATGCCATTTTCCATGTCGAACCCCTACTGTCCAGAGACCTTATCTGCCATGATAGGATAGGTAATGTTCTAAGCTTCGTTTTGATATAAAGATCACGTGAAACGGACTTACGGTTTAGGATTTATGACCAAATTACTAAAAGTAGTTCGAATCCGTAAACGAAAGTTCGTAACCAAAATTGAACCCTCGTAAGCTATGTAATGTCATGGCGAATCTTGGTAAATAAATACTAGGGGTAAGAAGGAAGGTGTGAAAGAAAACCGTATGTCAAAAAGAGCATTTTTCGATTTATTAAAAATGTTCGAGTCAAGGTTAAACGCGAACGAACCCCTAAAAGACGACTCTTTTATAACTTCGGTAAAACACTTAGAAAACGAGCGATAAAACTCGGAGTATAATATTGGTTCGTAACGATTAACCTTAGAACTCATATGACTTAAGTATGTCCCAAGTATAAGTGCAGTGACATGTCGAATTAACGAACGAATGTCGGGTCGGATCAGTGATAATAAGTAATCCACTAAAAGGGGTATAACGAGATAACTCGAGAACGTGTTTCGATTTAAATATAACTTAACTTTTAATATGTTAAGTGATTAATCCCGAATGCCTTGGCTATTTATAGATCACCAAGCTGAACCGGGACCCGCTACCACTACCCCTTACCGTACTCGACTACCAGGCAAGTTTCAATTCCCTTCTTTTAGGCTGTTGTTGTGATTGAATAAATATATATATATGATTGCTGATATACATATGCCATTGCATGCATGCCTACTTTCAAGTTGAATTGATATACTTGTTCCCTGAATGTTATTGTTGGCTTATAAGCTAGATAGTTATATATCAGTTATAAGCCGGTTATTGTAAGACCCTCATAGAAGGGCGTATACATCTTATTAATCAAATATAGACCGGGAGTCAATATTCCTTGTTATATCGAGATTACTTCGGAGGAAAATATTTAAGTAAATATTTTCTATTATTCAGGCGACGAATATTATTTGAATATTCGTTCGAGATTATTTATTTTAATGATCCTTACTTCAAATAATTATTTGAACGTAATCATTCGACGAATAATATTTGTCAATATTCATTCAGAGTCGAATTGATTATCGATTATTATTTCGAATATTCCTTTAAAGCTTGGATTACTAAATGAATATTACTGGATATTCATTTAGAATATTATTCATTAAATGAATATTACTTTATCAATATTCATTTAAATTCCTAATTAATTATGAATATTATTTTGAATATTCATCTAGGGTTCTATTTAATCATCGAATATTATTTTAAATATTTTAAATATTCCTTTCAGGACTTATTAAGTAATGAATATTATTTTGAATATTCATTTGATTATTTAATTGTGCAATAAATATTCTCTCGATATTTCTTCATGAATTATTTGGGAAATACTCTGATTAAAGATATTCTTTCATATTCCTAAATAATCTGTAAAATATTCTCTGAATATTTATTCCATGCTTAGAATAACCTCGATAGGGTTTATCTTCTTCGATTATTACAGAAAATATATCGGAGTCATATTATTATTAATCTTATATCAAGAAAGGTTCTCAGACATCATTCTTCTTTGAGTCTATCCCCTTAATAATAAGGGAACCTTACTTGGAAAATGTTATTTATCTTGTCGACTTCCCGGTCATAAAGTATTCCCTTCACTCGCAACTCGGGTGTTGTTGACTTATTAAGTCGTTGCTTACCTTCTCATCTTTCGAGGGGTAAGATTACTGGAACAAGTTGATATCCGTTACCAAGTAATAGCTTGGGAGTTATTGGTAAATTTTCCTTTCCAACTAGATACGACTACTTTGTGGAGTCTTTTCAACAAGTATTATACTTGGGGAAAGGGGGACGAACGTTACATTCAGAATCATGAATTCTATTTGAACTAGGAGTCGTGTAAGAGGCCGAGTAGCGCCGGTCCATCCCCTTTGGCCCAACCGTTGGCCGGGGAGAGCTAGTAAGGCGGTATACAAGTAAAGCCGTCAGTTCTTCCTTCTACCGGTAGTAAATCTAAATTGAGCTGTACGATCTCGACTGATCATCAAGATTGGAACAGCGGGCGCGGTGAATACTCCATCATTGGTTCATCATCCAAACTTATTTATTTCCTGCAACATGATTACTGTTGGCAGAGCTGGAAAAATGTTCATAACTGGAATTGCAACCTTTTCATGCAAGTTCCTCTTCTTAATAACAATGAGAATATCTCGCTTACTGTTGATGTAGCAGATATTTCTACAAACAAATACTTTAAGTTACCTTGTAACTTCATCGTTCATATTATACTGGCATCATTTCCGTAAATGCATGGCATATGGTTTGAAAGATACTTTTGAACTGTTCTATATTATCATTCAGTTATATATTATTGTTGGTGGGCTATTGCTCACCCTTGCTTTATTATTATATCACAACAACAGCTAGACCAGATGACTCGCACAAGGCGCACTCGACGCGGGCGAGGACGATGAGACTACCAGAGCTGAAGAAGAAGCTATTGGTAGGGTATATTTATTCTTTCAGTACCAAGAATATGGTCTACTATGACTTATGTAAATGGATGGCAAAGAGTATGTATTTATATTGAAATTCTTTTGGATTGTAAGAACTCATAATGTGATTAATAAAACTTTGATTGTTACTCTGATTTCATCTCTGGGACTATAACGGGTGTGTTTTATATTGTTGTGTTGGGTTATAGAGACGTAATTTATTTTATGTTAAGGAAAGTTCAATTGTTGTGGACAGAATTGGAAACCGTAACCACCGGATCCCGGACCCCGGATCTGGGGGTGTTACAGAAGTGGTATCAGAGCGTACGTTATAAACCCCAGAGATGAGGTGACGTTAAAACAATAAATTCAATAAGATAATAAGAACTCTTGCCAAGTTCATAGTCGGACTACTTAATGTAGTGATGACATATAAAACCCTTATGGGAACTCGTAAGTATAATGATAGTAACTTAGCTCGATATCGTATCGACGAGTAAGGCGACTGACCTTGAGGCATACGAGCAACAGCGCGATGATGTTTTATATGCTGAAGATCAGCGGGTAATTCGATGGAGTACCCTACTGGAGACCCGGAAGAGGTTCCAGCAGATAAGGAAAATCCCGTTAGGATAAGGAGCTTACCCTTGGGTAATGAGGGTCGCAGCCAGAATGACTGTGATGATTAAGATATGGTGCTCAGAAAAGTGAGTATAAAGAACCGAGATATTATTAAGAGATCTGAAGATGCATGTTGAATTCATAGCCGGACTACCAGATGTAGTACCAGCAAGAAAGAAGGATTGGAAGAATTACTTGAGATCTTATACGGAAATAGATGAGAATCCTTAGAGATTTTAATCTTAACAAAGAAAGAGCTAGAGGGATGTATGATTATCAAAGACCGCGATATAGGACGAGGAGCAGAGTCCCTAGGAATAGTTGAGAATGAGGCAGTAAGTGCCATATCATTTGATAAATGAATCAGTATGAATACTGTCAGTAATAATTTGTCACGAGAAGGCAGATGTCATAGGTTATAATTTACGAAACCAAAGTGAGGTTAATGAGGTGGTTTTATTCAGGGAAATGTTCATGAATGAATCAGTAGAAAGTAAAGACATTGGGAAGTGACAGCATGATTGGGTAAAATTATATAAGGAAGTAGTAAGCAAGACAATGATCTCAGAACCTACCGGAAGATAAGACCAGTGAGTCAAGATGAACTCGTAATGAGACTACTGCCAGAGACTGAGTATAGAGATAATTCAACTCAGTTAAATGATGAACCAGAAACGTTAGGTGCATGTGATTTAGAGGAATATTAAATTCCTTCTTCTCTTTGAATGGATTATAGTAGTACCTTAAGTTTATTCCGATGCGGAATTATAATAGATCAAGTAATACGATCAGCAGTTAAAGAGAAAAATGTGAGAAAATCTTCCTGGAGCTAAAAGGTGAAATTGGTAATGACCAAGAGCTGGCATTGCTTAATGGAAAAAAAAGGAGACTTTGTGCTTCCAACGACGCTTCGCATAAAGGGTTAGGTAGACCGACATTTGGTAGTATTGAATATGAGGACGTATAGGTATCAGGATATTGTGACAGGTTTCAGTTTGAAACGGTTGATTCCCTTCTAAGGGATGGATATAATTGATTCCTCTCCCGTGGGTAAACTTCCAATCTGATGATGATTATTTCGTTAACTATGACTGCTTATGATTCCACCTGCTTGGAGGTTCATAGAACTATTCTTCAAGTTTCGAAACTGGTCTCCTTAATGTTACCAGTAGGGGGGTAGATTGATCAAAATTTCCCTGAGTCTGGAAAGGAATTCGGTGAATTTTGGCAAACCTTGTCTTTCTGATTATCAGAGAAGGTCATGAAAGAGAGTAGAAACTGGAGCAAACCCTGTGATTTGGGTAAGGATGCTGTAAAATGGGTTAGTAAACGGACCCTGAGCATTACAATCGACGGTAGTGATAAAATGATGAAGTGAGATTGGACGAAAATAGGAAATGTAAGTAAGAAACTAGCCGGACGGAGAAACTCCGGGATTGACTTAAGTGAAAAGGCTGTTATGCCAGGAATGGTAAGCTTGCGTGGCACGCGGGATTGATAAGAATAGTTGAAAAGATAAAAGTGGAGGAAAGGTGACCGGAGACGGTGCCGAGTAGTCGATTGAGACTTATATGGAGTAAAGTTTTGGAAAGGTAGAAAGGTATCAAAGAAGAAGGCACTATGCCGGCAATTGCTAGAAAAGTAATGCTATTAGCCAACCCCTAAAATCATATATATTTTTTTATTTTTTATTTTAGAGTGGCCAGTTGAGGCCAAGTCACAAAGGATTATCGAGTGACTAGACCAGCAATGAAAGGACAAAGCAGGGTTGCTTCTAAGAAAGCACCGACTGCAAGGGCTTCTGATATAAAGGAAACATTAATGAGATCGTAGGAATCTTCTGCTGAACAACCCATGTTTTGATTGGGAATTCACTAGACCTTTTTGGGATGGGGTCACCCATACTGAAGTGACTCATGTGTATATGGTTGTCCAAGATTTCGAGTAAAATGGAAGTATAGTTACTTGAGATGTATGATGTTAGGGTATCATGAATACCATGAATATATTATGACGGAGGAAAGTAAACAATGAAGGTATATGAAGAGGGTATAGAAAAGGTCAGAAATTGAACAGTATGCTGTAGGAATTTTGTCTGAGGCAAGTACCTTTGCGAAGAACGATAAGCACTAAGAGATTCACGTTGAACTCGACCAATATCTTCCAGAACATCCTTGCTACCATTAACAAGTTCGGTAAGAGAAGAGATAGGCATACCTTGCCTTTTTGGAAGGCCAAATAGGCTGACAACTACCTGAAAGAAGAGGGTGGCATTAAACCACCGATCGATTATCAAATGAGAATGATTGAAAAGAGACCTTTATTAAGGATACATGATCTGATTGCCAATTATAAGATGCTAGAATTCCTTGGCAGTTGAATTAAGGATAGGATATCCATAAATTAAGACAAACCCTGGGGAATGCACAAGGGGTGGCATTAACCCTAATAACGACATTATGACTTCAGATGATATGAGCTGGACTTGCTAAGGCAACAATGACCGGTAAGGATTATTAAAAAGAGTTCTGGAAAGATCATAGATAGAATTATTAGAGTATTGATCAATGACATTTTGATATACCCGGTACCCAGAAAATACCGGAGGAATGATAAGGATGGCCTATGAAACCTTACAAGGAAAAAAGGTAATATTCCGAACTTCAAAAATGGAAGTTTGGTAAGGAATGTATGACATCGTAACAATAATGCCAGATGAGGCATGTATGAAACCCTGAGGAAGTATGGGTTGAACCTATAAAGGTTGAGATTATCCTAAGATAAAGAAAGAACTAAGAAAAGAAGTATCCTAAGTAGGATTGGGAATAAACGTGATAAAGTTCCCACGGGTAGGTGGAAGCAATGACTTATGGAAATGACTGATAGTTATATTTTCTCCTTCAGCAGAGCTTAAGGGAGAATGCTTTAACCCAACAGTGATGGGAATGAGGTAGAAAAAAAAAACTTGAGTTGGAATGTACCTAGAAAACATGGGTTACAAGAAATCATTATCATCAAGAAAGGCCAATGAGGTGGCCGACAATCTAAGTATAAAGGAATAATTACAAATGTTCATACCGAAGAAACAGGATGATATTTGGAAGGACCTTGAAGGTCATATCGGAATGGAGGAATTTACATTCCTTCTGATGACTGTGCAAGAATTGACAGTAATAATAGTTTAAGTAAAGATTCGATTCCTGATGGAGTCTTAAGCATATTACGTACCTTAGAAGGTCCCGTTTTGAGGCAAACCAGGACCATGGTACAAAATTGATGAAGTAAACCGTTAAGTTTCCAGTCTTTTATGGAAGATGCATAAGTGATAGTTTCATCAACCGGACCTAGCTGCGATGCTTGAAACTCTTCTGCAATTCTATCTGCTTCATGTTATATCTACATCAAGTTCAGGAAGTGTTCCTTATGGATAAGGAATAATGATTACTTTGTCTCCCTAAGGGATGAAACCCGTAGGATTAGTTATTAACGCACTACGTAAACAACAAGCGATGGTGATTCTTCTAAGAAAGGAGATGACAACGTAAAGATAAAGAAAGTGCTGCTATTGATAAGCTAAATGGCATGTTGATGAATGACAAGCAAGTTTGTGTTAGTGTACTTCTGCACAAACAAGATAGAGAATATGAGGTTGATAATTCGTGATGCTAAACGTATTCCCGTAGAAAGAATTAATGAGACTTGGAGGGAAGGGCGGTTGAGCCCGAGACTTATTGGGCCACCTGAGAGTTTAAAAGTGTTCGGACGGCGGTATTCGAGCCAGCCTTACCCCCAAAACTTATAGCACGGTCATAACGGGTTTTCATGTGGCCAGGCTACGCCAGTAAACTGCAGATGCTCGATAGATGATAAGAGCATGAGCCGGTAGATATACGACCTGGTCTGACTTACGAAAGACAACCTGTGGAAAATCACGGATAGAAAAGAACAAGTGATGAGAAACAAGGTTGGCAGAAGTAGATTATAGGAATCTAAGTTAAAGGGATCGGGCCAGATTCATTTCGGAAAGTTTAAATTGGAATAACGTGATGATTATAGAATAAATGTGATGGAATACCGATAAAGAGGTACCAAGTGCAAAAAGGTGTCTCAATAAAGAGGTGAAGGTGAAAGTAAATAATAGAAATGAGTAAGAATCAGCTAATAAGAAGGATGTGATTGATAAAGAAAAGGCTGGGGAAGCAACTATGGAATGAGAAGCAAGGAATGTTATGAATGGGTTTTCTAATGAATTCTCAGGATGACAACCTGATAGTGTCAATATTATAGTTATGAAAAAGCTAGTAACATGATATTGGATGTCAGTAATAATGATGTCAAGTGAGAAATCTAAGATTTAACCTGAAAGGTTGAAGGATTTCCCGAATGTGAGTATCGCTAAGATTGAACAAGAGTATTTGTCCATAGAATAATGGACAAAGCAGCAAGATATGTTGACACATGAGATTGCGATCAAATAGTATTGGATATAATTATGATTAATTTCTTCTTTGATAAACCTCTATAGTTCAGTGGTAAATTCTGAGTATGATATTCTACAATCATGAAAGCTTTCTATAATCCTTTAGAACTCTTTTCTCTTCTTCTCTCTTATTCATCTTCTTTATGAATTGAGAAGAACAACCCTTTTAGGAGGGGAGGTACTGCTACGTGACTATCTGTCTATGTGATAGAAGTCTAAGTGGAATGCCATGACTTGTTTAATTGCTTGTCAAGTACTAAAGGCTGGCCCCCTTCTGTACTAACTATGCAATATAACAAATGTTCAATTGATCATAGTGATCTCTCAATAAATCTTTCCACTTCACTATATTGATCGAGATTGCGAAGATTAAAGCGATCAGGAAATGCACAGTACGAGCGAGGTTACCTCCGAATTCGTAGGGTGATAGTGATACCAATGTTACTGCAGGTATCAATAAGGATAAGACTGAGTAAGAGTATAACCCGGATAGTGAGTTGTACGAAAAGTAGCAACGTTGATGGAAAAAGGATACAGTATGAATTGTAGCACTAGAAGATGTGCTGAGGAAGGGTAGAACGACTTAGAATTGACCGGGAAGCTAAAGAGTGAACGACAGGCAAACGACTCTTTGCTTCCTACCTGATTCCGGGACGGAATCCTTTTAAGAAGGGGAGACTGTAAGAACCCCAAATTTTGGATATAATTAAAACTTTTTATTAAGTAATGATAAAATGAGGAACAATAATTCCGACAACAAGGTCACCAGCTCTAATGAATGGTGGTTTCAAAGAACAATGATTGTAATGAATGGATATTGCTTTGGACAATGATCCTGATGCATTGGTATATTGTCAGAATAGAGTAATTCGATGGTTGAGGACCTAGATAAGAATAATCTACCATCCAGGAAGGAGCTAATGGATCCTTGAAGGGAAATGAGTACGTGCACAGTGTTTCCCATACGTGCATAGTATTTCCCGTACGTGCATAGTGTTTCCTGTACGTGCATAGTAATTTGGTGGATGAATAGTGATTTTGTAAGTTGGAAAACTTTTCACTCCACCCTATGTACGGGACGTGATATGGATGTTTTGAAGTCATATTAGTAATACGCGGAGGAAATAAGTGAATGCAGAGACGATCGGAATTCAGAAATTCCAAATTCTTTTCGGTATAATATTTGACCGGACAGTGGATTAAATATTATTATAATCCAAGAATTGAGATTTTAACTTTGAGGATTTGATATTTTGGGATGTTATTATATTTGATTTAAGAATGAAGGTAGGAAACCACTGAGGAGTGGTTATGGCTACAATGTAATAATTGATATTTGGAAAGAATGAATGGAATTCGACCTTATTATGTTTATGTCTTGAAGAATGCTAAAGGGTGACAACATAGGTAAGAATAATCTATCTTCTAAGGGATTAAGATATGGCAACTTCAAGCAAGAGAATACTCTCATGTCATCCAGATCGATAACGATTAATCCAATAGTTCCGTAAAAAGGTTAAGGAACGATCAAAAGAGAATACGAACAATTATACAACCCTAAGAGAACAAGTAAAGAATACAGAATGAATAATGTTTTGGTGGGAGTATATAATAATATGAGATGACACTATATAGAAGTATTCGGAACGGATTTCCGAGTTTGTATTAGTGATCCAGGGGAAAATAAGTGTATGTAAAAGCTGTCGGATTTTGAAAAACCGCACTTTTATTTTCTCCGAGAGTTCCCTGGACACTGATAGCCTTAAGTATTTAACGAATGGATTTAAGGAATATAAATTGGAAAGTTAGAATGAAAGATGGAGAATGAAAGTATTAATATTAAAGAGGATTCCCGGTAAACCCTAATTAGAAATCCGTGAAATATTCTCACGAACGATCAATCGAAACGGGTAATAACCGGACACAGAAACAAGCAGAGGAAGCAAGAGTCTTGTGCAAGATACTAGTATAAATATCTAGTAACTAAACTAGAGGCAAGGAACTAGCACCTTAGAGGAAGAACTAAGTACTTAGCAAGTAACTACCTAGTTAAGCTCTAACCACCATAAAACCAACACATGTCTTGCCATTTCATCATCCAACACCTCATCACTTTAATAAAGTGATTTTTGCAAGATATTATGTTGTAAGTGGATGAGATTAAAACACAAAAATCAAAAGAACCAAGCAACTCTCCCCCCCCCCATTTCAAAACCATTCGGCCTTACCCTTAAATTCAAAATCCAAACTCCACCTTCCCACCATTGTTTGTTCTTGAAATTTTTAAGGTGAGACTTATATTTCATAAAACTTATCTCCTCAAAATCTTAGCTTCAAACTCATCCTTTTCCATTTTCAAAAAAATCAAACAAGAGGAGGGTGAATGGTGTTCATCATGTACTAACTTTGTTTTCTTGATTTTTCATGGTTGATCTAGCAAGCATAATCACTCCTAAGGACCATACAAGGCTTAGTAAGGCTATATCACTATCTAAGGAAGGTATAAAGCTCTTGAAACCCTAACCCTTGTTTGAGATTTAAGCATGTTTATGATAGTTATAACTTAGTTATGGTTATGTTAAGATTATAAGCATGATTATGTATGGATTTTGGATTAATGATGTAAATAGCTAGATGAATGGAAAGGCATTGCTTGGCCTCAGTTCATGTATAGAAGTCATGTATATGTTGTTTGGGTTGGATACTATGTTTATGGGAAGATTCGAAATTGGTAGATATTCGATTTACAGCCGTTATAATGCCCGATTTTACAATACCATGTTTTGTATGCCATTTTCCATGTCGAACCCCTACTGTCCAGAGACCTTATCTGCCATGATAGGATAGGTAATGTTCTAAGCTTCGTTTTGATATAAAGATCACGTGAAACGGACTTACGGTTTAGGATTTATGACCAAATTACTAAAAGTAGTTCGAATCCGTAAACGAAAGTTCGTAACCAAAATTGAACCCTCGTAAGCTATGTAACGTCATGGCGAATCTTGGTAAATAAATACTAGGGGTAAGAAGGAAGGTGTGAAAGAAAACCGTATGTCAAAAAGAGCATTTTTCGATTTATTAAAAATGTTCGAGTCAAGGTTAAACGCGAACGAACCCCTAAAAGACGACTCTTTTATAACTTCGGTAAAACACTTAGAAAACGGGCGATAAAACTCGGAGTATAATATTGGTTCGTAACGATCAACCTTAGAACTCATATGACTTAAGTATGTCCCAAGTATAAGTGCAGTGACATGTCGAATTAACGAACGAATGTCGGGTCGGATCAGTGATAATAAGTAATCCACTAAAAGGGGTATAACGAGATAACTCGAGAACGTGTTTCGATTTAAATATAACTTAACTTTTAATATGTTAAGTGATTAATCCCGAATGCCTTGGCTATTTATAGATCACCAAGCTGAACCGGGACCCGCTACCACTACCCCTTACCGTACTCGACTACCAGGCAAGTTTCAATTCCCTTCTTTTAGGCTGTTGTTGTGATTGAATAAATATATATATATGATTGCTGATATACATATGCCATTGAATGCATGTCTACTTTCAAGTTGAATTGATATACTTGTTCCCTGAATGTTATTGTTGGCTTATAAGCTAGATAGTTATATATCAGTTATAAGCCGGTTATTGTAAGACCCTCATAGAAGGGCGTATACATCTTATTAATCAAATATAGACCGGGAGTCAATATTCCTTGTTATATCGAGATTACTTCGGAGGAAAATATTTAAGTAAATATTTTCTATTATTCAGGCGACGAATATTATTTGAATATTCGTTCGAGATTATTTATTTTAATGATCCTTACTTCAAATAATTATTTGAACGTAATCATTCGACGAATAATATTTGTCAATATTCATTCAGAGTCGAATTGATTATCGATTATTATTTCGAATATTCCTTTAAAGCTTGGATTACTAAATGAATATTACTGGATATTCATTTAGAATATTATTCATTAAATGAATATTACTTTATCAATATTCATTTAAATTCCTAATTAATTATGAATATTATTTTGAATATTCATCTAGGGTTCTATTTAATCATCGAATATTATTTTAAATATTTTAAATATTCCTTTCAGGACTTATTAAGTAATGAATATTATTTTGATTATTCATTTGATTATTTAATTGTGCAATAAATATTCTCTCGATATTTCTTCATGAATTATTTGGGAAATACTCTGATTAAAGATATTCTTTCATATTCCTAAATAATCTGTAAAATATTCTCTGAATATTTATTCCATGCTTAGAATAACCTCGATAGGGTTTATCTTCTTCGATTATTACAGAAAATATATCGGAGTCATATTATTATTAATCTTATATCAAGAAAGGTTCTCAGACATCATTCTTCTTTGAGTCTATCCCCTTAATAATAAGGGAACCTTACTTGGAAAATGTTATTTATCTTGTCGACTTCCCGGTCATAAAGTATTCCCTTCACTCGCAACTCGGGTGTTGTTGACTTATTAAGTCGTTGCTTACCTTCTCATCTTTCGAGGGGTAAGATTACTGGAACAAGTTGATATCCGTTACCAAGTAATAGCTTGGGAGTTATTGGTAAATTTTCCTTTCCAACTAGATACGACTACTTTGTGGAGTCTTATCAACAAGTATTATACTTGGGGAAAGGGGGACGAACGTTACATTCAGAATCATGAATTCTATTTGAACTAGGAGTCGTGTAAGGGGCCGAGTAGCGCCGGTCCATCCCCTTTGGCCCAACCGTTGGCCGGGGAGAGCTAGTAAGGCGGTATACAAGTAAAGCCGTCAGTTCTTCCTTCTACCGGTAGTAAATCTAAATTGAGCTGTACGATCTCGACTGATCATCAAGATTGGAACAGCGGGCGCGGTGAATACTCCATCATTGGTTCATCATCCAAACTTATTTATTTCCTGCAACATGATTACTGTTGGCAGAGCTGGAAAAATGTTCATAACTGGAATTGCAACCTTTTCATGCAAGTTCCTCTTCTTAATAACAATGAGAATATCTCGCTTACTGTTGATGTAGCAGATATTTCTACAAACAAATACTTTAAGTTACCTTGTAACTTCATCGTTCATATTATACTGGCATCATTTCCGTAAATGCATGGCATATGGTTTGAAAGATACTTTTGAACTGTTCTATATTATCATTCAGTTATATATTATTGTTGGTGGGCTATTGCTCACCCTTGCTTTATTATTATATCACAACAACAGCTAGACCAGATGACTCGCACAAGGCGCACTCGACGCGGGCGAGGACGATGAGACTACCAGAGCTGAAGAAGAAGCTATTGGTAGGGTATATTTATTCTTTCGGTACCAAGAATACGGTCTACTATGACTTATGTAAATGGATGGCAAAGAGTATGTATTTATATTGAAATTCTTTTGGATTGTAAGAACTCATAATGTGATTAATAAAACTTTGATTGTTACTCTGATTTCATCTCTGGGACTATAACGGGTGTGTTTTATATTGTTGTGTTGGGTTATAGAGACGTAATTTATTTTATGTTAAGGAAAGTTCAATTGTTGTGGACAGAATTGGAAACTGTAACCACCGGATCCCGGACCCCGGATCTGGGGGTGTTACAAGTTAATTATAGTTATCTGGCGTATATGTGAAAGTGATTCAAAATCTATGGTTTCAAATTTTGAGTAACAAATATAAATGCAAATTTACAGATCGGAGTCCCAATTAATCACCTGTAAAGCAAAAAAAACGAATTCAATTTAGAGAAAAGAGAAGAGAAGAGAAAAGGGAGAAGAAAAGAGAGAAGAGAATAGAGTTTTTTGATTAACAGAGAGTTTTTCAAGTTCTTCCATATTCCTTCGAGGTGAGATCGAGAGAGTAGAGATCTTAGACAAGAGAGAGAGTAGATATGGTAATTACGGTTTAAGGGAAAACTAAGCTTGTAATACTTTCGTTCAAGTGAAAAGGGGGGAAAATGAAAAGTTGTAGTTTTCATTTGGGGGGAAAAAGACCGCCCATTTTTCAACTCGGGATTGAGTTATTAAATTTACTACTGTATAATATAAAAATAAAATAAGTACATATGTATTTATATAAAACATAAATTAATATTTTCAGTATACTTTAGATTATATATAACAGTTAAATAATCTCAAAAATTATAATATAAAAATTATTAGATTGGGTAATTGAACGGTCAACTAGTACTTTGACCGGAACCCCTAAAAAGGGTTTCGTCAAGGTTGAAGGATTCGATTTTTTAAAAAATATTTCTCGACCACCCAACCATACGGGAATCAAGATCCATCATATTTAATGTTATTCCCAAAATTTTAGAAAAACAAAAATTTATTTGATCGGGTAATTCAACGGTCAACTCTCATTTTTACCGGAACCCCTAAACAGGGTTTCGTCAGGGTTTAAGGATTCGATTTTTTAAAACATATTTCTCGACCACCCAACCATACAGGAATCAAGATCCATCATATTTAATGTTATTCCTAAAATTTTAGAAAAAACTAAACTTATTTGATCGGGTAATTCAACGGTCAACTATCACTTTGACCGGAACCCCTAAACAGGGTTTCGTTAGGGTTTAAGGATTCGATTTTTTAAAAATATTTCTCGACCACCCAACCATACGGGAATCAAGATCCATCATATTTAATGTTATTCCCAAAATTTTAGAAAAAAAATTTTATTTGATCGTGTAATTCAACGGTCAACTGTCACTTTGACCGAAACCCCTAAACAGGGTTTCGTCAGGGTTTAAGGATTCGATTTTTTAAAAAATATTTCTCGGCCACCCAATCCTACGGGAATCAAGATCCATCATATTTAATTTTACTCCCAAAATTTTAGAAAAAAAAATTTATTTGATCGAGTAATTCAACGATCAACTATCACTTTGACCAGAACCCCTAAACAGGGTTTCATCAAGGTTTAAGGATTCGATTTTTTAAAAAATATTTCTCGACCACCCAACCATACGGGAATCAAGATCCATAATATTTAATGTTATTCGCAAAATTTTAGAAAAAAAATTTATTTGATCGGGTAATTCAACGATCAACTATCACTTTGACCGGAACCCCTAAACAGGGTTTCGTCAGGGTTTAAGGATTCGATTTTTTAAATATTTCTCGGCCACCCAACCATACGGAGAATCAAGATCCATCATATATAATGTTATTCCCAAAATTTTAGAAAAAAAAAATTATTTGATCGGGTAATTCAACGGTCAACTGTCACTTTGACCGGAACCCCTAAACAGGGTTTCGTCAGGGTTTAAGAATTCGATTTTTTAAAAAATATTTCTCGGCCACCCAACCATACAGGAATCAAGATCCATCATATTTAATGTTATTCCCAAAATTTTAGAATTTTTTTTTATTTGATCTGGTAATTCAACGGTCAACTGTCACTTTGACCGGAACCCCTAAACAGGGTTTCGTCAGGGTTTAAGGATTCAATTTTTTTAAAAATATTTCTCGGCCACCCAACCATACGGGAATCAAGATCCATCATATTTAATGTTATTCCCAAAATTTTAGAATTTTTTTTTATTTGATCGGGTAATTCAACGGTCAACTGTCACTTTGACCGGAACCCCTAAACAAGGTTTCATCAGGGATTAAGGATTCAATTTTTTAAAAAATATTTCTCGGCTACCAAACCATATGGGAATCAAGATCCATCATAGTTTTTAAAAAAAATTATTTGATTGGGTAATTCAACGGTCAACTAGTACTTTGACCGGAATAATATATTATATTGATTCGATTTTAAATTATATAAATATTTTCAATATTGAGAGCACTTCACCACACTTGAATAGTTTATTCCCCTCAATAAATAATATAATATAATCTACATATATAAAAATAAAAATTATTTTAATTCTATTAATATAGTAGTAATAAGGTAAAGAAGAAAATCTAAGTACATAGTTTATATATTAGTGACTGAGTAAAAAACCAACTGTCATGGTTGGTGTAGCGGTTATGTTGTTGAACCTATAGGGAGGAGGTCGTGAGTTCGAACCTCAGCTACTTATATTTTTAGTTAACAAGCATTTTCATTACAATTTATTGTGGACACGTGGCAGCCTGTACAAATGACACGTGGCAGGGCTGCTACTTATATTTTTAGTTAACAAGCATTTACATTACAATTTATTGTGGACACGTGGCAGCCTGTACAAATGACACGTGGCAGGGCTGTGGGTCTACACCTGACACGTGGCAGTGGGGCCCGCGTGCCACGCGGGCAAAGTGGTCCCCCCAACGCCACGTGGCAGTGGGTCCCACCAACTGACACGTGGCAGTGTGGGCCCTGTGTCATGTGGCAGTGGGACCCACGTGCCACGTTGCAAAAGTGGTCCCAGTGCCACGTGGCAGTGGGACCCACCACCTGACAAGTGTTAGTATGGTCCCTACGACACGTGGCAGCGGGGCCAACGTGACACGTGGTAGTGGGGGGCCCACGTTACACGTGGCAATTTGTCACACTGACACGTGGCAGTGGGGCCCACACTGACACGTGGCAGTGGGGACTCACACTAAAACGTGGCAGTGGGGACCCACGTGACAGGTGGTAGTTTGTGGGGTCCTGTGACACATGGCAGTGGACCCATGTGCCACGTGGCAGATTGTGGTCCATGTGACACGTGTCAGTGGGGCCCAAGTGACACGTGGAAGTGGGCCCACTTGACACGTGGCAATTTGTCACACGTGGCACTTGTAGCATTCAAATGTAACACTGATTACAGCAAATGTAACACTACTTCTTGAAAATGCAACACTTATATGGGACCCACATGTTCATTCATTTTTATATTTATAAATGTTAAAAAATAGCAAATGCAACGCTTAATCGCTACTGTAACACAACGAATCTATTGCAACAGTACATGTTCTACGGTACCTTCACAGGTAATCTAACACAATCTAAACAATGTTTCAGTAGGTCAGAAAAGGTACCTCTAATGTAACACAAAGTGGGCGTTACAATAGAAAAGCATTGCGGATGCCCATCTATGGCGTAGTGTATATCCAACCATAGGGCCGGGTGATTCAACAAGGGTAGAATGTTCGGGAGCAGGAGGTTAACCCCCCACTTTGCAGGACTGGAAATAGCTTCTTGCATCATAGAACACATATTCTCTATTAAAATAAATTTTTATGGATTTCCGATACTCTGTTTTTCTGTTCGTATTTGCCATTACTATTGTTTGTACCTTTGATCATTTGACTTTCAATACTAATTTATGTTCATTCGATCATGAAGTGCTAAAACCTTTACATATATTTGGTGTCTTTGACATGTTCATATCTTATATATTAACTAGCTCATAACCTGTGTAAAACATGGGTTATTTTAAAAAATTTATAATCTTTTTTATAGTTTAGTAAAGAATAGTTTAGTAAAGAATTTGAATCTTACAATTTTGTATATAATAATTTTTAGTATTAAATATAAATTAATATGTTGTTGGCATTAATATGCTGTTGACGGAAATTGAATTTTAGACCTCTTTATGTAACAATTTCTAGTATTGTTGTATTTAACAGTCATGATCCATTTGAGTTGAAGTTGTGAATGAGATACACTACGCCATATATGGGCTATCGGAACATATTTTTCATGGATGTTGCTAGAATATGTTACCTTAGCATGTTACTTTGGACCTAACATAACATTTTATTTTTTATGTTACCTTAGCCACAAACTTGATGTTACCTTAGCTTTAAAGTGTTGGATGTTAGCAACATACATGATATGTTACCTTAGATCATTAATAAATTTAATTTTAATTTTTTTATTAAAAGTTAAATATTTTTTTAAAAATTACGTTTACCTTTAAATTAGTTGACTCTTATAAAAATAAGAGCTTACCTTTAAATTATTAAAAGATAAATATATTAAACTTTTAAGATTTAAAAGTTTATAAATAAGATATTGGATGGTATACAAATCTTATAAATAATAAATTCATACAATTCTAAAATAGGAATTTTAAAAGTAATAAAAATGTAAAATATGAATTAAAAAATAATATTAATATACGAATAATATGAATCTCCCCCAACTTTAATATGAATATTGATATTTTATTCAACATAATTATGAATTTTAAAATTTTAAAAATTTTATAAACGAATTTAACAAATACAAAATCATGAAATGTAAAAATATAAATTTCTAAAATAATAAATATTAAAATTTGAATAAATAAATTTCTAAATTAATAAAATACATAAAAATAATTAATAAATTTTCTTTTAAATAATTAATAAATGTATCGAATGAAAAAATGATAAAAAAAACACATAGTATCAACTGCAAGCACTGTATTAATTGGAAGAGCGGCAATCTTTCCGCCCAAAATTTCACCCAAATTTTCACCAATTCCCTCTCCCTCTTACCTTAATCTCTCATACACCTCTCTGACTCTTTGACTCTAACACCTCTCTCTCTCTCTCTCCCCCAACTTTCAAAATCTTGGCTTCGTACGTAATTGATTTTGAGATTTTGGTTTGAGGGTTTCGCTCGAGACTTTGGTCTTCAAAACAGGACTTCTTCAAATTAGGAGTTTTAATATTGAGTTTAATTGATTCTATTTTTTCACTTAAACGTCAACTAATCGATCTCAATCTTTGGTTTTAGGGCTTCTTCAATTTGGGTTTTGCATTTTAGGGCTTTGAATTCAGTGGATTTAGGCTTTTCTTCGGTTTGAGCTTTGAGGTTTGTACTTCGATTTTAAATCTACTCTTCTCCGACAGGTCATCTCTCTCTCTCTCTCTCTCTCTCTCTCTCTCTCTCTCTCTCTCTTAAAGAACTGGTCTCTTCAATCTTTATCAACCTTCTCTGGTAGAAAATATTAGTAGTATGAATAATTATTGTAATAGAGATAATAAGGGTGGTTGCTATTTTCATCCAACAGAAGTTGTTATAGGAGTATGTCATATGTGCTTACATGAAAGGCTAACAGTTTTGGCTTCAAAGCAAACTCATCATAGACAGAGCAGGAGCACTGTTGTAAGAAACCACAGTTTCAGTCATGACCAGAAGCCTCTGGCCAACGTTACTACTTTACGAAAGATCTTTGCTATAGGTTCTTTGCTCAACCGTTTCGAATTTCGAAACCGAAAATCTGATGATCAGGACTTTAGTGATGCATCCTCCAGTCATGAAGGTTGGTCCATTTAGTTTTAATCAAAATCTTTCTACTATCTATATTTTCATTGTATATGATTCCCTTGTGAAGTTCTTGTGTTTCTGCTAGCTCAGGAAATTGGTTTAAAATTACAGATATTTTTTGTTAATGTAGAGTAACAAAATGTGAAATTATGTTGAAACTGTAAATGTAATTGTTCTCTAATAGTTAGAAGGATTAAACATGATCCCTACATTTATAGGGGATCAGGTAAAAACTCAACATTATTTGATACTATATTTAGTTCTTGTCATCAGCTTTTTGGTCATGTTGAAACAAATTATGAATATAGAAATGTACATCATTCACGTCCTATATTACACTCTTACATTTATTACCAAACCAAACATAGCCGGTGTATCCTGCTCGTAGAGCTGGTGAATGGTCTGGTAGAATACGTTTAATCCTATCTTCCTAAATGTGAGTATTCACTTAAGAGATTACTTTGCATATAAGAATGTGATCAAGTCAAAACAATTTCAAGGTTACAGAAAATTTACAAACTTAAGGCAATAGTTTTTCGAATAAATGTAAAGGAGATAGTATACATGATTCTGATTAGCCAATATAGATTTAGTTACTAATTCCTTATTGAAATTGTTAGATTGATACATTATTAAGATTTTCGGTTGAGAATGCAAATTAGTTATTTAGCAAAAAAAAAAAAGAATGCAAATTAGTGATACTTAATTTAACCATCTCCTGTTTGTAAAGCAACAGGGTAAGAGGCTAAAGATAGTTGACATTTTTTTAATTCACCGTCTCCTTTTCCCTTTCCGGGGTTAAAGATTTTTGGATGAGAATGCAAATTAGTGATACTTAATTTAATCATCTCCTGTTTGTAAAGCATAGTGTAAGTGACATGTATCAGCTATGATGGTATAAGTAGGCACGCGGAGCTTTCTCTAATGAAAAATTAATTATTGAAGAACCAGTTGGGATAGGCAAGGAGTCCATTTAATGTATGAAATTGACAGTTGCAACATAGAAAGCAATTTTGATGAATAGCTGTATATAAGTTACAATTGCTAATTTATGTGCAAATTAAAGGCTTGTCCAGAACCGAAGCAGCAGGCATATAATATCGGATTTTTGGATAAACTAAAGTACATTGTTTATGACAGGACAATAGAATATGTGCATATTTAGCAGATGAAGTAAATACTCTTAACGACTTCTATTCATTAAGCTTTTGACCTTGTGCAGGCCTACGATGGAATTATTGTAGGCGAGCATTCACGAGATACTGATCTTGATGTAAGGAGCACATTTGTTTTTCTCGTATCACTGTGTATTGTCAAGGCGACTGACCTTATGTACTTTCTCAGGTCAATCCAGTAAAGAATAAGGAACTCTCGAATATGAGGTCAGCAAATAAGAATTAGACAGTGAAGCTATCTCCTCCTTGCCTGGTATGTTCTGTTTAGCCACCAGCAAATTTCCTCGATTGCGCTTTTCAATTTTATGTTGTCATATTTAATTTTCTAAATAGTAATTGTCACCAAATTGCACTTGGGTAAGTCGTATGCAATTGTAAAAGCAGATGCATCACAGTGATGCAAGCAACAATGTTGATAACCCATAATATCAAAAGGTTCAGCTAATAAAAATACAAAAGGGTGTCTCATAGTATTTGTAAGACAACTATAAAGCTACATACAAAAACTCAGGAGAATCACACCTCCTCTGTATGTCAAGATATATATTACAATCTTGTGTCTACCTATACAGAAACAGAACCATCCATATTCATCCCTTAGCTTACCAAGCAGTGTATAGGTTAAGACTTTTATCAAAATAAAAGGCAATTAACTTGAACTTGGCATCAGGAGTTCTGTCCGCAGGAAAGAACTGTGAGATGGAACATTTAGCAAAAGATTTTGATCAAATTGTTCATAAACCGGAAAGAATCCAGCGTTAAATAGGTATTATCATGAGGCAAGGCCAATAGGCTTTTTGGACTGAAGCAAGCTTTCTGTATCATGCAGATTTCTTCAAAGACCTGAAACAGATCAAGCAACTGTACAAAGGATAAGAGACGCAATCAAAGAATGGAAATTACGGTGCAATTAATCAACTACACGAAGAGTGGTGAGCAATTGTTTTCAGCTGATTCTCTAACATCTAGAATTTTCTTTTTTCTCATGAGCTTGGAATTATTTCTTCTTTGCACAATATCAAAAATTAAAGGGAAGACAATTGCATCCGCTGGCCTTTTCTGTTGCCTGTTTCCCTGAACATTGTCTCTCCTATAATTAACATATATTGCTCTTCTTTATTTTTATTGCAGACCAAGGCCGGAGATGCCGCCAAGGGTGGAAAAGAAGAAATGAGCATTAGGATTTTTCTTTACCATCTTTTTTGTACTTAGAAACTATTTATTTTTGTCCAATGTGATGATATTAGGGTAATACTTATGACATTGGAAGATTACCATTTTCGGATGAACAGGATATTTATTTTGGGATGCATAATTTGTATGTGCAATTTTTTTCAATTTTTTCTTGAAATGATGTTGCATTAGCTAATGGAAATGTTGCTAAATAAAAGCTAATGTAGCAAAAAAAATGTTGCACTAGGTCAAATAATGTTGCCAACAAATGTGGCTACAACAATGGGGGCCCATAGTGGGGTCAGAGTGGATCCTAATGTGGGCCCTTGTGGGTCCCACTGTGGGCCCCAATTTTTTTAAAAAAAATCTCTAAGGTAACACATATATTAAGTTGCCGTAGAACTCAATTTTGTTGCTATAGCAAGCTACGGTAACATAAAACTGCATGTTACCTTAGGGATCAAAGATGTTACCTTAGACACCTAAGGCAACATGCTGAGAGCTATCACCAGAAAAATGTTACCTTAGCTACTTCATGGGCCTAAGGTAACATATAATGTACCTGCTGTAACATTTTTTTGGTGTTACAGTAGGCTGTTTATGGTGTAGTGATATAACCAAAAATGATAACACTACAAGAAAACAAGGCTAAATATGACCAAATAAATTCGATCGCGGCTAAATATGATCGAATTCGGTCGACCAATTTCGACCCGGCTAAATATGACCGAATTTGGTTGAATTTAGAGTCTGTCGAATTTAATCGGTCGAATTTATTAATAAATTCGACCGATTTTTTTTTCGGTCATATTTAGTAGCTACTAAATTCGACCGTTATTTTTTGTTCGGTCATATTTATGAATATGACCGAATTCGGTCATATTTAGGAGCTACTAAATTCGACCATTATTTTTTGTTCGGTCATATTTATAAATATGACCGAAGTCATATTTAGTAGGGAAGCGGGAAAATTGCCGCCCATTTTTCCCCCAGATTTGGGAAATTTGGTCAAATTTATAAATATGACCGAATTCGGTCATATTTAGTAGGGGAGCTGGAAAATTGCCGCCCAAATTGTTTTCAAAATGTTGCCAAAATTTGGTCGAATTTATAAATATGACCGAATTCAGTTGTATTTATTATTTTCAGAAATTGAGAAAATATTATTAAATATTTAAATGTTTGTACACATCATGAAAAAATATTTAAAATACAAGGATAATGTTATTCAAATGTATAAATTTAGCTTGTGCGTAAAAAATATTCATACGATAGGAGAAAGTTAAATTTTTATTTAGTAGACTGTTTAAATAAATTAAATAAGTATATAATTAATTTGAAAAAATAATATTAAATATTTAAATGTTTGTACACATCATTAAAAAATATTTATAAATAAAAGGATAACATTATTCATATGCATAAATTTAATTGTATGTAAAAAATATTCATATGATAGGAGAAAGTTGATTTTTTATTGAGTAGATTGTCTAAATAAATTAAATAAGTAAATAATTATTTGTAAAAAATTAAAAAAAATATGAGAGTATCCGGAAATTAATTTGGTTTGGTAATTTCACCGTCAACTTGTACTTTGATTGTAATATATCCCTAAACACGGTTTCGTCATGATTTATTGTTTCGATTTTTTAAAAAATATTTCTTGACGACCCAACCGTACACTAGTCAAGATCCATCCTTTTTAATGTTATTCCTAACATTTATGAAAAAATAAATTCATTTGGTTTGGCAATTTAACGTTTAACTTGTACTTTAACTATAAACCCCTAAATAGGGTTTCGTCAGGGTTTAGTATTTCGAATTTTTTAAAATATTTCTCGATGACCTAACCACATGGTTGTCAAGATCCATCCTTTTAACTGTTATTTCCAAAATTTCAGAAAAAAATAAATTAATTTGGTTTGGCAATTTAATGGTCAACTTGTATTTTGACTATAACCCCTAAACAAGGTTTTGTTAGGATTTAGTGTTTCGATTTTTTTAAAAATATTTCTCGATGACCCAACTATACGGTGGTAAAGATCCATCCTTTTTTATATAACTGCCAAAATTTCATAAAAAACTAAATTAATTTGGTTTGGTAATTTAACGGTCAACTTGTACTTTGAGTGTAACCCCTAAAGAGGGTTTCGTCATGGTCTAGTGTTTCGATTTATTTAAAAATATTTCTCGATGACCCAACTATACGGAGGTCAAGATCCATTTTTTTAATGTTACTGCCAAAATTTTAGAAAAAAATAAATTAATTTGGTTTGGTAATTTAACGGTCAACTAGTACGTTTACTCGATCCCCTAAACAGGGTTTCGTCACAATTTAGTGTTTCGATTTTTTTAAAAATATTTCTTGATGACCCAACCGAACTACACTGAGTTCTGTATCATTTGAATAGTGCCCGGTTTGATCTCGAAAGTATTGGCTACAATGGCTGGCCTGATGATGCTCGACTGAATATCATCAATTTTTGGCTGAGAGTAGTCCATTAAAGCCTTTGGTACTGTTGGTGGTGCTGGTGCGTCTCCCATACTTAAAGCATCTGCTTGCTCTTTTGCGTGTTTAGCTTTAAAACGTGTTAGAATAAACTAATCAGGTACCTGAAACACACAATCAAGCCACTTGAATAGATGAGAAAGATTATCCAAGTCAATAAAACTTAACTACCACTGATGTCAAACACATAAACTAAAATAACAACGAAGTCCCCGGCAGCGGCGCAAAAAACTTGTTCACAATTTTCTACCCAAGTATACGCAGTCAAAAGTAATACGGATAAATAGGGATCGTTCCCACGAACACTCAGTGAAATATGTAAATGTGCCTATTCAACAATGTATGGCTAAATTATAATAGCTTGGTGAAGTAACAAATTTGGGTTGTTTTCTGGATTATTACTACTAAAAACTTACTAAGGTGATTTTACTTATATGAGTAAAAACACAGGGTTCCAACTTCATGAGTTGTTTCATCTAGATTAACCGTCAAGACTCAATGCAATGTGATTATTAAGGTAGTTAGTGGGAACACGAAGAAAGTACGAATTATCTTTCAATAAACTCACACCAATCCATAAATTCATCCACAATTAAGATAGAAGTTTTACGGGCATCAATTGCGTCCAAATCACTATATGTCTATGAGATTGGGTGACATAATCAATTTAATCACAAGTTCCACTATCAACTACATAGGGGAGTAATGTTCTTTCGAACCTATACTACCGATATGCGGAGAAAACGTCATAAGCCTATGCTAACATGGTAAGCCCTAATCTCTAAATCCAGTTTCGCATTCATTAAAGATTGACCAAATAGATGTTAGCTACGCATCTATATAAATTAACACAACCACATCAGGCAAACCTTATTTTTAATCACAAGCATATATTATCAAGACTATCAATTACTAGAATTCACAATTCTCTCCATTAGAACCCCATGAAAGTGTTTAGTTCATGATTGAACTTAGCACCATCATGGGTTCAATTGATAACATAATTAAAACAAAGAACTGAAAACAATTAATGATTGAGAATAGAGTGCTTGATAATAATCCAATAGATAACAAGTAGTAAGTTTAGAAGATTCAGGAAACAATATAGAAAAACCCTAGATCTTGACTTTGAGTGTGATTCTTCCTTGCCGTCACCTTGGAAGTTGTTTCCCCTTTTTATCTTGACCTCTCTACTGTGTTCTACAGACTCCCTTGCAAAGCTAATTAATTCTAAGTAATTCTCTATTTTTACAAGGGTTGGATGTGTTTATATAGGCACTCCAAGTCATGCCCAGCAAGAAAATATCCTAAATTACAATTAGAATTAGAAGAAACTACTTAAAAATTCAATCAGAACTCGAACAGGGGCAAAAGAGTCATTTTTCTACAACTCTGGCCGCAACCTGGCGCACCCTGCGCGAAATTGGAGGAGTCTGCACCAAGTCATTCGGCCTACGAGTACATTTCTGGCGCAGCCTGCTCAGTTTTTGGTGCAGACTGCCCAACAACATTCTGATGGATTTTTTTCCTACATGATTTCTTCGTTTTTCAGCCTTTTCTTCCCGTTCCTTTTGCATGAGCTTCCGTCTTTAATCCTCCTTGACTTGCATACTTCTTGGTAGCTGACAATAGCCTCCATTCTTCATTCCATAACATAAATCAACTCCAAAATGACGAAAACTTCACTCTTAATCGACATTTCTTCAACCCTGCACAATTACACAAAACACATCAAAACTACGACAAACTTGAGGCCAAAACAATCAATTTAAGCCGATTTGAAAAGCTCTAAATGGATATAAAATCCATTTATCACACCTTCAAACTTAAACCGATGTTTGTCCTCAAGCATAAATAATCAAAAACTATCTAACTAACTAGTACCACTTCCGTAGGTGATCACGATTGCATTTGGCATATGCAACAAGCCCTTTAAACCCCTAGGCAGCCCTAGTGGACGAGTAAGGTCTCGTGAGGGCCTATAGCGAATGTACCCACAAAATCCATTTAACCTAATGCAATGCATGAATTCAACTAATATGGAAAATGCAAAGATCCCCTTCAAACTCACCAAAACCAACTAACAAGCAAATATCTCAAAGAATGTGAATAAATCCAAGCAGAGCTCGACTAAATCCCCGTATACTAACAGTACATGATAGAAACGTGCGTGTGTGTAATAGTCATCAGAAATACTCCCAAAACTAGGTCGAAAATCATACATATCCTTCGCCAAGACAATCACAGGTTTATAAATAGAATAGACTGTAGACACTTCATAACCTAGGAACATCTCCATCCTTATTCAAGTTAGCCAGGAATTCATGCTTTATTACTACGACACTATATACAATACACATGCTTACTTAACCGTGCAATGAATGAGACCCCTAAAGGCTTATACAATAATACCCATGTAGCGAGTGTTAGGTCAGCAATCCCAAACCGTAAGGGATTTAGGTTACTAGGACTAAGTCCACTCAGACTTAATTACTCGAGTATTAAAGAGCTCACTCTAGTTAATTTTGCAATTCACATAACTCTTTTTTTTTCTGATTTTTTTTCTATATATATGCAATCTGGAATGAGCCTTTCTCATTCCCAACCCTAGACTACTCATATAAATATGAGCTGGCTATTAGCCATTTGACATCTAGCAATTATTGACAATTATTTACAATTAAGCATGAAATCCCTGGTTTCCCCCAAACTTAGACTTTAATGCTCCTACGCCATTAAGGGAATAATGAAAATTCTAAATATAATCAGGTGATTAAATCTCAAAGCCTCCAAACAAGCATGACCCTAACCTAGCCCAAAAGCACCCAATGAGTTTGTGTAAAAATTTTGTTCCCGTAACATGCAAATCAATTCCTAGGAACTATAAATCAGCCCTCTACTCATCATCACCACACTCAATTAAACATCTACCTATCAATCAGAATCAGCTCGTCCTAAGGGATCATGAAATATGTACCATGAAAATGTAACTAAAATGAACTCACATGATATAAAAACACAATAACAGAATGTCCTACATGAAACAAACATGCAAAATAACACAACTACGAATGAATTACACTAATCATGCAAAACATGATTTCCTACATGAATATAATAACATAATAATACAACATACAACACTACTTATCCCCCAAACCACCCCCAAAATTAAAAGATTCAATGTCCGCATTGAATGGAAGTAATTACGAAGGATAGTAGAAAACATACCTACTCATCAGAATCGTCACCCTCCTCGATTGAATCAGGTGGAGGATACGGAGTCCGAGCTCCAAAAATAAGCCACTGAATAGCAGTACCTGGTGACTAAAAAGCTGTATCCAACGCCACGGCCATGTCCTCCGAATACTGACGGTGACTGACATGCAAAGCATCCATCCTCCTAGTCATGGAATCCATCCGTCGAGTCATCCCGCGAAAATAGGTATCCAGAACCGCCATATCAACCATACCCTGAGGCGAACCACCTGCTCTCGAACTACTCGCACCATCCGCTCTCGGTGCCCTAGGAACCTGACCACCAGCACCTTCTTCATCCATAATATACCCAAGCCCCCTAGGATGTGGAATGCCGCCCGGCCATTCCACCATCCTACTAATAGAAGCATCATCAATAGAAGCCATGGCTGTCTGCACTGGCTCACCCTCGTACCATCTCACTTGCGCAGCATCACACAATCCCATGACAACAGATGCATATGGAATACTAGCTGTGGAATTACCTCCCAAAAACCGAAGAATATTTTGATTAATAAGATAACCGAGGTCCACATACTCACCTTTCAGAATGCCCCAAAGTAGAATAACCCTCTCAATAGTAACATCAGCCACATGCGATGATGGTAGAATATTAGAATTGATGAATAAGAACCACGCCCGTGCAAACCTAGTCAGTGATGCAGCCGGAAAATTCTTCTTCTCAGTGGTACCCGGCTTACACTTCCAAACCGTTCCAGGAACACATAACTCAGCAATAATAGTATCCAGATCAACATCCTCCTTTGACTTTTTCCCCCAATCCTCAATACCCCTAGGCTTAGGTTGTTGCCTATTCAGATTACGAATTGCATGAGGTGAATAATCCAAATTTCGTCCCCTAACAACCGTGAAGTTATTCTTTTCTATCTTAGCATTAGCATAAAATTCCCTAACAACGTTCAATGGGGCATCATTAGCAAATTCACAAAATAGGGTGCAACCCCTCTCTCGAACCATAGCCCCATCTCCACATTAGTATCGGGCAAGAACCTCCTCTTCCGAATAACCCCCTTCGAAACTAATCGGCCATACTCCACTTCGGCCTCCGGAGTCAAAAATTTCACCATTTCACCCTCCGAGGTAAAATTCTCATCCAAAGATGGACAAGTACCACTACTACCTGCCAACATTTGTCTCCACACGAATTGTAGAGGTGTCCTTGCAAGATAAAGCCTCCAAAAATTCAAATTTATCCTCCCCTTGAGCTTGGAATGGATGTAGGTGTATAGATTGTGAATGAGAAGTGTATATAGAAAGTGTTTGTATAGATTTTGAATGGTTGAAGGTGTATATACAGAGATGTGTATGTATATGGTGAGATGTAATTTGGGTTAGGATAGTGAATTAGATATAGAATTGGAGTGGGAGGTGTTTAGGGTTTTTGATTTAGAAGAGTGATAAGATATAGAATAGAATTGTAGGAGATAGAATGTAAATTGGGGGTGTTTTAACATGATAAAATCGGGCAGCTGGTGTTGGCGCAGACTGCGCGGTTCTGGCGCAGGGTGCGCGGTCGCGTTCTGCAATTTTTTTTTCCAAACTCCTACACTAACACCATCGTACAAAAATGCTTGGGTTGCCTCCCAAGAAGCGCTTGTTTTACGTCAATAGCTTGACTTCTTCCGAAAAATTACGTAGTGGCGAGGGCGGTGACGACCGCTTCACGGTTCACCGTTCCACCAAAGTAATGTTTTAACCTCTGTCCGTTAACCTTAAAAGATTGATCAGGTGACTTTTCATAAACCTCAACCGCGCCATGCAGGAACACTGTCTTCACTACAAATGGTCCCGACCATCTTGACTTGAGCTTCCCTGAAAAGAGTTTAAGACGAGAATTGAACAATAGAACTGATTCACCTGGTACAAAGGTCTTGTGCACCAACCTTCTATCATCCCACCTCTTGACCTTCTCCTTGTACATTTTGTTATTCTCGTAAGCTTGTGCACGGAACTCCTCAAGTTCATTAAGTTGAAGTAAACATTTTTCACCCGCAGCTTTCATATCGAAGTTCAATTTCTGTAAGGCCCAAAATGCCTTGTGCTCTAGCTCGACAGGCAAATGGCACGCCTTACCATAGACCAACTGAAATGGAGACATTCCTAAGGGTGTCTTGTACGCGGTTCTATAGGCCCACACGGCCTCATCCAGCTTCACTGACCAATCCTTCCTCAATGGATTCACCACTTTCTCTAAAATTCGCTTGATTTCTCTATTCGAGACCTCTGCCTGCCCATTGGTTTGGGGGTGGTAGGCGGTAGTGACACGATGTGTCACATTATATTTCGCCATTAGCGTTGTAAATTGACGATTGCAATAGTGTGTCCCCTCATCACTGAGTATAGCTCGCGGAGTCCCAAAATGCGTGAATATGTTCTTATGCAAAAAGTTCAGTACCACTTTAGCATCGTTGGTCGGTAGAGCCTTCACCTCGGCCCATTTAGAAACATAATCCACGGCTAGCAAGATATACTGATTATTACAAGACGAGACAAACGATCCCATGAAGTCTATACCACACACGTCGAAAATCTCCGCTTCAAGAAGCATATTAAGAGGCATTTCATTCCTCTTAGAGATGTTCCCCACACGTTGACAACGATCACATCTCAATACGAACTGAAAGCATCCTTGAACAGCGTAGGCCAAAAGAACCCTGCCTGAAGTGCTCGAGCTGCGATTTTCTCACCTCCATAATGACCACCATAAGTGGTGGAGTGACAATCTCTCAGAACCCCCTCCGTCTCACTATAGGGAATGCATCTCCTGATTATTCGGTCAGCCCCCTGACAAAACAAGAAAGGTTCATCCCAATGGTACCATTTCACATCATGGAGAAATTTCTTCTTTTGAGCATAAGTGAATTCTGATGGAATGACGTTGCTCACTAGATAATTTACGTAATCAGCAAACCATGGCACTTCCCCTTGCACCACAAACAGCTGCTCATCTGGAAAAGACTCTTTAATGAGATTTTTATCCTTAGCATCCTTATTGTGATTCTCTAGACGTGCTAGATGATCCGTCACTTGATTTTCCGTGCCCTTCCTGTCCTTGATTTCCACATCGAACTCTTGCAACAATAGAACCCAACGGATCAGCCGAGGCTTTGCATCCTTCTTCAAAATCAGACATTTAATGGATGCATGATCCGTGTAAACTACCACCTTTGTGCCAAGAAAGTAGGACCTGAATTTTTCAAATCCGTAGACAACTGCCAAAAATTCCTTCTCAGTAGTGGAGTAATTCAGCTGCGCCTCATTCAGGGTTTTACTAGCATAGTAAACCACATGAAATATGGTCATCTTTCTTTGCCCCAACACAGCCCCCACTGCAAAATCACTTGCATCACACATAAGCTCGAATGGCTCTTCCCAAATTAGGAGCCGTAATAACCGGAGCTGTTGTCAACTTCTTTTTCAACAGCTCAAAGGCGGCCAAGCACTCTTCGTCAAATTTGAAAGGGATGTCCTTCTCTAGTAGACTGCACAATGGTTTAGAAATTTTGGAGAAATGTTTTATGAATCGCCGATAGAATCCCGCATGCCCAAGAAAGCTGCGAATACCTCTAACTGAGATTGGAGGAGGAAGATTTTCAATTGTCTCCAATTTGGCCCTATCCACTTCAAGTCCCCGTTTAGATACCTTGTGCCCGAGAATAATCCCTTCTTGTACCATGAAATGGCATTTTTCCCAATTGAGAACCAGATTGGTCTCAACGCACCTTTTCAGCACTAGACTCAAATTTGATAGAGCCTCATCATAAGAAGTACCAAAAACTGAGAAATCATCCATGAACACCTCCATATTGGTTCCAATCATGTCAGAGAATATGGCCATCATACATCTCTGAAAAATGGCCGATGCACCAAAAAGACCGAAAGAAACTCGTCGGAAAGCAAAAGTGCCAAAAGGGCAGGTAAATGTGGTCTTCTCTTGATCCTCAGGAGCGATACAAATCTGATTGTAACCTGAATACCCATCAAGAAGGCAATAATATTCATGACCTGCCAGTCTATCCAACATCTGATCGATGAATGGAAGAGGAAAGGGATCTTTCCTAGTAGCCTTGTTTAGCTTCCGATAGTCCATGCAGACTCTCCACCCTGTGACTGTCTGAGTAGGGATAAGTTCATTCTTTTCATTTGCCACCACTGTCAAACCTCCTTTCTTCGGTACACATTGCACCGGACTCACCCAAGAACTGTCTGAGATAGGGTAGATAATCCCTGCATCAAACCATTTAAGAATTTCCTTCTTCACCACTTCTTTCATGATGGGATTGAGTCTTCTTTGTTGCTCTACAGATGGTTTGCTGCCTTCTTCAAGAAGAATTTTATGCATGCAGAAAGAAGGACTGATTCCTTTAATATCTGCGATGGTCCATCCGATTGTAGATTTGAACTCCCTCAGAATCCGCAACAGTTTTTCCTCTTCACTACCTGACAGATTAGCAGCAATAATAACTGGCAACGTAGACAAAGCACCTAAATAAGCATACCTCAAGTGGTCTGGAAGTGGTTTGAGCTTGAGAGAAGGAGCTTCTTCAATGGATGGCTTGAGGCGCACTTGTGACTTCTTAAGAGCTTCTAAACCCAGAGACTCAATTGGTGCCTCCATCCTCCTCTTCCATGGAGCTGCATTCAACATCAAAATTTGCTCTGCTTCTTCCCCTTTTTCCTCGTCAAAATCCCCATTCAAAACCCGTTACAAGGGGTCGGAAATTAGCAGATGCGTTGTTTCTCTTTTTATAGACGTTTCAACCATGTTAACTTGGAAGCACTCTTCTTATTCTGTTGGAAATTTCATTGCCTTAAACACGTTAAAAGTAACATTGTGCTCATTCACTCACATATTAAGCTCTCCTTTCTGAACATCGATCAGTGTTCGGCCCGTGGCTAGAAAGGGCCTTCCTCGAAGTCCAAGATGACAAAATCAGCCGGAAAGATAAGTTTGTCCACCTTTACCAAGACATCTTCAACTATGCCCCTCGGGTAAGTGATCGAACGATCTGCTAGCTGTAAAGAGATGTTGGTCGGTCTCGGCTCCGGAAGACCAAGTTGAACAAAAACAGATAGAGGCATCAAATTTATGCTTGCTCCCAAGTCACATAAGCATTTGTCGAATGACAGATTACCAATAGTACATGGTACAGTGAAGCTTCCAGGGTCCTTCAGTTTCGGAGGCAATTTCTGTTGTAGAACAACACTGCATTCCTCCGTCAAAGCGATGGTTTCATACTCCTCCAATTTCAGATTCCTCGATAGAATACCTTTCATGAACTTAGCATAACTCGGCATCTGCTCCAGAGCTTCTGCAAAAGGTATGTTAATATGTAGTTTTTAAATACCTCAAGAAATTTACCGAATTTCTTGTCCAGCCTCTGTTTCTGCAATCTCTGAGGATATGGTGGAGGTGGGAAGACCTGATTCTTCACATCCTTTGTCTCAGGGGCTGATTTTTTAGGAGTCAGTACGCTTTCCTCTTCTCTATTGCTTGAATCTGAATTTTTACCCTTGTCAACTGAACCTCCCAAATCCTCTTTCTCTTCTTCCTTTTCTAGAAGATTTTTTTTTCTTCTTTCTCAAGTGTAGTGCTTTCCGTGACCTTACCGGACCGTAGAGTTATGGCTTTAATCTGCTCCTTGCTGTCTTTCCGCCCTGGGTTTGCTTCCGTATCACTGGGAAGAGTTCCCTATGGTCTGCTCAACAAAGCATTTGTAAGTTGCCCCATCTGATTTTCTAAAGTCATGATAGAAACGGCCTGGCTCTTGCACATCAATCTCAATTCTTCTAGTTCTGATTTTTCATTAGAAGATTGCCAAGAATTCCCATAAGGTTGCTGCTGAAATCCTGGTGGTTGAAATTACCTCGGGGCATACTTCTGTTGAAACTGTTGCCCTTGTTGCTGTTGAAACCCAGAAGGATTAAATGGCCTAACACCTAAATGCTGATTCTGAGACTTTTGATACGGCTGATTTGACTGCTGTAAACCACCTTGGTTGTTGTTCCAGCTGAAATTTAGATGGTTCCGATTGCTGGGATGGTAAGTGTTAAGAGCTGGCTGTTGCTGTCTTTGAGAATTGCTCACAAATTGAACCGACTCATTAGAAATTGCACATTGGTTGGTCTCATGTGCGCCCGCACAAAGTTCACAGACACTTGCAATTTGATGCACCCCTTGGTTCGCCAAAGAGTCTACCTTCAAGTTCAGTGCTTCTAGCTGAGCAGCCAAAGAAGTGGCCTTATCGACATCCAGAATTCCTGCCACCTTTTGCTGTGGCATTCTCTGAGTAGGATTCTGATAATTATTCACTGCCATCATCTCAATCAGTTCATAAACGGCGTCATAGCTCTTATCCCACAGAGCTCCGCCAGAAGCTGCGTCCACATTCGATCTAGATTGCCATCCAAGCCCATTGTAGAAACAATTAATTACCATCCAGTCAGGCATACCATGATGAGGACATTTTCTCAGCATCTCCTTGTACCTCTCCCAAGCTTCACACAAAGATTCACCGGAATGCTGAGAGAATTGAGTTAGAGCATTCCTGATTACTGCAGTTTTAGCCATGGGAAAGAACTTGGTGAGAAACTTTTGAGCAAGATCAGCCCAAGTAGTGATAGAGCCTGCTGGTAGAGAGTGCAGCCAACCCTTGGCTTTGTGCCTGAGAGAAAATGGGAAGAGCCTTAATTTAATAGCATCCTCCGACACATTGTTAAATCTGAAGGTGTCGCAAATTTCAGTGAAATTCCTGATGTGCATGTTGGGATCTTCAGTTGGAGCTCCCCCGAACTGCACTAAGTTCTGTATCATTTGAATAGTGCCCGGTTTGATCTCGAAAGTATTGGCTGCAATGGCTGGCTTGATGATGCTCGACTGAATATCATCAATTTTTGGCTGAGAGTAGTCCATTAAAGCCTTTGGTACTGTTGGTGCGTCTCCCATACTTAAAGCTTCTGCTTGCTCTTTTGCTTGTTTAGCTTTAGAACGTGTTAGCATAAACTAATCAGGTACCTGAAACACACAATCAAGCCACTTGAATAGATGAGAAAGATTATCCAAGTCAATAAAAGTTAACTACCACTGATGTCAAACACATAAACTAAAATAACACCGAAGTCCCCGAAAGCGGCGCCAAAAACTTGTTCACAATTTTCTACGCAAGTATACGCAGTCAAAAGTAATACGGATAAATAGGGATCGTTCCCACGAAGACTCAGTGAAATATGTAAATGTGCCTATTCAACAATGTATGGATAAATTATAATAGCTTGGTGAAGTAACAAATTTGGGTTGTTTTCTGGATTATTACTACTAAAAACTTACTAAGTTGTTTTTACTTATATGAGAAAAAACACAGGGTTCCATCTTCATGAGTTGTTTCATCTAGATTAACCGTCAAGACTCAATGCAATGTGATTATTAAGGTAGCTAGTGGGAACATGAAGGAAGTACGAATAATCTTTACATAAACTCACACCAATCCATAAATTCATCCACAATTAAGATAGAAGTTTTACGTGCATCAATTACGTCCAAATCACTATATGTCTATGAGATTGGCTGGCATAATCAATTTAATCACAATTTCCACTATCAACTACATAGGGGAGTAATGTTCTTTCGAACCTATACTACCGATATGCGGAGAAACCGTAATAAGCCTATGCTAACATGGTAAGCCCTAATCTCTAAATCCAGTTTCGCATTCATTAAAGATTGACCAAATAGATGTTAGCTACGCATCTATATAAATTAACACAACCACATCAGGCAAACCTTATTTTTAATCACAAGCATATATTATCAAGACTATCAATTACTAGAATTCACAATTCTCTCCATTAGAACCCCATGAAAGTGTTTAGTTCATGATTGAACTTAGCACCATCATGGGTTCAATTGATAACATAATTAAAACAAAGAACTGAAAACAATTAATAATTGAGAATAGAGTGCTTGATAACAATCCAATAGATAACAAGTAATAAGTTTAGAAGATTCAGGAAGCAATATAGAAAAACCCTAGATCTTGACTTTGAGTGTGATTCTTCCTTGCCGTCACCTTGGAAGTTGTTTTCCCTTTTTATCTTGACCTCTCTACTGTGTTCTACAGACTCCCTTGCAAAGCTAATTAATTCTAAGTAATTCTCTATTTTTACAAGGGTTGGATGTGTTTATATAGGCACTCCAAGTCATGCCAAGCAAGAAAATATCCTAAATTACAATTAGAATTAGAAGAAACTACATAAAAATTGAATCAGAACTCGAACAGGGGCAAAAGAGTCATTTTTCTGCAACTCTGGCCGCAACCTGGCGCACCCTGCGCGAAATTGGCGCAATCTGCACCAAGTCATTCTGCCTACAAGTACATTTCTGGCGCAGTCTGCTCAGTTTTTGGTGCAGACTGCCCAACAACATTCTGATGGATTTTTTCCTGCATGATTTCTTCGTTTTTCAGCCTTTTCTTCCCGTTCCTTTTGCATGAGCTTCCGTCTTTAATCCTCCTTGACTTGCATACTTCTTGGACAATAGCCTCCATTCTTCATTCCATAACATAAATCAACTCCAAAATGACGGAAACTTCACTCTTAATCGACATTTCTTCAACCCTGCACAATTACACAAACACATCAAAACTACGACAAACTTGAGGCCAAAACAATCAATTTAAGCCGATTTGAAATGCTCTAAATGGATATAAAATCCATTTATCACCTGCCCCCCCATGAATTTTTGTTTTTTGTTTTTTTTTATGTTCTTGGGTTTTCAAGAATCAAACCAACATTTGGAGGCGTTATCGGTGTCCGATTTCAACGCTCTTATATAGTCGAATCGAAGCCCTCATCATCCTCTATCCAAAAATATCATCAAATTTTGTGGGGGTATAATTTACGAATTTCTCCTTTTTTTTAATAAATTCGAATTTACTTATTAAAATTATGATTTTTTGTAAATGTGTTTTGTTGCTGATTTTGATGTTACCATCGTGTGGAGTACGTTTTTCCAGTCAATTTCATATATTATATGTTTAATTTCGAGTTCAATAACGTATAGAAATCGAAGTTTGAATTTCGTGTTCTTCGTGTTCTTCGTGTTCTTGAGGATCGAAGCACTTCTGGAAGTGTTATTGAACTCCAATTTTGATGTTCTAGTTACCAGAATGAATCCCACATGATGTTCAATTCTTGAGAAGCAGATTCTGCTGCTTTTTTTAAAAAATTAGTGCACATTAAATTCGACCGGATTTGGTCAAATTTAGTATATAAATTCGACTATATTTGGTCGAATTTAGTGTACTAAATCCGAAAAAAATTGATCGAATTTAATGCATTTCGGGCGCCAAAATTTAAAATTTTGGAATTTTCACCAAAATTTGAAAGTTTCAAAATTTTTGGTCGAATTTATAATTCGACCAATTTTGGTCGAATTTAGTACACTAAATTCGACCGAATATAGTCGAATTTATATACTAAATTTGACCGATTAATTCGGTCAAATTTATAAATTTGACCGAATTTTTCGGTCGAATTTATCCTAAATTTGACCGATTTACTAAATTTGACCAGCTTAAATATGACCAGCAGAAATTCGGTCCTATTTAGCTAAATATGACCGAATTCGGTCGAATTTAGCTAAATATGACCAAATTTTTTCGGTCATATTTAGCCGTTTTGCTTGTAGTGTAACTAAAAATAGGGGCTTAACCAAATTATAAATTATACCCCTTTCGTTTAGTTGAGTATAGATTTGCAAAAAAAAATATCTTTATACTAAATAATACGCAAAAAAATTATAATTCAAAATTTGACAAAATAAGACTGTAATTGATCAACTTTTACACGTGGAGTTTAGCGTTTGATATGCTTTCAAGAAAAAAAAACAAGATTTTATATAAATATGTATCTTCTTTAGTAATTAGTATAAGATTAGTATCAAAAAGATCTAAAGTAAGAAATCTAAGGTTTTGAAAAAAATTGTAGGCAATCTGTATCTTATATAAGAAAACACAAGATCATGCAAATGCAGTTGCAGATTTAGATTTGATAATATCACATATTTGTCTAGGTTTCTGTTTATTCTTTGGGTAGTTAAAAAGCAACTTTAGTGGTTTGATTATATGCCTAGTCCATCACAAGTCCACAATTACGGCCTTCATATTTTGTTCAAAACATTCATCTCAATTCCTCTTAGATTCCGTTCAAAACATTCATCTCATTTTCTCTTAAGATTTCATCTTTGTCAGTATGTATAACGAGTTCACACGATAAACGAGTTCACATGATCAACGGTTCTCGTGTATGTTAACAGTTGGCATTCACAGAATTTGGTTTATCTGGTTTATCGGGTACACCAGCAAGACTGAAGAGCAACAAAAATCAAATTTGGTTTACAAGAATTAAAAAAAAAATCAGTTGATGCATATGATTATAGAGAGCCTGTTACAAGTGAATTTGCTTTACAAATTAATTTGTTTTTTTTAATCGTGGAACTAAACATTTACATGAACTTTTTGGCAGGAACATGTTGATCTGCTCAATAGTTTGTTCTATGCACTGAAACAAAGTTTCACCATTCAACCGCCAACAGACAACTCTGACCTGAGGTTTCTTTCTTTTTTCATGTATGGGTTTCATTCCCCACCCATCCTGGCCAGCCATGAGCAGTGGCGGAGCGAGCCTCCTAACGTAGCGCAGACCAAATATTTTTATCACCAATATGATAATTGATATAATCAATAATTTTACTAACAATGTGATAATTGATATAATCATACGTACTACTTAAAAATTTTAAAACCGAAAATTATGATTAATATATTAAAAGTAATAATGTATTCGATAATCTGTATTCGAACCAATTTCATATCCTAAAATCGTTCATACTCTATATGGAGCTTCACTCTGCTAGATATATAATTAGTTATTTTAAACCAGACCCCTTCAAGCTTTAAAGCACAACCATTTTGTATGTAATATACTAGTATATTATATGTAAGTAGTAGAAAACCAAAATTTTATTGGGGTCCGATGACCCCACCTGACCAGCCTAAATCCGCCTCTACCCAGGAGGCCACAAGTTCGAAAATTAATTATTCATCTCCTTATGAAAATATTATGTATGTAGTATACTAATATGTTATATGTAAGTAGTAGAAAACTAAAATTTTATTGGGCCCCTACCCATGAGGCCACAAGTTCGAAAACTAATTATTCATCTCCTTATGAAAATCTTATGTATTTAACATAAATGTAACATTACCTGTATAGGAAGTATGTAAGCTTTGTGTGAATGGTTTCTTAAAACGGTATTTTACCATTTAAATTTTAAAGTGAATACACATAATAAAATCAATATGATAATAAGAAACCAAGAAGTTATCTATACTAAACTATAATAAGCAAATTAGAAGATAATTATTCGTAGTTTGGTTTAATGATTCAACCATACAATAATACTGATCGTTAGATTTTTAATAAATCCATGGGAACGGTTAGATTTAACATTAAGAAATATTCTATACATGTGCTAATTTAATGAATAATCAAGTTTCTAATTGTATTAATAACGTATTATAGTTAAGAATTTATATTATTAGTTCTAAACAACGCATGAGCTTTTGACAAATATACATTAGATTAAAATTAAAATAACTATTAAAATAGAAAATTAGATAAAAATTTAATTTTATAATAAAAAATATTATATCATATTTAAAATTTAAAATAATCCTGTGCATCGCACGAGTTATAAGCTAGTATAAATTAGTTATAAAAAACTTATGTCATTAAAAATAATACTTCTTCTTTCCCAATTTATCTGTGTTATTTGATTTTTTGTGGTCAAATTTACTCAATTTTGATTTCAAATTAAAAATTATCCTTTCCATATTTTGAAAAACAAGAATATACATATTAAAGTAGATTAGATATTTTTTATAATAATATAATTTTGATAATTATTTTTGATTATTTATTATATGAATTATTCAATCAAATTAGAAAAATTTTGCCACAAAAAATATAAATTATATAAATTAGAACGATGGAGTACACTTACTATAGAAGGCAATGGTGTACGTTTTTTTTTTTTTGCCAAAAGCAATGGTGTATGTTTGATGCCATGAAATACTAGAATCTGCCATACTAAAATAGTAGTGTCATATATATGGTTATTACCACCGATTCAAATGTTTTTCAAGATTTTCATTTTTTTTCTTAATTGTTATCATTATTTGATGTAATGATAAGTATCTGTTCAAAAGAATACCGTTATACTTAAAAACATAATTCTCCAAAAATTAAAAAAAAATAATGTAAAAAGTTATTATTATTTTTTTTTTTTGCTAAACTGCATATATATAAAGAGAGAAAGAATAATAAAGGGATTGACCCTTGCTCTAAGCCATAGCAAAGAGAAACTATCTACCCCCAAACTAGCATAAACAAGCTAGAATGAAACCAGAAAGAACCAAAAGAAGGACAACAACCTAGAATCAAGGAATAAAAATCCACCTATACATATCTAGATGTATGAACTGCTGAAACCATGTAGAGTTCTTCAATTTAGTTTTGAGATCAAGCATTATGCCTTTGAGCAGCTTGTTAGGACCGAAGTATCCCTTGTCATGGCGCCTAGCATTGCGTTCCCTCCAAATGTGGTACGAATAAATCTGGGCAGCCAGCAAAACAACATGCCTCAAAGCAAAGTCTGCAATAGATCCCCAGGTACTGATCAAGTCGACCCAAGTAATGTCCGAATAATCAACATTTAGGAACCCTGCTAACTTGGAAAGAATGAAGCTGTTGTACGAACATGTGATAAAAAGGTGAGAAGAGGTCTCGGTTCCTCCAGCACATAGGTGACAAAACGTGGAAACGTCCAGTCCAAAATAGGCGAGTCTGTGTAAGGTGGGAAGGCGATCATGACACAAAAGCCACTCATGGTGAGCATATCTCAGGATCTTAAGCTTGTGCCAAACAAAATCACACTAGGGCACTATAGAAGCCTGAGTACGAATTGAGTTCCAAATATCCCAAGTTTTTAGTTTTCGGAAACAAACACCTTGCCAAAGAATGTCATCCGAGTTATATATTGAGATCAAAAGCAGGGTAGTCAAAGTTATGCAGCCATGAAATAAGACCAGGGTCCAGATGATGAATCCTAGAAGATGGTCGAGGCAAGACCCAAGCACCACTAGAGATTAGAGTATTAACCTGAGCATTATGAGGCAAAGCTGACTGTGCAATAATATTATCAAACCGAGTGACGGCCAAACAAGTCAAATTCCACTACGGATCAAACCATAGAGATGTACGAAGTCCATTCCCAACTTTAAAAGTAATAAATTGGCAGGCCAGAGAGATGTACGCAGCTAGTGAGGTATTATTTTTTTTTTAACCGTGGTAACCTGCAGCCACTACCTTTTGGGGTGTGCACTTGGTAAACCCACGGCCTCACGCAATAGCTTGCAAACCACGTGAACCATGTAAACAGCACAAGTGCCATAGACTCTGGCCCCGGATGGCATAATCACACATTCTCCTCCCGTGGGATTCGAACCTGTGACCAAGAGGATGATATTCTTCTCTTTAACCAACTGAGCCAATCCTTGCGGGCTTTTTTATTGTATTTTTATTGTGATCACTGCTGAGATATTGTTGTTATACTTTTTATTTATATTTTTATACAAAGTATTTTGTAAATACACATTCTTATCATATTCGTTCAAGTTTACCATTGGTTGAGGTAGAGTAGATCCTCTAGCATTATTATTTATTTAGCAAGGGTTGTAAACGAATCGAGTCAATTCGAGTTTTTGCTTATCGAATTTGAGTTCAAGTTTTTTCTTAATGAATCAAGCCAAATTTGATTATCTTTTCGATTAATTTCTGTTGTTCGAACTCGAGTTCGTTAACAAACGAGTCGAGTTCGAGTTTGTCAATAAAATTTAATTTTTTTCATATAATAATTTTTTTCATTATTTAATACATTTTCATGTTTAATTTTGTGGTTAAGGAAAGATTAGATGATTAGTAGTTGATTTATGATCTACATATTATTATATATTTGTTTTAATGTGTTGTAATATATTAATTATGTAAATTAAATAACATTAATTTATGTATATAACTTATCGAGTTAAGTTTAACGAGTCGAGTCGCGTTTGAGTCAATCTCGAGTCTAGTTTGAGTCAAACACTCATAAAACTTAGATCGACTCGATAAACTTATTGAACATACAATTTTATTCGAATTCGAGCTCGATTTATTATTGAGTCGAGTCAAATTTAACGAATAGTTCAGTTTATTTACATTACAGTCCTATGTTTAGCCTTACCTCTCAAATTTGCATTGTAAAGATTTATCGCAGTCTCCTGGGTTCGAGTAATCTGATGTGTACAAGCCACTTTGTTTACTCGGGTGTTTTTATCAACTTTGATGAAATTGATCTTTTAGATTTTTTATTTTGAGGTAGAAGTGGAAACATAGTTATTATTGTTAATACATATATCAACTATATAGTTTGTAACAGAGAAAGAAGAAAACTTGGATTTGAAAGCATTACTTGTTTATTCAACGAAAGGAAAGATATAGTAAACCCTACAACTGAAAATGCTGAAAACCAGGACAATAGCATATCTGCTATCCCTGTAATGACTAAATCAAAACAAACTGCAAACTATCTCCTAGAGTCATGTTATCCCAACTATCTCTATAACAAACATAGACGAGATAACAACTACATTATTCAAAACATAAGCAAAGCCCAACAGAAACAAAAGCCCAACTCAAGATTAACCCAACATTACTCCCCCTTAATCTTAGAGTTGCTCAGACAAGTTCTCGATTCCAAGTAGTCTTCTCATTCTCTCAAATTTGAGTGTAGTCATTGCTTTCGTAAGAATATCTACCTTCCGACACTCACTACTGACATGCTTCAAAATGATTTCTCCTTGCTCCATGCATTCTCTAATGAAGTGATAACGAACATGGATGTGTTTGCTCCTGCCGTGGAAAATTGGATTCTTTGCCAAATCTATTGCTGAATTGTTACCAACACATAAAACAACCGGACCAATCTTCTCATCTGTTATATAGTTCAAGACATTTTGAATCCATATAGCTTGACAGGCTGCAGCTGTTGCAGCCATGAATTCTGCCTCGCAAGATGAAAGAGAAACACAACGTTCTTTTTGTGATACCCAAGTGATGAGACTGTCATTCAAGTAGAAACATATACCTCCAGTACTCTTCCTGTCGTCCAAGCTACCTGCTAAATCACTATCAGCAAAACCTGTTAACACATTGTTTCCACTATCCTTAGTGTATACCAGACCAAACTGCAATATGCCTTGAACATATCGAATGTCCTCTTAACTGCATTTCGATGTAATATGGTTGGACGCTCAATGGATCTACTTCATATGCAAACTGAGTAAGCAATGTCCGACCTAGTGTGTACTAGGTACCCCAGTCCTCCAATCACACTTTTATACTCCGTGCCATTCACTTCTTTTCCAGCCTCGTCCTTGATAAGTTGCTCCTTCGGGTCCATGGGATATTTACATGGATTACAACCCTTCATCCCTGCTTTCTCAATGATCTTCTTTGCATAACCTGTTTGCTTCAACTGTATGCACCCCGTCTCTTGTTGTACCTCGATTCCCAGAAAGTAGCTCAATTTGCCCATGTTTGTCATATCAAAATGCTGGTTCATCTCGTTTTTGAACTTCTCGATCAATCGTACACTGCTTCCAGTTACCAATAGATCATCTACGTAAACTTCAACAATCAACCTGTCTTCCCCTTCTTTCCTAGTGTATACTGCATGTTCTGAGCGACATTTCTTCAAGCCCAGACTTTCAAGGTAGGAGTTTAATTTCGAGTACCAAGCTCGTGGAGCTTGATGAAGACCATACAGTGCTTTCACCAACTTATACACCAGGTTCTCCTTGCCTTCTTTCACGAATCCCTCAGGTTGCACCACATAAACGTCCTCTCTTATTTCACCATTTAAAAATGCTGTCTTCACATCAAGATGATGCACTTCCCATTCACATTTTGCTGCCAAAGCTAGCAGTAAACGCACAGTCTCCAACCTAGTCACTGGAGCAAATATTTCATCAAAATCAACTCCGTGTTCTTGAACATACCCTTTAGCAACGAGTCTCGCCTTGTATTTAACAATGTTTCCTTCAACATCCTTCTTTAATTTGAAAATCCACTTCAGACCTATCGCTTTCTTCCCAGAAGGCCGTTCAGTCATTTTCCAGGTGTTGTTTTCTACAATCGACTGCATTTCTTTCTCCATAGCTATCTTCCAATTTCGATCCTTTACAGCTTGTGAGTAATTCATCGGCTCTTCAACTCCTATAAGATACAATTCCTCGTCTAAAAATATCTTTTCAGTTTCATTGTATATATCATCCAATCTCCTGATTCTCCTTGGTTCAGTACTATCATCATAGTCATCTGAATTTAGATTTCTAATATGTGACTATGACTTTGATTTGGTGTCTGCAACGAAGAAGAGTTTCCAATCTCAGTTCGTGCAGATGAGGAGTAACCACCTTGTTGAGAGCTATTGTGACTTTGAGCAGAGCTGTTGTTAACACTTCGAAAAGTACTCATGTTACTCCGAGGTGTTCTCATGTCACTTAAAGTGTCTTCACCACCACCCGTTTGGTACTCACTTTCACCATCATCTAAGTCATCCCCCAAGTTCATGCCTTCAACTGTAAACATATCATCCTGTTTTCCTTTTCCACTATGATCCCAGGGCCACGATTCATTTTCTACAATGGTGACATCCCTGCTAACATGCACTCTGTTGGCAAGGGGATCATACAGTGTTTAGGCTTTGGTTCCAGGCTCTTTTCCCAAATTTACCACCTATTTGCTACGATCGTCCAATTTTCGTGTGTGTTGACTAGGAATTTTCATGTGCCCGATACAGCCAAAAACTTTGATGCGTCCTATGTGTGGTTTCCTTCCGTTCCAAGCTTCATAAGGAGTCACTCTTGTGAGCGCCCGTGTTGGCAAATGATTGAGAAGGTAAACTGAATGTCTTACAGCTTCTCCCCACATGATTGTAGGTAACTTAGTTTCTTTCAAGCAGCTCCTGGCCATTTCAACCACCGTGCGGTTACGTCGTTCCACTACACCGTTTTGTTGTGGTGTATATGGGGCGGTATAATGCCTTTCTATTCCCTTTTCCTTGCAGTATCTCTCGAACTCATTTGACACAAACTCCCCTCCTCTCTCTGTCCTGAGAGTCCTAACTTTTCTTTCAGGTCCCCTTTCAACCAAAATGCAGAATTCTTTAAAGGCATCCAAAGCTTCATTCTTTGCCTTCAAGAAATATACCCACATATATCTACTAAAGTCATCCATAAGTAAAAGAAAATACCTTTTACCTGAGGCTGTTCCTGGTTGCATTGGGCCACAAAGGTCTCCATGTATCAACTCTAAAGCCTTGGTTGCACTGTAGGTTGACTTTGCCGGAAACTGTTTTCTCGTTTGTTTAGACATAAGACATCCCCTATAAACCTCCTTTGTCATTTCAATCCTTGGCATTCCATTCACCACCTTGTCTTTGTACATAAGAGACAGAGAATGATAATTTACATGGCCCATAAGTTTGTGCCACAATCTTGACATCTCATCTTGTTTAGACAGCATGCACATTTGTTTTGCAGAATTAATCACAATCTTATAAAGTCTGTTAGGAGGTCGTTTTACCTTCATGAGAAGCCTGTCTTCCACATCGTACACCCACAGTAGTTCTCCCTTTATTGTAATTCTATTTCCTTGTTCTGTCATTTGTCCCAAACTGATGATGTTGTTTCTCAGTGTTGGAATGTAATACACATCCCTTAGTGCACCTGTTTCTCCATTTTTTCATTCAAATGCTACAGTCCCCTTACCTTCAACTCGAACTGTAGATCCATCTCCAAAACTCACCGAGCCACGTACCTGCTCATCCAGTTCCATGAATTTTGACTTGAAACCAGTCATATGACTACTGGCTCCATTGTCCCAATACCATACATTGGGCTCACTCTGAACTTTCAACAATTTTGACGGACTAATTCGTTTTTCATTCATATGTGTGCCCTCTTTGTCATCATCTTCACATTTTGCAAGTAATAAAGCTGGCTCATCATCCTCGAGTCTTGTCATGTTCATTTCCTCCTTCACTTCTTTGTTTCGTCTTGGCTTTTTACAATCTGCTGCAAAATTCCAAATGCTGAACAATTGTAACATCTCAGATTACTTTTGTCTCGTCCTCCTCGAGGTCTAGAGTTTGAAAAAGACCATTCAGAATTTCTTCTGCTTGATCGTTTTTGCCATTCTTCAGGAATTAATAGTAACTTACTGTCAACAGCTTCACGCTTTTGCCATTCCTCTTCAGTTAGCATCAACTGTCCATCATTAGATTCATTCTTACTGCTTCTGCCCAATCTTTCTCCGTGGACCTTCAATGATCCCACTACCTCTTCTACTGTTATCTTTTCCAAGTCACCAAATTGTTCCTAGGTCGAAACTATTTGCAGAAACTTGGTCGGTACTGCACGAAGCATTTTCTTGACAACATAGGACTCTATTATAGGTTCCCCTATAGCTCGTATGTTCGTCACACGCCCGTTCAACTTTAAATAGAATTCATCTATTTGTTCATTGTCTTTCATCATCAGAGACTCAAACTCAGTTCTTAGTGTCTGAACCTTTGATTTCTTAGCACGATATGCCCCATTGACACATCGTCTTCAGGGTTGTCCATGCCTCCTTGGCAGTCCCTTTCTCTGCAATCGAGAGAATCATCTCCTCAGGTAGGCCTTGGTACAACATAGCCAGAGCTATCTTGTCCACCTTATCCTCAACAACCGCCTTCAGATCTGTCTGTTCTACAGCAGTCCAAACTTCTTGTGCCTGCAAATATACCCTCATCTTTAACGCCCAAGTGGTGTAATTACTCTTGGTTAACATAGGATAGCTTAGACCTATTGAACCTCCTCCTTTGACCTTGTTGAAGTCCATCGCAACGCTTCTCGCCGTTCGCAAAGTGTTTCCTATGCTCTGATACCAAAATATTGTTAATACATATATCAACTATATAGTTTGTAATAGAGAAAGAAGAAAACTTGGCTTTGAAAGCATTACTTATTTATTCAACGAAAGGAAAGATATAGTAAACCCTACAACTGAAAATGCTGAAAACCAGGACAATAGCATATCTGCTATCCCTGCAATGACTGAATCAAAACAAACTGCAATCTATCTCCTAGAATCATGCTATCCCAACTATCTCTATAACAAACATAGACGAGATAACAACTACATTATTCAAAACATAAGCAAAGCCCAACAGAAATAAAAGCCCAACTCAAGATTAACCCAACAGTTATTCAGTAGGACCTCATCACCATTGAAGCTAAATCAAGAATTAAATATATAAAATTAGAAAAAGTAATATAAAAATCCACAACAAAGTTTTGAACAAGAGAAAAATATACAAATAATGTATTTATTATATAACAATAATGTCATATCCATATTTATGTTTTACAAACAATATTTATTAAGACAATTGATCATTTAAAAATTTAAAGTGTATCTCATTTGCAAAATTATAGCATTTCTCAGTTACAAGTTGAACTCGGAAGAATCACATGACCTCAAAATGATTTGAATAGTATAGGGAGAAGCCAACGTAATCGGATACTTGGAACTTTTAGTTGGAGTTAACGCCTGGTGATAAATTATACTCTACTTTCAGTTTCACTATTTTTCATGAAAAAATTTGTGATTAAAACTCGAATTTTGGGTCTCTGGTCAGAATTTTCTTTAGAATTAAAATGAACTGAAAATATACAAATACAAGATATCATGTTTTATTAATAGCCCCAACATTGTTCAATCTACTGCATTAGTTAAAGCATTTGATGTAATCGACAAAAAAAGAAAAATATTTAGTGCTAATCTTTAATGGTTGTCCTAGATTTGACTTGTCACAAATTTTTACCCATACTTAAACTTAAACACCTAAATTATATAATCTTCTAGAAAGAGAAAAGATTGTGTACCATTGCTATGTCTTTCTTCTTTAGTCTTTGAGGAGCCTCTTCAATAAAGCGTTGCATTAAAAGAAGGATGAAGAGACCACAATCATTCTCATATTAGTGTTGTAAAACTTAGCAAATGGGTGATTACACTCTAATTCACCAACTGCACTGCAACAGATATCTGGTGCGAAACCGCGAAACCATCTAAGAATGAAGATCAAAGCGTCAGATGCAAGAATTTAGGGAACATTGGACGAAAAATAATTAATTTATATCATTGCACAACTGATAACAGAAACCCTGGATAGTTATATAAAATTTTACCTTTATTGACTTCGGGCCAATCTTATAAAGCACATTCTCTTAAGAGAACTTCCGGCCAATCATGGGAAGCAAGAGATGCAATGGTAGAGTGTAACCAAATTGCAACAAATATACCTACACATGTACTCCATTGAAATCCAAATAAATTGTTAAAATAAGAATTAAAACAAATTACCGAATTAATTTGAACAAATCACCGAAATTTCATAAAGATTTATAACGATTTGGTGACATTGTTTGGTTTTCACCTTGATTATTTCAAGTCTATATCTCATTTAAGATAAATCCTATTTCTACCAACTACACACTTAGTTAAATTATCATACCTACCGATAGTGTACTTTCAATTTTGTTCCTTTTGCCGCTAATTCATCATGATATATTTAGAACAACCCCTGAGAATATCCTTGATAATATATGCTGTAAAATAATTAAAAAATCTATGAAACAAATAATATCAACAATTTATATTGCTACAAACAAAATTGAAAGCTAAAAAAATGACTTTGTGATATAAATATGTGCTCAATTGTATAAATTAAAATGAACCTCAAACCAATTTTTTTTCATCATTTGATTCACCATCTCAGGTGTGGAGCTAGAGTATGCCGAGCATACGCGCTCGCTCACCCTGGATTCTAGATTGTTAGGAAATTTTTTTTAAAAATAGTTCAAGAGCAGTTAACTTCTCTCTGGCAATATATATGTGGATCCTTTTTCACTAAAGCACTTTGCCCTGAGTTTTTTATGTTTAATATGTTTACTATTTTTATACTTGATTATTTACTTTATACTAACTATTACTGAAAAATGAGGATAAATTTGATTTCCAAATATCAAAATACCTAAAAGTTACCGATTTTTTCCCTCAACAACGAAATAATAACCATTTTTTTATCAACTAGTTTTTAGTTTGGTGTTCAAATTTCTACTGTGAGTACTATGTACTAAACACTACAAGAAAAATGCTCATTTCTAACCGTCACATTTCTGACCAACACAAAGTGGTCAGAAATGATAAGTCATAACCAATCGACAAAACCGACCACCATTTTCGGTCGTAAATAAGTACATAACCGACCATTTTTGGTCGTTAATGAAGTGATTGGGATCCAATAACCACGTCATCATCAAAACCGACCAACTCATTACCAACCAACAAAATCAAAACCGACCAACCATCAAGGAAAGAGAGGGCCACGTCCACGTCACTATCCTTTCTGACCAACTCATAACCAACCATGTGTGCCAAAACCGACCGAATCACCTAATTACATAAACGACCACCATTTTTGGTCGTAAATAATTACATAACCGACCATTTTTGGTCATTAATGAAGTGATTGGGATCCAATAGCCATGTCACCGTCAAAACCAAGCAACTCATTACCAACCAACGAAGTCAAAACCGACCAAACATCAAGGAAAGAGGGGGCCACGTCCACGTTACTGCCATTTATGACCAACTCATAACCGTCCATGTGTGCCAAAATCGACCGGATCGTCTAAAAAGGCTGGTCAAGACAACTCATTTCTGATCGATATTGGTCGGAAATAACTCTGCTACTTTTTGAGATGCATAGCAACATCATCTTTAGCTTCCAATTTTTTACAATGGTTATTAAAACTTGAAGAAAACAAAGAGCGGATAAAATAAAGATAAGGTAATGGTAAAGAATATAACTTGCTATTATATAAAAATTATGATGAAATATTATATTTTATATGTGTATTGAGTGATTTATTTCATTTTTGTAGATTGCATAAAAGAAGTTGAAGGTGAAGGTGAAGGTGAAGGTGAAGTTGAAGGTGAAGTTGAAGGAGAAGGTGAAGGTGATAAGGTACTCATTCTTTGTTGTGTTAGTATTTGTTTATCTACATCATTGTGTATTTGCATTTAAATGAATATATATTAATAATGAGATATATAAGATGAGTTTAGAGAAATTAATGTTCATATATGTAAAATGTGTTATGAAAATATATTTGTTTGTATGTAGATGTCGACCAATTATCGTAGTTGGATGAATCGTCGATAAGAAAGTAATTGAATAACACTTACTCCGGAATATAAATTGGGTGTTGAGACATTTCTAAAATTTTCAATGGAAAATAAAGGTGTGGTCGAAGGTTTGTTGAAATGTCCTTGCGTTAATTGTAAAAATGGAAGTTGGGAGACTATTGAAAATGTTAGATATCATTTGATAGCTATTGGAATTTGTGTGGGTTACAAAGTTTGGACTTCTCATGGTGAGTCATTAACAAAACGGCAAAATCGAACATCACGTCGAGTACAAAGAGAGGTTGAACCACCGGTAGATATGGATGCGTTGTTAAGAGATGTTGGAACCCAAATTTTTAGTGATGCCTTTGATACTAATGGTAATACTAGTAATAGTAGTACTAGTAGAGTAGAAGAGCCTCCTAATGCGAATGCATCCGAATTTTACAAGGAAGTTAATAAGTGTGGAACACCCATTTATCCGGGAAATACTATGTACACAAAATTATATTTCTCTACGAGATTGTTGCAATTTAAAAGTGCATCGCATTGTAGTGAGAAGTCATTTAATTTGTTACTTAAGATTATTGGTGATGTTCTTCCATCAAAACACACATTACCATTTAGCTACTATGAGGTGAAGAAAATGATGAAGGAATTGAAGTTATCATATCACAAAATTGATGCATGTGAAAATAATTGTATGTTTAACTATGGGGAGGATAAAGATAAAACAATTTGTAATCATTGTAAAAAGGATCGTTATAAAGAAGCACTTGGAAAAAAGAGTACAACCATTCCAAACAAGATTTTAATACATTTTCCCCTTATAAGTCGTCTACAACTATTGTTTATGTCGGAACATACGACGGAACAAATGACATGGTATAAGAAAAGAGAGGTTAAAGAGGGAGAAATTAGTCACCCCGCGGATGGAGATGATTGGAAAAATTTTGACATACAACACCCTTCTTTTGCTAAGGAGTTTAGAAATGTACGACTTGGACTTTCAATGGATGGTTTTAACCCCTTTGATAATTCCGGTAATAAAGTATACACGGTATGGCCGGTTGTAATTGTGGTTTACAATCTTCCACCTTCCATGTCCATGAAGAGACCTTACATGTTTTTGACTCTCTTAATTCTCGGTCCCGATAATACAAGAAAATATTTAAATGTATTTCTTCGACCACTTATCGATGAGTTAAAAATTTTGTGGCATAGCGGAGTTGAAACATTTGATCAATCACAAAAAACTAATTTTCACATGAGTGCCGCACTTATGTGGACTATTAGTGATTTTTCCGCTTTAGCCCAACTTAAAGGATGGTCAACAAAAGGTAAGATGGGATGCCCCGTTTGTCTTGGAAGTGTGAATGGTTTCCAACTTAAAAATTGTGGAAAGGCTTGTTGGTATGGTACTAATCGGATTTTTTTGGATGAAAATGATTCTTTGCGTAAGAAAGGGTCTAAATTTGCAAATACGGAATGGTCCATTTTTAGAGGTAGAATGAGCAGTGAGTATGAAATCTCTACATTTGAGAATTTACAATTTCCTACACCCGAAAAATTGACCCAATACCGAGCTTTGGGTTATGGAAAAGAACACAATTGGACGAGCAAACCAATTTTTTATGAACTTGAATATTGGAAGTCACTTGGTATGCGTCATTGTATTGATGTGATGCATACCGAAAAAAATGTGTTCGAAAATGTATTTTTCACAATTGTAGATGACCGTTTTAAGTCAAAATATCACAATAAATCTAGGAAAGATTGTGAGGAGCTTGGTGTGATGCTCGGGTTATGGAATGTTGATGGTGTGAAGCCTAAAACACGTTTCACAATAACTAGACCCCAACTTCGACTTTTATGCAATTGGGTATCATCGTTGGATCTTCCTGACGGGTGTTGCTCAAATCTATCCCGGTGTGTCAAAATGGATATTCGTAAATTTCATGGGTTGAAATCACATGATTGTCACATTTTTATGCAAAAGTTGATGAGCATTACATTTCGTGAGCTTTTGCCTCGTGATATTTTGGAAGACCTAGCGGCACTTTCAAATTATTTTGTAGACATTTGCTCGACAATCTTAGTACGTAGTGATCTTAACACATAAACATGTAGCAAACATAATATCAGGTCTACTAGCTGTTAAGTACAAAAGAGATCCAACCATGCCCCTATAGCTTGTCATGTCCACCTTCTTTTCCTTATTATTCAGTTCAAGCTTAGTGGCAGTGACCATGGGTGTTTTTGCAGAAGAGCAATCTGCTAAATCAAACCTTTTTAAAAGATCATAAATATATTTTGTTTGACTTATAAATATTCCCTCATTCACTTTTTTAACTTTTAAACCAAGAAAATAAGTTAATTCACCCATCATACTCATTTCATATCTACTTTGCATGAGTTTGGTAAATCTCTTGCAAAGTTTCTCATTTGTAGACCCAAATATTATATCATCTACATAAATTTGGACAAGTATCATAGAGCCATTGACATTTCTATAAAAGAGAGTTTTATCAATAGTACCTCGAATGAAGTGATTCTCTATAAGGAACTGTGAGAGTGTGCCATACCAGGCTCTAGGTGCTTGCTTCAGGCCATAGAGTGCTTTGAGTAGAAAGAACACATATTCTGGAAAGTCTGGATCTTCAAAACCAGGCGGTTGACTAACATACACCTCCTTCTCCAGAATACCATTCAGAAATGCACTCTTGACATCCATTTGATAGACTTTGAAATCGGCATGCGCTGCATAGGCCAGGAAGATCTTTATTGCTTCTAACCTTGCCACTGGAGCAAAGGTTTCTTCAAAATAAATTCCTTCCTCTTGACAGTAGCCTTTAGCAACTAATCTAGCTTTATTCTTTGTGACTATGCCATTCTCATGCATCTTGTTCTTGAATACCCACTTAGTGCCAATCACTGATTTGTCTTTTAGTTTGGGTACAAGTTTCCATACTTCATTTCTTTCAAACTGGTTTAGCTCCTCTTGCATTGCTAAAACCCAGTCTGGATCCAGAAGAGCATGTTCAACTTTCTTTGGTTCCTCTTTGGAAAGAAATCTGCTATATAAGCATTCTTCTTGAGTTTCTATTCTGGTTTGGACCTTTGCATTAGGATCTCCAATGATAAGCTCAAATGGATGATCCCTGGTCCATTTTCTTTGTGGTGGTAAGTTTGACCTTGATGAAGTGGCTTCATTTTCTCTGTGTTGATCATTATGGCTTGTTGTTGAGTTTTGATTGTGAGAAACTTCCCCTGAGTGTATGGCCCTCGAGATTGATTAAGTTCTTGCAAATTCATCAACAGATGATTCTCTTTGATTTTCAACTGATAGTGTAAGTTGCTCTTCAAGAGGTGGTTCATTCTGCACTTCAACTGATGATCCTTGTCTGTTTCTCACACCATTTGATCTCCATATTTCATCATCATCTTCACTTTCTTCACCACTTCTCTCATTCTCAAATGAGAGAGACTCATGAAAACCTTCATCTACTAGACCAGATATTTTCTTGTCATCAAAGACAACATGTATGGACTCCATTACAATGTTTAGTCATAGGTTGTAGACTCTGTAGGATTTTCCAGCTGAGTATCCAACAAAGATAGCTTTATCTGCCTTTGAATCAAATTTTCCAAGATGCTCACCATGATTTTTCAGTACAAAACACTTGCATCCAAAGACATGCAGAAAGTTAATTGTTGGTTTCTTGCCTTTGAAAAGTTGAGAAGGTGTCATGCCTTTTGCTTGATTGACCATAGAAATATTCTGAGTGTAGCATGCAGTGTTTATAGCTTCTGCCCAGAAGTATGTTGGTGGCCTAGACTCTTCAATCATTGTTGTTGCACTTCAATTAGAGTTCTATTCTTTCTTTCCACTACACCATTTTGTTGAGGAGTTCTTGGTGCAGAGAATTCTTGGATAATTCCTTCTTCTTCACAAAACTCTCTATTTATAGAATTCTTGAACTCAGTTCCATTGTCCCTCCTGATTCTCCTTACTTTGAGTAAAGGATTGTTGTTGACTATCTTGATATGATTTATAATGACTTCACCCGCCTCATCCTTAGAGTGCAGAAAGAATGCCCAAAAGAATTTTGAGAAATCATCAATAATCACAAGACATTATTTCTTCTTTGAGATTGACAACACATTGACTGGTCCAAAGAGATCCATGTGAAGTAGTTGCAAGGATTGATCAATTGATGACATTGACTTTGATTTGAAAGAAGCCTTCTTCTGCTTCCCTTTCTGGCATGCATCACACAATCCATCCTTAGAGTAATCCAATTTTGGAATACCTCTAACCAAATCCTTCTTTACCAACTCATTCATTGCTTTAAAATTCAAGTGTGACAGTCTTTTATGCCAAAGCCAACCTTCATCTACACTTGCCTTGCTGAGAAGACATGTAGTCATGTTTGCATTTGTTGAACTGAAGTCAGCAATGTACACATTTCCTCTTCTATCACCTGTCAACACTACCTTGTTGTCACTTTTCTTAAAAATGACACAAGATTCAGATGTGAACCAGACATTCTGGCCTTTATCACACAGTTGACTGACACTTAGCAAGTTAAGCTTAAGTCCATCAACCAGTGCTACTTCTTCAATGACAACATTCCCTTGTGAAATCAAGCCATATCCTTTAGAATATCCTTTGCTGTTGTCTCCAAAGGTAATGCTAGGGCCAGCTCTCTCCTCAAACTTAGTGAGTAGGGTAGAATCTCCAGTCATATGCCTAGAACACCCACTGTGTAGATACCAAATATTCTTTCTGTTTCCCTGCACACATCAAAACAAAATAAAGTTGATTTTGGTACCCAAGTTTTCTTGGGTCCTGCCTTGTTAGCCAATTTCTTATCCTTCAAATCCCTTTTAACCAAAAGTTTAGATTGAGTTATATCAATTTATACTTTAGGTTTGGGCCTTTGAGAGACAGAATTTGATACTTGCTCATATTTGTTATAGTTAATAGCATTGTTAGGCATAGTCTGTGCAAACATGTTATTCATCATCCATGGCATCTGTGGCATATTGAAAGTATTGTAGTATGGATTATGCATGAATGGCATGTTAGCATATTGACTAGATGAATGAGGGAGCATACATATTTGGCATAACATTCATAGCAGGCACAAACATAGGCATGTTAGGCATCAAAGGATTTTTCATAGCTTTGCAGTTAGTAGATAAATGATTAATACTTCCACACTTTACATATTCTTTTCTAGGAGCATATTTATCAGGTGTGTAATTGTTGTGTTTGTTAATCCCTACCTTACCACATCTGTTCTATTTCTTGTCCTTAACACCTGACTTAACATTTTCTAGCTTGTCCTTCAATTGCTTATGGGACAAGTTGCCTATGTTTCTTTTCTCAGCTGATTCAGTATTGCTACATTCTCCATTAACAAAGTTCTTGTTGACAGACCCGTACTTTTTATTCAATTTAGTTAAAGTTGCTTTGCTAACAGGCTTAAGTCTTCAAGAACATTCTTTTTCGACTAAATCACTATCATAAGTAACTTCCCTATCAACATTTAACTTAGCTTCTGCTAATTTGCAGAAAGAATCAATTCCTTGAACATTACAAATTTCCTCAGTTACAACTGTTGATCCTTTCCACTTAGCAATCAGATTCTATTCCTCTACTAATTGTTTCTTTAAAACCTCTTCTCTATTTATAGCCTCAATAAATTCATTTTTTGCATCCAAGCAATCTCTTCTCAGGGTTTCAAACTCAATCAACTGTGTTTCTATTAAAGCATTCCTATCACTTAACTTTTCATTAAGGTCTTTAATCCTCTTATTCTATCTGTTAAGTGATTTTAAGGTAACATGCATGTTATACAATTCAATAGACATTTCATCAATTGTGCTAGCACATTCAGCTTTAGAAAGATCAGTTTAGACTGTAGAGAATACCTGGTTGCTTGCTGAGCTAGCTTCTTCATCAGTTTCGTTGGCCATGAGTGCAAGATTGACAAACTCCTCTTCTGCATCTGAGTCACCTCCAGCAGCCCAGTCACTATCTTTTGACACGAATGCTCTCCCTTGTTGTTTGAGAAGATAAAAAAAAAATTTTCTTGTAATCAACAGTCTCGAACTGTTTCTTCTCATTCTCAGCTTTAGGCTTTCTGCATTCATTGGAAAAATGGCCAGCAATGTTGTATTTAATCACGAGTCTGTTAGTCATGTCTGAATATGGATGTGGCATTGAATAAGTCAGTTTCGGTTGTTTAGTTTGTTTGCTTATTTCTAGTTGTTGAATAAATCAGATAGTAGTGGTTATTGTTTAGGAGTCCATCTGATCCTAGTTTCTAGTATTTTCAGTTGTAAGCCTTTGGGCCTAGTCTATTTATTTCTTTGTAACTTTCATTTCAATATACGCTGAGATTTTACTCGAGCATTTCAGATTGCCCAGTACTTGTTTTTCTAGTGACAAGAAGTGGTATCATAGCTTGAAAGATCTTGGCGCATCGGTCACCTAACGATGGAGGTGAACAAAGGTACGATGGAGGTGAACAAAGGTAAGGTAGGAGGAGGTTCCATAGGCTTAAGCTATCCAATGCTGGCCAGGAGTAACTACACAGCTTGGGCTCTCAAAATGAAGGTGTTCATGCAAGCACAAGGAGTGTGGGGCGCAGTGGAACCAAGTGATCCTAAGGTTGAACCTGAAGAGAAAGTCGACAAGGTGGCGTTGGCTATCATATATTAGGGAATTCCTGAAGACGTGTTTCTCTCAATTGCTGACAAGAAAACGTCAAAGGATGCATGGGAGATGATAAAGACCCTATGTCAAGGTTCTGACAAGGTAAAAAAGGCTCGAGTACAGACTCTGAAGCATGAGTTTGAATTGATGAGCATGGGAGACAATGAACAGGTTGAGGACTTTCACATGAGAATGAACGGACTCGTAACAAACATACGGGCATTGGGAGAAAAGATGGAGGAATCGTACGTAGTAAAGAAGTTTCTGAGAGCAGTTCCCTCAAGGTTCCTTCAAATCACATCGACTTTGGAACAATTTGGGAACCTAGACACCATGTCCGTTGAAGAAGCAGTGGGTTCCCTCAAGGCACATGAAGAACGAACAAAAGGAAAACCAGAGACAAAGGAGAATCAACTAATGCTTACGGAGGAAGAGTGGGATAAAAGAGAAGGGGATAATGGAAAATTGTTGCTCACACGTGAAGAATGGCTGAAACGGACCAGTGGAGATAGAGTCAGTAAACAGAAAGGACGTGGGAAATTCGACAAAAGTAACGTCAAGTGTTATAACTGTAACAACTACGGACACTTTGCAAATGAGTGCAAAAGGCCCAGACGAAACAGGGACCAGAAATTGGAGGCTAACATGGCCACGATAGAAGATGATGAGCCGACATTATTGTTGGAACAGCAAGACAAAGGTAAGGCCAACCTTGTGTTAAATGAAGAGAATGCTATTTCCTTTTTATTGGCAAAGAGTGGGGAAACTGCAACTGAATCAAATGTATGGTACCTGGATAATGGCGCGAGCAATCACATGACTGACTTTAAGGGCAAATTTACGAAGTTGGATGAAAGTATTACTGGCCAAGTTAGATTTGGAGACGGGTCTACTGTCGAGATAAAAGGGAAAGGCACGGTTACGCTGGTATGCAAGAATGGCGAGGTGAAAGATCTACACGAGGTATATTATATCCCTAACTTGCGTAATAATATTATATCATTGGGACAGATGTCTGAAGAAGGCAACAGGGTGATGCTTAGAGGAGAATTTCTGTGGATTCACGATCAACAAGAACGGTTATTGATGAAAGTGAAAAGGTCCCCGAACAGACTTTACAAGATCATTCTTGAATCAAATAGACAAGAGTGCATGATGTCAAGGCTAGATGATGCTTCAAGGCTGTGGCACATTCGACTCGGGCACGTTAACTACCAAGCTCTGGGACTTATGTCCAAGCATCAAATGGCAAATGGAATGCCACGAATAAACGTGTCGAATTCTGTATGTGATGGATGCCTGATGGGGAAACAAACCAGAAAGCCGTTTCCAGCTAAAGCAAAGTATAGTAAAACAAAAGCTCTTGAGTTAGTACATGGAGACTTATGCGGTCCGATATCCCCAACAACAGCCTCTGGGTACAAATACTTCTTCTTACTAGTTGATGATTTCAGTAGGTTCATGTGGGTTTATTTTCTAAAAATTAAAGATGAGACGTTCAAAGCCTTCAAGAGCTTCCGAGCTTTGGTTGAAAATGGAACAGAGAAGAAAGTCAAGGTATTGAGAACCGACAGGGGGATTGAGTTCAACTCAAATGACTTCAAGGAATATTGTGAAGGCGCAGGGATTGAAAGAAACTTTACTACGCCCTACACGCCTCAACAAAATGGCGTGGTAGAGCGTCGTAATAGAACTATTGCTGAGATGACACTAGTAGAAAACTGGTCTTTTACGTCGCCTAATATACGTCGGTTATACCTAAAGGCGATGTATATTCGACCTTTATACGTCGGTTCCGCATAAAGGCGACGTATATTTGGTTTTCTGGATACCATTATACTTCGGTTCCGCCTAAAGGCGACGTATAAAATACTTATATACGTCGCCTTAATCTAAGGCGACATATAAGATGCACCTTTTACGTCGGCTTTGTTCAGGCGACGTATAAGATCTATACTTTTTACGTCGGTTCAGTAGAAGGCGACGTATAAGATCTATACTTTTTAAGTCGGTTTCTTTATTGCCGATGTATAAAATTCTAATTTACATCACCTTTTTTGAACCGACGTATAAAGTGTCGATTAATACATCATTTTTTTTACCCGCCTTATAATGTAACAATTTTACGTCGCCTATTATATTACCCGACGTATAAGACTGTTATAAGTTAAAATAAGAAATCAAAGAAAATTGTACTTAATTTAAATATAATTACTTAGTCGATCTCTCTGATTGTTTCCCGAAATTAAACTCACCCTAAAGTAAACTCACAGACCACCACCGCCGCAACAACACCACCTAACCACCGGCTTCAATCAACACCATCGCTTCTTCACAACACCACCGTTGTTTACTTCAGCACTTTACTTCGATTTGGGGACTTCTAATTAGCACGTTGTTTTCGAATTGGTAGCTGTGAAGGTCATCTAATTGCTCCGCCGCTTCAGAACACCACCCGCTTCGAAGGTCTCTATCTCCCCCTCTCCCTCTCTCGCTTAATCTCTCTCTCTCTCCCTCTCTTCATCTCTCTCCCCCCTCTCTCTCCCTCTTCCTCTCTCGCTTAATCTCTCTCTCTCTCTCACTCTCTCTCTCTCTCTCTCTCTCCCCATGTACCCCCGCTCAAGTCCCTCTCATTTTCTTTCTTTTTAATAAAAATATGTGCTTTAGTATTGTTTAAACACTTTGATACTTGTTCTTGAGTTTGATGACTGTGTTTGGAATGTTGGGATTTAATTGTTTAAATGGGTGGTCTGTGTTTCCAGCAACATATTTTCCCATACTTATGTGACTATATATATGTCAACAATCACAAATGTGTGCAGAAAAGATAAAAACTCTCTGTACTTGAGGAGTTTGGTATCAAAATGCCTAGTTCTAATTTATAAATGTTTAATAGTTTTTCTTTTGCCTGTTTATAAGTGTTTACTGCAATTTAAAGCCATGGCAAAGCAACAGCTTTAGTTATAATAATGAAAGCCAAAAAATATCAATACCATTGAATTCTATTTGTTGATGAAACTGTCTTAATGGCTGCTTCATTTGACTGTTTTTGTAAACAAGGGAATAAAATATTTAAATTGAAACATAAAAAGTGTGGTTTAAAGTTCTATAAATTATTTGACAGAGGTTGAATTTTGAGCACCAAAACCTTGTAAATGTCACAGACGGTTCTTAGGCTGGCTTCTCTTATTTTCTGTTAGAACTAAAAACTTATGAACCAACCATTAGCAAATGTTATAGGCCAAAATATACTCTAAACCTCAGAACTATAAACATTAGACGCCCATTTTTTTAATAGGAAGGCACTGAACTTTGATGTAATGTAGTCAAACCCCCAATCACATGAGTCAGCTATGAAACTGGGGATACTTTTTTTTTTTGAGTCTTGATTATCATCGTCACATTTAAGCAAAACTTCATAAGTGTGGCTTGTATTATTGGTTTACAATTAGCATTAGAATTCAGCATTCGCTTGTTTTAAACATTGAGAATTCGAGGTTTACAACTTATTAGACTTAGCACGTATACCAATCTATCTATTTGCTTGTATTATTGTGTTCATTGGTTATTGTCTTTTTGCTGTTTTGCTTAGGCAGATTGTTTTTTCTTGTTAACATTGACAGTTAATCTATAAATTAAGATGAACAATCTGTCAATCTGATGCTACACTTTCTTGGTTGGCGATATGTTTATGCAAATATGGCGCTGCACTTTCTTGGTTGGCTATATGCCTATATGTTTATGCTAGTGTGCTCATTAATTGGTGTCTTTTAGGTAACAGTGATATAGCAGGTGTGTCTTATTCATCATTGTCACGAGTCTGCTCCTTGTAGTTATTAGGATTCATGTTGCTTTGACTGCCTCTGTACATTATTTGGTAGAGAAGTTGTGACTTAATTATGTTAGTATTTCATATTTTTTTCTGCAGTAATATAGTGCAATAGTTGGAAATCTCAAACATTGGAGCTACTGAGTTGATTTTATCAAATGGTATGCGGGTTTGCTATAAGTGTACAGACTTCTTTGATGACTAGGTATGATTATGCCTCCAGAACAACAGATTCAAACATGTTCTGGCAGCAATTCATTCCCTATATTCCCTAACATAAATGGTAGTCATCTTTTTTTACATGTTCACTGACTTTTAAATATTTTTTGGTACTTCTTTCTTAGGTATATGATATCTAGGGAAATGTTGTATGTCATGGTAAAGATACTGATATAAGAGAAGGACATAAAAGTTTTCCGAGTGGTCATACTTTATGTAAGCTCTTCCGCTCTTATTTACTGTGATTTCAGTTTAAAGCATTGAGTTATGAGGTTGGCTAACCAAGGATTCCTTGGCGGAATCGATGCTCTGCTTGGATTTCCTTTACACCTTCCCTCCTCTAAGGTACAACTAAGTGCTTTTATTAATTTTTATCAGCATCCACTAGCTAGCTGAAGTATCATCTTCACTACACTAATCTGTAAATTGTAGCGCATATGTTCTGTTATGATGAGAGATAATTGGCAAACCTTATATAGTAAAAGTCCCTGTGAAGATTACGTTGAAGCTGCAGTGAAGCAGGCCATGATCAGTGCTCCAGGTGACATACTCATTTTTATGACGGGTCAAGATGAGATTGAGGCAGCCTGTTATGCCCTTTCAGAACAGATGGAACAACTTATCTCTACTACAAAGCAAGCAGTCTCCAAGTAGCTTAGTTTTAAATTTCATCATTGAATTATCATTCAATCTCAGTGTAACTTGTACAATATTGTACAAGATGCAAAATATATTTGTCAATATGTTGTTAAATTGTTATTGTTGTAGCTGGACGGATGTGTAAAAATATGTTGGGAATTACGGTTTTTAAATAATTTTCTGGATGTTGTTCGGTTGTAAAATTATTGGTTAATTTCAGGAATTATGGTTTTTAATTAATTTTCTGCGTTGTACAGAAAAACAAATTTTTTTTTTTTAATATTTTGGACCTTATACGTCGGTTGTTTTGAAGAACCGACGTAAAAGGATAACAATATACGTCGGTTGTTTAGAAGAACTGACGTAAAAGGATAACAATATACGTCGGTTGTTTAGAAGAACCGACGTAAAAGGATACAATATACGTCGCCTTTTTAACCGGCGTAAAAGACTCTGACCTTATACGTCGCCTGCCCATACGTCGTCATTTAACCGACGTATAAGACCTATTTAACCGACGTAAAAGGCCATTTTTCTACTAGTGTGACGAGAAGTAGCATGAAGGAGATGAACTTGCCATCAAAATTGTGGGGGGAGGCTGTAAGAAACTCTGTATACATTCTTAACAGACTTCCCACTCGAGCATTGACTGGTGTGACACCGTACGAGGCCTAGAATGGAAGAAAGCCAGAAATGAGTCATATTAGAGTTTTTGGGTGCTTGGCACACATGAAAACTCCAAGTGTGCACAACAAAAAACTTGATGATCGGAGTAAACGAGTTATCAACTTGGGTGAGAACCTGGAACAAAGGGATACCGATTGTATGATCCCAAAGAAAATCGAGTTCACATAAGCCGAGATGTAGTATTTGAGGAGTCAAACCAATGGCCTTGGCAGGAAACCACAAGCAGCAATGATGTTCAAGAAACTTTTTCTATTGATTTATTTGATGCTGATGAAGGTGAACAAGTAGAGACCGAAAGGACAGTTTCAGGAGACACTAGCAGCGATGCCCACATTGGTGATCATACTGAAGCAACGAGTCCACCACATCAGACCTCTTTTACTAGACTGAATAGAGACGACTATGATGATAGTGCAGAGCCAAAGAAAGTCAGATCTCTCAAGGAAATCTATGATCAAACGGAAGAGGTGGAACTTGATGAAGAGTTGTATCTTATGGGGCTTGATGAACCTGCTAACTACAGGCAAGCAGTGCAAGACATCAACTGGAGGAAAGCAATGAGGCAAGAAATGGATTCAATTGAAGAAAACAAAACTTGGAAACTCACAAGTCCCCCACCTTAGCAGAAAGTTATAGGGCTGAAGTGGATTTACAAGCTAAAAAGGGATGCACATGGAAGAATCATAAAATACAAAGCCCGACTTGTCACCAAAGGGTACGTTCAGGAGCACGGTATTGATTTTGATGAGGTGTATGCTCCTGTTACTCGCCTTGAGACGGTAAGGTTACTATTAGCTTTGGCAGCAAAAAATCAATGGGAGGTCCACCATCTTGACGTGAAAACAGCGTTCTTGAATGAGGATATTAAGGTGGATGTTTATGTTGCCCAACCCGAAGGGTTCGAGAAATCAGGACAGGAACACTTGGTCTACAAACTGTCAAAGGCTTTGTATGGCCTTCGACAAGCTCCTCGAGCATGGTATGCTAAACTGAACTCTTGCCTTGTGGAGTTGGGATTCACTCGATGCCCCTACGAACATGTCGTCTACACAAGGAAGGAAGGTAAAGAAAGCATGGTGATAGCAGTGTACGTAGACGACCTCCTTGTTACTGGCACAAGCATCTCCATGATTAAAGAGTTTAAGGAACAGATGAAGCTTCATTTTGAAATGAGTGACATGGGCAAATTAAGTTACTATCTGGGAATAGAGGTAGAACAAGGAAATGGCTACATTAAGTTGAAGCAAACTGGTTATGCTCAGAAAATTCTCGAAAAGGCAGGAATGTCACAGTGCAATCCTACAAAATACCCAATGGACCCAAAGGAACAGATCACTCGTGATGAAACAGGACAACCAGTTGACTCAACTGAGTACAAAAGCATGGTGGGCGGCTTGCGATACCTGGTGCAATTTCGGCCAGATATAGCCTTCTCAGTGGGGATTGTGAGTAGGTACATGGACAGGCCTACCAAACTCCATCAGGATGCTGTAAAAAGAATACTGAGATACGTTAAGGGGACTGTGCACTATGGTTTGGTGTATACAAAGAATAGTGGCAACAATGTTCTAACGGGTTTCTCAGATAGTGATTTGGGAGGACAGCTTGATGACAGAAAGAGCACTGGAGGCATGGTCTTCTACTTGAACGAGGGTATCATAACGTGGGTGTCACAAAAACATAAATGTGTTGCTCTCAGTTCGTGTGAGGCGGAGTTCATGGCGGCCACTGCTGCAGCTTGCCAGGGAATCTGGCTTCGAAACATTCTAAGTCAAATAATTTCTGAAGCTGTTGGTCCTTTTACTCTGTGCATTGATAATCGCTCTGCAATAGATTTGGCTAAGAATCCTATGTTCCATGGAAGGAGTAAGCACATTGACATTCGTTTCCATTTCATTAGAGAATGTGTGGAGCGAGGGGAAGTTGTTTTGAAGCACGTCTCAAGTGGAGAGCAGCGGGCAGACATAATGACGAAGGGGATAGCAACGATCAAGTTTGAGAACATGAGGAAGCTTCTGGGTGTCAAGAACTTAAGCGGACAGACTCGAGATTAAAGGGGAGTTTGTTGTATTTAATCACGAGTTTGTTAGTCATGTCTGAATATGGATGTGGCATTGAATAAGTCAGTATCAATAAGTCAGTTTCGGTTGTTTAGTTTGTTTGCTTATTTCTAGTTGTTGAATAAATCAGATAGTAGTGGTTATTGTTTAGGAGTCCATCTGATCCTAGTTTCTAGCATTTTCAGTTGTAAGCCTTTGGGCCTAGTCTATTTATTTCTTTGTAACTTTCATTTCAATATACGCTGAGATTTTACTCGAGCTTTTCAGATTGCCCAGTACTTGTTTTTCTAGTGACAAGAAGCAATTCCACAGTTAAAACATTTGAACTTAGACCTTTCAACCATGTCTCTGGATGGCTGAAAACCTATTCCAAATTGCTTGCCTCCTGCTGGATTCCTCTTGAATTTGATCTTCGAGAATCTCCTTGACAAGAATGCTAGATAATCATCCAAGTCATCAGATTCATCTCCACTCAATGTATCAAGTTCTTCAACCAACTTGCTTTTCCCTCTGCTAATTTCAGCTCCACCTTCACAAGTCTTTGAACTTGGTGTGGCTTGAGTGCTCTCCATCTTCTCACTCACTTGGCTTACTATAATATTGGCAACCAAGGCAATAGATCCACCTTTTTTTGGATTTTTTCCACTTCCTCATCTTGCTGCATTTCAAGCTCATAGGTCTTTAGGATTCCATACAGTCTCTCAAGTGTAAAATCTTTGTAGTCTTGAGAGTTCCTCAACGAGACTATCACTAGCTTCCATTCCTTAGGAAGAGATCTCAGAAACTTTAGGTTGGAGTACTTGGTTTCATATTTTCTCCCATACAACTTTAGACCATTCAGTAACTTTTGAAACCTACTGAATATGTCTGTTAGATTTTCACCAGAGGAGTAGTGAAAATGCTCATATTGTTGTATTAGGAGCTGTATTTTATTTTCTCTGACTTGCTCAGTTCCTTCACAGATTGTTTGAATAGTGTCCCATACTTGCTTGGCAGTGGTGCAGTTTATAATACAATCAAACATATCTTGGTCGATGCCATTGAATAGGATGTTCATAGCCTTCTTATCTTTGTGAATCTCCTCCAAGTCTTCATCTGTGTACTCAACTTGATTCTTTGGAATAGGCCTTCCAGCAGCTACAATGCCAGCATCTTGACCAATCCCAAGGTTGGCCTTCATTGGAACATGAGGTCCTTTCTCTATGCAATCTACATAGCCTTCATCAATGGCTGAGAGATGAAGGTGCATTTTTACTTTCCAGTGAAAGTAATTATCTTTGTCAAGCATTGGAATCTTTACACCTGTATCCTTCCTTCCCATGGTTTTGATCTTTAGACTTCTTGTATGTTAGAAGCTTGCTCTGATACCAATTGTTAGGTCCCGAAGTATCGTAGAAGGGTGTTGAATACGATACTACCAAAAATAAAAAATAATTCCGAGAATATATCTTTATTGATAATAAACTCGAAGGGGTGTTACAACTTCTAATCCAATGGATTAGCTTCAAAATAGAACACTCCTAAGGATAGTTTAGGCACGAGGACCTTCTACCCGACACTTCCTGAAAGCGGGCTAAGCTAGCTTTTCTACTAGATGGACTGTCTAGCAGCTTACACAGAGAAGATATAAGAGAGAGAAGAGAGAGTTGTGTGTTGAGGTGTGTTTTGAAATGAAATACAACAGGCCTATTTATAGATTCTAGAAAATCACTATGCAGCTAAATTACGTAACAGCTGACGCACCTGCTGCCTGCTTTCTATTTTTCCAACTGTGCCGAACTTTCAACCCACCTGCTTTTACTTTTCTTATGAATAGTAATTTTGGTTACTATTCATATGAATAGTAATTTTAGTTACTATTCATATGAATAGTAATTTCGGATACTATTCATATGATTAGTAATTTCGGATACTATTCATTTTCCTCTTAATTTGACATCCTTAAATATTCAGCTTCCAACTAACTAGAGGATATCAACACTACTCTAAACTCAATCATTTTAGGTTTGGTATCCATGTTTGGAAAAGATCCAAATTCATGACCCATTGTTTTTTTTTGTTAGGTATTTGACCTATTGTTAATTAAAGAAAGTTTGTATACAAATTTAAATACTATTAATATATTCTCTTAATATATGTTAAGATTATTAATAAAAATTTGAATAAATTTGAATAAATCTTTTAGCTGGGTTTGATGGGACGAAAAGAATGAACAGGGGAAGAGGAATTAGTAAGCTTCAAAAAAAAAAAACAAAAGAAAATACGAACAGGAAATTTTGCAGTAATATTTTTTTTTTTTAAAAACAAAATATTCTAAATTACTGAACAAAAATAAGATTTAACTACAAAATTAGAAATGGAAATAAAAGAGTAAAAACGAAAATTTAAAATATTAGAAACACTAACAAGAAAATTAAAAATCAATTATCACCCACAATAAAATTGAGATTTAAAGGGGCTCAAATTGAAAATTAAAACTAAAATTATAACTACGAACAAGAAATTAAATTTCGTTGATTTCAACCCATAGTGGTTAGCTTTCGCTACTTTGTCCACTACTTGGATTTACGAAAATAACGAAACAAGGCAACAATAACGAAAGAGCATGCAAGACAAGAAGTAAAGAAAATAAAAACTGCATTAATTATAATAGGAGTGTTTACAAGATTTGAAACTAAAGAAAATTACAAGAAAATAAAACTACCCTAAAAACTAAGTTACTAAATACAAGGGGGGTGAGGGGGTATTTATAGGATAGAAATTAGGGTTAAGGGGGGTGTTGGGTAAATCCCCACCATACATTTGGGTTGTGTGGTGGTGAAATGAAAGGCATATGACTCAGCCTATTTGCAGTTCGAGGATCCTAATCCAATTAAACTAGATTGTAATAAGTAAATAATATCAACTGTCACAGGAATCTCAAAAGATGATAACCGTCAGAAGAAAAATCAACAAGTCAATCTATAGTTTTGATGTTTTACACTGAAAGAAGATTCAGATATCTGATCAGGCCTCAAGGTAGCATTGAAACAAGTGGATTCATTTAAGAAGACAGAGATTTCTATTAGTGACAAGAAACAATTTCAGTACCGAATGATTGATGAGAGTGAAGAGTATAAAAAGACCACAGTGTTAAAAGTCACGATGAAGAACAGAGATTGGAGTTAGTCGTTCATGAACCAGACAGTACATCGAGCGTCAACATCATGCCAGTGTATGTTCCTTATCATAATTACGTGGTTTTCAGCGGAGTATTGCCTATTAAAGAATTTATATTAATTCTAGAGTAAATTGCACTATAGTGGCCAGATAAATTAATTTTTTGCACTTTGATGGCCAAAGTTGCAAATCTTACACTATGATGGCTCGAAATTCTTTTTTTAACCACTTAAATGACTGCCGTTATCCTGACATTAACGGAGTTAAAATTGCAGGGGTATTATTGTCCTTAACCCAAAGCTTCCACCTGATCCCTTCTTGTGATGCTTCTTTCATTTACAATTTTTATCATTTCTTTCACCTTTACATTTTCTTATTCTGTTCAGGCCAATTAATTGTAACATTACAGCATTAGGAAAATTTTAAGAAGAGACAAGGCAACTTTGCACTCTCCCAGCATTTGGTGTTTAGATCATGATATTTGAACCATTTTAATGAGAATTGGGATGAGACTACAATACAAAATGTATTAGAGTTTCATGTCATTTTCCCGGTTACTAATCCCATGACAAGCAACTTGGGTTACTTCCTCTCCCTCCGTAGTAAACTAGCAAGTTCGAAAATGAATCTTACAACTGAAATATTTAAATTCAAATAATATGTTCCAGGCTAGTACACCGGGGAATAACAAATCCAAAACTGACACTACAGATGGAACCCAAAAACATGCCTTCAATGGCATTCTGAAACAAAACTACTCCGCTTACAGAAACAAAAATCCAGTTTATCGTAGCATACATTTTAAGCAGGTTAATTGTTTCCACTTTAAAAAATAAGTTATCTCAATACCCTCCTTTAAGATCATTAACCACATCATATGGAATAGGAGTAACAGTCTCCAAAGTTGCACCTTCCACCATGAAACCGGGTTTTGGCCCTTCAGGCCGCCTCTTGGTACTGATGACTTCACCTCTGGCCTTGGCCTCAGCCTTCAACTGATCCTTCTTCTTTTTCCTTAATTTCACTTCTTCTATGCAGCGTGAAGGCATGACATGCTCAATTCGCACATGGATCCTCTTTCTAATGATTCTATTACCTACCTGCTTGTTGATTTCAACGCCGATAGCTCGTTTAGTGACATTCCAGACCTGACCGGTTTGGCCGTGATAAAACTTATGAGGCATACGAAGAATCAAAAGTTGGATAGCTTTCTCCATAGCTGATATTGGAGGCTGTTGCTGCGCCCAATAAAAGTGTAATTATAACGACATTGAATGAAGCACGGGCAGCACCAAACTCTGTTGTCGATCTTTTCCTTCATAGCCTCAAAAGTGGTTTAGTTTTGTCTGGTCTAACGGCCCCTCCATAGAGTTCTACAAGTACTGGTACACCGCTCAAGAAACATATCCTGGATTGCATGATCAGGATGTCCTAAATCGTATGATCAGGATGTCCTAAATCCTTCCACTGCCATTGATTACCCTTGAACCATAAAACAAAAACGGATCAACACCTATTTCCTTTTCCAACTCCGGCGCCATTCACTCCGCCGCATCAACACCTCCGCCTTCTTCTCCTTCGTTCAACAACCTCCGCCTTCTTCTCCCCTGCACATGCCCATGTCTACCCTTTCTCTACTAATTCATTATTACCACATCATTAAACGCCCTCCTGTACTCCTACCTCTCCTTCACTCAACTCCAAACATACTTACAATTCATATACATAAAATCAATGGTAATTTACCCAAACACACACTCACTGTAATCGCAGACACACGCACATTGAGCGCAAAATGCACACACACATGGTACCACAACGTAGTTACCCAGCTTGAACAGAACTCAAAACAGAGGAATTACGCACACCCCCACATACGCAGGCAGCAGAGGGGAGGGAGATAACAGCTCACACATACACACTCTATCACATACACACGACATATACACACGCACCCGCGATTACATACACACACAGCAAACAAAGTTTCAGGGGTGGGTAGAGGAGAAGGATAGGTCGACTGGCATCAAGAATAATCAAGGGTAACAGAATTGAAGCTTACATAAACCGGACGAGAAACAGCGAGTGTAGAGAGATTTTTACGGAAGAGATTAGAGAGATTGAGATTCGAGAGAAATACAAGACAATATAGATCTAGTCAATAAAAAGACTATTATACCCTTCTGTTTATTTAATAGTCAGTAACGATGCCTTTATTTTTAACGGAAAGATAACGGAAGTCATTTAAATGTCTAGAAATTTTTTTTGAGCCATCACAATGCAAGATTTTCAACTTTGGCCATTAACGTGCAAAAAATTAATTTATCTGGCCACTACAGTGCAATTTACTCTTAATTCTATTTTAATTGATTAAGTCAAGTAATTAAGTTAATAAATAAATTAATTCTATCAGAATTAATATATTTGTTAAAGTGATTATTAGATTAATTAAATAAGAATTGATATGAAAAAGGATTAATTAGTTAAATGATTTTTAATAAGTCATTTAATTAATTATAAACTGAAAAATATGATGATATAACTATCAAACTGATAGTTATACCGATAGTCATATTCAGTTTATAAAGGAGATAGTCATATTCAGTTCAAAGGATATATTCATATACAGTTCAAAGGAGATAGTCATATTTCATTCAAATGGTAAGTTATACCGAATGTTATATTGACATGGTAAGTTATACCGAATGTCATATTGAGCTGGATTGTTATACCGAAAGTCATATTTAAACTGGACAGTTATATTACATTGATTTGATAGTCATACCGATTGTCATATTAATGTAAAATGATTGTCATATCAGTTTAAATCAAGTAATATGACTATGGCTGTGTATATAAGGCATCAGAATGCAGAAGGAACACAACCAGTCGAGCTAAACAAGAAAAATACACACAGCAGCCATTCTCTCTCTCTCAAGCTCAAGAACACCTCTAAATTTAATTCTGTAAACTCAAGTTCATCTCAGTTGTAATATCCTATCCATTGGAACTTGTTTACTTGTGATTCTTGTACTACTAGCGAATTAAGTTTCCTAGTTCACAAATTGATATCTTGATTTTATTAACTAAATTAGCAAAGTTCATGTTGAATTTTCTAATTACTTATTAATTACTTGATAATCATTTGGACTGATTTTGTAACACCCATCAAGTTAATATATTGTTATATTCAACTTGAAATTTGTGTTATATTATTCCGCACAAAATATTCGTTTAAGTGAAAATTATTTAACGAATAAATTTTGAGAAAATGGTATAGATTGTATTCAACCCCCCCTTCTACAATCTTATCGGACCTAACAATTGGTATCAGAGCCTATTGATTGATACACAAATCAAGATCCTATTTTTACTCAACCAAAAATCAAGCTCGAATTTTTAACTCTCTTAAAAATTCATCATGTCAGCCAAAGGCAATGTTAAAATTCCTATCTTTAATAAAGATAACTATGATATGTGGAAAACAAAATGGAGTTATTTCTTGATGTAGCAAACCCAAGATTTTTTTGGGGTTTTGGAAAATGGACCAGTAACTCCCATGCAACATGATACTGAAACAGTTGTAAATGGAACTGTAGCAGTCCCTGCCAAATCCTATCCAAAGGACCCTAAGAACTATACCTCTGAAGATAAGGAGGAAGCTGGATTGGATAAAAATTTGAGACTCATTCTATTGGATTCCCTAGATGCTGTAATGTATATCCATGTGAGGAATTGTAAAACTGCTAAGCACATCTGGGAAACTATTGAGGTCATTAATGAAGGGACTGATGAAGTCAAGGAAAATAGACTACAAATTCTAACTTCTGAATATGAACACTTTAGAGCTGGCCCTAATAAAGGCATTCAGGAAGTGTTCGAAAGGTATAACAAGATAATCAACAACTTGCAAGTTCATGGCAAGCAATATACTCAGAAGGAGATCAACATGAAGTTTTTACTAACTATGCCTACTCACTTGGAGCATATAATCACTGCCATCAGAGAATCTAGAGATCTAACTCAGGTTGCTCTTGAAAGGCTGTTTGGTGTTCTGAAAACATATGAATTAGAACAAGTACAGCAAAAGGAATTCTATGGCAAAGGCAGAATGGCAAATTCTTCTACAGCTCTAGTGGTTGAGGTTCCTAAGGAAGTGGAAACTAAAGTTGTTCAACCTAACAGTTTCAACAAGGAACAAACTGAAGTAGAACTTGGCCAAACACCAGCTACTCAGGATGGTGAAGAATTTTATTCAGTTGAAGAGCTGGATCAATTGGAAGATGAATCTATGGCAATGATGGTGAGACAATTTAGTAACTTCAGATTCAGAAGAAATCCAAAGTTCAGGTTTAAGTCAAATAACAGATTTCAGAGAGGAGGTTCTTCATCCTCTAGTAACAGGGGAGGTTATAAAACTGGAACTGTTGACAGAAGCAAAATCCGTTGTTTCAATTGTAATGAGTTGGGACATTTTGCTACTGAGTGTCAGAAACCCAAGCAAGCACAGAAGAAAGATTATGCTTCTGAAAAGAAGAAAAGTGGAAGAGCTTATGTAGCTGCTGGTAAAAGCTGGGATGACACAGATAGCGAAGATGAAGAATATGGAAACTTTGCGTTGGTGGCAAATGCTGAATCTTCAACTTATTATACCACACCGGTAATTCTTACTGATGCTCAGTTAATTGATAGTTTACGTAGTTCCTTGAATAATGCACAAAGAGGGTACGAGAGAATAAGTCTTGTTAACACTAACCTTGAAAATCAAATGTTAGATTTAAAAAAGGTGCAGGTTAATCAAGATAAGAATATAGAAGAAATAGCTCGACTTAACTACAGAGAAAAGGGTCTAGGAGAATACATGGTAAAACAAGTTGATAGGATTGCTGAACAAGAAACCAAGATTAGAGAACTTGAAACACAGGTTAGAGCTTGTTATAATACTGTTAAGGTTTCTAAAGATTTCTTCAACAAACAAGAAGTAGAACGAACTGTAGGAATAGGATTTGATTACAGTCAAGCTGTTGGTTCTTTGAGTAATCATTCTCCTAATTCTATCCCAGCTAAAGAAAGAGGTATACCACATATTCTCAAGAATGTTGAAAAACCAATGTTTACAAAATCTGATGCTGGCCCACCAGATATTCGTTCTATGGTTATACAAGAAGAAATGAGAAATGAGGATAGTGCAAATGGCACAGTCCTTGTTAAGAATAAATGTGTTAAGGATAAAACTGTTAAGAACTCTAATACAAAGAATGTGTCATCCAAGAAAAATGTCACAGTCTTTGTTAAGGCTAAATCAGTTGAGGACGTTAACACAACAAATGTTTCATCCAAGAAAGATGTACCTAAAGTACCAGTCAAAGTTGTTAAATCAACTAGTTCTTCTAAGACTGGATTAGGTAGTAATAAGTTAAAACAGAAAAATACCATGTCTGCTATTGATTCTAATCATAAAGCATGTGGTATTATCAATTGTATGTCTTGTGCTTTTAACAATATGCGTGCTTATTTTAATGGTAATTATGCATGTGTTAAACAGAATGCTCCTCGACAGCACATGAACAGGAACAATAATGTTCGATCTAAGACTGCTTTTCCTCCTCAAGTTAGGAGAGAGACATTTGCACCTAAGACTAAACAAAAGATTACCAAGAATGTCTACCAGGTCAAATGTCCAGTCAATGACACAAGTGTTACTGCTGCGAGAGAAACATGGATACCCAAGATTAAACAAAAGATTTTCAAATCTGTTTATAAGGTTAAATATTTATTGACTAAAGAGGTTAAACTTAAAAATGTTGTTTTGCCTGATAAAGGTCAATACTTTAAATACGCAGGACCCAATCAAATTTGGGTCCCGAAGAAGGTTTAACTCATTTGTCATTGCAGGGTATTGAACAGGTTGATCGAGTAACCTGGATCTTGGACAGTGGATGTTCAAGGCATATGACTGGAGATAGAACCCTGCTGACAAATGTGGTGGAGAAGGCCGGCCCAGTAGTTACCTTTGGAGATAACAGCAAAGGTAGAACTGATGGATATGGCAGACTTGAAGCTGGAAATGTTATCATTGATGAAGTTTCTTTTGTGAAAGGACTTGAGCACAATTTGCTCAGTGTCAGTCAATTCTGTGATAAAGGTTATGAAGTTCATTTCAACAAGAAGAATTATCTAATTTCACACAAGAGACATGAAATGCCACAATTGACAGGAGTTAGAAAAGGCAATCTGTACGTAGCCAATATGAACTCAGGAAGCACTGAAGAAGTCACTTGCTTCTACACTAAAGCATCTAATGATGAGAGTTGGCTATGGCACAAGAAACTTTCTCATCATAATTTTAAGACAATGAATTCTCTGGTCAAAAGAGAATTGGTGAGAGGTTTGCCTTCAATGGAATTCACTCAAGAAGGACTATGTGATGCATGTCAAAAGGGCAAGCTAAAAAGGGCAAGTCACAGGAGCACTAATACATCTTCAATAACTGAACCATTACAATTACTTCATATGGATTTGTTTGGTCCAGTTAATGTGATGTCTATGTCAAGGAAGAGATATGCTCTAGTGATTGTTGATGATTTTTCAAAATACACATGGGTTCTGTTTTTGAATTCTAAAGATGAGACACCACAACTGGTGATTGATCACATTAAATTAATTGAGCGAGATTCTACGTATTCAGTGAGAGCTATAAGATCAGACAATGGAACTGAATTCAAGAATGCAGTTCTAAATGACTTTTGCACTGAGAAGGGTATAACCAGACAATATTCAGCTCCAAGAACTCCTCAGCAAAATGGGTTAGTGGAAAGAAAGAATAGAACCTTGATTGAAGCTGCACGTACTATGCTAAGTGAATCAAGGCTTCCATTGTACTTTTGGGCTGAAGCCATCAATACTGCGTGCTATACCCAGAATCGAACTCTAATCAATAAAGATCAAATGAAGACACCCTATGAAATTATGGCTGATAAGAAACCTTCACTCAAATACTTTCATGTATTTGGAGCAAAGTGCTTTGTGCTTAAAGAAGGTGATGATCAAGGTGGTAAATTCGATACCAAAGCATTTGAAGCAATTTTTATTGGTTATTCAATGAGAGCATACATGGTGTATGTGATTGATGAACAGAAGATGATAGAAAGTGTCAATGTAACATTCGATGACACTAAACTCCCTAGTATCCAAACTGAGAATCCATCTGAGAAGCTATCTTTCGATGACATGACAGATACAGATTCAGATGATGACAATGCAACTGAGATTTTTGCTGATGCTAATGACAACAATGATGATCAGGGTAATGGTGATGAAATCAATGATAGTAGTCAAAATTCCCCTGACTCTAATAATCAATCATCATCTAGTCAACCTAGCAACAACTCAGGGGGAGAAAATGAAGGGTCAACTGGTCACACACAACATCCCAATGAAGGTCAAGGCGAATCATCAAGATCTAATCTTCCCAGACAGACTGTTTGGAATAGAGCTCATCCTTTTGAGCTAATTATTGGTGATCCAGTTGTTGGTGTAAAGACTAGAAGATCTTTTCAGAATCAATGCAATTATTCAGGGTTTCTATCTGAAATGGAACCTAAGAAAACTGAAGAAGCTCTTTCTGATCCTGATTGGGTGATTGCTATGCAAGATGAGCTCAATCAATTTAAACAACAAGAAGTTTGGAAGCTAGTACCCAGACCTACAGACAGACCAGTAGTTGGCACAAGGTAGGTATTCAGAAACAAACTTGATGAAGATGGCACAGTGACGAGAAATAAAGCAAGACTGGTAGCAAAGGGTTACTCCCAATCTGAAGGCATTGACTATGATGAGACCTATGCTCCAGTGGCTAGACTTGAGGCCATAAGAATATTCTTGGCATTCGCAGCATTTTCAAACTTTAAAGTTTATCAAATGGATGTCAAGAGTACTTTCTTGAATGGCAAGCTAGATGAAGAGGTTTATGTAGAACAGCCCCCTGGCTTTGAAGATCCAGATTTAATTGACTATGTCTACTTCCTTTTCAAGGCTGTCTATGGTCTTAAGCAAGCACCAAGGAAATGGTATGACACTCTCTCTGAATTTTTACTTGAAAATGATTTTGTTAGAGGTGTCATAGACAAAACTCTCTTCACAAAGAAACATAAGAATGATACAATTATAGTCCAAGTCTATGTGGACGATATAATATTGGGGTCTACTAATGATCTTTTGTGTAAGAAATTTGCGAAGTTAATGCAGGGTAGATTTGAAATGAGCATGATGGGTGAGCTGAAGTTCTTTCTTGGATTGCAAATAAGTCAAAGGACAGATGGAATATTTATCTGTCAATCCAGGTATGTCAAAAATGGAGGACTCTTCTTCAGCAAAGACACCATCATCCACAGCTGTCAAATTTGGAGCATGTGAAAATTCTGCCAAGGTAGATATCACAAGCTACAGAGGTATGATAGGCTCATTACTTTATCTTACTGCGAGTAGACCAGATATTATGCATGCTACGTGTTTGTGTGCAAGGTTCCAATCGGATCCTAGAGATGTTCATCTCATTGCTGTTAAACGAATTCTGAGATATCTTAAGGGTACGCCTAACCTAGGCATCTGGTACCCTAAAGATTCTGGTTTTAATCTTGTTGGATATACAGATTCTGACTATGCAGGAAGTGTTGTGGATAGAAAAAGCACATCTGGGAGTTGTCAATTCCTAGGTGGTAGACTAGTTTCCTGGTACAGCAAGAAACAACAGACAGTTTCCAACTCAACGGCTGAAGCTGAATATATAGCTGCTGGAAGCTGTTGCGCACAGATTTTGTGGATCAGGAATCAGTTGAGAGACTATGGCTTTGTGCTTGATAAAATTCCAATTTTATGTGATAATACAAGTGCCATAGCAATCTCTAACAATCCTGTGCAGCACACAAGAACAAAGCATATTGACATCAGGTATCATTTTATTTGAGAGCATGTCATGAATGGTACCGTGGAGTTATTTTTTGTACCCACGGAAGAACAAACAGCAGATATTTTTACTAAGTCTCTTGACGAATCCACATTTACCAGAATTGTTGGTGAATTGGGTATGTTAAATAGTCCTAGTAATTAAACTGGTTAATATCTGAGGTTTGATCTTTAATAATTTACAAGTGATTGATGTATTAATATTTGTTATTAAATCACTTGTATAATTATTTTTATCAACATATACTCTTGCTTGTTTCATCTTAAATCATTGTTATTATCTTCTGTACATATTTTTAATTACTTATTGTATTTTTAGATTAACTCATTTTCTTTAAAAATATTTTTCTCGAATTTTACAAGCTGTAATTTATGAGAAATCTATTTTTCTTGAAAATGTTATTGTTTTAAATTTGGTTTAATTATTTTTGTTGTTTAAATAAATCATAGTTTCTTTTTGAATAATTTTCTATATGGAAATTGTTTTATTAGAAAATTTATAGATTTATTAACTCATCAGAAATAATTATGTAAATATTTAGTATGTTAATTGATTTGATTTTATTTGATTTGTAGTGTTTGTCCTTTTGTTATTAATGTTTGATTTCGTAAAAGGGACTACATATGATCGTTTTTATAATTTTTATTAGGTTTTATAATTTTAGTATAAATTAATTTGCTATTTTTTTTATTTTATTTATGTAAATTATTAATGTGATTTTCTTGTTAAAATTCTGTTAATATTCTGTTTTGGTTAGTTATATTAATTGTTTTGTTAGAATATAACTATCGGTATAACAATCTACTTGATTGTTATATTCGAATTTGTGTTAGTTATATTAGTAATAAGTAGTGTAATATAACTTAGTAATAAAATAGATATAATTTTGTTTTTGTTTAAATATAACTGTTAATTAGCTTATAGTTATATTGTGTGTTTTTCTAGTAATATAACTATCGGTATAACTGTTGATTTGATTGTCATATTATGTATTTTTCGGTAGTTATATTAGAGATTTAATTGTTATATAACTTAATGCCAAGGATAGTCATATTACGTTTACACGTAATATAACTATCGGTATGACTATCACCCGATAGTCATATCACAGTCATTTGATATTTAAGAGCTAAGTTATATTCGACAGTCATATCTCAGTTTTTGTTATATTGGCGTGTTAAGTCACCCAATACACAGTCGAACAATACATACACCATATACACAGATTTCGGTCGAATTGCTGTCGAATTTCTTTCTCAAATCATACTCAAAACACGTTTCTAAGGACAATTCTTGATTACCCGGTCAATAATCATCATAATCAAGGTTAAAATGTAAGATTTGGTCGAGGTTTTGAATTTTGAGTTTGAAAAGTTCGAATTTATGATCTAAAATTCTGAACAAATGGTGATGATTTTGTAAAATCTAAAAATATATGTGTGTTTGTACTGCAATCAAGATCTTTGCCTAAATTTTTCAGAATTTTTGATAAAGATTTTGATTTTTTGAATTTTTATTTATTTATTAATTCGAATTTGGTAATTTAATTGGGTTAAATTGTTGAATTTTGCAGATTTATTAATTTTAATCCCTGATTTGCAATGGCTGGTGCTTATAATAATTTTGAGCTTGTGAATCACAATTATATTGGATATTTTAATCCCGAGGATTGCCCAGTGGATCGGTTCAAGTCCTGGATAAAATTCGTAAACGAACAAAATCTTTGTAGTCATTCTATAACTGCAAATGTTCCAATGAAATTTGGTCCACTCAAATTAATGTGTACTACAGCTGTCTCAGATGAAAGATCATTTTCATTCGACTTTAATGACAAGACATATACAGTGGATGAATCTGTCTTCAATGCTGCTCTGGGGGTTCCTACTGAACGATTTGCTGAAGTGCCTTCAAATGATGAGTTGACTCAATTTTTCACAAATATCAACTATCATGGTCAACTGAATCTTAAACGACCACTCAAAAGCAATCTTGTTCAAGAATGGAATATCTTCTTCGAGATCATAGCAAAGGTGTTTGCTAATTCTACAAAGAGTAACAATACTGTCATCACAGGTATGTTACAGTCAATTGGTTTCTCGATTGCTCACAATAGAAGAATCAATTTTGGCAGCTTGATATGGCCTATTCTGCTAAATCGATTAAAGAAGGCTACAAAGAACTTTGGAAAAGGTAAACTGGTTAAGTGTCATTATCCTCGGTTTTTGACACTAATTTTTAATCATTTAATGCCTAAGGATCAACCTGCTCCATTTCCAAATGATCGAATTCAATGGTCTGGTAAACCAAACAAGAAGTTCTACACCAGGCTGGATACTTCTAAGGTCTTGTTGCATGTTCCTGTAGTCATAACACCATATATGTCTACATACATAAATTTGCCAAATGTCATGCCACAGCTAGATGCTGAGATTCCTTTAATTCAACAAGCTCCACAGCCTGAAGCAGAACAAGTTCCAGCACCTCAACCTGATTCTGAACCCTTGAATACTCTTGAACATCAACTTCCAGTGGACCAACCCACTCAGAATGAAGATGATGTACATGTCAATGATCAGGTATTTGACTCAACTCCTTTACAATCTCAATATCTTTCTGATAGTCAAATGATTGTGAGAAGTGACCAAGGGGTTGTAGATCCACAACCTTTATCCCAGGTCAATGCACCAAACACTGATCCTAAATTCTCCAAACACTATCGTAGAAAGAAATTGTCATTCAAAAGAGCTATCCCTAGTAGTGATATCTTGAGTGAAACAGATTTGCCATCACAAAAGAAAAGTAAAACCATGTCAAAGGCAATCTTAAACCCATTCATTCCTTCAAGCTCACCCCTGTTACTCACAATGGGGGAAGATATTTTCTCACGTGAAGCTGAAAACATTGTTATGCAAGAGGAGCAAGTTACAGTGCCTGCCATTGTTACGGCAGAAGAACCTTCACAGGTTGATCGGGATTTGCGAACTCCCATTGCACCACCACTGACCTTCCAAGAGAAGGCTAGGGTGATCTCTAGTGCAGGTACAATGGATGCAGCTCAGGATTATGAGAGGAGTGATATGAGAATTACTTCAAATCTGAGTGAAACACTAGCACGTGAGGTGAGTGATACTCAGAGAGCGATTGAGGTGAGAGCACACAATGACATATACACTTTATCTCTCATCGCACAACTCAATCAAATGAAAGAAAGTCTTGCTCAAGCTGAAGAAGACAACAAAAACTTGAGGTTTGATATGGATAACATGAGAACTATCTTCAACAACAAAATCAATGCACTTAAACTTTCTCAACAATAAGCAGTTGAAGACTCTGGAGATGTCACAGTGGCTCAAGATCTTATTATATCATCTATGGCTAATCAGATTGAAGATCTTCAGAATAACGTAAATGAGAATCACTTAACCACTGAACATCGTCTCAGTCAGATTTAAAAGCAAAGTGATCATCAAGCAAAGGGGTTGAGACACTTATATAATATCATTAGCAGAACTCACTCACTTACAGTAGAAGAGAAGAAATTCTTTGAAGGTAGTGATGGAAGTGACCCTGGAGCTGGTACAAGTCACAAGACTGTAGAGGATTCCTCAACTAAGGGGGAGAAATCTAGAGGGGGAGGAAGTGCAAGTAAAGAGAAAATGGAAGATAGGAGTGAAGGGAAGAAGAAGACGACTCATCAAGCAGCATAACAGGAAGATGATGATGTAGAAGGTTTTTACTATACAGGTGAACCTGATATTGATCTGTTTGCTGACTTACAGTTTCCTGATGTTGGTGAAGAATTTGATGAACCAGATCTCAGTTTTTGGGATAATGAAGAGCAAATAATTCCTGATTCTGTTGAAACACAACAAATGAATTTTGAAGCAAATAAAGAACTCGAACAGAATGAAGCTAATCTGGCTATGAGAGAAGAAAGACTCAAGAAGACACTCGAACAGTTAGCTCATAATGAAAGACTTCAAAAGGCAGAACAAGAAGCACTTCAAAAGCAACATGCTCAAAAGCTGGAAGCTAGGAAGATGTACATCAAGTACAAAAATGGTGATAAGTGGGAACGTGCTCAAAAGGTAATTGATTCACCACAAACTTCTGACTATGATGATCGTCGGATGATTGCTATTTTTTAAAGCTTTAAAAAGAAGAACCTATACATGATATGTATTTGAAAGCTTTAAAGACAGAAATTGTGAGAATAACCACTGCATCTGATCCTAAGAATGGTGAACTACTTATCTTTGTTGAATGTCATAAGCTCGGATCTCACAAAGTATCGCTTCAGTTCTTCTATGATAGATCTCTGTCAGAGCTTTGGGTGTTGAGACCAAAAGTAAGAACATCTTCTGAACTAGGCATACTGCTTCATGAAAAATTTCAAGAGTTTGCTGAAAGAGCTGGTCCTGAAGTTATAAATGACCCTCCACAAGTTAAAATTTTTAAGGGAGAAGTCATTCATACTGTTAATCTTCAGACAGACGAATTGTATACACACCTTGCCAGATATTTGGTATATGTTGAATATGCTCTTCGAAATCATGGTTTTGCATCACAAGAAAGGATTGAAGCTGCAAATCATATTCGATCCTATGCTCAGACCAACATGAAGAAGTACAAGCAGTATCAAGGTGAGTTGAGAAAGAAACTTGGAATACCACTGGTTTATCCTACAGATGTGTCATCCAGAAGGGAATTACTTGTTGACTCCGAGTTGATCAAGAATCTACCTGATATGGATGAACAAGAAGAAGGAGAAATCAATGAGGAAGAAGGTGGTAAATGAAGATTAGCTCTACAAGTTATATCATTAGAGCTTTGATAGAACAAGATAGGATAATTGTCTTATATGATCAGTCTAGAGGATCATCTATCTTGTATAAACCAGAACTTTTACATTATTTACTTAGCATTTAAAGTGTTTTCTTTTACTTGTTTAATTGGGATTAGTTGAAGAATCCTCTAGGTATTTGCTTGTTATTGTATAACAAACAAATAGGGGGAGATTGAAAGGCATATGACTCAGCCTATTTGTAGTTCGAGGATCCTAATCCAATTAAACTAGATTGTAATAAGTAAATAATATCAACTGTCACAGGAATCTCAAAAGATGATAACCGTCAGAAGAAAAATCAACAAGTCAATCTATAGTTTTGATGTTTTACACTGGAAGAAGATTCAGATATCTGATCAGGCCTCAAGGTAGCATTGAAACAAGTGGATTCATTTAAGAAGACAGAGATTTCTATTAGTGACAAGAAACAATTTCAGTACCGAATGATTGATGAGAGTGAAGAGTATAAAAAGACCACAGTGTTAAAAGTCATGATGAAGAACAGAGATTGGAGTTAGTCGTTCATGAACCAGACAGTACATCGAGCGTCAACATCATGCCAGTGTATGTTCCTTATCATAATTACGTGGTTTTCAGCGGAGTATTGACTATTAAAGAATTTATATTAATTCTATTTTAATTGATTAAGTCAAGTAATTAAGTTAATAAATAAATTAATTCTATCAGAATTAATATATTTGTTAAAGTGATTATTAGATTAATTAAATAAGAATTAATATGAAAAAGGATTAATTAGTTAAATGATTTTTAATAAGTCATTTAATTAATTATAAACTGAAAAATATAATTATATAACTATCAAACTGATAGTTATACCGATAGTCATATTCAGTTTATAAAGGAGATAGTCATATTCAGTTCAAAGGAGATAGTCATATACAGTTCAAAGGAGATTGTCATATTTCATTCAAATGGTAAGTTATACCGAATGTTATATTGACATGGTAAGTTATACCGAATGTCATATTGAGCTGGATTGTTATACCGAAAGTCATATTTAAACTGGACAGTCATATTACATTGATTTGATAGTCATACCGATTGTCATATTAATGTAAAATGATTGTCATATCAGTTTAAATCAAGTAATATGACTATGGCTGTGTATATAAGGCATCAGAATGCAGAAGGAACACAACCAGTCGAGCTAAACAAGAAAAATACACACAGCAGCCATTCTCTCTCTCCCAAGCTCAAGAACACCTCTAAATTTAATTCTGTAAATTCAAGTTCATCTCAGTTGTAATATCCTATCCATTGGAACTTGTTTACTTGTGATTCTTGTACTACTAGCGAATTAAGTTTCCTAGTTCACAAATTGATATCTTGATTTTATTAACTAAATTAGCAAAGTTCATGTTGAATTTTCTAATTAGTTATTAATTACTTGATAATCATTTGGACTGATTTTGTAACACCCATCAAGTTAATATATTGTTATATTCAACTTGAAATTTGTGTTATATTATTCCGCACAAAATATTCGTTTAAGTGAAAATTATTTAACGAATAAATTTTGAGAAAATGGTATAGATTGTATTCAACCCCCCCTTCTACAATCTTATCGGACCTAACATGAAATCCTAGCCATCTATTTGTTTCCTTCCCCCTTAAGTTTTGAAGAGTTGATCTTGGCCATACACTTTGCTAATGTGTTGGGATGATCTCCACCTTCCACTTGTCTTGAAATATTCCTTTTGCTCCAAGCTCCTAATTCTTTTCCTTCTTTCATTTTTGGTCCTTTTTCTTCCTCCTTTTTCCCTTCCTTGCACTTTATTTATTTATTTTGTCATTTCTTTATTTATTTACGATTTACCTGAAATGCAACAAAATAAATTATAAAAACACGAGTTCAAGCAATAAATAGGTAAATAAAATATGCAAAAATATGCACTTATCATACCGCAACCTGGTCAACTGGGACGTCTGCTAGTAGTGGTCAGGGCTCTGTATCAAGCACAAGTAGTAGTGTACCAAGGAAGTTCAGACTCCTTAGTGACATATATGATATCACTGAAGAGGTCGAACTGGATGAGGACTTATTGTTGCTAAGTGTCGAAGAGCCTGGGTCGTTTGAACAAGCAATAAAAGAAAAGGAATGGAGACAAGCAATGGAGGCAGAGATTGAGGCTATTGAAAAAAATAAAACCTGGGTGTTGACGGAATTGCCAGAAGGTCAGAAGGTGATTGGACTTAAGTGGGTGTTCAAACTCAAGAAGGACACAAATGGAGTTATAATCAAGCACAAGGCGAGGCTTGTAGCGAAAGGATATGTGCACAAACAAGGAGTAGATTTTGAAGAAGCTTTCGCTCCAGTTACACGACTGGAAACGGTTCGGTTACTACTAGCTTTGTCAGCAACAAACAACTGGGAAGTACACCATTTGGACGTGAAGTCGGCTTTTCTGAACGGCGAGATCAAAGAAGAAGTATATGTTCTACAACCAGATGGGTTCGAAGTGAAAGGGCAAGAGAAGAAAGTTTACAAACTGAAAAAAGCTCTATATGGATTGAGGCAGGCACCACGTGCCTGGTATGCACGTTTGAAGGAATTTCTTGAACACCTGGGCTTCACAAAATGTCCCTATGACCATGCTGTTTACACTAAGCGGGAAGGAAATGAATCCTTGATTGTTGGAGTGTATGTAGATGACTTGTTAGTGACTGGTACAAGTGTCAACAATATTATCAGATTCAAGGAACAAATGAGTAAGGAATTTGACATGAGCGACTTGGGAAAGCTCTCCTATTATCTTGGTATTGAGGTCGACCAAAAGAAGAATTGTGTAGAGCTGAAGCAATCTGCATATGCTAGAAATTTATTGGAAAAAGCAGGCATGTCGAGTTGCAATCCTTGTAAGTATCCTATGGAATCCAGAATACAACTCCATAAGGATGAAACAGGCAAATCAGTTGAGCCTACGTTGTATAGGAGTTTAGTTGGGGGGCTACGATATCTGGTTCATACCAGACCAGATATATCGTATGCAGTTGGGATGACAAGTCGATATATGGAACGCCCGACTGTACTTCATCTTAATGCTGTGAAACATGTTCTCAGATATGTCAAAGGGACATTGGACTATGTTCTAATCTATTCAAAAGGAACAGGGAACCATATGTTATGTGGTTATTCAGATAGAGATTTTGCTGGGAACAGTGATGATCGTCGAAGTACTGGAGGTATGGCATTTTATTTAAGTGAAAGTCTCATAACGTGGGTGTCTCAAAAACAACGATGTGTGGCGTTGTTGTCCTGTGAAGCCGAGTTCATGGCGGCAACAACAGCGGCGTGCCAGGGCATGTGGCTTCAGAAGTTGCTAAGTCAGATCATGGATGTTGATGCAAGACCAGTAACATTGTATGTGGATAATAAGTCAGCCATAGATCTGTCTAAGAATCCTGTTTTTCATTGTCGTTCTAAACATATTAATGTGCGTTTTCACTTTATCCGGGACTGTGTAGAACGAGGGGATATTGTTATCAAGTTTGTTAATTCAGAAGGGCAACGAGCTGACATTCTTACTAAGGGGATGCCAACAGTTAAATTTGAAAGGATGCGAGAGCTACTGGGAATCAAGAAGCTGTCGAAGTATGTTTAGATTATGGGGGGAACATGTTGGAATAATCTAAACATAGTTTAAATAAATGTAATAAAAGCTGTTGCAGATAAGCAGCTATTTGTTAGTATTAGATTGAGTCAAGTGTTTGTTGGAGAGTTTGTAGGAGTCAAGTGAGTGAAATAAGGTAGTAGCATTCTGTTAGAGGAAGTAGTTAGCCTCACGTAGTTATCTAGTTCTATCTTTATATTCTGTAATTTTCATTCTTAGTAATCAATCGAGTAAGAAGTTTATTCCCAACATTTTTCTCAATATCTCTGTTCTAGTAACTATACATTTATCCTACAGTGTCATTTAAAGGCTACTTACAAACTCCCCACTCAACCAACACCCATATATATATAAGTCCATAACATAAGCTTGCAAAATAAACATACCCACATCCAACAACAAAAAAGAAGACACATACACCCACAAACCTTTGCAAAAAATGGCCATGAATGCCAGTGGAAGTAGTGATCAAGCCAAAAAAAGAAGAGGGCGGCCGAGAAAGGCCGATGTGATAGGGAATTTGATGGTGCCTCTGGGGAGTTCTATTGTTTCACCACCGGTGATGAGTGCTTCTGCATCAATGCCGATGCTACGTGTTGTTGCATCTCTGCCGGTGGTTAGCGCTTCTGCATCAATGCCGATGGTACGTGCTGAAGCAACTCTTCCGTTAATGAGTGTTGTTGCATCATTACCCTTGACAACTGATGTTCCTTCCCCTTCGCTTGCAGCATAATATACCTACACATATACTCTAATGAAATCCAAAATATTGTTAAAATGATAACAACGACAAACAAAAGCAAATTACCAAATTAATTTGATTATTTTCTTTTGTTTTAACATTTTTCATTTTAATTCAAAATCTCATTTAAGATATATCCTATTTTTACCAACTCTATCGTAAGTTAAATTACCATACCTGCAAATAGTTTAACCTCAATTCTATCATTTTCCTCCGCTGACCAATTCATCATGATGTAGAATGAATAATCCCTCATAATATTTGCTGTAAAACAATTTAAAAAATTATAAAATAAACAATTACTATCAACAAATCATACTGTTACAAACAAAAGTGAAAATTACGAATATGATTTTATGGTATAAATATGTGCTCACTTATACATACAAATTAATATTGTACCTCAGATCAATTATATTCTCATCATCATCAGATTCATCATCTTCTTTTTCATCTCCATAGAAGTTCACCATCTTCTTTTATCAAGAATTTTGATGGATGTAAAGCGTGACACCAAGTTGGGGTATACTGTCAATACAAATGATTTAGATGATAAAAGGGGATGGAATGATAGATTTAATATGTTATGATATGTCTATTCTAATAAATTTTTTCAGATGTAACAGGACACTTGAAAGGTGAGTGATGAACAAGAAAGATGTGAGTGATAAACAGAAAAGATGATGGTTAAATAAGCTATATTATTATTGTATATATACTGGGATGTGAATTCTAGATGGTACATATTATCTTAGAAGTTTCTAGATGATGTGAAATCTTGATGGTTGATATTATCCTCAAAGTTTCTAGATGTGTGTTATACAGATATATTATTATTATTATAAAATCTCTAGAGATGTTATTCAAAAATATCTTATGAATGTAATCTATAATGAATTAATTAAAAATAAATGAATAACATTCTTTAAGCCAACTAAGAATGACGTGTAAAGATAAAGACAATTTAGCTGAGAATGACGTGGAAAGATAAACAATACTCCCTCCGTCTCAAAATACTTTTCCTGTTTACTTTTTGACACGTTTGCCAATACACACTTTTAATTGTTTATATTTTTAATTTTATATTATTATTAATTATAAAAACTTCATTGTATTAAAATACTAACAAATACGAATTCAACAAGAATGACTATATTTTTATGAGTAAATTAGTAGTCAATGGCTTACAATGAACAGTGTTTAAAGTCTAAAGGAGAAAGGTTTTATGAGACAGAGGGAGTAACTAGGATGAAAATTTATTTATCTAAAATATAAAATTTTCATAAAAATATGATAAAAAGTTTGAACCATGCATTCTTTTTCACAAGCATTCTTATTAGATTAATTAATTTTATAAATTTATAATATGGAATTGGATAGTAAATTTATCCATGTTTGATTTCATTACCTTTTTTCATGATTTTTAATAATAAACTATCATTTTTCTTTTTAAAAACAAATTTAAATGTATGAGAATTAGTTTTATCTAGATTATTTCATGTGGGCTTATAATTTTCTTATTGTAAGTAGTGAAAGGTTTTTTACGATATTTTGTATTAAACAGAAACATTTTTAAATAAATAGATAAAATTTTAATATTCAAGTAACTAATAGTTATTTGAAAAAGTCACTTTTAATGCAAATTCAATATCTTGAATATAAAATTATTAAATTTATCTGAAATGTCTTTGCTTTAGCCAAGAATTTTTAATTGTGATTATTCTACTTAAACCTACCAGATAATGAGATGGTTATTAACTAGTAAGGCCATCGTGTATATAAGGACTAGAATTTTTACGTTAATGTATATATTATAAATTAGTGGATAGCGCTTACTAAGGTGTTTTAACAAGATTTTGTATTGTCCACTAGAAAATTCATTTTTATGTTTGGTATTAATGTTTGGAAAAGATCTAAATTCATTATTTGACCCATTGTTTTTTTTGTCAGGTATTTGACCCATTGTTAATTAAAAAAAGTTTGTATACAAATTTAAATACTATTAATATATTCTCTTAATATATGGTAAGATTATTAATAAAAATTTGAATAAATCTTTTAATTTTGGTAAGCTTATTAATACATATTATCACATAATAGATATAGAAAATATAAACAATTTTATCTTTGATTGCATTTGTTATAATATAGAAATATAATATTTTATTAATATTATTTCTTTCAACATTAATTTATTTGATCTTAAATATAAAGTTATTTTCTTTATTTAATCGTTATTATTATATATCATAATTATTATGAAATTTAAATTTAAACTAGCGTGTGCATAGCACCGGTTATAATCTAGTGTAAAAAATAACTTAACTTAATTAATTTTGATAGCAATAAAATGAAATATCTTTTAATCTCCATGTATCATTTGTGCAACTTTAATTCCTCATTTGAATAAAAAAAATTAAAAAAATTGTTGAGAAATTGTAACTTTATGAAAATTGGTATAATTGTCTGCAAGTCTTAACTAAAAAGTTGGATGAGAGCAAAATTCATTGTATTGTATATATTTACTGCAATTTCATCCCGTTATCAAAGATTATAAGTCCGGACATTTTTTTTTTTGATAATTCATAGACCAACTTTCGCATATCTTACTAATCCAAAGACTCCATCGAGGCAGTCCACTTACTATATACTACCGTGCCTCCAGTGGGATAAGTTCGGACATCTTACTTTCCTCCTCTTCCTTTGTTATACATGATGATAATATAATGCCTTGGAAAAATTGTTTAAGATACGTGAATAAAAAAGGTTTGACTCGAGCACGATTGGATAGTCCATGGTAAAGATTTATCCTTTGTTATGGGTTTGACTCTAGCTCACCGGTAGAATTTTCTTAGAACAATACTCAGGTTATAAGCCTAATTATATTATCTAAACCTTACTATAAGAACCTATGTTTCTATAATATGATGCCACGTAGGTTGTGTACAATGTTGAGTTCAAATACGCGAGGCAAGAAGCTAGTTTTCTCTTCATAATTCATACACATGCGGAACTACGGGAAGTCTTTTGATCATGTTGAGATAAAATGTTTGTGATTATAATAGTATTATGAAATTAAGGCATACAAGCAGACATTGCTCTCAAGACCCTAGTTTCTAGAACCACAACAGAAGATTGGATTCAAGCTATAATGTCAATAGTAATTCTATTCGTAGCCTCACAGAGGATAGTAGTACGTCCCCTGTCATGGGAGTTAAGACCACAATCTATAGTGTTCAAGGAATTGAAGCTTAGAGTTTGCAGTAATTTTCCAGATAAAGTTGATAAAGTCCATGCAACAACACGTGGAAACGACCAACACCTAGATATACAAAGCATACAATCTTGAATATAAGGTGGCCACGGTAGGAAGGTTTAATTGTAATGACAAGCAATCTGAGAAATAAAGCCATAACTGAGAATCAATACTTTATGCCATCGTATTACTATATCTTAGTTTCCTTACCAATGTGTCAAAAATAAGATCCGACCCTAATTTGCACTTTTGATCTCTAAATAATTGTTTAACCAAATAAATGCTGTAACAAAACATGCAGGTTCGAAAATATGTATCAACAACATACTGAAAAGATCAGGGCAATAGTGTTGAGAGTGTTTATTTTTTGCTATGTCGCCATAGCTACGAAGGCAACACTTTGCCACAAAAAAAAAAAATTGTTGCCATAAAAATCTGATCTCACTTGTCTAGCAACCGAAATGCCTAGCAACCTTATTTTGTCTCTTCTTCTTCTTGGCCCCCCTCTGTACCTCTGCCTTACTTTCTCACAGCGAGCTTTTCCATTTACAACTTCTTTTTGTTTTTTCATCGGCCATCACTGACTATTCTAGAGATTTCCCCTACTTAAGGGTCTCATAATATTCTTACATTTGGTTTTACTAACACCACTGTTTCTATCCGTGGATAGGATACAATCTTTTGATTCGGAGGATGTCATGGCAAGAATATTGGCACCTCCATTATATCCAAGATTAAATTGCTTTTATTCGAAATAGAGGAACCATTTTGAATGATAGTTATCCAACACATGGAGGATGGTTCAGATGATGACTTTGGTCAAGGAGCGAAATGGTTTTCCCTAAGCCCATGACTTACTGTCAAATATACAAGGAAATTGTAGTGTAAGGTTAAATCCAAAACAAAAAACAATACAGAAATATTTAGATGGTAACTCTTAAATGGATAAACTACGTACTTGATAGATTAACTGAAAGAAATACATATGATACTTATTCTAAACTATCGACAATAACAAACCAAAAAATTAGGAACTAACTGCTGCTTTTACTCCACTAATCTGCTAACTCCTAAGACCAAGTTTTATAACGTCTTGTATGCTTAAACAAAATACAAGCGTTTTTATTTGAACAAAACATATCAAATAAATTAATTATGTTAGATTAATCCAACATATTCCCCCCTAATCCAACATAATTAAGCTGATCGACCACCAGTAGTTTCTTCAACCCCCAGTACCTTCCTCATCTTCTCAAACTTCATTGCAGACATAGCTTTTGTTAAAATGTCATCACGTTGTTCTCCTGTGCTAATATGCTTGATCACTATCAGCCCCTGTTCTACGCACTCTCTAATGAAATGGTACCAGACATCTATGTGTTTACTTCTTCCATGGAATACGGGATTTTTAGCTAGATCTATAGCAGACCTATTATCAATGTACAAAGTAACAGGTCCAACTTTCACATCAGAAATTTGATTCAAAACTCTTTGTAACCATATCGCTTGACATACTGCAGCTGTGGCTGCCATGAACTTGGCTTCACAAGATGATAGAGCAATTCAATCGATCCTTTTCTTTGTTTAACTTCCAACCCAAGGTAGTATGACAATGTGCCTAAATCAGTCATGTCGAATTCCCTGGCCATTTGCCTTTCGAACCTTACAATATTTACAACGTTGGTGCCGGTGATCAAAAGGTCATCTACATATACTCCAAGTATTAAGGACTCAGAACCTTCCCTCCTAGTGTAAACGGCATGCTCGTAAGGACATTTGACAAAGCCCAAACGCAGTAAACACTTGTTTACTTGTGTGTACCAGGCTCTAGGGGCTTGACGTAGCCCGTATAAAGCCTTGAGAAGTCTATACACCTTAGTTTCTTGGCCAGCCTTTAGATACCCTTTAGGTTGAGACACAAATACTTCCTCCTCCAATTCATCATTCAAGAAAGCTGACTTACCGTCGAGGTGATGCACCTCCCAATCATTCTTTGTAGCCAAAGCGAGTAGCAAACGGACAGTTTCCATTCTTGTGACTGGAGAAAAAACCTCCTCATAATCTATCCCGTACTTCTAAACGTATCCCTTTGCGATAAGACGAGCTTTGTGTTTTACTATTTCCCCATTCGTGTCCTTCTTTACTTTGAAAACCCACTTCAAGTCAATAGCTTTATGTCCCCTTGGCAAATCAGTCAATACCCATGTTTTGTTCATTTTTATTGCTTTGATCTCACTGTGCATCGCCTCCTTCCATACACTGTCTCTTGCTGCTTGTTCTTATGTTACTGGGTCATCAATTCCCAACAAAAGCATTTCGTTAGCTAGCTCAATTGCTTCTGTACTATTGTAAATATCACTAAGAGTTCTGAAATGCTTTGGCTCAGTACTTGTACTAGCACTTCAAGTGTTAGACTCGACAGACCCATCTTCTACTATTGTTCTGCTATGAGCTACTATTTCAGGTGTGGCTGGGCTTGGGCTCGAGCTGTCAATTGAGGGCCCCTGTGACTGTGGTGTGGACACATTTGAGTCCTCCATTTCATCTTCATTCTGCACATTATCCTCTTCATTCTGCACATTCAATTCGAAAGCAGCCAATTCAAATGAGCCTGTAGCACAATGATCTTCAAAGTCTGTTATCTCCCATGGCCATCCTTGTGATTCATCGAAAATAACATCACGACTTACATGAATCATTCCAGTGGTTGGATCATAGAGCCGATAGGCCTTGGTTCTAGGTTCTCTCCCAAAGTGAACCACTTTCTTGCTTCTATCGTCTAATTTCTTAACGTGTACACTGGGTATCTTCATATGAGCGACGCAACCAAAGATTCTTAAGTAATCCACAAAAGGTTTCTTTCCAAACCAAGCTTAGTACGGGGTCATTTCTGTCAGACATCGTATGGGTAATCTGTTTAAGACATATACAGGATGTCCAATTGCTTCCCCCCACATAACAGATGAAACCTTCATTTATTTCAACATACTCCTGCCCATTGCTACCACTGTTCTGTTACGCCATTCAACGACGATGTTTTGTTGAGGTGAGTATGGTGTGGTAAAATGCCAAAGTATCCCTGCTTCTTCATAGAATTTTGTAAAGTCGTGTGAGCAAAACTCGCCCCCACGATCAGTTCTGAAGACCTGTATTCATGTTTTTCCATCTTTCTCAACCAATGCTTTAAAACTTTTGAATATCATCAATGCCTCATCCTTAGATTTTAACATATAGACCCACATCTTACGTGTAAAATCATCGACCAATAACATGAAGTACTTATTTCCAGCAGGTGTGGGAGGAGAGATGGGACCATATAGATCCCCATGTATCAATGCTAAAGGGGTTTTTGCAGAAAAATTAGATTGGGTAGGAAAGGGCTTACGAGTTTGCTTTGACAGGAGACATCCGTCGCACAATCCTTTTGGTTGACTTAGTACAAGCATTCCATTCACCATGTAATGTTTTGACATTTCTTGCATTGCTTGATAATTGACATGCCCCAACCGTAGATTCCATAGTCGACTTGTTTCTTCTGCTTTAGTTAGCAAACATGTTCCCCTATTCTCCTGTATACTTAGTTTATACAGCCGGTTTGATGATCTCCGAACCCACATAAGTAGTTTTCCACATGTGTCGTATACCTACAGTTGGTCCCCATCAAGAATAACCCTGTTGCCTTCCTCGGATAGTTGACCTAAACTGATTATGTTGCTTCTAAGAGTGGGAATGAAAAACACGTCTTTGAGTTCTCTTTCCTCGCCGTTCTTACGCAGTAACTTTATTGACCCCCTTCCTCTTATATGCACCACAGAACCATCTCCAAACTTGACTTGACCAGCAACACTTTCATCAAGTTTTGTGAACGTACTTTTCACGGTGTCCAGTCATATGATTACTGGAACTATTATCTAAGTACCAGATGCTTTCCTCAATTTTACTTTCAATTGCCTTTCCTATGTTGGTCGTTGCCTTGACTGTACCAGTGTTGTGTAAATTCATCCTCACGTTTGTTACATTTGTGTCGTGCTCGAGTTCTCCACCAACAAAGCAGGCTTCCAAATAGTATAATTCTTTGTATGTGATAATTATAGTGATACTAGATACTAGATTTTTTGTCGGCACCCACTCTTATTTTCAAATAGTATAATTCTTGTCGTCATAATTGTAGTGATGGATGGCTGGATTGAACTTCCAAAATTCAGTGAAGGATATATTAGTGGGATAAGATCTTTTTTACGGAATGCATTTTCTAGATTCGCTGTTGGTGATGAAATTACGTGCCCCTGCAAAAATTGTAAAAATCGCAAGTGGCTTTGTGAGGATGTGATTTATGATCACCTCATCTACGCGGGTCCGTGTCCCATGTATGCGAACTGGATTTGTGAGGTTTCGCGACCACAATCCAAAGCAAGTAATGAAAATATGGAGTGCGCGCGAGGATAAAACCTGAAGAGAACACTAAAACCTGAGGTTGCGTTGCCTATGATAAGATTAGGTGCATTCTTGAGAGGACTTTGGGCCAAGGTTATCGATTTGGCCGACATCAAGAAGCTGCAACGGGAAATCATAGAAATTCTCTGTAGTTTTGAGACGATATTTATACAAGCTTTCTTCGACATAATGGAACATTTGCCAGTTCATTTATGCAAGGAAGTTGAGTATGGTGGACCAGCACATCTCCGGTGCATGTTTCCAATCGAGCGTTACCTTGGTAAGTTGAAATCGTATGTTCGGAACAGGAGTAAACCAGAGGCTTCCATCGCTGAAGGTTATCTTGCCGAAGAATGCTTGACATCCTGTTCGAGATTCTTAAATAATGACGAAGCAGGAAAAAATAACAAGTTTTTTGGTAAATCTAGAATCTGTCCACAAAATATGAAATATCCAATTGGTACAAGAAGAAATAAAGAAGGAGAAGCCATTCACTTAAACGATTCTCAATGGATGGAATGTCATCGCTACGTTCTTTACAACTGTGGTAACAAGGAAATAGAGACTTTAATTGAGTAAGTACTTAAGTTCTAATATATTTTAGTCATTATTGAATTATTAGGATCTATCTGTTTTGATTGTATTAACTAGGTCATTATTGTAGGGAACATCGAGCTTTAGTTAAAGGTCATGCTATACCAAAATGATATAAAAGAGAGAGAGTGCATTCTGATGAATTTTGGAAGTGGTTGAAGGAAGTAATTGCAAAAAAGGCAGTCGTTTCGCAAGAATTACAAGTTCTTGCAATGGGCCCTAATCGAGCAGCAAAAAAGTTCAGTGGATATGTCATTAATGGATACAGATTTCATACTAAATTTAGAGATGCGAAGTGTACTACACAAAACAGTGACGTATTTCTAACTGCCTTGACAACTAGCTTTGCAAGTTCGAAGGATCAGAATCCACGGGTTGGCGAAGTCAATTACTATGGAGCAATTGAAGAAATACTAGAGCTTGATTATTGGGGAGAATTTACTGTGGTTTTATTTAAATGTTGCTGGTACCAAGAGGAGAAAGATTTATATGGGCTAACTCGGGTTAATTTTAATCGATTGTGCCAAAAATCGGATCCATATGTATTGGTGTCACAAGTACAACAAATCTTTTATATAGAAGATCCCGTTGATAAGACATGTCATAATGTTATCAAGAAATTGCCAAGGGACTGGTGTGACGTTGAAAGTGCAGATGCAAATGAAACAGTCTAAATGATCCGGTTTTAAATGATACTTACTTTGGTGATGGGGCAAATGAAGTTAGTGATGACATATGGTGTAGAGATGATGTCCCAATAACACAGATTCCTGTTCCTCCTGCCGAAGAGGAAGAAAATGCTTCTTAGTTTTTTTGCATAATATTTAATTAAGTGACTACTATTTATTGTATTTCATACGTTGTAACTCACTGCTTCTTAAGTGACTTTTGAGACTTCTTTTTTTAATATATTGCTTCTTAGTTAAGTGCTTGTTTTTTAATTGCATGTCAATTTACTTAAGTGGTTGCTTCGTAGTCAATATAAACTTAATTGATAATCATGGTGATTTTAGTTTATTGCTTAATTTGTTCTGGTTTATGTTGTCTGCACTTGCATATAATTATGTAATCACTTAGTTTTAGTTGCCGTGTTTATTTTTGAAATTTCATATCTTGATTTTAATGTAAGTTTCTCATTTTTTGTGCAGGATGGAAGATAACTTTGTGCATCTCAGGTTTTACCACAAGGGGAAATTTCAAAATAGTAGATATGTTGGAGGAGAAGAGACTGCGGTCATGTTTGTTGATCTTGATAGGTTTTCTTACACAGTACTGATGGAGCATGTCAAGGATGACCTCAAATACACTGAAATCGAAGGAATATATGTGAGCAAAGGTGATATGGAAGGATGGAAATTATGTGCAGATGATGCTGACTTGAACGAGCTGGTTAAAGCAGCAAAAGCCACAAAATTTGGAGCGTACTTGGATTTTTATATCGACAACGTGGTCGATTTTAAAATCAAGCCTTTGAAACAGATGCAGCCTCATGTGGTCATGCGACCAAGGCAGAATTTAATTGCAGGTGCTATTTCTCTTCTAATAATTACAAGTGTTAGCTTTCGTGTGATATCATCATATATAATTCCAAAGATTTGCCCTGCTTCAGATCAAATTCTATTATTAATTTGATTCTTTGAATTTAAAGTGAAATCAATTAGCAAAAAAAAAAGTGAAATCAATTGATGGACAGAATTATAGTTATTTCCGATATATATTAACAATTAGATGTCTTAGCATTTTGACCTGACTTAAAATTGATCATATTGTACTTTAAAATTTTAGATGGAAAGTATTTGATTATACTTTTGTAAGTATCTCATTTTTATGATTTATGTTTTGGTGCAGCTAAAAACCAAGGGAAACGGACATTCGTGACCACTCACCAACTCCAGCAACAGAAAAACAAGAAGTCAACTCAATTAGTCAACAGTCCTCGGAGGTCATCACGGCTGAAGGAGCTACAAGTTAACAGTCCTCGGAGGTTATCACGGTTGAATAATCAAGAGGTCAACAATCATTGGAGGTCAACATGTGGGGATGCTACAGAAAAAGTGGAGGATGCAACTGTGAATCTGAATGTTGCACGTGTTAAGAGGAAATTGGAGTTAATCAATCCACCAGCTGCAAGTGAAGAAATGGGATCGAATGAAAATACGGGGGATATGGCAGAGGATGATGATACAGGAAATTCTTAAAATGAAGTAAGAATGCATTTTGATGTAATTTTTTTGTCCATAAATAGGATATTTATGCAGAAGTTTTTAATTATTGCATTATGTTTTACTTGCAGGTGCTACCTCCCCCACCTCCCCTTACAGATTATGAAAAAAAACGATTTGTTAATGTGACTTTGAACGATGTAGTGTACCAGATGCTAGGTTTGCCTGCACTAGCAACTTCTCTAAAGGCCGAGATGAAAAAAGGCAAAGGACGCAAAGAAAGTAAAAAGATTCAGGAGGAAGGCTCAGAATATAATCCTGGTGTAGAGGAACATACTGGAGATGATGGTGGAGAAAAACCAAGGAAGGTGTGTCATCTCTATCTTTAATTTTTATTTAAAATCATTGCATAATTCATGTTATAATAATATTGTATATGTTTGTCTTTTCTGGTTAAAATAATCATGATTGCAAAATTTAATTCAACTGTACATTGTAGAGAACTAAAAAAGCAATAAAAACGAAGCTTCTAAGTGGACCAACAACTCGTTCACGGTCCAATATCGTAACTGCCCCTCAGAAGGATGCAACAGATAAGGAAGCAGCAACAGATAAGGAAGCAGCAACAGCAGATAAGGAAGCAAGGAAGTCAATTCTTATACAGCCCGCTGCACAAATCCAGCTGCCGCAGAATGAAGAACCAGGGTTATTGGCTGCTTATTTAGCTATGAGGGAGCATCAGAAGAATGAAGTTGGTAAGAAAAAAGCTGTGATTGCTAGTGGAAGTGGAACTGCAAATCAGCCGATTGATGGAGAAAATGTCTTGCCTGATATTGGAGATGAAGTCGAAGAAGGTTAGCAGCTAATCTTTAGTTTTTAATTTATCAATAAATATTATTTATTGATAAGTCAATAGATTATATTCTTAGAAACAGAAAATTAAGAAAAATTTGGAAAATTTGAAAATAGAAAACTGGGAAATTTATCTGCAAGTAAACAACCCCTTAACTTTGTAGTTTGCATTTTACTTATTTATGAAATAAATTGATGCTAGTTTTTTAACCTTTTGAACACATATTCTTGGTACTTTAAGTTGTAGTTCGTAAAAGAACCTGAGGAAAAACAAACATGGATAAAGTTCACACAAGGCCCTTTGAGAAAAGAATCGTCGTGAACATGAATAAGAAAGGCCAACCTATTTCCGATGATGACAACGTTGTGACTGAACTTGGTTACTTTCAGGGGACATTGAAGAAGTGTGTGCCCCTTACTTATAAATCTTGGAGAGATGTTCCTGAAAATTTGAAGAACACTCTATTGAATTATGTTAAGGTAACTTGTAAACTACAATTTAGCTCAATTTTCTCTGCTTATATAAATATATTGGTCACACAGTAGACACTCTTTATTTATTTATTTTATGTTTGATTTGTATGTAAGCAATGGTATATTTTCCCGGAGGAAATGGGAAAGTGGGTGCTGAAGTCAATTAATGCAGATTGGAGGGGGTACAAGAGTCGTCTCAAAGCGGCACATTATACCCCTTATACCACTGACGAGGAGAGGCTCGAGAACAGGCCTGATGAGATTCCACTTGAGGATTTAAAACCGGTCTTGAAGTATTGGGGAGATGAAGATGTTCAGGTAAACAAGTAGTGGGGAGTTATTTAATATGCATTCAATTCCATAAAAATAAACCAGTGCTTTTTATCATATTTCCTAATAGGCCAAGGCCAAGAAAAATGCTGAAATTAGGCAAAAGTATGTGGAGACACACACTGCTGGTCCAAAGTTATTTTCCCAAATTCGACACAAATTGGTATATTTCTGGACTCTTTTATTGATTCATGTGAGAACAATTTGTGCGACTCCTATTAGGACACAACATCGTTTAACTCACTTTTGCTTTATTTTGTGCACTGAACTTGTATTCCATTTCGTATTAAATTTGGAATAGAGTCAGCACTTTCAATTTTTGGAATGACATGTATATCCGCGCCACAGCCTGTAAACCAATAAGAGAGAATGATCATGAAATGAATATTGTTACAAACTATTTGTTATAATTGGCATATTTCATAATGTATAAGGATTGTATAAATAGATTTAATTTTCTGTTGCACATTAATTTACAAAGTTATAGTAATTTATAAATCATATAAGCTAACACTCTGCTATAAGAAGAGAAAATAAATGTGTTAGAACAATAGATATTTAGTCGGTCAAGGCTTGGGGCTAACCAGTGATTGATGGCAGTGTAGCACTTTTCCCTCGGACATTTAGATGTTTCTTGACTTGAGCTCTCCACCATCAACAACTTCGCAATTAACTGAGTCTTGACTTTAAATTAATTGATTCATATTAAATTGAGTTGTTACTAGCGAACTCTATTTTTTGGACTATTACTCCAATAAATAAATTCATACGTCATGTTTGTACTTTCTTAATTCGATATGAGCATATCAGTTAATGTCACCATATGAGCATATCGGATGGTGCAGTTTTTGTGAAGACTCGTAAGCGAAAAGACGATCGTGAGTACAAGACAGATGGGAAAGTAACTAAGTTCTTAGTTGTAAGTATTCTGTCATTTAGTTGATCACATGGTAGGCATTTTCTTCCATTTAATTCTACTTTATTTGAAATATGGTCGTGGCTTTATTTTGTAGGACAAAATTGAAGAGGTTCTGGGTACTGATTTAACAGGACCAACTGATGGTGTCGATGAACTTCTATTGCAAGGAAAATCGCATGGTCCTTCTTGGCTTATTGGCAGATGTGTCAATTCTGACAAACATTCCACTTCTTCTACTCCGGCTGACTCACAAATCAGTGACTTGACAACAAAAATCAGGCAAGAAGTTGTTGCCGAACTGGAAGAAAAGATGAAGAAAAAGGTCGAAGAGGAAGTCAATGCAAAGGTGAATCTAGTGCTCAGTAAATTGGGCCAATCAAAATCCAGTGACAACGACAACGGCACCCGTGTTACTGTTGCCACATATTAGTTAACTGTTTTTCATCGCTTTTGGTCATATTTAAGGTGTTTAACTATTTTTAATCGTATTTAAGGTGTTTTAACTATTTTTGGATGGTGTGGAACTTTATCTATTTTTGATGTATTTTGGATGTATTTTGGATAGATGGTGTGGAACTTTATCTATTTTAGATGTATTATGGATTATGGGGAATTAATAGAAACAAATATTTCCTGTCAGATTTTACTGTAAAAGTGTTGTCGTAGGTATCTTTAGCGTTGCAAGAAATTAATACAAATATGTTGCAAAAACATGAAAAGCGTTGTAACAGGCAGTCCCAAATACTGTGGGTCCCACAGGAGGGCCCCACAGGTGGGTCCACAGGTGGGCCCCACATGTGGGTCACACAGGTGGGCCCCACATGTGGGTCCCACAATTTACCAAATTTTAACATCTACTGCAACACTAGTTTAGTGTTGCTGTACAATACGTTTAGCGTCGCCATAGATGTTTCTGGTAACAAAAGTAGTAGCGTTGCCGTAGTGAACAAAAGCGTTGCCGTAGACCCCTACGGCAGCTGTGCCAAATGCAACGCTGAAAAAGCGTTGCCGTTTCGTTTTTTTGCTCTACAGCAACATTTTTTTGGCTTGCTGCAACATTTTGAAAACGTTGTTGCAGCCCTTCTATGGCGTAGTGAGCCACTTTGTTTACTCGGGTGTTTTTATCAACTTTGATGAAATTGATCTTTTAGATTTTTTATTTTGAGGTAGATGTGGAAACATAGTTATTATTGTTAATACATATATCAACTATATAGTTTGTAACAGAAAAAGAAGAAAACTTGGCTTTGAAAGCATTACTTATTTATTCAACGAAAGGAAAGATATAGTAAACCCTACAACTGAAAATGCTGAAAACCAGGATAATAGCATATCTGTTATCCCTGCAATGACTGAATCAAAACAAACTACAATCTATCTCCTAGAATCATGTTATCCCAACTATCTCTATAACAAACATAGATGAGATAACAACTACATTATTCAAAACATAAGCAAAGCCCAACAGAAATAAAAGCCCAACTCAAGATTAACCAAACATTACTCCCCCTTAATCTTAGAGTTGCTCAGACAAGTTCTCGATTCCAAGTAGTCTTCTCATTCTCTCAAATTTGAGTGTAGTCATTGTTTTCGTAAGAATATCTGCCTTCTGACACTCACTACTGACATGCTTCAAAATGATTTCTCCTTGCTTCACGCATTCTCTAATGAAGTGATAACGAACATGGATGTGTTTGCTCCTGCCGTGGAAAACTGTGGATTTTTTGCCAAATCTATCGCTGACTTGTTATCAACACACAAAACAACCGGACCAATCTTCTCATCTGTTATCTGGTTCAAGACATTTTGAATCCATATAGCTTGATAGGCTGCAGCTGTTGCAGCCATGAATTCTGCCTCGCAAGATGAAAGAGCAACACAACGTTGTTTTTGTGATACCCAAGTGATGAGACTGTCATTCAAGTAGAAGCACATACCTCCAGTACTCTTCCTGTCGTCCAAGCTACCTGCTAAATCACTATTAGCAAAACCTGTTAACACATTGTTTCCACTATCCTTAGTGTATACCAGACCAAACTGCAATGTGCCTTGAACATATCGAATGTCCTCTTAACTGCATTTCGATGTAATATGGTTGGACGCTCCATGAATCTAATTGTTATACAAACTTAGTAAACAATGTCCGGCCTAGTGTGTACTAAGTACCCCAGTCCTCCAATCACACTTTTATACTCCGTGCCATTCACTTCTTTTCCAGCCTCGTCCTTGACAAGTTGCTCCTTCGGGTTCATGGGATATTTACATGGATTACAACCCTTCATCCCTGCTTTCTCAATGATCTTCTTTGCATAACCTGTTTGCTTCAACTGTATGCACCCCGTCTCTTGTTGTACCTCGATTCCCAGAAAGTAGCTCAACTTGCCCATGTCTGTCATATCAAAACGCTGGTTCATCTCGTTTTTGAACTTCTCGATCAATCGTACACTGCTTCCAGTTACCAATAGATCATCTACGTAAACTGCAACAATCAACCTGTCTTCCCCTTCTTTCCTAGTGTATACTGCATGTTCTGAGGGACATTTCTTAAACCCCAGACCTTCAAGGTAGGAGTTTAATTTCGAGTACCAAGCTCGTGCAGCTTGACGAAGACCGTACAGTGCTTTCACCAACTTATACACCAGGTTCTCCTTGCCTTCTTTCACGAATCCCTCAGGTTGCACCAAATAAACGTCCTCTCTTATTTCACCATTTAAAAATGCTGTCTTCACATCAAGATGATGCACTTCCCATTCAAATTTTGCTGCCAAAGCTAGCAGTAAACGCACAGTCTCCAACCTATTCACTGGAGCAAAAATTTCATCAAAATCAACTCCATGTTCTTGAACATACCCTTTAGCAACGAGTCTCGCCTTGTATTTAACAATGTTTCCTTCAGCATCCTTCTTTAATTTGAAAATCCACTTCAGACCTATCGCTTTCTTCCCAGGAGGTAGTTCAGTCATTTTCCAGGTGTTGTTTTCTTCAATCGACTGCATTTCTTTCTTCATAGCTATCTTCCAATTTCGAATCTTTACAGCTTGTGAGTAATTCATCGGCTCTTCAACTCCCATAAGATACAATTCCTCGTCTAAAAATATCTCTTCAATTTCATTGTATATATCATCCAATCTCCTGATTCTCCTTGGTTCAGTACTATCATCATAGTCATCTGAATTTAGATTTCTAATATGTGACTGTGAACTTTGATTTGGTGTCTCCAACGAAGAAGAGTTGCCAATCTCAGTTCGTGCAGATGAGGAGTAACCACCTTGTTGAGAGCTATTGTCACTTTGAGGAGAGCTGTTGTTAACACTTCGAGAAGTACTCATGTTACTCCGAGGTGTACTCATGTCACTTAAAGTGTCTTCACCACCATCCGTTTGGTACTCACTTTCACCATCATCTAAGTCATCCCCCATGTTCAAGCCTTCTACTGTAAACATATCATCCTATTTTTCTTTTCCACTATGATCCCAGGGCCACGATTCATTTTATTCAATGGTGACATCCCTGCTAACATGCACTCTGTTGGCAAGGGGATCATACAATCTATAGGCTTTGGTTCCAGGCTCTTTTCCCAAAATTACCACCTATTTTCTACGATCGTCCAATTTTCGTGTGTGTTGACTAGGAATTTTCATGTGCCCGATACAGCCAAAAACTTTGATGTGCCCTATGTGTGGTTTCCTTTCGTTCCAAGCTTCATAAGGAGTCACTCTTGTGAGCACCCGTGTTGGCAAACGATTGAGAAAGTAAACCGAATGTCTTACAGCTTCTCCCCACATGATTGAAGGTAACTTAGTTTCTTTCAAGCAGCTCCTGGCCATTTCAACCACCGTGCGGTTACGTCGTTCCACTACACCGTTTTGTTGTGGTGTATATGGGGCGGTATAATGCCTTTCTATTCTCTTTTCCTTGCAGTATCTCTCAAACTAATTTAACACAAACTCCCCTCCTCTGTCTGTCCTGAGAGTCCTAACTTTTCTTTCAGGTCCCCTTTCAACCAAAATTCAGAATTCTTTAAAGGAATCCAAAGCTTCATTCTTTGCCTTCAAGAAATATACCCACATATATCTACTAAAGTCATCCACAAGTAAAAGAAAATACCTTTTACTTGAGGCTGTTCCTGGTTGCATTGGGCCACAAAGGTCTCCATGTATCAACTCTAAAGCCTTGGTTGCACTGTAGGTTGACTTTGCTGGAAATTGTTTTCTCGTTTGTTTAGACATAAGACATCCACTGCAAACCTCCTTTGTCATTTCAATCCTTGGCATTCCATTCACCATCTTGTCTTTGTACATAAGAGACAGAGAATGATAATTTACATGGCCCATACGTTTGTGCCACAATCTTGACATCTCATCTTGTTTAGACAGCATGCACATTTGTTTTGCAGAATTAATCATAATCTTATAAAGTCTGTTAGGAGATCGTTTTACCTTTATGAGAAGCCTGTCTTCCACATCGTACACTCACAGTAGCTCTCCCTTTATTGCAATTCTGTTTCCTTGTTCTGTCATTTGTCCCAAACTGATGATGTTGTTTCTCAGTGTTGGAATGTAATACACATCCCTTAGTGCACTTGTTTCTCCATTTTTTCATCCAAATGCTACAGTCCCCTTACCTTCAATTCGAACTGTAGATCCATCTCCAAAACTCACCGAGCCACGTACCTGCTCATCCAGTTCCATGAATTTTGACTTGAAACCAGTCATATGACTATTGGCTCCATTGTCCAAATACCATACATTGGACTCACTCTAAACTTTCAACAATTTTGACGAATAATTCATTTTTCATTCAGATGTGTGCCTTCTTTGTCATCATCTTCACATTTTGCAAGTAATAAAGCTGGCTCATCATCCTCGAGTCTTGTCATGTTCATTTCCTCCTTCACTTCTTTGTTTCGTCTTGGCTTTTTACAATTTGCTGCAAAATGTCCAAATGTTGAACATTTGTAACATCTCATATTACTTTTGTCTCGTCCTCGTCGAGGTCTAGATTTTAAAAAGACCATTCAGAATTTCTTCTGCTTGATCGTTTTTGCCATTCTTCACGAGTTAATAGTAACTTACTGTCAACAGCTTCACGCTTTTGACATTCCTCTTCAGTTAGCATCAACTGTCCATCATTAGATTCATTCTTACTACTTCTGCTCAATCTTTCTTCGTGGACCTTCAATCATCCCATTACCTCTTCTACTGTTATGTTTTCCAAGTCACCAAATTGTTCCAAGGTCGAAACTATTTGCAGAAACATGGTCGGTACTGCACGAAGCATTTTCTTGACAACATTGGACTCTATTATAGGTTCCCCTAAAGCTCGTATGTTCGACACAAGCCCGTTCAACTTTAAATAGAATTCCTCTATTTGTTCATTGTCTTTCATCATCAGAGACTCAAACTCAGTTTTTAGTGTCTGAACCTTTGCTTTCTTAGCACGATATGCCCCTTGACACATCGTCTTCAGGGCTATCCATGCCTCCTTGGCAGTCCCTTTCTCTACAACCGAGAGAATCATCTCCTCGGGTAGACCTTGGTACAACATAGCCAGAGCTATCTTGTCCACCTTATCCTCAACAACCGCCTTCGGATCTGTCTGTTCTACAGCAGTCCAAACTCCTTGTGCCTGCAAATACACCCTCATCTTTAACGCCCAAATGGTGTAATTACTCTTGGTTAATATAGGATAGCTTAGACCTATTGAACCTCCTCCTTTGACCTTTTTGAAGTCCATCGCAAAGCTTCTCGCCGTTCACAAAGTGTTTCCTATGCTCTGATACCAAAATATTGTTAATACATATATCAACTATATAGTTTGTAACAGAGAAAGAAGAAAACTTGGCTTTGAAAGCATTACTTGTTTATTCAACGAAAGGAAAGATATAGTAAACCCTACAATTGAAAATGCTGAAAACCAAGACAATAGCATATCTGCTATCCCTGCTATGACTGAATCAAAACAAACTGCAATCTATCTCCTAGAATTATGCTATCCCAACTATCTCTATAACAAACATAGACGAGATAACAAATACATTATTCAAAACATAAGCAAAGCCCAACAGAAATAAAAGCCCAACTCAAGATTAACCCAACAGTTATTCAGTAGGACCTCATCACCATTGAAGCTAAATCAAGATTTAAATATATAAAATTAGAAAAAGTAATATAAAAATCCACAACAAAGTTTTGACCAAGAGAAAAATATACAAATAATGTATTTATTATATAACAATAATGTCATATCCATATTTATGTTTTACAAACAATATTTATTAAGACAATTGATCATTTAAAAATTTAAAGTGTATCTCATTTGCAAAATTATAGCATTTCTCAGTTATAAGTTGAACTCGGAAGAATCACATGACCTCGAATTTTGGGTCTCTGGTCAGAATTTTCTTTAGAATTAAAATGAACTGAAAATATACAAATACAAGATATCATGTTTTATTAATAGCCCCAACATTGTTCAATCTACTACATTAGTTAAAGCATTTTATGCAGTCGACAAAAAAAGAAAAATATTTAGTGCTAATCTTTAATGGTTGTCCTAGATTTGACTTGTCACAAATTTTTACCCATACTTAAACTTAAACATCTAAATTATATAATCTTCTGGAAAGAGAAAAGATTGTGTACCATTGCTAAGTCTTTCTTCTTTAGTCTTTGAGGAGCCTCTTCAATAAAGCGTTGCATTAAAAGAAGGATGAAGAGACCACAATCATTCTCATATTATTGTTGTAAAACCTAGCAAATGGGTGATTACACTCTAATTCACCAACTGCACTGCAACAGATATCTGGTGCAAAACCGCGAAACCATCTAAGAATGAAGATCAAAGCGTCAGATGCAAGAATTTAGGGAACACTGGACGAAAAATAATTAATTTATATCATTGCACAACTGATAACTGAAACCCTGGATAATTATATAAAATTTTACCTTTATTGACTTCGGGCCAATCTTGGAAAGCACATTCTCTTAAGAGAACTTCCGGCCAATCATGGGAAGCAGGAGATGCAATGGTAGAGTGTAAGCAAATTGCAACAAAATATACCTACACATGTACTCCATTGAAATCCAAATAAATTGTTAAAATAAGAATCAAAACAAATTACCGAATTAATTTGAACAAATCACCGAAATTTCATAAAGATTTATAATGATTTGGTGACATTGTTTGGTTTTCACGTTGATTATTTCAAGTCTATATCTCATTTAAGATAAATTCTATTTCTACCAACTACACACTTGGTTAAATTATCATACCTACCGATAGTGTACTTTCAATTTTGTTCCTTCTGCCGCTAATTCATCATGATATATTTAGAACAACCCCTGAGAATATCCTTGATAATATATGCTGTAAAATAATTAAAAAATCTATGAAACAAATAATATCAACAATTTATATTGCTACGAACAAGATTGAAAGCTATAAAAATGACTTTGTGATATAAATATGTGCTCAATTCTATAAATTAAAATGAACCTCAAACCAATTCTCTGGCAGTATATATGTGGATCTTATTTCATTAAAGCACTTTGCCCTGAGTTTTTTATGTTTAATATGTTTACTATTTCTATACTTGATTATTTACTTTATACTAACTATTATTAAAAAATGAGGATAAATTTGATTTCCAAATATCAAAATGCCTAAAAGTTACCGATTTTTTCCTCAACAACGAAAAAATAACCATTTTTTTATCAACTAGTTTTTAGTTTGGTGTTCAAATTTCTACTGTGAGTACTACGTACTAAACACTACAAGAAAAATGCTCATTTCTTACCGTCACATTTCTGACCAACACAAAGTGGTCAGAAATGATAAGTCATAACCGATCGACAAAACCGACCACCATTTTCGGTCGTAAATAAGTACATAACCGACCATTTTTGGTCGTTAATGAAGTGATTGGGATCCAATAGCCACGTTATCATCAAAATCGACCAACTCATTACCAACCAACGAAATCAAAACCGACCAACCGTCAAGGAAAGAGGGGGCCACATCCACGTCACTATCCTTTCTGACCAACTCATAACCGACCATGTGTGCCAAAACCGACCGAATCACCTAATTACATAAATGACCACCATTTTTGGTCGTAAATAATTACATAACCGACCATTTTTGGTCTTTAATGAAGTGATTGGGATCCAATAGCCACGTCACCGTCAAAATCGACCAACTCATTACCAACCAACGAAGTCAAAACCGACCAAACATCAAGGAAAGAGGGGGCCACGTCCACGTTACTGCCATTTCTGACCAACTCATAACCGTCCATGTGTGCCAAAATCAACCGAATCGTCTAAAAAGGCTGGTCAAGACAAATCATTTCCGATCGATATTGGTTGGAAATAACTCTGCTACTTTTTGAGATGCATAGCAACATCATCTTTAGCTTCCTATTTTTTAGAATGGTTATTAAAACTTGAAGAAAACAAAGAGCGGATAAAATAAAGATATGGTAATGGTAAAGAATATAACTTGCTATTATATAAAAATTATGATGAAATATTATATTTTATATGTGTATTGAGTGATTTATTTCATTTTTGTATATTGCATAAAAGAAGTTGAAGGTGAAGGTGAAGGTGAAGGTGAAGTTGAAGGTGAAGTTGAAGGTGAAGGTGAAGGTGATAAGGTACTCATTCTTTGTTGTGTTAGTATTTGTTTATCTACATCATGGTGTATTTGCATTTAATTGAATATATATTAATAATGAGATATATAAGATGAATTTAGAGAAATTAATGTTCATATATGTAAAATGTGTTAAGAAAATATATTTGTTTGTATGTAGATGTCGACCAATGATCGTAGTTGGATGAATCGTCGATTAGAAAGTAATCGCATAACACTTACTCCGGAGTATAAATTGGGTGTTGAGACATTTCTAAAATTTTCAATGGAAAATAAAGGTGTGGTCGAAGGTTTGTTGAAATGTCCTTGCGTTAATTGTAAAAATGGAAGTTGGGAGACTATTGAAAATGTTAGATATCATTTGATAGCTAATGGAATTTGTGTGGGTTACAAGGTTTGGACTTCTCATGGTGAGTCATTAACAAACGGCAAAATCGAACATCACGTCGAGTACAAAGAGAGGTCGAACCACCGATAGATATGGATGCGTTGTTAAGAGATGTTGGAGCCCAAATTTTTAGTGATGCCTTTGATACTAATGGTAATACTAGTAATGCTAGTACTAGTAGAGTAGAAGAGCCTCCTAATGCGAATGCATCCGAATTTTACAAGGAAGTTAATAAGTATGGAACACCCATTTATCCGGGAAATACTAAGTACACAAAATTATCTTTCTCTACGAGATTGTTGCAATTTAAAAGTGCATCGCATTGTAGTGAGAAGTCATTTAATTTGTTACTTATGATTATTGGTGATGTTCTTCCATCAAAACACACATTACCATTTAGCTACTATGAGGTGAAAAAAATGATGAAGGAATTGAAGTTATCATATCACAAAATTGATGCATGTGAAAATAATTGTATGTTATACTATGGGGAGGATAAAGATAAAACAATTTGTAATCATTGTAAAAAGGATCGTTATAAAGAAGCACTTGGAAAAAAGAGTACAACCATTCCAAACAAGATTATAAGACATTTTCCTCTTATAAGTCGTCTACAACTATTGTTTATGTCAGAACATACGATGGAACAAATGACATGGTATAAGAAAAGAGAGGTCAAAGAGGGAGAAATTAGTCACCCCGCGGATGGAGATGATTGGAAAAATTTTGACATGCAACACCCTTCTTTTGCTAAGGAGTTTAGAAATGTACGACTTGGACTTTCAACGGATGGTTTTAACCCCTTTGATAATTCCGGTAATAAAGTATACACGGTATGGCCGGTTGTAATTGTGGTTTATAATCTTCCACCTTCGATGTCCATGAAGAGACCTTACATGTTTTTTACTCTCTTAATTCCCGGTCCCGATAAAACAAGAAAAGATCTAAATGTAATTCTTCGAACACTTATGATGAGTTAAAAATTTTGTGGCATAGCGGAGTTGAAACATTTGATCAATCACAAAAAAATAATTTTCACAAGAGGGCCGCACTTATGTGGACTATTAGTGATTTTCCCGCTTTAGCCCAACTTAAAGGATGGTCCACAAAAGGTAAGAGGGGATGCCCCGTTTGTCTTGGAAGTGTGAATGGTTTCCAACTTAAAAATTGTGGAAAGGCTTGTTGGTATGGTACTAATCGGATTTTTTTGGATGAAAATGATTCTTTGCGAAAGAAAGGGTCTAAATTTGCAAATACGGAACGGTCCATTTTTAGAGGTAGAATGAGCAGTGAGTATGAAATCTCTACATTTGAGAATTTACAATTTCCTTCACCCGGAAAATTGACCCAATACCGAGCTTTGGGTTATGGAAAAGAACACAATTGGACGAGCAAACCAATTTTTTATGAACTTGAATATTGGAAGTCACTTGGTATGCGTCATTGTATTGATGTGATGCATACCGAAAAAAATGTGTTCGAAAATGTATTTTTCACAATTTTGGATGACCGTTTTAAGTCAAAAAATCACAATAAATCTAGGAAAGATTGTGAGGAGCTTGGTGTGATGCCCAGGTTATGGAATGTTGATGGTGTGAAGCCTAAAGCACGTTTCACAATAGCTAGACCCCAACTTCGACTTTTATGCAATTGGGTATCATCGTTGGATCTTCCCGACGGGTGTTGCTCAAATCTATCCCGGTGTGTCAAAATGGATATTCTTAAATTTCATGGGTTGAAATCACATGATTATCACATTTTTATGCAAAAGTTGATGAGCATTGCATTTCGTGAGCTTTTGCCTCGTGATATTTTGGGAGACCTAGTGGCACTTTCAAATTATTTTGTAGACATTTGCTCGACAATCTTAGTACGTAGTGATCTTAGCACATAAACATGTAGTAAACTTAATATCAGGTCTACTAGCTGTTAAGTATAAAAGAGATCCAACCATGCCCCTATAGCTTGTCATGTCCACCTTCTTTTCCTTACTATTCAGTTCAAGCTTAGTGGCAGTGACCATGGGTGTTTTTGCAGAAGAGTAATCTGCTAAATCAAACCTTTTTAAAAGATCATAAATATATTTTGTTTGACTTATAAAAATTCCCTCATTCACTTGTTTAACTTGTAAACCAAAAAAATAAGTTAATTCACCCATCATACTCATTTCATATCTACTTTGCATGAGTTTGGCAAATCTCTTGCAAAGTTTCTGATCTGTAGACCCAAATATTATATCATCTACATAAATTTGGACAAGTATCATAGAGCCATTGACATTTTTATAACAGAGAGTTTTATCAATAGTACCTCGAATGAAGTGATTCTCTATAAGAAACTGTGTGAGTGTGTCATACCAGGCTCTAGATTCTTGCTTCAGGCCATAGAGTGCTTTGAGTAGAAAGAACACATATTCTGGAAAGTCTGGATCTTCAAAACCAGGCGGTTGACTAACATACACCTCCTCCTCTAGAATACCATTCAGAAATGCACTCTTGACATCCATTTGATAGACTTTGAAATCGGCATGCGCTGCATAGGCCAGGAAGATCCTTATTGCTTCTAACCTTGCCACTGGAGCAAAGGTTTCTTTAAAATGAATTCCTTCCTCTCGACAGTAGCCTTCAGCAACTAATCTAGCTTTATTCTTTGTGACTATGCCATTCTCATCCATCTTGTTCTTGAATACCCACTTAGTGCCAATCACTGATTTGTCTTTTAGTTTGGGTACAAGTTTCCATACTTCATTTCTTTTAAACTGGTTTAGCTCTTCTTGCATTGCTAAAACCCAGTCTGGATTCAAAAGAGCATGTTCAACTTTCTTTGGTTCCTCTTTGGATAGAAATCTGCTATATAAGCATTCTTCTTGAGTTTCTATCTGGTTTGGACCTTTACATTAGGATCTCCAATGATAAGCTCAAATGGATGATCCCTGGTCCATTTTCTTTGTGGTGGTAAGTTTGACCTTGATGAAGTGGCTTCATTTTCTCTGTGTTGATCATTGTGGCTTGTTGTTGAGTTTTGATTGTGAGAAACTTCCCCTGAGTGTATGGCCCTCGAGATTGATGAAGTTCTTGAAGATTCATCAACAGATGCTTCGCTTTGATTTTCAACTGATAGTGTTAGATGTTCTTCAACAGGTGGTTCATTCTGCACTTCAACTGATGATCCTTGTCTGTTTTTCACACCATTTGATCTCCATTCTTCATCATCATCTTCACTTTCTTCACCACTTCTCTCATTCTCAAATGAGAGAGACTCATGAAAACCTTCATCTACTAGACCAGATATTTTCTTGTCATCAAAGACAACATGTATGGACTCCATTACAATGTTTAGTCTTAGGTTGTAGACTCTGTAGGATTTTCCAGCTGAGTATCCAACAAAGATAGCTTCATCTTCCTTTGAATCAAATTTTCCAAGATGCTCACCATGATTTTTCAGTACAAAACATTTGCATCCAAAGACATGCAGAAAGTTGATTGTTGGTTTCTTGCCTTTAAAAAGTTGATAAGGTGTCATGCCTTTTGCCTGATTGACCAAAGAAATATTCTGAGTGTAGCATGCAGTGTTTATAGCTTCTGCCCAGAAGTATGTTGGTAGCTTAGACTCTTCAAGCATTGTTCTTGCAGCTTCAATTAGAGTTCTATTCTTTTTTTCCACTACACCATTTTGTTGAGGAGTTCTTGGTGCAGAGAATTCTTGGATAATTCCTTCTTCACAAAACTCTCTTATTACAGAATTCTTGAACTCAGTTCCATTATCACTTCTGATTCTCCTTACTTTGAGTAAAGGATTGTTGTTGACTATCTTGATGTGATTTATAATGACTTCACCCGCCTCATCCTTAGAGTGCAGAAAGAATGTCCAAGAGAATTTTGAGAAATCATCAATAATCACAAGACATTATTTCTTCTTTGAGATTGACAACACATTGACTGGTCCAAAGAGATCCATGTGAAGTAGTTGCAAGGGTTGATCAATTGATGACATTGACTTTGATTTGAAAGAGGCCTTATTCTGCTTCCCTTTCTGGCATGCATCACACAATCCATCCTTGCATTAATCCAATTTTGGAATATCTCTAACCAAATCCTTCTTTACCAACTCATTCATTGCTTTAAAATTCAAGTGTGACAGTCTTTTATGCCAAAGCCCGCTTTTATCTACACTTGCCTTGCTGAGAAGACATGTAGTCATGTTTGCATTTGTTGAATTGAAGTCAGCAATGTACACATTTCCTCTTCTATCTCCTGTCAACACTACCTTGTTGTCACTTTTCTTAAAAATGACACAAGCTTCAGATGTGAACCAGACATTTTGGCCTTTATCACACAGTTGACTGACACTTAGGAAGGTATGCTTAAGTCCATCAACCAGTGCTACTTCTTCAATGACAACATTCCCTTGTGAAATCAAGCCATATCCTTTAGTATATCCTTTGTTGTTGTCTCCAAAGGTAATGCTAGGGCCAGCTCTCTCCTCAAACTTAGTGAGCAGGGTAGAATCTCCAGTCATATGCCTAGAACACCCACTGTCCAGATACCAAATATTCTTTCTGTTTCCCTGCACACATCAAAGCAAAATCAAGTTGATTTTGGTACCCAAGTTTTCTTGGGTCCTGCCTTGTTAGCCAATTTCTTATCATTCAAATCCCTTTTAACCGAAAGTTTAGATTGAGTTATATCAATTTTTACTTTAGGTTTGGGCCTTTGAGAGACAGAATTTGATACTTGCTCATATTTGTTATAGTTAATAGCATTGTTAGGCATAGTCTGTGAAAATATGTTATTCATCATCCATGGCATCTGTGGCATATTGAAAGTATTGTTGTATGGATTATGCATAATGGCATGTTAGCATATTGACTAGATGAATGAGCAGAGGGAGCATACATATTTGGCATAACATTCATAGCAGGCACAAACATAGGCATGTTAGGCATCAAAGGATTTTTCATAGCTTTGCAGTTAGTAGATAAATGATTAATACTTCCACACTTTACACATTCTTTCCTAGGAGCATATTTATCAGGTGTGTAATTGTTGTGTTTGTTAATCCCTACCTTACCATTTATGTTCTATTTCTTGTCCTTAACACCTAACTTAACATTTTCTAGCTTGTCCTTCAATTGCTTGTGGGACAAGTTGCCTATGTTTCTTTTCTCAGCTGATTCAGTATTGCTACATTCTCCATTAACAAAGTTCTTGTTGACAGGCCCGTACTTTTTATTCAATTTAGTTAAAGTTGCTTTGCTAACAGGCTTAAGTCTTAAAGAACATTCTTTTTCGACTAAATCACTATCTGAAGTAACTTCCCTATCAACATTTAACTTAGCTTCTGCTAATTTGCATAAAGAATCAATTCCTTGAACATTAAAAATTTCCTCAGTTACAACTGTTGATCCTTTCCACTTAGCAATCAGATTCTGTTCCTCTATTAATTGTTTCTTTAAAACCTCCTCTCTATTTATAGCCTCAATCAATTCATTTTTAGCATCCAAGCAATCTCTTCTCAGAGTTTCAAACTCAATCAACTGTGTTTCTATTAAAGCATTCCTATCACTTAACTTTTCATTAAGGTCTTTAATCCTCTTATTCTCTCTGTTAAGTGATTTTAAGGTAACATGCATGTTATACAATTCAATAGACATTTCATCAATTTTGCTAGCACATTTAGCTTTAGAAAGATCAGTTAAGACTGTAGAGAATACCTGGTTGCTTGCTGAGCTAGCTTCTTCATCAGTTTCGTTTGCCATGAGTGCAAGTTCGACAAACTCCACTTCTGCATCTGAGTCACCTCCAGCAGCCCAGTCACTATCTTTTGACACGAATGCTCTCCCTTGTTGTTTGAGAAGATCAAAATATATCTTCTTGTAATCAACAGTCTCGAACTGTTTCTTCACATTCTCAGCTTTAGGCTTTCTGCATTCATTGGCAAAATTGCCAGCAATTCCACAGTTAAAACATTTAAACTTAGACCTTTCAACCATGTCTCTGGATGGCTGAAAACCTTTTCCAAATTGCTTGCCTCGTGCTGGATTCCTCTTGAATTTGATCTTCAAGAATCTCCTTGACAAGAATGCTAGATAATCATCCAAGTCATCAGATTCATCTCCACTCAATGTATCAAGTTCTTCAACCAACTTGCTTTTCCCTCCGCTAATTTCAGCTCCACCTTCATAAGTCTTTGAACTTGGTGTGGCTTGAGTGGTCTCCATCTTTTCACTCACTTGGCTTACTAGAATATTGGCCACCAAGGCAATAGATCCACCTTTCTTTTGGATTTTTTCCACTTCCTCATCTTGCTGCATTTCAAGCTCATAGGTCTTTAGGATGCCATACAATCTCTCAACTGTAAAATCTTTGTAGTCTTGAGAGTTCCTCAACGAGACTGTCACTAGCTTCCATTCCTTAGGAAGAGATCTCAGAAACTTTAGGTTGGAGTCCTTGGTTTCATATTTTCTCCCATACAACTTTAGACCATTCAGTAACTTTTGAAACCTACTGAATATGTCTGTTAGATTTTCACCAGATGAGTAGTGAAAATGTTCATACTGTTGTATTAGGAGCTGTATTTTATTTTCTCTGACTTGATCAGTTCCTTCACAGATTGTTTGAATAGTGTCCTATACTTGCTTGGCAGTGGTGCAGTTTATAACACAATCAAACATATCTTGGTCGATGCCATTGAATAGGATGTTCATAGCCTTCTTATCATTTTGAATCTCCTCCAAGTCTTCATCTGTGTACTCAGCTTGATTCTTTGGAATAGGCCTTCCAGCAGCTACAGTGCCAGCATCTTGACCAATCCCAGAGTTGGCCTTCATTGGAACATGAGGTCCTTTCTCTATACAATCTACATAGCCTTCATAGATGGCTGAGAGATGAAGGTGAATTTTTACTTTCGAGTGAAAGTAATTATCTTTGTCAAGCATTGGAATCTTTACACCGGTATCCTTCCTTCCCATGGTTTTCATCTTTAGACTTCTTGTATGTTAGAAGCTTGCTCTGATACCAATTGTTAGGTCCCGAAGTATCGTAGAAGGGGGGTTGAATACGATACTACCAAAAATAAAAAATAATTCCGAGAATATATCTTTATTGATAATAAACTCGAAGGGGTGTTACAACTTCTAATCCAATAGATTAGCTTCAAAATAGAACACTCCTAAGGATAGTTTAGGCACGAGGACCTTCTACCCGACACTTCCTGAAAGCGGGCTAAGCTAGCTTTCCTACTAGATGGACTGTCTAGCAGCTTACACAGAGAAGATATAAGAGAGAGAAGAGAGAGTTGTGTGTTGAGGTGTGTTTTGAAATGAAATATAATAGGCCTATTTATATATTCTAGAAAATCACTATGCAGCTAAATTACGTAACAGTTGACGCACCTGTTGCCTGCTTTCTATTTTTCAAACTGAGCCGAACTTTCAACCCACCTGCTTTTACTTTTCATATGAATAGTAATTTCGGTTGCTATTCATATGAATAGTAATTTCAGTTACTATTCATATGAATAGTACTATTCACTATTCATATGAATAGTAATTTCGAATACTATTCATATGAATAGTAATTTTTGATACTATTCATTTTCCTCTTAATTTGACATCCTTAAATATTCAGATTCCAACTAACTAGAGGATATCAACACTGCTCTAAACTCAATCACACCCCTTAACAGTTTTTCTGAGTTGGATACTTCGATTCCTTTGTGAAGTGTTGACGCCTAGTGCAACTGGTCTGGTTCACAGACGACTAACATTCACTCATGGTCTCCGTATCATGTCTTTAAGAACACTGCTAAGAATTGTGCAACCATAAAAACTTTATCACTGGAATCTTTTGGCCCTTCAACTGAATCATCTGTACATCTTATTTTGTCACTGAGGCTTGATCATGTTAATGAACTTCTTTCAGCAACTTGATCCTTGTTGATGCCTGTTATTCAAATTTCACGATCCCTGTATAGTGTTAATATTATTTATCTTTTATCCTAGTTGAGTTATATATGTCTCTATTACATATTACATTACATTATGCTTTACACATTGGTTGAGGTAGAGTATGATCCTCTAGCATTATTATGTATTTAGCTAGGGTTGTAAGTGAATCGACTCGAGTTTTTGCTTATCGAGTTTAAATTCTTGTTTTTCTTAACGAGTCGAGCCAAACTCGATTACCTTATCGATCAATTTCTGTTATTTGAACTCGAGTTCGTTAACAAATGAGTCGAGTTCGAGTTGTTCATGAACATTTCGATTCGATTCGAACTGAGTTGAGTTCGAGTTTGCCAAAAAAATTTAATTTTTTTTACCTTTAATACTTTCGTTCATTATTTAGTGCATTTTCATTTAATTTTGTGGATGAGGAGAGATTAGATTAATAGTAGTTGATTTATGATCAACATATTATTATACATTTGTATTAATGTATTGTAATATATTAAATATGTAAATTAAATAACATTTTATTTATGTATATACCTTATCGAGTCGAGTTTAACGAGCCGAGTCGAGTTCGAGTCAATCTCGAGTCGAGTTTGAGTCGAACACTCATAAAACTCGGATCGACTAGATAATCTTATCGAATATAATTTTTTGTTCGAAGTCATACACGATTTCTTGTCGAGTCGAGTTTATCGAATAACTCGGTTCATTTACCGTCCTATGTTTAGCCATACCTCTCAAATTTGCATTGTGAAGATTTGTCGCAATCTCCCTGGACTAAGTAATATGATGTGTACAAGACATTTTGCTTACTCGGGTTTTTTTTATCATATTTGATGAAATTGATCTTTTAGATTTTTTTTGAGGCAAAAGCGGAAACATAGTTATTCTATAGGACTTCTTCACTATAGAAGTTAAATTGAGACTTAAATATATGAAATTAGAAGAAAGTAATATAAAAATCCACGTGAGAGACTCAGAGAAAACTATACAAAAAATTTATTTATTTTATGATGATAAATCATATATATACATATTTATGTTTTACAAACAATATCTGTTAAAATAATGGCACATTTACAAATTTAAAGTGTATCTCATTTGCAAAACTATAGCATTTCTCATTTGTAACGTTGAACTAGGAAGAACCATATGACCTCAGAATGACTTGAACCGTATAGGAATAAGCCAACGTAATCGGATACTCAACACTTCTAGTTGGAGTTAGCACCCGGCGATAAATTGCCCTTTACTTCCAGCTTCACTATTTTTCATGAACAGTTTGTGATTAAAACCCGAACTTTGGGTCTCAAGTCGAAGTTTTGTTAGGATTAAACACCTGAAATTATACAAATACAAGATATAATGTTTCAGTAATAGCAACATTATTTGATCTACAACATCAATTAAAGCTTTTGATGCAGTCGACAAAAAAAGAAAAATATTTAATGCTAATCTTTAGTGTGTGTGCCCTAGATTGGACTGCCACAAATTTATACCCCATATTTAAACTTAAGCACCTAAATTATATAATTTCCTAGAAAGAGAAAAGATTGTTTACCATTTTGAAGCCTTTCTTTTTAGCTTTTGAGGAGCCTCTTCAAAGAGAAGGATAAAGAGACCGCAATCATCCTCATTTTTTTTTGTTGTAGAACCTAGCAAATGGGCGATTACACTTTAACTCACCAGCTGCATTCCAACAGATATCTGATGCGAAACCGTGAAATCATCTGAGAATGAAGATCAAAGCGTCAGATGCAAGAATTTAGGAAACACTGTACGCAAATATAAAATTTATACTTCTCATGCTACTTTGTTATAATTGCACCATCGCACAACTGATAACCGGAACACTGAATAATTATATAAAATTTTACCTTTGTTAACTTCTGGCCAGTCTTGGGAAGCAAATTATTTTAAGAGATATAAACTTGTGACCATTCTTGGGAAGCACATTCTCTTAACGGATGCGAGTGCAAACATATCGCAGCATAATATACCTACACATATACTCTAATGAAATCCAAAATATTGTTAAAATGATAACAAGGACAAACAAAAGCAAATTACCAAATTAATTTGAACATATCACTGATATTTCAAAATTATTTATGACAATTAATTTGATTATTTTCTTTTGTTTTAACATTTTTCATTTTAATTCAAAATCTCATTTAAGATATATCCTATTTTTACCAACTCTATCGTAAGTTAAATTACCATACCTGCAAATAGTTTAACCTCAATTCTATCATTTTCCTCCGCTGACCAATTCATCATGATGTAGAATGAATAATCCCTCATAATATTTGCTGTAAAACAATTTAAAAAATTATAAAATAAACAATTACTATCAACAAATCATACTGTTACAAACAAAAGTGAAAATTACGAATATGATTTTATGGTATAAATATGTGCTCACTTATACATACAAATTAATATTGTACCTCAGATCAATTATATTCTCATCATCATCATATTCATCATCTTCTTTTTCATCTCCACAGAAGTTCACCATCTTCTTTTATCTAGAATTTTGATGGATGTAAAGCGTGACACCAAGTTGGGGTATACTGTCAATACAAATGATTTAGATGATAAAAGGGGATGGAATGATAGATTTAATATGTTATGATATGTCTATTCTAATAAATTTTTTCAGATGTAACAAGACACTTGAAAGGTGAGTGATAAACAAGAAAGATGTGAGTGATAAACAGAAAAGATGATGGTTAAATAAGCTATATTATTATTGTATATATATTGGGATGTGAATTCTAGATGGTCCATATTATCTTAGAAGTTTCTAGATGATGTTAAATCTTGATGGTCCGTATTATCCTCAAAGTTTCTAGATGTGTGTTATATAGATATATTAATATTATTATTCTAAAATCTCTAGAGATGTTATTCACAAATATCTTATGAATGTAATCTATAATGAATTAATTAAAAATAAATGAATAACATTCTTTAAGCCAACTAAGAATGACGTGTAAAGATAAACAATAATTAAGACAATTTAGCTGAGAATGACGTGGAAAGATAAACAATAACTAAGATGAAAATTTATTTATCTAAAATATAAAATTTTCATAAAAATATGATAAAAAGTTTGAACCATGCATTCTTTTTCACAAGCATTCTTATTAGATTAATTAATTTTATAAATTTATAATATGGAATTGGGTAGTAAATTTATCCATGTTTGATTTCATTACCTTTTTTCATGATTTTTAATAGTAAACTATCATTTTCCTTTTTAAAAACAAATTTAAATGTATGAGAATTAATTTTATCTAGATTATTTCATGTGGGCTTATAATTTTCTTATTGTAAGTAGTGAAAGGTTTTTTACGATATTTTGTATTAAACAGAAACATTTTTAAATAAATAGATAAAATTTTAATATTCAAGTAACTAATAGTTATTTGAAAAAGTCACTTTTAAGGCAAATTCAATATCTTGAATATAAAATTATTAAATTTATCTGAAATGTCTTTGCTTTAGCCGAGAATTTTTAATTGTGATTATTCTACTTAAACCTACCAGATAATGAGATGGTTATTAACTAGTAAGGCCATCGTGTATATATGGACTAGATATATTATAAATTAGTGGATAGCGCTTACTAAGGTGTTTTGACAAGATTTTGTATTGATTTTGATCCACTAGAAAATTCATTTTTATGTTTGGTATTAATGTTTGGAAAAGATCTAAATTCATTATTTGACCCATTGTTTTTTTTGTCAGGTATTTGACCCATTGTTAATTAAAAAAAGTTTGTATACAAATTTAAATAATATTAATATATTCTCTTAATATATGGTAAGATTATTAATAAAAATTTGAATAAATCTTTTAATTTTGGTAAGCTTATTAATACATATTATCACATAATAGATATAGAAAATTTAAACAATTTTATCTTTGATTGCATTTGTTATAATATAGAAATATAATATTTTATTAATATTATTTCTTTCAACATTAATTTATTTGATCTTAAATATAAAGTTATTTTCTTTATTTAATCATTATTATTATATATCATAATTATTATGAAATTTAAATTTAAACTAGCGTGTGCGTAACACGGGTTATAATCTAGTGTAAAAAATAAGTTAACTTAATTAGTTTTGATAGCAATAAAATGAAATATCTTTTAATCTCCATGTATCATTTGTGCAACTTTAATTACTCATTTGAATAAAAAAAATTAAAAAATTGTTGAGAAATTCTAACTTTATGAAAATTGGTATAATTGTGCAAGTCTTAACTAAAAAGTTGGATGAGAGCAAAATTCATTGTATTCTATATATTTACTGCAATTTCATCCAGTTATCAAAGATTATAAGTCCGGACATTTTTTTTTTGATAATTCATAGACCAACTTTCGCATATCTTACTAATCCAAAGACTCCATCGAGGCAGTCCACTTACTATATACTACCGTGCCTCCATTGGGATAAGTTCGGACATCTTACTTTCCTCCTCTTCCTTGGTTATACATGATGATAATATAATGCCTTGGAAAAATTGTTTAAGATACGTGAATAAAAAAGGTTTGACTTGAGCATGATTAGATAGTTCATGGTAAAGATTTATCCTTTGTTATCGGTTTGACTCTAGCTCATCCATAGAATTTTCTTAGAACAATACTCAGGCTATAAGCCTAATTATTCAAAAAAAAAAGTTTGACTTATACTATCTAAACCTTACTGTAAGAACCTATGTTTCTATAATATGATGCCACGTAGGTTGTGTACAATGTTGAGCTCAAATACGCGAGGCAAGAAGCTAGTTTTCTCTTCATAATTCATACACATGCGGAACTACGGGAAGTCTTTTGATCATGTTGAGATAAAATGTTTGTGATTATAATAGTATTATGAAATTAAGGCATACAAGCAGACATTGCTCTCAAGACCCTAGTTTCTAGAACCACAACAGAAGATTGGATTCAAGCTATAATGTCAATAGTAATTCTATTCGTAGCCTCACAGAGGATAGTAGTACGTCCCCTGTCATGGGAGTTAAGACCACAATCTATAGTGTTCAAGGAATTGAAGCTTAGAGTTTGCAGTAATTTTCCAGATAAAGTTGATAAAGTCCATGCAACAACACGTGGAAACGACCAACACCTAGATATACAAAGCATACAATCTTGAATATAAGGTGGCCACGGTAGGAAGGTTTGTAATGACAAGCAATCTGAGAAATAAAGCCATAACTGAGAATCAATACTTTATGCCATCGTATTACTATATCTTAGTTTCCTTACCAATGTGTCAAAAATAAGATCCGACCCTAATTTGCACTTTTGATCTCTAAATAATTGTTTAACTAAATAAATGCTGTAACAAAACATGCAGGTTCGAAAATATGTATCAACAACATACTGAAAAGATCAGGGCAATAGTGTTGAGAGTGTTTATTTTTTGCTATGTCGCCATAGCTACGAAGGCAACACTTTGCCACAACAAAAAAAAATTGTTGCCATAAAAATCTGATCTCACTTGTCTAGCAACCGAAATGCCTAGCAACCTTATTTTGTTTCTTCTTCTTCTTGGCCCCCCTTTGTACCTCTGCCTTCCTTTCTCACAGCGAGCTTTTCCATTTACAACTTCTTTTTGTTTTTTCATCGGCCATCACTGACTATTCTAGAGACTTCGCCTACTTAAGGGTCTCATAATATTCTTACATTTGGTTTTACTAACACCACTGTTTCTACCCGTGGATAGGATACAATCTGAAATTGCTTTTATTCGAAATAGAGGAACCATTTTGAATGATAGTTATCCAACACATGGAGGATGGTTCAGATGATGACTTTGGTCAAGGAGCGAAATGGTTTTCCCTAAACCCATGACTTACTGTCAAATATACAAGGAAATTGTAGTGTAAGGTTAAAGCCAAAACAAAAAACAATACAGAAATATTTAGATGGTAACTCTTAAATGGATAAACTACGTACTTGATAGATTAACCGAAAGAAATACATATGATATTTATACTAAACTATCGACAATAACAAACGAAAAAATCAGGAACTAACTGCTGGTTTTACTCCACTAATCTGCTAACTCCTAAGACCAAGTTTTATAACGTCTTGTATGCTTAAACAAAATACAAGCGTTTTTATTTGAACAAAACATATCAAATAAATTAATTATGTTAGATTAATCCAACATATTCCCCCCTAATCCAACATAATTAAGCTGATCGACCTCCAGCAGTTTCTTCAACCCCCAGTACCTTCCTCATCTTCTCAAACTTCATTGCAGACATAGCTTTTGTTAAAATGTCAGCACGTTGTTCTCCTGTGCTAATATGCTTGATCACTATCAGCCCCTGTTCTACGCACTCTCTAATGAAATGGTACCGGACATCTATGTGTTTACTTCTTCCATGGAATACGGGATTTTTAGCTAGATCTATAGCAGACCTATTATCGATGTAGAAAGTAACAGGTCCAACTTTCACATCAGAAATTTGATTCAAAACTCTTTGTAACCATATCGCTTGACATGCTACAGCTGTGGCTGCCATGAACTCGGCTTCATAAGATGATAGAGCAACACAGCGTTGCTTCTGAGAAATCCATGTAATTAAACTCTCATCCAAATAAAAAGCCATTCCACCTGTGCTCCTCCGATCCTCAACACTTCCAGCTAGGTCACTGTCTGAAAAACCTGATAACAAATAGTTTCCTCGCCCCTTTCTGTAAACTAGACCAAAATTTATCGCTCCCTTCTCATAACGAAGAATCCTCTTTGCTGCATTAAAGTGAAGTGTGGTTGGACGTTCCATGTATCTTTTGACCACTCCAACGGCATAGGCAATGTCAGGTCTAATGTGTACCAAATAACGAAGACCTCCTACCATCGACTTGAACTGTGTTGGATCAACTGGTTCACCTCCCTCGTCCTTACTTAACTGAATCTTATGCTCCATGGGGTATTTGACAGGATTGCATTCACTCATACCTGTTTTCTCAAGAACCCTTTTTGCATAGGCAGCTTGCTTCAATTCAATCGATCCTTTTCTTTGTTCAACTTCCAACCCAAGGTAGTATGACAATGTGCCTAAATCAGTCATGTCAAATTCCCTGGCCATTTGCCTTTCGAACCTTACAATATTTACAACGTTGGTGCCGATGATCAAAAGGTCATCTACATATACTCCAAGTATTAAGGACTCAGAATCTTCCCTCCTAGTGTAAACGGCATGCTCGTAAGGACATTTGGCAAAGCCCAAATGCAGTAAACACTTGTTTACTTGTGCGTACCAGGCTCTAGGGGCTTGACGTAGCCCGTATAAAGCCTTGAGAAGTATATACACCTTAGTTTCTTGGCGAGCCTTTACATACCCTTTAGGTTGAGACACATATACTTCCTCCTCCAATTCACTGTTCAAGAAAGCTGACTTACCGTCGAGGTGATGCACCTCCCAATCATTCTTTGCAGCCAAAGCGAGTAGCAAACGGACAGTTTCCATTCTTGTGACCGGAGCAAAAACCTCCTCATAATCTATCTCGTACTTCTGAATGTATCCCTTTGCGATAAGACGAGCTTTGTGTTTTACAATTTCCCCATTCGTGTCCTTCTTTACTTTGAAAACCCACTTCAAGTCAATAGCTTTATGTCCCCTTGGCATATCAGTCAATACCCATGTTTTGTTCATTTTTATTGCTTCGATCTCACTGTGCATCGCCTCCTTCCATACACTGTCTCTTGCTGCTTGTTCTTATGTTACTGGGTCATCAATTCCCAACAAAAGCATTTCGTTAGCTAGCTCAATTGCTTCTATACTATTGTAAATATCACTAAGATTTCTGAAATGCTTTGGCTCACTACTTCTACTAGCACTTCAAGTGTCAGACTCGACAAACCCATCTTCTACTGTTGTTCTGTTGTGAGCTACTATTTCAGGTATGGCTGGGCTTGGGCTCGAGCTATCAATTGAGGGCCCCTGTGACTGTGGTGTGGACACATTTGAGTCCTCCATTTCCTCTTCATTCTGCACATTATCCTCTTCATTCTGCATATTCAATTCGAAAGCAGCCAATTCAAATGAGCCTGTAGCACAGTGATCTTCAAAGTCTGTTATCTCACATGGCCATCCTTGTGATTCATCGAAAATAACATCACGAGTTACATGAATCATTCCAGTGGTTGGATCATAGAGCCGATAGGCCTTGGTTCTAGGTTCTCTCCCAAAGTGAACCACTTTCTTGCTTCTATCGTCTAATTTCTTAACGTGTACACTGGGTATCTTCATGTGAGCGACGCAACCAAAGATTCTTAAGTAATTCACAAAAGGTTTCTTTCCAAACCAAGCTTATTACGGGGTCATTTCTGTCAGACTTCGTGTGGGTAATCTGTTTAAGACATATACAGCATGTCGAATTACTTCCCCCCACATAACAGATGAAACCTTCATTTATTTCAACATACTCCTGCCCATTGCTACCACTGTTCTGTTACGCCGTTCAACGACGATGTTTTGTTGAGGTGAGTATGGTGTGGTAAAATGTCGAAGTATCCCTGCTTCTTCATAGAATTTTGTAAAGTCGTGTGAGCAAAACTCGCCCCCACGATCAGTTCTGAAGACTTGTATTCCTGTTTTTCCATCTTTCTCAACCAATGCTTTAAAACGTTTGAATATCATCAATGCCTCATCCTTAGATTTTAACATATAGACCCACATCTTACGTGTAAAATCATCGACCAATAACATGAAGTACTTATTTCCAGCAGGTGTGGGAGGAGAGATGGGACCACATAGATCCCCATGTATCAATGCTAAAGGTGTTTTTGCAGAAAAATTAGATTGGGTAGGAAAGGGCTTACGAGTTTGCTTTGACAGGAGACATCCGTCGTACAATCCTTTTGGTTGACTTAGTACAAGCATTCCATTCACCATGTGATGTTTTGACATTTCTTGCATTGCTTGATAATTGACATGCCCCAACCGTAGATGCCATAGTCGACTTGTTTCTTCTGCTTTAGTTAGCAAACATGTTCCCCTATTCTCCTGAATAGTTAGTTTATACCGCCGATTTGATGATCTCCGAACCCGCAGAAGTAGTTTTCCACATGTGTCGTATACTTACAGTTGGTCCCCATCAAGAATAACCCTGTTGCCTTCCTCGGATAGTTGTCCTAAACCGATTATGTTGCTTCTAAGAGTGGGAATGAAAAACACGCCTTTGAGTTCTCTTTCCTAGCCGTTCTTACACAGTAACTTTATTGACCCCCTTCCTCTTATATGCACCACAGAACCATCTCCAAACTTGACTTGACCTGCAACACTTTCATCAATTTTTGTGAACTTTTCACGGTGTCCAGTCATATAATTACTGGCACTATTATCTAAGTACCAGATGCTTTCCTCAATTTTACTTTCAATTTCCTTTCCTTTGTTGGTCGTTGCCTTGATTGTACCAGTGTTGTGTAGCATCATCCTCACGTTTGTTACATTTGTGTCGTGCTCGAGTTCTCCACCAACAGGGCAGGCTCATCATCATTAATCTGAGTTAATTTTGCCTCAGCCCTCTATTCTCGCCTTGGTTTTTGATATTCTCTAGCGTAATGACCTTGGTGTTGGCAATTGAAACATCGAACTCTGCTTCGATCGCCTCTTATTCCACAATTGTCTTTGCTACGGTTTTCATATCCACCAGTATCCCCCCCTCTAGTCGTCTTCTTGATCCATTCCTCTCGTGTGAGTAGGAGCTTTTTCTCACTTCCTTCCCATTTTGACCATTCTTCTTCAGTCAATAGGAGTTGTCCACCATTGTTGTCCTCTTGACCTTTGAGCCTCTCTTCATGTGCCTTGAGAGATCCAACTATCTCCTCAACAAACATGGTTTCCAGGTTGCCAAATTGTTCGATTGCTGATGCAATTTGCAAGAATTTGGCAGGTACAGCTCTTAACAACTTTTTGGCCACATACGCTTCCTCAACTGTCTCGCCTGGGGCCCGAATTTTTGTCACTAAGAACTTCAACCTCATACAAAAGTCATCTAAAAGATCTATTTCCTTCATGCGGATTGATTCGAATTCAGCTTTATGTGTCTGGGCACGTGCTTTCTTCACCTTGTCAACGCCCAGATGGATCATTTTGATTGCTTCCCATGCCTCTTTTGAAGTCTTTTTGTTTGCAATTGATAACAAAAAATCCTCCTCGATCCCTTGATAGATAATGGCCAATGCCCGCTTATCCGTCTTATCCTCAGTGGCCGCCTTTGGATCCTTAGGTTCTATAGCCTCCTAGACACCATGGGCTTTGCATAAAGACCTGCATCTTCATAGCCCACGCCGTGTAATTAGTCTTTGTCAACATGGGATAGCTCAGACCAAAAGAACTCTCTTTACCCTTGGTGGTGTCCATCGTTGTTGGGTGGGTGTATGTGGATCGCTCTCATACCAAATGTAGTGTATGGTTAAAGCCAAAACAAGAAACAATACAGAGATATTTAGAAGGTAACTCTTGAATGGATAAACTACGTACTTGATAGATTAAATGAAAGAAATACATATGATACTTATACTAAACTATCGAATATAACAAACCAAAAAATCATGAACTAACTACTGGTTTTACTCCACTAATCTTCTAACTCCTAAGACAAAGTTTTATCACGTCTTGTATGCTTAAACAAAATACAAACGTTTTTATTTAAACAAAACATAGCAATAAATTAATTATGTTAGATTATTAATTCAACAGAAATTGCTTAAATGCTGGTTAATTGAGGATCTTCACCTAGCCATCAAGCCTATCTCGAGGCTTAATTAGTGAGAGAGAATTTGAAAAAAAATGGTTGCATTATTTTCAAGGATAATTTTTCTAATTTATCAAAATATGGTCTGCTAAAAACTTAGAAGAAAGAGTTTGCTGAAATATATTATTATGCTTACAGATATTCCACTTGAGTGATTACAGCTAGAACAATAACCCTTTATACAGATAGATAGGCATTATTGAATCTATACAGTATATCACCAAATAGATATATGCATGACTCTTGGTAAATACGTTTAACTTGTACATGAATCTCAACTATATTAAATTTACTCCAGATTATTCTTTCAATATCTCAACTTCCATCATTCTCAAACCCTAAAATTACTATATTTTTGAACGCATTAATTCCTTATGACAGTGCCCAACAAATGGTGCAATGGAGTTTAACTTTAATAATATGTAATAGTTCCTTTTTTTAGTTCACGAAACATCTAAATTGTGCTTAGTCATCGTATATTCCAAACTATTGAATAATATTTGCAGTACCATAAGATCTCAACCTTTCCTCCGATACCATAGGGCTTTAGATGGACTCATCACTTAACATGGTATCGTTTTAGGTTGGGTCTCAAGTTACACTCCCTCCTTCCCTAGTTATTAAATTTAAATATTTGTTGTTGGTATTGATTATGTTTGTTGTCGTTGTTGTCGTCAATAATGGTGAAACGTATGGTATAATTGAGGAGGAATGTTGAATAATATTTTTTGTATCATAATATCATGTTAGGCCTTCCTCATATCTTAAAGTTTTAGATAGACAGCTTACTTAGCACAAATATCTATGATTGTCATTGTAAATAAAAAAGTTACTCATTCAGTAAATAAAAAGGTCCAATAGTAATGGTTAGCAAAAAAAGAGGTCCAATATGTTGTTAGTAGCACAAGGCTAGGTTGGTTGAAGCTGGTGGTTAAGGGTTCTGGTGAGCATGGCTAGCAAGAATGCTCAAGGCCTTAAGACTATATCACTACGCCATAGATGCCCAGACGCAACGCACTTCTACTGTTGCATTAGACACGTTTTTTGTTACAATAGGCCTAAGGTAACACTTTTTCACCATTTCATCCGCTAATGTTGCCTCTGCTCTCTAACGTAACGCTTTTGTTCTCTATAGTAACACTAAGAAAAGTATTACCTTAGGGCCATACAGTAACACTAAATCAAACAAATGCAACACTAGAAAGGTGTTACCATAGCTTAGCCAAAAAAGCCAGAGGATACGTGGCATGGGGGCCCACGTGACACGTGTTATGGTGGTGACGTGTCATGGGGTGGTACGTGGCAGGTGTCCACGTGGCATGTGGGAGGGCCCACCTGACACGTGGCATACTGTGGGGCCCACTGCCACGTGGCGTGTGGGGGCCCTCTCTCTATTGCAACACTAGATAAAAATCTAATTCAACACTGTATTATTTTATGCAACACTGCAATCATGTTTTTAAGCAATATAACAGTAAGGCTAATGTAACACTATGTTATTCAAATGTTACAGTAAATCTACTTATTATAATAACACAAAATTTAATACAACATTAGTAACTATAGCACTTGCAACACTAATATATAAAATTTTGCAATATCCAGTTTGTAAATATACTAATCCCATTACAAACCGTAATCGTCAAATAGAAAATCAAAAGATTCACAAATCTCCTCCATCCACCACTCTTGACAAATTTGTTTTGACCGAGAATTCACTTTGTATAAAAAAATTAAAAAACCTAGCAACTTTTACTTCTGAAACTCCAAGGAATTGAGCATAATTTTTTTCAAAAATCTGTAAACTGGTTGCATATGGAGTTCCAGTTAGCATTATTATTCCCATTATGCGCCAGAAATAGTATTGCAACTATTGTTGATGCTGCCGACATAAATAGCCCGAGTATCACCTTGCATCCAAAATTTGAACACAGTTAGTGCACATACTAAGAAAAAAAAAGAGGTTCTAATTTACTAATCAGTTTATATATGTAACAGAATCTTATAAATAGAATCAGTTTATTTACTAACTCATTTAAAACAAACAGTTGCAGCGCATTCTCCAATTTTAAGTACATACTAAAAACAAGAGAGAAGGGAAGGGAACTTAGAATGTTAAGATGAAGAAATAAAGGAAGTAAACTTTTTATTTACCAATTTACGTTTTGACCTTAACAATAGTTAATATCATATCATTAGAAGCTTTCTCTTCTTGCATCACCTAACCTCTCTTTAGCTTAGCACTTAGCAAATGTGAATAAAATATTCAATGTCACACAAAATTAATCATAGAAGAAGTTTTACAGTTACAATGAACAGGAGACAGAGTAAAATACCAAATGCTACACTTCAAAAAATAAAGAGTCTTGGATTGATCACCTGATTCAAATAGCTGAGCATCGACTCATTTATTATCACTCATTTATCAATAAAAATTAAGACTATAGGAGCACAAATAACATCTGGTTATGTTGATTAAATCCACATGCACATTTACAAATCATATCTGTAATTGGTTCCAAGGGAATTTTAAATATGTGCCTATATGAATACCTCACATGCTGATTTTTTCCATTAGAGAAACACAAACTGATTTGCGAATATACTGCCTCAGGTCCCAACTGTAAGTAACATAACAATAAATTAGAATGCTAAAGTTTAATTTAACAAGGAATACATATATAATATATTTAAGAGGTGTACAAAAAAAACAAACCCCTGATACTAGAAGATCCCAGATCATCTCCCTATATTCAGAAACAACTTGTTTACATTCCATGCTCACTATTCCTTCCGCTCCTATGGCATGGTTAATTTGAGTCACTACATTCTGAAGTTGATAAACCAACAAAGCGTTATTAGGATTATTCCACAAAGTGTCTTTAATTCATAAATCCAACACATCAGTTAATTATAGTTATCTGGCACAATTCTCAGTCATACAGGGTACACATGATATAAATCCAACACATCAGTTAATTATAGTTATCTGGCGTATATGTGAAAGTGATTCAAAATCTATGGTTTCAAATTTTGAGTAACAAATATAAATGCAAATTTACAGATCGGAGTCCCAATTAATCACCTGTAAAGCAAAAAAAACAAATTCAATTTAGAGAAAAGAGAAGAGAAGAGAAAAGGGAGAAGAAAAGAGAGAAGAGAATAGAGTTTTTTGATTAACAGAGAGTTTTTCAAGTTCTTCCATATTCCTTCGAGGTGAGATCGAGAGAGTAGAGATCTGAGACAAGAGAGAGAGTAGATATGGTAATTACGGTTTAAGAGAAAACTAAGCTTGTAATACTTTCGTTCAAGTGAAAAGGGGGGAAAATGAAAAGTTGTAGTTTTCATTTGGGGGGAAAAAGACCGCCCATTTTTCAACTCGGGATTGAGTTATAAAATTTACTACTGTATAATATAAAAATAAAATAAGTACATATGTATTTATATAAAATATAAATTAATATTTTCAGTATACTTTAGATTATATATAACAGTTAAATAATCTCAAAAATTATAATATAAAAATTATTAGATTGGGTAATTGAACGGTCAACTAGTACTTTGACCGGAACCCCTAAAAAGGGTTTCGTCAAGGTTGAAGGATTCGATTTTTTAAAAAATATTTCTCGACCACCCAACCATACGGGAATCAAGATCCATCATATTTAATGTTATTCCCAAAATTTTAGAAGAACAAAAAATTTATTTGATCGGGTAATTCAACGGTCAACTATCATTTTTACCGAAACCCCTAAACAGGGTTTCGTCAAGGTTTAAGGATACGATTTTTTCAAACTTATTTCTCGACCACCCAACCATACAGGAATCAAGATCCATCATATTTAATGTTATTCCTAAAAGTTTAGAAAAAAATAAATTTATTTGATCGGGTAATTCAACGGTCAACTATCACTTTGACCGGAACCCCTAAACAGGGTTTCGTCAGGGTTTAAGGATTCGATTTTTTAAAAATATTTCTCGACCACCCAACCATACGGGAATCAAGATCCATCATATTTAATGTTATTCACAAAATTTAGAGAAAAAAAAATTTTATTTGATCGTGTAATTCAACGGTCAACTATCACTTTGACCGGAACCCCTAAACAGGGTTTCGTCAGGGTTTAAGGATTCGATTTTTTAAAAAATATTTCTCGGCCACCCAACCCTACGGGAATCAAGATCCATCATATTTAATTTTACTCCCAAAATTTTAGAAAAAAAAAATTTATTTGATCGAGTAATTCAACGATCAACTATCACTTTGACCGGAACCCCTAAACAGGGTTTCATCAAGGTTTAAGGATTCGATTTTTTAAAAAATATTTCTCGACCACCCAACCATACGGGAATCAAGATCCATCATATTTAATGTTATTCCCAAAATTTTAGAAAAAAAAATTTATTTGATCGGGTAATTCAACGATCAACTATCACTTTGACCGGAACCCCTAAACAGGGTTTCGTCAGGGTTTAAGGATTCGATTTTTTAAATATTTCTTGGCCACCCAACCATACGGGAATCAAGATCCATCATATATAATGTTATTCCCAAAATTTTAGAAAAAAATAAATTTATTTGATCGGGTAATTCAACGGTCAACTGTCACTTTGACCGGAACCCCTAAACAGGGTTTCGTCAGGGTTTAAGGATTCAATTTTTTAAAAAATATTTCTCGGCCACCCAACCATACGGGAATCAAGATCCATCATATTTAATGTTATTCCCAAAATTTTAGAATTTTTTTTTATTTGATCGGGTAATTCAACGGTCAACTATCACTTTGACCGGAACCCCTAAACAAGGTTTCATCAGGGATTAAGGATTAAATTTTTTAAAAAATATTTCTCGGCTACCCAACCATATGGGAATCAAGATCCATCATAGTTTTTAAAAAAAATTATTTGATTGGGTAATTCAACGGTCAACTAGTACTTTGACCGGAATAATATATTATATTGATTCGATTTTAAATTATATAAATATTTTCAATATTGAGAGCACTTCACCACACTTGAATAGTTTATTCCCCTCAATAAATAATATAATATAATCTACATATATAAAAATAAAAATTATTTTAATTCTATTAATATAGTAGTAATAAGGTAAAGAAGAAAATCTAAGTACATAGTTTATATATTAGTGATTGAGTAAAAAACCAACTGTCATGGTTGGTGTAGCGGTTATGTTGTTGAACCTATAGGGAGGAGGTCGTGAGTTCGAACCTCAGCTACTTATATTTTTAGTTAACAAGCATTTTCATTACAATTTATTGTGGACATGTGGCAGCCTGTACAAATGACACGTGGCAGGGCTGCTACTTATATTTTTAGTTAACAAGCATTTACATTACAATTTATTGTGGACACGTGGCAGCCTGTACAAATGACACGTGGCAGGGCTGTGGGTCTACACCTGACACATGGCAGTGGGGCCCGCGTGCCACGCGGCCAAAGTGGTCCCCCTAACGCCACGTGGCAGTGGGTCCCACCAACTGACACGTGGCAGTGTGGGCCCTGTGTCATGTGGCAGTGGGACCCACGTGCCACGTTGCAAAAGTGGTCCCCAGTGCCACGTGGCAGTGGGGCCCACCACCTGACAAGTGTTAGTGTGGTCCCTGCGACACGTGGTAGCGGGGCCAACGTGACACGTGGCAGTGGGGGCCCACGTTACACGTGACAATTTATCACACTGACACGTGGCAGTGGGGCCCACACTGACACGTGGCAGTGGGGCCCACACTGACACGTAGCAGTGGGACCCACACTAACACGTGGCAGTGGGGCCCACACTGACACGTAGCAGTGGGACCCACACTAACACGTGGCAGTGGGGACCCACGTGACAGGTGGTAGTTTGTGGGGTCCTGTGACACTTGGCAGTGGACCCATGTGCCACGTGGCAGATTGTGGTCCATGTGACACGTGTCAGTGGGGCCCAAGTGACACGTGGCAGTGGGCCCACTTGACACGTGGCAATTTGTCACAGGTGGCACTTGTTGCATTCAAATGTAACACTGATTACAGCAAATGTAACACTACTTCTTGAAAATGCAACACTTATATGGGACCCACATGTTCATTCATTTTTATATTTATAAATGTTAAAAAACAGCAAATGCAACGCTTAATCGCTACTGTAACACAACGAATCTATTGCAACAGTACATGTTCTACAGTACCTTCACAGGTAATCTAACACAATCTAAACAATGTTACAGTAGGTCAAAAAAGGTACCTCTAATGTAACACAAAGTGGGCGTTACAATAGAAAAGCATTGCGGATGCCCATCTATGGCGTAGTGTATATCCAACCATAGGGCCGGGTGATTCAACAAGGGTAGAATGTTCGGGAGCAGGAGGTTAACCCGCCACTTTGCAGGACTGGAAATAGCTTCTTGCATCATAGAACACATATTCTCTATTTAAATAAATTTTTATGGATTTCCGATACTCTGTTTTTCTGTTCGTATTTGCCATTACTATTGTTTGTACCTTTGATCATTTGACTTTCAATACTAGTTTATGTTCATTCGATCATGAAGTGCTAAAACCTTTACATATATTTGGTGTCTTTGACATGTTCATATCTTATATATTAACTAGCTCATAACCTGTGTAAAACATGGGTTATTTTAAAAAATTTATAATCTTTTTTATAGTTTAGTAAAGAATAGTTTAGTAAAGAATTTGAATCTTACAATTTTGTATATAATAATTTTTAGTATTAAATATAAATTAATATATTGTTGGCATTAATATGCTGTTGACGGAAATTGAATTTTAGACCTCTTTATGTAACAATTTCTAGTATTGTTGTATTTAACAGTCATGATCCATTTGAGTTGAAGTTGTGAATGAGATATAACCAAAAATGATAACACTACAAGAAAACAAGGCAAAATATGACCAAATAAATTCGACCGCGGCTAAATATGATCGAATTCGGTCGACCAATTTCGACCCGGCTAAATATGACCGAATTTGGTTGAATTTAGAGTCTGTCGAATTTATTACTAAATTCGACCGATTTTTTTTTCGGTCATATTTAGTAGCTACTAAATTCGACCGTTATTTTTTGTTCGGTCATATTTATGAATATGACCGAATTCGGTCATATTTAGGAGCTACTAAATTCGACCATTATTTTTTGTTCGGTCATATTTATAAATATGACCGAAGTCATATTTAGTAGGGGAGCGGGAAAATTGCTGCCAATTTTTCCCCCAGATTTGGGAAATTTGGTCAAATTTATAAATATGACCGAATTCGGTCATATTTAGTAGGGGAGCTGGAAAATTGCCGCCCGAATTGTTTTCAAAATGTTGCCAAAATTTGGTCGAATTTATAAATATGACCGAATTCAGTTGTATTTATTATTTTCAGAAATTGAGAAAATATTATTAAATATTTAAATGTTTGTACACATCATGAAAAAATATTTAAAATACAAGGATAATGTTATTCAAATGTATAAATTTAGTTTGTGCGTAAAAAATATTCATACGATAGGAGAAAGTTAAATTTTTATTTAGTAGATTGTTTAAATAAATTAAATAAGTATCTAATTAATTTGAAAAAATAATATTAAATATTTAAATGTTTGTACACATCATTAAAAAATATTTATAAATAAAAGGATAACATTATTCATATGTATAAATTTAATTTTATGTAAAAAATATTCATATGATAGGAGAAAGTTGATTTTTTATTGAGTAGATTGTCTAAATAAATTAAATAAGTAAATAATTATTTGTAAAAAATTAAAAAAAATATGAGAGTATCCGGAAATTAATTTGGTTTGGTAATTTCACGGTCAACTTGTACTTTGATTGTAATATATCCCTAAACACGGTTTCGTCACAATTTAGTGTTTCGATTTTTTTAAAAATATTTCTTGATGACCCAACCGAACTGCACTGAGTTCTGTATCATTTGAATAGTGCCCGGTTTGATCTCGAAAGTATTGGCTGCAATGGCTGGCCTGATGATGCTCGACTGAATATCATCAATTTTTGGCTAAGAGTAGTCCATTAAAGCCTTTGGTACTGTTGGTGGTGCTGGTGCGTCTCCCATACTTAAAGCATCTGCTTGCTCTTTTGCGTGTTTAGCTTTAAAACGTGTTAGAATAAACTAATCAGGTACCTGAAACACACAATCAAGCCACTTGAATAGATGAGAAAGATTATCCAAGTCAATAAAACTTAACTACCACTGATGTCAAACACATAAACTAAAATAACACCGAAGCCCCGGCAGCGGCGCCAAAAACTTGTTCACAATTTTCTACCCAAGTATACGCAGTCAAAAGTAATACGGATAAATACGGATCGTTCCCACGAACACTCAGTGAAATATGTAAATGTGCCTATTCAACAATGTATGGCTAAATTATAATAGCTTGGTAAAGTAACAAATTTGGGTTGTTTTCTGGATTATTACTACTAAAAACTTACTAAGGTGATTTTACTTATATGAGTAAAAACATAGGGTTCCATCTTCATGAGTTGTTTCATCTAGATTAACCGTCAAGACTCAATGCAATGTGATTATTAAGGTAGTTAGTGGGAACACGAAGAAAGTACGAATTATCTTTCAATAAACTCACACCAATCCATAAATTCATCCACAATTAAGATAGAAGTTTTACGGGCATCAATTACGTCCAAATCACTATATGTCTATGAGATTGGGTGACATAATCAATTTAATCACAAGTTCCACTATCAACTACATAGGGGAGTAATGTTCTTTCGAACCTATACTACCGATATGCGGAGAAACCGTCATAAGCCTATGCTAACATGGTAAGCCCTAATCTCTAAATCCACTTTCCCATTCATTAGAGATTGACAAAATAGATGTTAGCTACGCATCTATATAAATTAAGACAACCACATCAGGCAAACCTTATTTTTAATCACAAGCATATATTATCAAGACTATAAATTACTAGAATTCACAATTCTCTCCATTAGAACCCCATGAAAGTGTTTAGTTCATGATTGAACTTAGCACCATAATGGGTTCAATTGATAACATAATTAAAACAAAGAACTGAAAACAATTAATGATTGAGAATAGAGTGCTTGATAATAATCAAATAGATAACAAGTAGTAAGTTTAGAAGATTCAGGAAACAATATAGAAAAACCCTAGATCTTGACTTTGAGTGTGATTCTTCCTTGCCGTCACCTTGGAAGTTGTTTCCCCTTTTTATCTTGACCTCTCTACTGTGTTCTACAGACTCCCTTGCAAAGCTAATTAATTCTAAGTAATTCTCTATTTTTACAAGGGCTGGATGTGTTTATATATGCACTCCAAGTCATGCCCAGCAAGAAAATATCCTAAATTACAATTAGAATTAGAAGAAACTACTTAAAAATTCAATCAGAACTCGAACAAGGGCAAAAGAGTCATTTTTCTACAACTCTGGCCGCAACCTGGTGCACCCTGCGCGAAATTGGCGGAGTCTGCACCAAGTCATTTGGCCTACGAGTACATTTCTGGCGCAGTCTGCTCAGTTTTTGGTGCAGACTGCCCAACAACATTCTGATGGATTTTTTTCCTGCATGATTTCTTCATTTTTCAGCCTTTTCTTCCCGTTCCTTTTGCATGAGCTTCCGTCTTTAATCCTCCTTGACTTGCATACTTCTTGGTAGCTGACAATAGCCTCCATTCTTCATTGCATAACATAAATCAACTCCAAAATGACGAAAACTTCACTCTTAATCGACATTTCTTCAACCCTGCACAATTACACAAAACACATCAAAACTACGACAAACTTGAGGCCAAAACAATCAATTTAAGCCAATTTGAAAAGCTCTAAATGGATATAAAATCCATTTATCACACCTTCAAACTTAAACCGATGTTTGTCCTCAAGCATAAACAATTACAAACTATCTAACTAACTAGTACCACTTCCGTAGGTGATCACGATTGCATTTGGCATATGCAACAAGCCCTTAAAACCCCTAGGCAGCCCTAGTGGACGAGTAAGGTCTCGTGAGGGCCTATAGCGAATGTACCCACAAAATCCATTTAACCTAATGCAATGCATGAATTCAACTAATATGGAAAATGCATAGATCCCCTTCAAACTCACCAAAACCAACTAACAAGCAAATATCTCAAAGAATGTGAATAAATCCAAGCAGAGCTCGACTAAATCCCCGTATACTAACAGTACATGATAGAAACGTGCGTGTGTGTAATACTCATCAGAAATACTCCCAAAACTAGGTCGAAAATCATACATATCCTTCGCCAAGACAATCACAGGTTTATAAATAGAATAGACTGTAGACACTTCATAACCTAGGAACATCTCCATCTTTATTCAAGTTAACCAGGAATTCATGCTTTATTACTACAACACTATATACAATACACATGCTTACTTAACCGTGCAATGAATGAGACCCCTAAAGGCTTATACAATAATACCCATGTAGCGAGTGTTAGGTCAGCAATCCCAAACCGCAAGGGCTTTAGGTTACTAGGACTAAGTCCACTCAGACTTAATTACTCGAGTATTAAAGAGCTCACTCTAGTTAATTTTGCAATTCACATAACTCTTTTTTTTCTGATTTTTTTTCTATATATATGCAATCTGGAATGAGCATTTCTCATTCCCAACCCTAGACTACTCATATAAATATGAGCTGGCTATTAGCCATTTGACATCTAGCAATTATTGACAATTATTTACAATTAAGCATGAAATCCCTGGTTTCCCCCAAACTTAGACTTTAATGCTCCTACGCCATTAAGGGAATAACGAAAATTCTAAATATAATCAGGTGATTAAATCTCAAAGCATCCAAACAAGCATGACCCTAACCTAGCCCAAAAGCACCCAATGAGTTTGTGTAAAAATTTTGTTCCCGTAACATGCAAATCAATTCCTAGGAACTATAAATCAGCCCTCTACTCATCATCACCACACTCAATTAAACATCTACCTATCAATCAGAATCAGCTCGTCCTAAGGGATCATGAAATATGTACCATGAAAATGTAACTAAAATGAACTCACATGATATAAAAACACAATAACAGAATGTCCTACATGAAACAAACATGCAAAATAACACAACTACGAATGAATTACACTAATCATGCAAAACATGATTTCCTACATGAATACAATAACATAATAATACAACATACAACACTACTTATCCCCCAAAACACCCCCAAAATCAAAAGATTCAATGTCCGCATTAAATGGAAGCAATTACGAAGGATAGTAGAAAACATACCTACTCATCAGAATCGTCACCCTCCTCGGTTGAATCAGTTGGAGGATACGGAGTCCGAGCTCCAAAAATAGGCCACTGAATAGCAGTACCTGGTGACTAAAAAGCTGTATCCAACGCCACGGCCATGTCCTCCGAATACTGACGGTGACTGACATGCAAAGCATCCATCCTCCTAGTCATGGAATCCATCCGTCGAGTCATCCCGCGAAAATAAGTATCCAGAACCGCCATATCAACCATACCCTGAGGCGAACCACCTGCTCTCGAACTACTCGCACCATCCGCTCTCGGTGCCCTAGGAACCTGACCACCAGCACCTTCTTCATCCATAATATACCCAAGCCCCCTAGGATGTGGAATGCCGCCCGGCCATTCCACCATCCTACAAATAGAAGCATCATCAATAGGAGCCATGGCTGTCTGCACTGGCTCACCCTCGTACCATCTCACTTGCGCAGCATCACACAATCCCATGACAACAGATGCATATGGAATACTAGCTGTGGAATTACCTCCCAAAAACCGAAGAATATTTTGATTAATAAGATAACCGAGGTCCACATACTCACCTTTCAGAATGCCCCAAAGTAGAATAGCCCTCTCAATAGTAACATCAGCCACATGCGATGATGGTAGAATATTAGAATTGATGAATAAGAACCACGCCCGTGCAAACCTAGTCAGTGATGCAGCCGGAAAATTCTTCTTCTCAGTGGTACCCGGCTTACACTTCCAAACCGTTCCAGGAACACATAACTCAGCAATAATAGTATCCAGATCAACATCCTCCTTTGACTTTTTCCCCCAATCCTCAATACCCCTAGGCTTAGGTTGTTGCCTATTCAGATTACGAATTGCACGAGGTGAATAATCCAAATTCCGTCCCCTAACAACCGTGAAGTTATTCTTTTCTATCTTAGCATTAGCATAAAATTCCCTAACAACGTTCAACGGGGCATCATTAGCAAATTCACAAAATAGGGTGCAACCCCTCTCTCGAACCATAGCCCCCATATCCACATTAGTATCGGGCAAGAACCTCCTCTTCCGAATAACCCCCTTCGAAACTAATCGGCCATACTCCGCTTCGGCCTCCGGAGTCAAAAATTTCACCATTTCACCCTCCGAGGTAAAATTCTCATCCAAAGATGGACAAGTACCACTACTACCTGCCAACCTTTGTCTCCACACGAATCGTAGAGGTGTCCTTGCAAGATAAAGCCTCCAAAAATTCAAATTTATCCTCCCATTGAGCTTGGAATGGATGTAGGTGTATAGATTGTGAATGAGAAGTGTATATATAGAAAGTGTTTGTATAGATTTTGAATGGTTGAAGGTGTATATACAGAGATGTGTATGTATATGGTGAGATGTAATTTGGGTTAGGATAGTGAATTAGATATAGAATTGGAGTGGGAGGTGTTTAGGGTTTTTGATTTAGAAGAGTGATAAGATATAGAATAGAATTGTAGGAGATAGAATGTAAATTAGGGGTGTTTTAACATGATAAAATTGGGCAGCTGGTGTTGGCGCAGACTGCGCGGTTCTGGCGCAGGGTGCGCGGTCGCGTTCTGCAATTTTTTTTTTCAAACTCCTACACTAACACCATCGTACAAAAATGCTTGGGTTGCCTCCCAAGAAGCGCTTGTTTTACGTCAATAGCTTGACTTCTTCCGAAAAATTACGTAGTGGCGAGGGCGGTGACGACCGCTTCACGGTTCACCGTTCCACCAAAGTAATGTTTTAACCTCTGTCCATTAACCTTAAAAGATTGATCAGGTGACTTTTCATAAACCTCAACCGCGCCATGCAGGAACACTGTCTTCACTACAAATGGTCCCGACCATCTTGACTTGAGCTTCCCTGGAAAGAGTTTAAGACGAGAATTGAACAATAGAACTGATTCACCTGGTACAAAGGTCTTGTGCACCAACCTTCTGTCATCCCACCTCTTGACCTTCTCCTTGTACATTTTGTTATTCTCGTAAGCTTGTGCACGGAACTCCTCAAGTTCATTAAGTTGAAGTAAACATTTTTCACCCGCAGCTTTCATATCAAAGTTCAATTTCTGTAAGGCCCAAAATGCCTTGTGCTCTAGCTCGACAGGCAAATGGCACGCCTTACCATAGACCAACTGAAATGGAGACATTCCTAAGGGTGTCTTGTACGCGGTTCTATAGGCCCACACGGCCTCATCCAGCTTCACTGACCAATCCTTCCTCAATGGATTCACCACTTTCTCTAAAATTCACTTGATTTCTCTATTCGAGACCTCTGCTTGCCCATTGGTTTGGGGGTGGTAGGCGGTAGCGACACGATGTGTCACATTATATTTCGCCATTAGCGCTGTAAATTGACGATTGCAAAAGTGTGTCCCCTCATCACTGATTATAGCTCACGGAGTCCCAAAATGCGTGAATATGTTCTTATGCAAAAAGTTCAGTACCACTTTAGCATCGTTGGTCGGTAGAGCCTTCACCTCGACCCATTTAGAAACATAATCCACGGCTAGCAAGATATACTAATTATTACAAGATGAGACAAACGATCCCATGAAGTCTATACCACACACGTCGAAAATCTCCGCTTCAAGAAGCATATTAAGAGGCATTTCATTCCTCTTAGAGATGTTCCCTACACGTTGACAACGATCACATCTCAATACGAACTGAAAGCATCCTTGAACAGCGTAGGCCAAAAGAACCCTGCCTGAAGTGCTCGAGCTGCGGTTTTCTCACCTCCATAATGACCACCATAAGTGGTGGAGTGACAATCTCTCAGAACCCCCTCCGTCTCACTATAGGGAATGCATCTCCTGATCATTCGGTCAGCCCCCTGACAAAACAAGAAAGGTTCATCCCAATGGTACCATTTCACATCATGGAGAAATTTCTTCTTTTGAGCATAAGTGAATTCTGATGGAATGACGTTGCTCACTAGATAATTTACGTAATCAGCAAACCATGGCACTTCCCCTTGCACCACAAATAGCTGCTCATCTGGAAAAGACTCATTAATGAGATTTTTAGCCTTAGCATCCTTATTGTGATTCTCTAGACGTGCTAGATGATCCGCCACTTGATTTTCCGTGCCCTTCCTGTCCTTGATTTCCACATCGAACTCCTGCAACAATAGAACCCAACGGATCAGCCGAGGCTTTGCATCCTTCTTCAAAATCAGATATTTAATGGATGCATGATCCGTGTAAACTACCACCTTTGTGCCAAGAAAATAGGACCTGAATTTTTCAAATCCGTAGACAACTGCCAAAAATTCCTTCTCAGTAGTGGAGTAATTCAGCTGCGCCTCATTCAGGGTTTTACTAGCATAGTAAACCACATGAAATATGGTCATCTTTCTTTGCCCCAACACAGCCCCCGCTGCAAAATCACTTGCATCACACATAAGCTCGAATGGCTCTTCCCAAATTAGGAGCCGTAATAACCGGAGCTGTTGTCAACTTCTTTTTCAACAGCTCAAAGGCGGCCAAGCACTCTTCGTCAAATTTGAAAGGGATGTCCTTCTCTAGTAGACTGCACAATGGTTTAGAAATTTTGGAGAAATCTTTTATGAATCGCCGATAGAATCCCGCATGCCCAAGAAAGCTGCGAATACCTCTAACTGAGATTGGAGGAGGAAGATTTTCAATTGTCTCCAATTTGGCCCTATCCACTTCAAGTCCCCGTTTAGATACCTTGTGCCCGAGAATAATCCCTTCTTGTACCATGAAATGGCATTTTTCCCAATTGAGAACCAGATTGGTCTCAACGCACCTTTTCAGCACTAGACTCAAATTTGATAGAGCCTCATCATAAGAAGTACCAAAAACTGAGAAATCGTCCATGAACACCTCCATATTGGTTCCAATCATGTCAGAGAATATGGCCATCATACATCTCTGAAAAGTGGCCGATGCACCACAAAGACCGAAAGAAACTCGTCGGAAAGCAAAAGTGCCAAAAGGGCAGGTAAATGTGGTCTTCTCCTGATCCTCAGGAGCGATACAAATCTGATTGTAACCTGAATACCCATCAAGAAGGCAATAATATTTATGACCCGCCAGTCTATCCAACATCTGATCGATGAATGGAAGAGGAAAGTGATCTTTCCTAGTAGCCTTGTTTAGCTTCCGATAGTCCATGCAGACTCTCCACCCTGTGACTGTCTGAGTAGGGATAAGTTCATTCTTTTCATTTGCCACCACTGTCAAACCTCCTTTCTTCGGTACACATTGCACCGGACTCACCCAAGAACTGTCTGAGATAGGGTAGATAATCCCTGCATCCAACCATTTAAGAATTTCCTTCTTCACCACTTCTTTCATGATGGGATTGAGTCTTCTTTGTTGCTCTACAGATGGTTTGCTACCTTCTTCAAGAAGAATTTTATGCATGCAGAAAGAAGGACTGATTCCCTTAATATCTGCGATGGTCCATCCGATTGTAGATTTGAACTCCCTCAGAATCCGCAACAGTTTTTCCTCTTCACTACCTGACAGATTAGCAGCAATAATAACTGGCAACGTAGACAAAGCACCTAAATAAGCATACCTCAAGTGGTCTGGAAGTGGTTTGAGCTTGAGAGAAGGAGCTTCTTCAATGGATGGCTTGAGGCGCACTTGTGACTTCTTAAGAGCTTCTAAACCCAGAGACTCAATTGGTGCCTCCATCCTCCTCTTCCGCGGAGCTGCATTCAACATCAAAATTTGCTCTACTTCTTCCCCTTTTTCCTCGTCAAAATCCCCATTCAAAACCCGTTACAAGGGGTCGGAAATTAGTAGATGCCCTGTTTCTCTTTTTATAGACGTTTCAACCATGTTAACTTGGAAGCACTCTTCTTCTTTTGTTGGAAATTTCATTGCCTTAAACACGTTAAAAGTAACATTGTGCTCATTCACTCGTATATTAAGCTCTCCTTTCTGAACATCGATCAGTGTTCGGCCCGTGGCTAGAAAGGGCCTTCCTCGAAGTCCAAGATGACAAAATCAGCCGGAAAGATAAGTTTGTCCACCTTTACCAAGACATCTTCGACTATGCCCCTCGGGTAAGTGATCGAACGATCTGCTAGCTGTAGAGAGATGTTGGTCGGTCTCGGCTCCGGAAGACCAAGTTGAACAAAAACAGATAGAGGCATCAAATTTATGCTTGCTCCCAAGTCACATAAGCATTTGTCGAATGACAGATTACCAATAGTACATGGTACAGTGAAGCTTCCAGGGTCCTTCAGTTTAGAAGGCAATTTCTGTTGCAGAATAGCACTGCATTCCTCCGTCAAAGCGATGGTTTCATACTCCTCCAATTTCAGATTCCTCGATAGAATACCTTTCATGAACTTAGCATAACTCGGCATCTGCTCCAGAGCTTCTGCAAAAGGTATGTTAATATGCAGTTTTTTAAATACCTCAAGAAATTTACCGAATTTCTTGTCCAGCCTCTGTTTCTGCAATCTCTGAGGATATGGTGGAGGTGGGAAGACCTGATTCTTCACATCCTTTGTCTCAGGGGCTGATTTTTTAGGAGTCAGTACGCTTTCCTCTTCTCTATTGCTTGAATCTGAATTTTTACCCTTGTCAACTGAACCTCCCAAATCCTCTTTCTCTTCTTCCTTTTATGGAAGATTTTTTTTCTTCTTTCTCAAGTGTAGTGCTTTCCGTGACCTTACCGGACCGTAGAGTTATGGCTTTAATCTGCTCCTTGCTGTCTTTCCGCCCTGGGTTTGCTTCCGTATCACTGGGAAGAGTTCCCTATGGTCTGCTCAACAAAGCATTTGCAAGTTGCCCCATCTGATTTTCTAAAGTCATGATAGAAACGGCTTGGCTCTTGCACATCAATCTCAATTCTTCTAGTTCTGATTTTTCATTAGAAGATTGCCAAGAATTCCCATAAGGTTGCTGCTGAAATCCTGGTGGTTGAAATTACCTCGGGGCATACTTCTGTTGAAACTGTTGCCCTTGCTGCTGTTGAAACCCAGAAGGATTAAATGGCCTAACACCTAAATGCTGATTCTGAGACTTTTGATACGGCTGATTTGACTGCTGTAAACCACCTTGGTTGTTGTTCCAGCTGAAATTTGAATGGTTCCGATTGCTGGGATGGTAAGTGTTAGGAGCTGGCTGTTGCTGTCTTTGAAAATTGCTCACAAATTGAACCGACTCATTAGAAATTGCACATTGGTTGGTCTCATGTGCGCCCGCACAAAGTTCACAGACACTTGCAATTTGATGCACCCCTTGGTTCGCCAAAGAGTCTACCTTCAAGCTCAGTGCTTCTAGCTGAGCAGCCAAAGAAGTGGCCTTATCGACATCCAGAATTCCTGCCACCTTTTGCTGTGGCATTTTCTGAGTAGGATTCTGATAATTATTCACTAACATCATCTCAATCAGTTTATAAGCGGCCTCATAGCTCTTATCCCACAGAGCTCCGCCAGAAGCTGCGTCCACATTCGATCTAGATTGCCATCCAAGCCCATTGTAGAAACAATTAATTACCATCCAGTCAGGCATACCATGATGAGGACATTTTCTCAGCATCTCCTTGTACCTCTCCCAAGCTTCACACAAAGATTCACCGGAATGCTGAGAGAATTGAGTTAGAGCATTCCTGATTACTGCAGTTTTAGCCATGGGAAAGAACTTGGTGAGAAACTTTTGAGCAAGATCAGCCCAAGTAGTGATAGAGCCTGCTGGTAGAGAGTGCAGCCAACCCTTGGCTTTGTTCCTGAGAGAAAATAGGAAGAGCCTTAATTTAATAGCATCCTCCGACACATTGTTAAATCTGAAGGTGTCGCAAATTTCAATGAAATTCCTGATGTGCATGTTGGGATCTTCAGTTGGAGCTCCCCCGAACTGCACTAAGTTCTGTATCATTTGAATAGTGCCCGGTTTGATCTCGAAAGTATTGGCTGCAATGGCTGGCCTGATGATGCTCGACTGAATATCATCAATTTTTGGCTGAGAGTAGTCCATTAAAGCCTTTGGTACTATTGGTGCGTCTCCCATACTTAAAGCTTCTGCTTGCTCTTTTGCTTGTTTAGCTTTAGAACGTGTTAGCATAAACTAATCAGGTACCTGAAACACACAATCAAGCCACTTGAATAGATGAGAAAGGTTATCCAAGTCAATAAAAGTTAACTACCACTGATGTCAAACACATAAACTAAAATAACACCGAAGTCCCCGAAAGCGGCGCCAAAAACTTGTTCACAATTTTCTACGCAAGTATACGCAGTCAAAAGTAATACGGATAAATAGGGATCGTTCCCACGAAGACTCAGTGAAATATGTAAATGTGCCTATTCAACAATGTATGGCTAAATTATAATAGCTTGGTGAAGTAACAAATTTGGGTTGTTTTCTGGATTATTACTACTAAAAACTTACTAAGTTGTCTTTACTTATATGAGAAAAAACACAGGGTTCCAACTTCATGAGTTGTTTCATCTAGATTAACCGTCAAGACTCAATGCAATGTGATTATTAAGGTAGCTAGTGGGAACACGAAGGAAGTACGAATTATCTTTAAATAAACTCACACCAATCCATAAATTCATCCACAATTAAGATAGAAGTTTTACGTGCATCAATTACGTCCAAATCACTATATGTCTATGAGATTGGGTGACATAATCAATTTAATCACAATTTCCACTATCAACTACATAGGGGAGTAATGTTCTTTCGAACCTATACTACCGATATGCGGAGAAATCGTCATAAGCCTATGCTAACATGGTAAGCCCTAATCTCTAAATCCAGTTTCGCATTCATTAAAGATTGACCAAATAGATGTTAGCTACGCATCTATATAAATTAACACAACCACATCAGGCAAACCTTATTTTTAATCACAAGCATATATTATCAAGACTATCAATTACTAGAATTCACAAATCTCTCCATTAGAACCCCATGAAAGTGTTTAGTTCATGATTGAACTTAGCACCATCATGGGTTCAATTGATAACATAATTAAAACAAAGAACTGAAAACAATTAATGATTGAGAATAGAGTGCTTGATAATAATCCAATAGATAACAAGTAATAAGTTTAGAAGATTCAGGAAACAATATAGAAAAACCCTAGATCTTGACTTTGAGTGTGATTCTTCCTTGCCGTCACCTTGGAAGTTGTTTTCCCTTTTTATCTTGACCTCTCTACTGTGTTCTACAGACTCCCTTGCAAAGCTAATTAATTCTAAGTAATTCTCTATTTTTACAAGGGTTGGATGTGTTTATATAGGCACTCCAAGTCATGCCCAGCAAGAAAATATCCTAAATTACAATTAGAATTAGAAGAAACTACATAAAAATTGAATCAGAACTCGAACAGGGGCAAAAGAGTCATTTTTCTGCAACTCTGGCCACAACCTGGCGCACCCTGCGCGAAATTGGCGCAATCTGCACCAAGTCATTCTGCCTACAAGTACATTTCTGGCGCAGTCTGCTCAGTTTTTGGTGCAGACTGCCCAACAACATTCTGATGGATTTTTTCCTGCATGATTTCTTCGTTTTTCAGCCTTTTCTTCCCGTTCCTTTTGCATGAGCTTCCGTCTTTAATCCTCCTTGACTTGCATACTTCTTGGACAATAGCCTCCATTCTTCATTCCATAACATAAATCAACTCCAAAATGACGGAAACTTCACTCTTAATCGACATTTCTTCAACCCTGCACAATTACACAAACACATCAAAACTACGACAAACTTGAGGCCAAAACAATCAATTTAAGCCGATTTGAAATGCTCTAAATGGATATAAAATCCATTTATCACCTGCCCCCCCCCCCATGAATTTTTGTTTTTTGTTTTTTTTATGTTCTTAGGTTTTCAAGAATCAAACCAACATTTGGAGGCGTTATCGGTGTCCGATTTCAACGCTCTTATAGTCGAATCGAAGCCCTCATCATCCTCTATCCAAAAATATCATCAAATTTTGTGGGGGTATAATTTACGAATTTCTCCTTTTTTTTAATAAATTCGAATTTACTTATTAAAATTATAATTTTTTGTAAATGTGTTTTGTTGCTGATTTTGATGTTACCATCGTGTGGAGTACGTTTTTCCAGTCAATTTCATATATTATATGTTTAATTTCGAGTTCAATAACGTATAGAAATCGAAGTTTAAATTTCGTGTTCTTCGTGTTCTTTAGGATCGAAGCACTTCTGGAAGTGTTATTGAACTCCAATTTTGATGTTCTAGTTACCAGAATGAATCCCACATGATGTTCAATTCTTGAGCAGCAGATTCTGCTGCTTTTTTAAAAAAATTAGTGCACATTAAATTTGACCGGATTTGGTCAAATTTAATATATAAATTCGACTATATTTGGTCGAATTTAGTGTACTAAATCCGAAAAAATTTGGTCGAATTTAATGCATTTCGGGCGCCAAAATTTAAATTTTTGGAATTTTCACCAAAATTTGAAAGTTTCAAAAATTTTGGTCGAATTTATAATTCGACCAATTTTGGTCGAATTTAGTACACTAAATTCGACCGAATATAGTCGAATTTATATACTAAATTTGACCGATTAATTTATATACTAAATTTTTGGTCGAATTTATCCTAAATTTGACCGATTTACTAAATTTGACCAGCTTAAATATGACCAGCACAAATTCGGTCCTATTTAGCTAAATATGATCGAATTCGGTCGAATTTAGCTAAATATGACCAAATTTTTTCGGTCATATTTAGCCATTTTTCTTGTAGTGTAACTAAAAATAGGGGCTTAACCAAATTATAAATTATACCCCTTTCGTTTAGTAGAGTATAGATTTGCAAAAAAAAAAATATCTTTATACTAAATAATACGCAAAAAAATTAGAATTCAAAATTTGAAAAAATAAGACTGTACTTGATCAACTTTTACACGTGGAGTTTAGCGTTTGATATGCTTTCAAGAAAAAAAAACAAGATTTTATATAAATATGTATCTTCTTTAGTAATTAGTATAAGATTAGTATCAAAAAGATCTAAAGTAAGAAATCTAAGGTTTTGAAAAAAATTGTAGGCAATCTGTAACTTATATAAGAAAACACAAGATCATGCAAATGCAGTTGCAGATTTAGATTTGATAATATCACATATTTGTCTAGGTTTCTGTTTATTCTTTGGGTAGTTAAAAAGCAACTTTAGTGGTTTGATTATATGCCTAGTCCATCACAAGTCCACAATTACGGCCTTCATATTTTGTTCAAAACATTCATCTCATTTCCTCTTAGATTCCGTTCAAAACATTCATCTCATTTTCTCTTAAGATTTCATCTTTGTCAGTATATATAACGAGTTCACACGATCAACGAGTTCACATGATCAACGGTTCTCGTGTATGTTAACAGTTGGCATTCACAGAATTTGGTTTATCTGGTTTATCGGGTACACCAGCAAGACTGAAGAGCAACAAAAATCAAATTTGGTTTACATGAATTAGAAAAAAATCAGTTGATGCATATGATTATAGAGAGCCTGTTACAAGTGAATTTGCTTTACAAATTAATTTGTTTTTTTTAATCGTGGAACTAAACATTTACATGAACTTTTTGGCAGGAACATGTTGATCTGCTCAATAGTTTGTTCTATGCACTGAAACAAAGTTTCACCATTCAACCACCAACAGACAACTCTGACCTGAGGTTTCTTCCTTTTTTCATGTATGGGTTTCATTCCCCACCCATCCTGGCCAGCCATGAGCAGTGGCGGAGCGAGCCTCCTAACGTAGCGGGGACCAAATATTTTTATCACCAATATGATAATTGATATAATCAATAATTTTACTAACAATGTGATAATTGATATAATCATACGTACTACTTAAAAATTTTAAAACCGAAAATTATGATTAATATATTAAAAGTAATAATGTATTAGATAATCTGTATTCGAACCAATTTCATATCCTAAAATCGTTCATACTCTATATGGAGCTTCACTCTGCTAGATATATAATTAGTTATTTTAAACCAGACCCCTTCAAGCTTTAAAGCACAACCATTTTGTATGTAATATACTAGTATATTATATGTAAGTAGTAGAAAACCAAAATTTTATTGGGGTCCGATGACCCCACCTGACCAGCCTAAATCGGCCTCTACCCAGGAGGCCACAAGTTCGAAAATTAATTATTCATCTCCTTATGAAAATATTATGTATGTAGTATACTAATATGTTATATGTAAGTAGTAGAAAACTAAAATTTTATTAGGCCCCTACCCATGAGGCCACAAGTTCGAAAACTAATTATTCATCTCCTTATGAAAATCTTATGTATTTAACATAAATGTAAAATTACCTGTATATGAAGTATGTAAGCTTTGTGTGAATGGTTTCTTAAAACGGTATTTTACCATTTAAATTTTAAAGTGAATACACATAATAAAATCAATATGATAATAAGAAACCAAGAAGTTATCTATACTAAACTATAATAAGCAAATTAGAAGATAATTATTCGTAGTTTGGTTTAATGATTCAACCATACAATAATACTGATCGTTAGATTTTTAATAAATCCATGGGAACGGTTAGATTTAACATTAAGAAATATTCTATACATGTGCTAATTTAATGAATACTCAAGTTTCTAATTGTATTAATAACGTATTATAGTTAAGAATTTATATTATTAGTTCTAAACAACGCATGAGCTTTTGACAAATATACATTAGATTAAAATTAAAATAACTATTAAAATAGAAAATTAGATAAAAATTTAATTTTATAATAAAAAATATTATATCATATTTAAAATTTAAAATAATCCTGTGCATCGCACGAATTATAAGCTAGTTTAAATTAGTTATAAAAAACTTATGTCATTAAAAATAATACTTCTTCTTTCCCAATTTATCTGTGTTATTTGATTTTTTGTGGTCAAATTTACTCAATTTTTATTTCAAATTAAAAATTATCCTTTCCATATTTTGAAAAACAAGAATATACATATTAAAGTAGATTAGATATTCTTTATAATAATATAATTTTGATAATTATTTTTGATTATTTATTATATGAATTATTCAATCAAATTAGAAAAATTTTGCCACAAAAAATATAAATTATATAAATTAGAACGAAGGAGTACACTTACTATAGAAGGCAATGGTGTATGTTTTTTTTTTTTTTTTGCCAAAAGCAATGGTGTATGTTTGATGCCATGAAATACTAGAATCTGCCATACTAAAATAGTAGTGTCATATATATGGTTATTACCACCGATTCAAATGTTTTTCAAGATTTTCATTTTTTTCTTAATTGTTATCATTATTTGATGTAATGATAAGTATCTCTTCAAAAGAATACCGTTATACTTAAAAACATAATTCTCCAAAAATTAAAAAAAATCATGTAAAAAGTTAATATTATTATTTTTTTTTTGCTAAACTGCATATATATAAAGAAAGAAAGAATAATAAAGGGATTGACCCTTGCTCTAAGCCATAGCAAAGAGAAACTATCTACCCCCAAACTAGCATAAACAAGCTAGAATGAAACCAGAAAGAACCAAAAGAAGGACAACAACCTAGAATCAAGGAATAAAAATCCACCTATACATATCTAGATGTATGAAGTGCTGAAACCTTGTAGAGTTCTTCAATTTAGTTTTGAGATCAAGCATTATGCCTTTGAGCAGCTTGTTAGGACCGAAGTATCCCTTGTCATGGCGCCTAGCATTGCGTTCCCTCCAAATGTGGTACGAATAAATCTGGGCAGCCAGCAAAACAACATGCCTCAAAGCAAAGTCTGCAATAGATCCCCAGGTACTGATCAAGTCGACCCAAGTAATGTCCGAATAATCAACATTTAGGAACCCTGCTAACTTGGAAAGAATGAAGCTGTTGTACGAACATGTGATAAAAAGGTGAGAAGAGGTCTCGGTTCCTCCAGCACATAGGTGACAAAACGTGGAAACGTCCAGTCCAAAATAGGCGAGTCTGTGTAAGGTGGGAAGGCGATCATGACACAAAAGCCACTCATGGTGAGCATATCTCAGGATCTTAAGCTTGTGCCAAACAAAATCACACCAGGGCACTATAGAAGCCTGAGTACGAATTGAGTTCCAAATATCCCAAGTTTTTAGTTTTCGGAAACAAACACCTTGCCAAAGAATGTCATCCGAGTTATATATTGAGATCAAAAGCAGGGTAGTCAAAGTTATGCAGCCATGAAATAAGACCAGGGTCCAGATGATGAATCCTAGAAGATGGTCGAGGCAAGACCCAAGCACCACTAGAGATTAGAGTATTAACCTGAGCATTATGAGGCAAAGCTAACTGTGCAATAATATTATCAAACCGAGTGACGGCCAAACAAGTCAAATTCCACTACGGATCAAACCATAGAGATGTACGAAGTCCATTCCCAACTTTAAAAGTAATAAATTGGCAGGCCAGAGAGATGTACGCAGCTAGTGAGGTATTATTTTTTTTTAACCGTGGTAACTCGCAGCCACTACCTTTTGGGGTGTGCACTGGGTAAACCCACGGGCTCACGCAATAGCTTGCAAACCACGTGAACCATGTAAACAGCACAAGTGCCATAGGCTCTGGCCCAGGATGGCATAATCACACATTCTCCTCCCGTGGGATTCGAACCTGTGACCAAGAGGATGATATTCTTCTCTTTAACCAACTGAGCCAATCCTTGCGGGCTTTTTTATTGTATTTTTATTGTGATCACTGCTGAGATATTGTTGTTATACTTTTTATTTATATTTTTATACAAAGTATTTTGTAAATACACATTCTTATCATATTCGTTCAAGTTTACCATTGGTTGAGGTAGAGTAGATCCTCTAGCATTATTATTTATTTAGCAAGGGTTGTAAACGAATCGAGTCAATTCGAGTTTTTGCTTATCGAATTTGAGTTCAAGTTTTTTCTTAATGAATCAAGCCAAATTTGATTATCTTTTCGATTAATTTCTGTTGTTCGAACTCGAGTTCGTTAACAAACGAGTCGAGTTCGAGTTTGTCAATAAAATTTAATTTTTTTCATATAATAATTTTTTTCATTATTTAATACATTTTCATGTTTAATTTTGTGGTTAAGGAAAGATTAGATGATTAGTAGTTGATTTATGATCTACATATTATTATATATTTGTTTTAATGTGTTGTAATATATTAATTATGTAAATTAAATAACATTAATTTATGTATATAACTTATCGAGTTAAGTTTAACGAGTCGAGTCGAGTTTGAGTCAATCTCGAGTCTAGTTTGAGTCAAACACTCATATTATTATTGAGTCAAGTCAAATTTAACGAATAGTTCAGTTTATTTACATTACAGTTCTATGTTTAGCCTTACCTCTAAAATTTGCATTGTAAAGATTTATCGAAATCTCCTGGGTTCGAGTAATCTGATGTGTACAAGCCACTTTGTTTACTAGGGTGTTTTTATCAACTTTGATGAAATTGATCTTTTAGATTTTTTATTTTGAGGTAGAAGTGGAAACATAGTTATTATTGTTAATACATATATCAACTATATAGTTTGTAACAGAGAAAGAAGAAAACTTGGCTTTGAAAGCATTACTTGTTTATTCAGCGAAAGGAAAGATATTGTAAACCCTACAACTGAAAATGCTGAAAACCAGGACAATAGCATATCTGCTATCCCTGTAATGACTAAATCAAAACAAACTGCAAACTATCTCCTAGAATCATGCTATCCCAACTATCTCTATAACAAACATAGACGAGATAACAACTACATTATTCAAAACATAAGCAAAGCCCAACAGAAACAAAAGCCCAACTCAAGATTAACCCAACATTACTCCCCCTTAATCTTAGAGTTGCTCAGACAAGTTCTCGATTCCAAGTAGTCTTCTCATTCTCTCAAATTTGAGTGTAGTCATTGCTTTCGTAAGAATATCTACCTTCCGACACTCACTACTGACATGCTTCAAAATGATTTCTCCTTGCTCCATGCATTCTCTAATGAAGTGATAACGAACATGGATGTGTTTGCTCCTGCCGTGGAAAATTGGATTCTTTGCCAAATCTATCGCTGAATTGTTACCAACACATAAAACAACCGGACCAATCTTCTCATCTGTTATCTGGTTCAAGACATTTTGAATCCATATAGCTTGACAGGCTGCAGCTGTTGCAGCCATGAATTCTGCCTCGCAAGATGAAAGAGCAACACAACGTTCTTTTTGTGATACCTAAGTGATGAGACTGTCATTCAAGTAGAAACACATACCTCCAGTACTCTTCCTGTGGTCCAAGCTACCTGCTAAATCAATATCAGCAAAACCTGTTAACACATTGTTTCCACTATCCTTAGTGTATACCAGACCAAACTGCAATATGCCTTGAACATATCGAATGTCCTCTTAACTGCATTTCGATGTAATATGGTTGGACGCTCCATGGATCTACTTGATATGCCAACTGAGTAAGCAATGTCCGACCTGGTGTGTACTAGGTACCCCAGTCCTCCAATCACACTTTTATACTCTGTGCCATTCACTTCTCTTCCAGCCTCGTCCTTGATAAGTTGCTCCTTCGGGTCCATGGGATATTTACATGGATTACAACCCTTCATCCCTGCTTTCTCAATGATCTTCTTTGCATAACCTGTTTGCTTCAACTGTATGCACCCCGTCTCTTGTTGTACCTCGATTCCCAGAAAGTAGCTCAACTTGCCCATGTCTGTCATATCAAAATGTTGGTTCATCTCATTTTTGAACTTCTCGATCAATCGTACACTGCTTCCAGTTACAAATAGATCATCTACGTAAACTGCAACAATCAACCTGTCTTCCCCTTCTTTCCTAGTGTATACTGCATGTTCTGAGCGACATTTCTTCAAGCCCAGACTTTCAAGGTAGGAGTTTAATTTCGAGTACCAAGCTCGTGGAGCTTGATGAAGACCATACAGTGCTTTCACCAACTTATACACCAGGTTCTCCTTGCCTTCTTTCACGAATCCCTCAGGTTGCACCACATAAACGTCCTCTCTTATTTCACCATTTAAAAATGATGTCTTCACATCAAGATGATGCACTTCCCATTCACATTTTGCTGCCAAAGCTAGCAGTAAATGCACAGTCTCCAACCTAGTCACTAGAGCAAATATTTCATCAAAATCAACTCCATGTTCTTGAACATACCCTTTAGCAACGAGTCTCGCCTTGTATTTAACAATGTTTCCTTCAACATCCTTCTTTAATTTGAAAATCCACTTCAGACCTATCGCTTTCTTCCCAGAAGGCAGTTCAGTCATTTTCCAGGTGTTGTTTTCTTCAATCGACTGCATTTCTTTCTCCATAGCTATCTTCCAATTTCGATCCTTTACAGCTTGTGAGTAATTCATCGGCTCTTCAACTCCTATAAGATACAATTCCTCGTCTAAAAATATCTTTTCAATTTCATTGTATATATCATCCAATCTCCTGATTCTCCTTGGTTCAGTACTATCATCATAGTCATCTGAATTTAGATTTCTAATATGTGACTGTGACTTTGATTTGGTGTCTGCAACGAAGAAGAGTTTCCAATCTCAGTTCGTGCAGATGAGGAGTAACCACCTTGTTGAGAGCTATTGTCACTTTGAGCAGAGCTGTTGTTAACACTTCGAGAAGTACTCATGTTACTCCGAGGTGTTCTCATGTCACTTAAAGTGTCTTCACCACCACCCGTTTGGTACTCACTTTCACCATCATCTAAGTCATCCCCCATGTTCATGCCTTCAACTGTAAATATATCATCCTGTTTTCCTTTTCCACTATGATCCCAGGGCCACGATTCATTTTCTACAATGGTGACATCCCTGCTAACATGCACTCTGTTGGCAAGGGGATCATAAAGTGTATAGGCTTTGGTTCCAGGATCTTTTCCCAAATTTACCACCTATTTGCTACGATCATCTAATTTTCGTGTGTGTTGACTAGGAATTTTCATGTGCCCGATACAGCCAAAAACTTTGATGCGCCCTATTGTGATTTCCTTCCATTCCAAGCTTCATAAGGAGTCACTCTTGTGAGCGCCCGTGTTGGCAAACGATTGAGAAGGTAAACTGAATGTCTTACAGCTTCTCCCCACATGATTGTAGGTAACTTAGTTTCTTTCAAGCAGCTCCTGGCCATTTCAACCACCGTGCGGTTACGTCGTTCCACTACACCGTTTTGTTATGGTGTATATGGGGCGGTATAATGCCTTTCTATTCCCTTTTCCTTGCAGTATCTCTCGAACTCATTTGACACAAACTCCCCTCCTCTGTCTGTCCTGAGAGTCCTAACTTTTCTTTCAGGTCCCCTTTCAACCAAAATGCAGAATTCTTTAAAGGCATCCAAAGCTTCATTCTTTGCCTTCAAGAAATATACCCACATATATCTACTAAAGTCATCCATAAGTAAAAGAAAATACCTTTTACCTGAGGCTGTTCCTGGTTGCATTGGGCCACAAAGGCCTCCATGTATCAACTCTAAAGCCTTGGTTGCACTGTAGGTTGACTTTGCTGGAACCTGTTTTCTCGTTTGTTTAGACATAGGACATCCCCTGTAAACCTCCTTTGTCATTTCAATCCTTGGCATTCCATTCACCACCTTGTCTTTGTACATAAGAGACAGAGAATGATAATTTACATGGCCCATACGTTTGTGCCACAATCTTGACATCTCATCTTGTTTAGACAGCATGCACATTTGTTTTGCAGAATTAATCACAATCTTATAAAGTCTGTTAGGAGGTCGTTTTACCTTCATGAGAAGCCTGTCTTCCACATCGTACACCCACAGTAGCTCTCCCTTTATTGCAATTCTATTTCCTTGTTCTGTCATTTGTCCCAAACTGATGATGTTGTTTCTCAGTGTTGGAATGTAAAACACATCCCTTAGTGCACCTGTTTCTCCATTTTTTAATTCAAATGCTACAGTCCCCTTACCTTCAATTCGAACTGTAGATCCATCTCCAAAACTCACCGAGCCAGGTACCTGCTCATCCAGTTCCATGAATTTTGACTTGAAACCAGTCATATGACTACTGGCTCCATTGTCCCAATACCATACATTGGACTCACTCTGAACTTTCAACAATTTTGACGGACTAATTCGTTTTTCATTCAGATGTGTGCCCTCTTTGTCATCATCTTCACATTTTGCAAGTAATAAAGCTGGCTCATCATCCTCGAGTCTTGTCATGTTCATTTCCTCCTTCACTTCTTTGTTTCGTCTTGGCTTTTTACAATCTGCTGCAAAATGTCCAAATGCTGAACAATTGTAACATCTCAGATTACTTTTGTATCGTCCTCCTCGAGGTCTAGAGTTTGAAAAAGACCATTCAGAATTTCTTCTGCTTGATCGTTTTTGCCATTCTTCAGGAGTTAATAGTAACTTACTGTCAACAGCTTCACGCTTTTGCCATTCCTCTTCAGTTAGCATCAACTGTCCATCATTAGATTCATTCTTACTGCTTCTGCCCAATCTTTATCCGTGGACATTCAATGATCCCACTACCTCTTCTACTGTTATCTTTTCCAAGTCACCAAATTGTTCCTAGGTCGAAACTATTTGCAGAAACCTGGTCGGTACTGCACGAAGCATTTTCTTGACAACATAGGACTCTATTATAGGTTCCCCTAAAGCTCGTATGTTCGTCACACGCCCGTTCAACTTTAAATAGAATTCATCTATTTGTTCATTGTCTTTCATCATCAGAGACTCAAACTAAGTTCTTAGTGTCTGAACCTTTGATTTCTTAGCACGATATGCCCCTTGACACATCGTCTTCAGGGTTGTCCATGCCTCCTTGGCAGTCCCTTTCTCTGCAATCGAGAGAATCATCTCCTCAGGTAGACCTTGGTACAACATAGCCAGAGCTATCTTGTCCACCTTATCCTCAACAACCGCCTTCAGATCTGTCTGTTCTACAGCAGTCCAAACTTCTTGTGCCTGCAAATATACCCTCATCTTTAACGCCCAAGTGGTGTAATTACTCTTGGTTAACATAGGATAGCTTAGACCTATTGAACCTCCTCCTTTGACCTTGTTGAAGTCCATCGCAACGCTTCTCGCCGTTCGCAAATTGTTTCCTATGCTCTGATACCAAAATATTGTTAATACATATATCAACTATATAGTTTGTAATAGAGAAAGAAGAAAACTTGGCTTTGAAAGCATTACTTGTTTATTCAACGAAAGGAAAGATATAGTAAACCCTACAACTGAAAATGCTGAAAACCAGGACAATAGCATATCTGCTATCCCTGCAATGACTGAATCAAAACAAACTGCAATCTATCTCCTAGAATCATGCTATCCCAACTATCTCTATAACAAACATAGACGAGATAACAACTACATTATTCAAAACATAAGCAAAGCCCAACAGAAATAAAAGCCCAACTCAAGATTAACCCAACAGTTATTCAGTAGGACCTCATCACCATTGAAGCTAAATCAAGAATTAAATATATAAAATTAGAAAAAGTAATATAAAAATCCACAACAAAGTTTTGAACAAGAGAAAAATATACAAATAATGTATTTATTATATAACAATAATGTCATATCCATATTTATGTTTTACAAACAATATTTATTAAGACAATTGATCATTTAAAAATTTAAAGTGTATCTCATTTGCAAAATTATAGCATTTCTCAGTTACAAGTTGAACTCAGAAGAATCACATGACCTCAAAATGACTTGAATAGTATAGGGAGAAGCCAACGTAATCGGATACTTGGAACTTTTAGTTGGAGTTAACGCCTAGTGATAAATTATACTCTACTTTCAGTTTCACTATTTTTCATGAAAAAATTTGTGATTAAAACTCGAATTTTGGGTCTCTGGTCAGAAGTTTCTTTAGAATTAAAATGAACTGAAAATATACAAATACAAGATATCATGTTTTATTAATAGCCCCAACATTGTTCAATCTACTGCATTAGTTAAAGCATTTGATGCAATCGACAAAAAAAGAAAAATATTTAGTGCTAATCTTTAATGGTTGTCCTAGATTTGACTTGTCACAAATTTTTACCTATACTTAAACTTAAACACCTAAATTATATAATCTTCTAGAAAGAGAAAAGATTGTGTACCATTGCTAAGTCTTTCTTCTTTAGTCTTTGAGGAGCCTCTTCAATAAAGCGTTGCATTAAAAGAAGGATGAAGAGACCACAATCATTCTCATATTATTGTTGTAAAACTTAGCAAATGGGTGATTACACTCTAATTCACCAACTGCACTGCAACAGATATCTGGTGCGAAACCGCGAAACCATCTAAGAATGAAGATCAAAGCGTCAGATGCAAGAATTTAGGGAACACTGGACGAAAAATAATTAATTTATATCATTGCACAACTGATAACTGAAACCCTGGATAGTTATATAAAATTTTACCTTTATTGACTTCGGGCCAATCTTATAAAGCACATTCTCTTAAGAGAACTTCCGGCCAATCATGGGAAGCAAGAGATGCAATGGTAGAGTGTAACCAAATCGCAACAAAATATACCTACACATGTACTCCATTGAAATCCAAATAAATTGTTAAAATAAGAATCAAAACAAATTACCGAATTAATTTGAACAAATCACCGAAATTTCATAAAGATTTATAACGATTTGGTGACATTGTTTGGTTTTCACATTGATTATTTCAAGTCTATATCTCATTTAAGATAAATCCTATTTCTACCAACTACACACTTAGTTAAATTATCATACCTACCGATAGTGTACTTTCAATTTTGTTCCTTTTGCCGCTAATTCATCATGATATATTTAGAACAACCCCTGAGAATATCCTTGATAATATACGCTGTAATATAATTAAAAAATCTATGAAACAAATAATATCAACAATTTATATTGCTACAAACAAAATTGAAAGCTATAAAAATGACTTTGTGATATAAATATGTGCTCAATTGTATAAATTAAAATGAACCTCAAACCAATTTTTTTTCATCATTTGATTCACCATCTCAGGTGTGGAGCTAGAGTATGCCGAGCATACGCGCTCGCTCACCCTGGATTCTAGATTGTTAGGAAATTTTTTTTAAAAATAGTTCAAGAGCAGCTAACTTCTCTCTGGCAATATATATGTGGATCCTTTTTCACTAAAGCACTTTGCCCTGAGTTTTTTATGTTTAATATGTTTACTATTTTTATACTTGATTATTTACTTTATACTAACTATTACTGAAAAATGAGGATAAATTTGATTTCCAAATATCAAAATACCTAAAAGTTACCGATTTTTTCCCTCAACAACGAAATAATAACCATTTTTTTATCAACTAGTTTTTAGTTTGGTGTTCAAATTTCTACTGTGAGTACTATGTACTAAACACTACAAGAAAAATGCTCATTTCTAACCGTCACATTTCTGACCAACACAAAGTGGTCAGAAATGATAAGTCATAACCAATCGACAAAACCGACCACCATTTACGGTCGTAAATAAGTACATACCCGACCATTTTTGGTCGTTAATGAAGTGATTGGGATCCAATAACCACGTCATCATCAAAACCGACCAACTCATTACCAACCACCTAAATCAAAACCGACCAACCATCAAGGAAAGAGAGGCCACGTCCACGTCACTATCCTTTCTGACCAACTCATAACCAACCATGTGTGCCAAAACCGACCGAATCACCTAATTACATAAACGACCACCATTTTTGGTCGTAAATAATTACATAACCGACCATTTTTGGTCATTAATGAAGTGATTGGGATCCAATAGCCATGTCACCGTCAAAACCAACCAACTCATTACCAACCAACGAAGTCAAAACCGACCAAACATCAAGGAAAGAGGGGGCCACGTCCACGTTACTGCCATTTCTGACCAACTCATAACCGTCCATGTGTGCCAAAATTGACCGAATCGTCTAAAGAGGCTGGTCAAGACAACTCATTTCCGATCGATATTGGTCGGAAATAACTCTGCTACTTTTTGAGATGCTACTTTTTGAGATGCATAGCAACATCATCTTTAGCTTCCAATTTTTTAGAATGGTTATTAAAACTTGAAGAAAACAAAAAGCGGATAAAATAAAGATAAGGTAATGGTAAAGAATATAACTTGCTATTATATAAAAATTATGATGAAATATTATATTTTATATGTGTATTGAGTGATTTATTTCATTTTTGTAGATTGCATAAAAGAAGTTGAAGGTGAAGGTGAAGGTGAAGGTGAAGGTGAAGTTGAAGGTGAAGTTGAAGGTGAAGGTGAAGGTGATAAGGTACTCATTCTTTGTTGTGTTAGTATTTGTTTATCTACATCATTGTGTATTTGCATTTAAATGAATATATATTAATAATGAGATATATAAGATGAGTTTAGAGAAATTAATGTTCATATATGTAAAATGTGTTATGAAAATATATTTGTTTGTATGTAGATGTCGACCAATGATCGTAGTTGGATGAATCGTCGATAAGAAAGTAATTGAATAACACTTACTCCGGAATATAAATTGGGTGTTGAGACATTTCTAAAATTTTCAATGGAAAATAAAGGTGTGGTCGAAGGTTTGTTGAAATGTCCTTGCGTTAATTGTAAAAATGGAAGTTGGGAGACTATTGAAAATGTTAGATATCATTTGATAGCTATTGGAATTTGTGTGAGTTACAAAGTTTGGACTTCTCATGGTGAGTCATTAACAAAACGGCAAAATCGAACATCACGTCGAGTACAAAGAGAGGTTGAACCACCGGTAGATATGGATGCATTGTTAAGAGATGTTGGAACCCAAATTTTTAGTGATGCCTTTGATGCTAATGGTAATACTAGTAATAGTAGTACTAGTAGAGTAGAAGAGCCTCCTAATCCGAATGCATCCGAATTTTACAAAGAAGTTAATAAGTGTGGAACACCCATTTATCCGGGAAATACTAAGTACACAAAATTATCTTTCTCTACGAGATTGTTGCAATTTAAAAGTGCATCGCATTGTAGTGAGAAGTCATTTAATTTGTTACTTAAGATTATTGGTGATGTTCTTCCATCAAAACACACATTACCATTTAGCTACTATGAGGTGAAGAAAATGATGAAGGAATTGAAGTTATCATATCACAAAATTGATGCATGTGAAAATAATTGTATGTTGTACTATGGGGAGGATAAAGATAAAACAATTTGTAATCATTGTAAAAAGGATCGTTATAAAGAAGCACTTGGAAAAAAGAGTACAACCATTCCAAACAAGATTTTAATACATTTTCCCCTTATAAGTCGTCTACAACTATTGTTTATGTCGGAACATACGACGGAACAAATGACATGGTATAAGAAAAGAGAGGTTAAAGAGGGAGAAATTAGTCACCCCACGGATGGAGATGATTAGAAAAATTTTGACATACAACACCCTTCTTTTGCTAAGGAGTTTAGAAATGTACGACTTGGACTTTCAACGGATGGTTTTAACCCCTTTGATAATTCCGGTAATAAAGTATACACGGTATGGCTGGTTGTAATTGTGGTTTACAATCTTCCACCTTCCATGTCCATGAAGAGACCTTACATGTTTTTGACTCTCTTAATTCTCGGTCCCGATAATACAAGAAAATATTTAAATGTATTTCTTCGACCACTTATCGATGAGTTAAAAATTTTGTGGCATAGCGGAGTTGAAACATTTGATCAATCACAAAAAACTAATTTTCACATGAGGGCCGCACTTATGTGGACTATTAGTGATTTTTCCGCTTTAGCCCAACTTAAAGGATGGTCAACAAAAGGTAAGATGGGATGCCCCGTTTGTCTTGGAAGTGTGAATGGTTTCCAACTTAAAAATTGTGGAAAGGCTTGTTGGTATGGTACTAATCGGATTTTTTTGGATGAAAATGATTCTTTGCAAAAGAAAGGGTCTAAATTTGCAAATACGGAACGGTCCATTTTTAGAGGTAGAATGTAACACCCCCAGATCCGGGTTCCGGGATCCGGTGGTTACGGTTTCCAATTCTGTCCACAACACTTGAACTTTCCTTAACATAAAATAAATTACGTCTCTATAACCCAACACAATAATATAAAACACACCCGTTATAGTCCCAGAGATGAAATCAGAGTAATACTCAAATTTTTATTAATCACATTATGAGTTCTTACAATCCAAAAGAATTTCAATATAAATACATACTCTTTGCCATCCATTTATATAAGTCATACTAGACCATATTCTTGGTACTAAAAGAATAAATATACCCTACCAATAGCTTCTTCTTCAGCTCTGGTAGTCTCATCGTCCTCGCCCGCGTCGAGTGCGCCTTGTGCGAGTCATCTGGTCTAGCTGTTGTTGTGATATAATAATAAAGCAAGGGTGAGCAATAGCCCACCAACAATAATATGTGACTGAACGATAATGTATAACAGTTCAAAAGTATCTTTCAAACCATATGCCATGCATTTACGGAAATGATGCCAGTATAATATGAACGATGAAGTTACAAGGTAACTTAAAGCATTTGTTTGTAGAAATATCTGCTACATCAAAGTAAGCGAGATATTCTTATTGTTATTAAGAAGAGGAACTTGCAAGAAAAGGTTGCAATTCCAGTTATGACCCTTTTCCAACTCTGCCAACAGTAATCATGTTGCAGGAAATAAATAAATTTGGATGATGAACCAATGATGGAGTATTCACCGCGCCCGCTGTTCCAATCTTGATGATCAGTCGAGATCGTACAGCTCAATTTAGATTTACTACCGGTAGAAGGAAGAACTGACAGCTTTACTTGTCTACCGCCTTACTAGCTCTCCCCGGCCAACGGTTGGGCCAAAGGGGATGGACCGGCGCTACTCGGCCTCTTACACGACTCCTAGTTCAAATAGAGTTCATGATTCTGAATGTAACGTTCGTCCCCCTTTCCCCAAGTATAATACTTGTTGATAAGACTCTACAAGGTAGTCGTATCTAGTTGGAAAGGAAAATTCACCAATAACTTCCAAGCTGTGGCTTGGTATCGAATATCAACTTGTTCCAACAATCTTACCCCTCGAAAGATGAGAAGGTAAACAACGACTTAATAAGTCAACAGCACCCGAGTTGCGAGTGAAGAGAATACTCTATGACCGGGAAGTCGACAAGATAAATAACATCTTCCAAGTAAGGTTCCCTTATTATTAGAGAGGTAGACTCAAAGAAGAATGATGTCTGAGAACCTTTCTTGATATAAGATTAATAATAATATGACTCCGAAATATTTTCTGTAATAATCGAAGAAGATAAACCTTATCGAGGTTATTCTAAGTATGAAATAAATATTCAGAGAATATTTATTGAATTAAAATATTTTACAGAATATTTAGGAATATGAAAGAATATCTTTAATCGGAGTATTTCTCAAATAATCCTTGAAGAAATATCTAGGGAATATTTATTGCATAATTAAATATTCAAATGAATATTCAGAATAATATTCATTAATTAATAAGACCTGAAAAGAATATTTAAAATATTTAAAATAATATTCGATGATTAAATAGAACCCTGGATGAATATTCAAAATAATATTCATAATTAATTAGGAATTTAAATGTTTATTGAAAAAGTAATATTCGTTTAATGAATAATATTCTAAATGAATATCAAGTAATATTCATTTAGTAATCCAAGCTTTAAAGGAATATTCGAGATAAGACTCGATAAATAAATCAAGCTTCAGATGAATATTAGAATAATATTCATCAAGTAAGTAATATCTTAAATGAATATTCAAAAGTAATATTCATTTAATAAAGTAATATTCTAAATGGATATTCAAATAATATTCATTTAGTAGTCCAATCTTTAGAAGAATATTCGGAATAATAATCGATAACCTATTCGACTTTGAATGAATATTGAAAAATATTATTCGTCGAATGGTTACGTTCAAATAATTATTTGAAGTAAGGATCGTTAAAATAATTAGTCTCGAACGAATATTCAAATAATATTCGTCGCCCAAATAATAGAAAATATTTACTTAAATATTTTCCTCCGAGGTAATCTCGATATATCAAGGAATATTGACTCCCGGTCTATTTTTGATTAATAAGATGTATACGCCCTTCTATGAGGGTCTTACAATAATCGGCTTATAACTGATATATAACTATCTAGCTTATAAGCCAACAATAACATTCAGGGAACAAGTATATCACTTCAACTTGAAAGTAGGCATGCATGCAATGGCATATGTATATCAGCATATATATATATATTTATTCAATCACAACAACAGCCTAAAAGAAGGGAATTGAAACTTGCCTGGTAGTCGAGTACGGTAAGGGGTAGTGGTAGCGGGTCCCGGTTCAGCTTGGTGATCTATAAATAGCCAAGGCATTCGGGATTAATCACTTAACATATTAAAAGTTAAGTTATACTAAATTCGAAACACGTTCTTGAGTTATCTCGTTATACCCCTTTTAGTGGATTACTTTTATCACTGATCCGACCCGACATCCGTTCGTTAATACGACATGTCATTGTACTTATACTTGGGACATACTTAAGTCATATGAGTTCTAAAGTCGATCGTTACGAACCAATACTATACTCCGAGTTTTATCGTCCGTTTTCTAAGTGTTTTACCGAAGTTATAAAAGAGTCGTCTTTTAGGGGTTCGTTCGCGTTTAACCTCGACTCGAACATTTTTAATAAATCGAAAAATGATCCTTTTGACATACGGTTTTCTTTCACGCCTTCCTTTTTACCTCTAGTATTTATTTACCAAGATTCGCCATGACGTTACATAGTTTACGAGGGTTCAATTACAGTTACGAACTTTCGTTTACGGATTCGAACTACTTTTAGTAATTTGGTCATAAATCCTAAACCGTAAGTCCGTTTCACGTGATCTTTATATCAAAACGAAGCTTAGAACATTACCTATCCTATCATGTCAGATAAGGTCTCTGGACAGTAGGGGTTCGACATGGAAAATGGCATACAAAACATGGTATTGCAAAATCGGGCATTATAACGGCTGTAAATCGAATATCTACTAATTTCGAATCTTCCCATAAACATAGTATCCAACCCAAACAACATATACATGACTTATATACATGAACTGAGGCCAAGCAATGCCTTTCCGTTCATCTAGCTATTTACATCATTAATCCAAAATCCATACATAATCATGCTTTTATGCATATAACAACACCATAATCTTAACTAATCTAAAACCATCAAGAACATATATAAAACTCAAAGTAAGATCTTGGGTTCTTAAGAATTATACCTTCCTTGGAGAGTGTACAAGCTATAATAACCCTTATATAGTCCTTGTATGGCTTTAACAAAGCTTAAATCATCCAAAGAAACCAAGAAATCAAAGTTAGTTTCTTGAAAACACTATTCACCCTCATCTTTGAGGATTTATTTGAAAATGGAAAACATGGAGTTTGAAGCTAAGATTTCTAGGAGATCATTTTTATGAAATATAGGACTCACCATAAAAATTTGGAGATCAAACAATGGTTGGAAGGTGGATTTTGAAATCTTAAAACTCCAAAATTCGAAGTGCCTTGGTTTTGGGGGAAAAACAGTGAACTTCTCGAATTTATTTACCCATCCAAACGATCTTCAAAAATTATGAAATTAAATCCCCAACTTCACCTTGATGTGTAGAAGCTCCATGAATTTTTTCATGATTTTTAGATGAGTAGATCTAGGTGAAAAAAAATGGCAAAGACCCCTGCCCTGGAAAATGCAACTGCTGGAAAAATGGGGGAGAGGTGGTGTTTGCTTGGCTTTGATCTTGCTCTCATCTTATCTAAAGTGAATTATTGAATGTCTTTGGATAATATCTTGTCCATAAAGTAGCTTTAATAAAGTTCTAGGTCATGCATGATGTAATTAAATGGACAAGTGTTGGTTTGTAATGGTAAGATGATGACAAGAAGCTAAGTACTTGGTTATGTTTGCTAAGTATACTAGTTGCTCATGTAACTACTTAGTTACTTGGTCTTATCTCCTTGTACATGCATGCATCTTGATCCTCTGTTTGTTCTTTGTCCGGTTATTGCTCAATTCGTTGCTCGTTCGAGGGACTAACTCATTCGTTTCTAGTTAGGGTTTTACCGAAAACCTTCTTAATATTTATACTACTATTCCTCATCTTTCTTAATACTTCTCGAATTTAAATTCCTTAATTCTCTTTTATAAATCCTTAAGTCTTGCAGTGTCCAGGGAAATCTCGGAGAAAATAAAAGTGCTATTTTTCTGAATCCGACAGCTTTTACATACACTTATTTTCCTCCTGGATCACTAATACGAACTCAGAAATCCGTTCCGAATACCGGGTATAACATTATTATAATAATATTCCAAATTCCACCAAAATCACTATTCATCACTTATTTTTATTTAATTCCTATAGTTGCGAAAATGAACCTGGTTCACCCTCGAGTGTTCCTTAACCTTTTTACGGAACCGCTGGGCTTATAATAGATATTGATTTGGATGACATGAGGGTATCTATTTCTCTCTAGGGAATCTTATCTTAACTTTCTAGGAGATAGATTATTCTAACCTTAGTTATCACCCAATAGCATCCTTCAGGCCATATAACCTTGGAATATATATCCTTTCATTATTCATTCATTAAAACCAGTATTACATTCTAGTTGTAACCCCTATTCATTCTTACATCAATACATAATAAAAAGTTTTAATTCTACCCAAAAATCTGGGTTCTTACAGTCTCCCCTCCTTAAAAGGATTCCGTCCCGGAATCAGGTAGAAGACAATTGGGTATTTGTTGGTTATTTCACTTTCCAATTCTCTGGTCGATCCTTACACACTCCAATCTTTCTAAAGCATCTCATACTGGTGTTACAATACACCCTTATCCGTTCTACCAATTCTTTGATACTTTCGCACAACACATCATCCGGTATACGCTCTTGTCTGTTCTTATACTATTAACCTTATTGGTACGTGCAGTGACTTCGGTATCACTAACGCGCTACGAAGTTCGGAGATACCCTCACTCGTAATTTTGTAATTCCTAATCTTCGCAATCTCGATGTATATATATTGAATTAGAAGAATTTATTGAGAGATCACTATGATCAATGAACATTTGTTATATTGCATAGCTAGTACAGAAGGGGGCCAGCCTCTAGTACTTGACAAGCAATTAAACAATTAATGGCATTCCACTTAGACTCCTATCACACAGACAGAGAGTCACGTAGTAGTACCTCCCCTCCTTAAAGGGTTGTTCTTCTCAATTTAGAGGAAAATAAATAGGGGATATTAAAAGGAAAGAATTTCAGAGAATTATATAAGAAGATTTTCATGATTGTCAAAATATCATACTCAGAATTTACCTCTGAACTATAGAGGTTTATTAGGGAAGAAAGTAATCGTATTCGTATCAAATACTACTTTATCGTAATCTCACATATCACATGTCCTTGTTTCTCTGTCCATCATTCTATGGACCTATACTCTTGTTTGATATTAGCATTACTTACTTTTGGAAAATCCTTCAACCTCTCAGGTTAAAATCATGGATTTCTCGCTTGACATTTTTATTACTGGCATTTCACGCCACGACACTGGCCATTTCATTATTCATAATTCTAACACCATCAGGTTGTCATTCCGATAGCTCATTAGGAAAACCCATTCATCAATCCATTCATAGCATTCCTTGCTTCACTTCCATCATTATTTCCCATTCTTTTCTTTATCAATCACATCCATCTTATCATCTAGTTCTCATTCACTTCTGTTATTGAACTCCACCGTCACCTTATTAGGGGAACGCGTGTTACCTTTATTCAATATACGTGGCACGTTTGTGGTCAAACTTTCCTTTGTTCAACCATCTAGATTTCACTTTTTTCATTTCATGAGTCTCTTTATTACTCAGTCAATCTATTTCATATTTTCTCGAATTTTCCAAACTTAAAAGGAGTCAATTTGTATGTCATTCATGCTCCTAATTCCAACTTTCCGCTTTGGCCAATACCCTTACCTTGCCAATTCCATACTCTTCTCGCTTCATTACTGGAGCTTCTCATGAGTCTGCCTATCTGACTCTCTTATTAATTCCCAATTCTATTTCCATCTCTATCAGTCTCTTGTCTTTATTCCTACTATAATTATTTTATGAACCATCATAACCTAATTCTTCATTTCAAATATCCCGTCGTTCCAGAAATTACACCATCCGAAATAAACCTGGATGATTTCTCTAACTTAGATTCAATTCGACATTTCCACAGTCGTTACCACCTAATTTCTCAGAAGGATCACCATCGCTTATCGTTTACGCAGTGCTTTAATAACTAAGCATCAAAATTATCAATTCAAGATCCTCTAGGAACACAAAATAATCACTATTCCCTATCCATAGGGAATGCTTCCTGAACTTGACGTAGATATTACATGAAGCAGATAAAATTGCAGGAAAGCTTCCAGCATCGCAGCTGGAACAGGCTGGTGAGATTATTAATCATATATCTCCGGTAGAAGACTAAAAGCTTATCGGTTTGCTTAATCGCTTGCCAACCTCATAATTCTCTATCTTGTTTGCACAGAAATACACCAACATAAACTTGCTTGTCATTCATCATCGTGCCATTTGGCTTATCAGTATTTGTACCCTCTCTATTTCTGGTCATTTACTACCAATTCATTGTTACTTAACCTCCCTTCTCTCTTTCCAAAGAAAAGGCAAGTCTCTTGGGGAATTTGGTCTGGTCTGTCGTAGAGCCTCCTAATGTCGGTAATGTGCTACTGGCAACATCAGGAATCGAATCTTTACTTAAACTATTCTTATAGTTGATCCTGGCACAATCATCAAATGGAATGTAACTTCCTCTACCACATTATGACCATCAAGGTCCTTACATTATCATTCTATTTCTTTGGTCTGAGCATTTATGCTTACTCCCCTATATTTAAAGTGTCGGCCACCTCGTTGGCCTTTCCTGATTATAATAATCAATGTTTTCTAGATCTATTCCAACTCAGGGTGGAAGCATTCTCCCTTAAATTCTGCTGAATGAGAGAAAACATCTATCAGTCTTTTCCAAAAGTCATTGCTTCCACCTTTCTAGTGCGATCTTGACTACAGGTACTCCAAATCATACCTAGGATATTTCCTTACTTAAATCCCTTCTTGTTTTAGGATAATCTCAACCTTCTTGGTTCAACCCATACTTCCTCAGGGTTTCATACATGCCTCATCTGGCATTATTGTTACGATGTCATACATTCCTTATCAAACTTCCATTTTTGAAGTTCGGAATATTACCCTTTTTCCTTGTAAGGTTTCGTAGGCCATCCTTATCATTCCTCCGGTATTTTCTGGGTACCGGGTATATCAAAATGTCATTGATCAATACTCTAATAATTCTATCTATGTTCTTTCCAGAACTCTTTTTAATAATCCTTACCGGTCATTGTTGCCTTAGCAAGTCCAGCTCATAACATCTGAAGTCATAATGTCGTTATTAGGGTTAATGCCACCCCTTGTGCATTCCCCAGGGTTTGTCTTAATTTATGGATATCCTATCCTTAATTCAACTGCCAAGGAATTCTTGCATCTTATAATTGGCAATCAGATCATGTATCCTTAATAAAGGTCTCTTTTCAATCATTCTCATTTGATAATCGATCGGTGGTTTAATGCCACCCTCTTCTTTCAGATAGTTGTCAGCCTATTTGGCCTTCCAAAAAGGCAACGTATGCCAATCTCTTCTCTTACCGAACTTGTTAATGGTAGCAAGGATGTTCTGGAAGATATTGGTCGAGTTCAACGTGAATCTCTTAGTGCTTATCGTTCTTCGCAAAGGTACTTGCCTCAGACAAAATTCCTACAGCATACTGTTCAATTTCTGACCTTTTCTATACCCTCTTCATATACCTTCATTGTTTACTTTCCTCCGTCATAATATATTCATGGTATTCATGATACCCTAACATCATACATCTCAAGTCACTATACTTCCATTTTACTCGAAATCTTGAACAACCATATACACATGAGTCACTTTAGTACGGGTGACCCCATCCCAAAAAGGTCTAGTGAATTCCCAATCAAAACATGGGTCGTTCGGCAGAAGATTCAAACGATCTCATTAATGTTTCCTTTATATCAGAAGCCCTTGCAGTCGGTGCTTTCTTAGAAGCAACCCTGCTTTGTCTTTTCATTGCTGGTCTAGTCACTTTATAGTCCGTTGGGACTTGGCCTCAACTGGCCACACATAAAAATATATGATTTTAGGGGTTGGCTAATAGCATTACTTTTCTAGCAATTGCCGGCATAGTGCCTTCTTCTTTGATACCTTTCTACCTTTCCAAAACTTTACTCCATATAAGTCTTAATCGACTACTCGGCACCGTCTCCGGTCACCTTTCCTCCACTTTTATCTTTTCAACTATTCTTATCAATCCTGCGTGCCACACAAGCTTACCATTCCTGGCATAACAGCCTTTTCATTTAAGTCAATCCTAGAATTTCTCAATCCGGCTGGTTTCTTACTTACATTTCCTATTTTCGTCCAATCTCACTTCATCATTTTATCACTACCGTCGATTGTAATGCTCAGGGTCCGTTTACTAACCCATTTTACAGCATCCTTACCCAAATCACAGGGTTTGCTCCAATTTTATACTCTCTTCCATGACATTCTCTGATAATTAGAAAGACAAGGTTTGCCAAAATTTACCGAATTCCTTTCCAGACTCAGGGAAATTTTGATCAATCTACCCACCTACTGGTAACATTAAGGAGACCAGTTTCGAAACCTGAAGAATAGTTCTATGAACCTCCAAGCAGGTGGAATCATAAGCAGTCATAGTTAACGAAATAATCATCATCGGATTGGAAGTTTACCCACTGGAGAGGAATCAATTATATACATCCCTTAGAAGGGAATCAATAGTTTCAAACTGAAACCTGTCACAACGTCCTGATATTCAATACTACCAAATGTCGGTCTACCTAACCCTTTATGCGAAGCGTCATTGGAAGCACAAAGTCTCCTTTTTCCATTAAGCAATGCCAGCTCTTGGTCATTACCAATTTCACCTTTTAGCTCCAGGAAGATTTTCTCACATTTTTCTCTTTAACTGCTGATCGTATTACTTGATCTATTATAGTTCCGTGTCGGAGTAAACTTAAGGTAACTACTATAATCCATTCAAAGAGAAGAAGGAATTTAATATTCCTCTGAATCACATGCATCTGACGTTTCTGGTTCATCATTTAACTGAGTTGAATTAACTCTATACTCAGTCTCTGGCAGTAGTCTCATTACGAGTTCATCTTGACTCACTGGACTTATCTTCCGGTAGGTTCTGAGATCATTGTCTTGCTTACTACTTCCTTATATAACTTTACCCAATCATGCTATCACTTCCCAATGTCTTTACTTTCTAAATGATTCATTCATAAAATGAACATTTTCCTTAATAAAACCACCTTATCAACCTCAATTTGGTTCCATAATTTACAACCTACGACACCTGCCTTCTCATGGCGAATTATTACTGACCATATTCATACTAATTCATTTATCAAATGATATGGCACTTACTGCCTCCTTCTCAACTATTCCTAGGGACTCTGCTCCTCGCCCTAAATCGATGTCTTTGATAATCATACATCCCTCTAGCTCTTTCTTTGTTAAGATGAAAATCTCTAAGGATTCTCATCTATTTCCGTATAAGATCTCAAGTAATTCTTCCAATCCTTCTTTCTTGCTGGTACTACATCTGGTAGTCCGGCTATGAATTCAACATGCATCTTCAGATCTCTTAATAATATCTCGGTTCTTTATACTCACTTTTCTGAGCACCATTTCTTAATCATCACAGTCATTTTGGCTGCGACCCTCATTACCCATGGGTAAGCTCCTTATCCTAACAGGATTTTCTTTATCTGCTGGAACCTCTTCCGGGTCTCCAGTATGGTACTCCATCGAATTACCCGCTGATCTTCAGCATATAAAGCATCATCGCGCTGTTGCTCGTATGCCTCAAGGTCAGTCGCCTTACTCGTCGATACGATATCGAGCTAAGTTACTATCATTATACTTACGAGTTCCCATAAGGGTTTTATATGTCATCACTACATTAAGTAGTCCGACTATGAACTTGGCAAGAGTTCTTATTATCTTATTGAATTTATTGTTTTAACGTCACCTCATCTCTGGGGTTTATAACGTACGCTCTGATACCACTTCTGTAACACCCCCAGATCCGGGTTCCGGGATCCGGTGGTTACGGTTTCCAATTCTGTCCACAACACTTGAACTTTCCTTAACATAAAATAAATTACGTCTCTATAACCCAACACAATAATATAAAACACACCCGTTATAGTCCCAGAGATGAAATCAGAGTAACACTCAAATTTTTATTAATCACATTATGAGTTCTTACAATCCAAAAGAATTTCAATATAAATACATACTCTTTGCCATCCATTTACATAAGTCATACTAGACCATATTCTTGGTACTGAAAGAATAAATATACCCTACCAATAGCTTCTTCTTCAGCTCTGGTAGTCTCATCGTCCTCGCCCGCGTCGAGTGCGCCTTGTGCGAGTCATCTGGTCTAGCTGTTGTTGTGATATAATAATAAAGCAAGGGTGAGCAATAGCCCACCAACAATAATATATGACTGAACGATAATGTATAACAGTTCAAAAGTATCTTTCAAACCATATGCCATGCATTTACGGAAATGATGCCAGTATAATATGAACGATGAAGTTACAAGGTAACTTAAAGCATTTGTTTGTAGAAATATCTGCTACATCAAAGTAAGCGAGATATTCTTATTGTTATTAAGAAGAGGAACTTGCAAGAAAAGGTTGCAATTCCAGTTATGACCCTTTTCCAACTCTGCCAACAGTAATCATGTTGCAGGAAATAAATAAATTTGGATGATGAACCAATGATGGAGTATTCAACGCGCCCGCTGTTCCAATCTTGATGATCAGTCGAGATCGTACAGCTCAATTTAGATTTACTACCGGTAGAAGGAAGAACTGACGGCTTTACTTGTCTACCGCCTTACTAGCTCTCCCCGGCCAACGGTTGGGCCAAAGGGGATGGACCGGCGCTACTCGGCCTCTTACACGACTCCTAGTTCAAATAGAGTTCATGATTCTGAATGTAACGTTCGTCCCCCTTTCCCCAAGTATAATACTTGTTGATAAGACTCTACAAGGTAGTCGTATCTAGTTGGAAAGGAAAATTCACCAATAACTTCCAAGCTGTGGCTTGGTATCGAATATCAACTTGTTCCAACAATCTTACCCCTCGAAAGATGAGAAGGTAAACAACGACTTAATAAGTCAACAGCACCCGAGTTGCGAGTGAAGAGAATACTCTATGACCGGGAAGTCGACAAGATAAATAACATCTTTCAAGTAAGGTTCCCTTATTATTAGAGAGGTAGACTCAAAGAAGAATGATGTCTGAGAACCTTTCTTGATATAAGATTAATAATAATATGACTCCGAAATATTTTCTGTAATAATCGAAGAAGATAAACCTTATCGAGGTTATTCTAAGTATGAAATAAATATTCAGAGAATATTTATTGAATTAAAATATTTTACAGAATATTTAGGAATATGAAAGAATATCTTTAATCGGAGTATTTCTCAAATAATCCTTGAAGAAATATCTAGGGAATATTTATTGCATAATTAAATATTCAAATGAATATTCAGAATAATATTCATTAATTAATAAGACCTGAAAAGAATATTTAAAATATTTAAAATAATATTCGATGATTAAATAGAACCCTGGATGAATATTCAAAATAATATTCATAATTAATTAGGAATTTAAATGTTTATTGAAAAAGTAATATTCGTTTAATGAATAATATTCTAAATGAATATCAAGTAATATTCATTTAGTAATCCAAGCTTTAAAGGAATATTCGAGATAAGACTCGATAAATAAATCAAGCTTCAGATGAATATTAGAATAATATTCATCAAGTAAGTAATATCTTAAATGAATATTCAAAAGTAATATTCATTTAATAAAGTAATATTCTAAATGGATATTCAAATAATATTCATTTAGTAGTCCAATCTTTAGAAGAATATTCGGAATAATAATCGATAACCTATTCGACTTTGAATGAATATTGAAAAATATTATTCGTCGAATGGTTACGTTCAAATAATTATTTGAAGTAAGGATCGTTAAAATAATTAGTCTCGAACGAATATTCAAATAATATTCGTCGCCCAAATAATAGAAAATATTTACTTAAATATTTTCCTCCGAGGTAATCTCGATATATCAAGGAATATTGACTCCCGGTCTATTTTTGATTAATAAGATGTATACGCCCTTCTATGAGGGTCTTACAATAATCGGCTTATAACTGATATATAACTATCTAGCTTATAAGCCAACAATAACATTCAGGGAACAAGTATATCACTTCAACTTGAAAGTAGGCATGCATGCAATGGCATATGTATATCAGCATATATATATATATTTATTCAATCACAACAACAGCCTAAAAGAAGGGAATTGAAACTTGCCTGGTAGTCGAGTACGGTAAGGGGTAGTGGTAGCGGGTCCCGGTTCAGCTTGGTGATCTATAAATAGCCAAGTCATTCGGGATTAATCACTTAACATATTAAAAGTTAAGTTATACTAAATTCGAAACACGTTCTTGAGTTATCTCGTTATACCCCTTTTAGTGGATTACTTTTATCACTGATCCGACCCGACATCCGTTCGTTAATACGACATGTCATTGTACTTATACTTGGGACATACTTAAGTCATATGAGTTCTAAAGTCGATCGTTACGAACCAATACTATACTCCGAGTTTTATCGTCCGTTTTCTAAGTGTTTTACCGAAGTTATAAAAGAGTCGTCTTTTAGGGGTTCGTTCGCGTTTAACCTCGACTCGAACATTTTTAATAAATCGAAAAATGATCCTTTTGACATACGGTTTTCTTTCACGCCTTCCTTTTTACCTCTAGTATTTATTTACCAAGATTCGCCATGACGTTACATAGTTTACGAGGGTTCAATTACAGTTACGAACTTTCGTTTACGGATTCGAACTACTTTTAGTAATTTGGTCATAAATCCTAAACCGTAAGTCCGTTTCACGTGATCTTTATATCAAAACGAAGCTTAGAACATTACCTATCCTATCATGGCAGATAAGGTCTCTGGACAGTAGGGGTTCGACATGGAAAATGGCATACAAAACATGGTATTGCAAAATCGGGCATTATAACGGCTGTAAATCGAATATCTACTAATTTCGAATCTTCCCATAAACATAGTATCCAACCCAAACAACATATACATGACTTATATACATGAACTGAGGCCAAGCAATGCCTTTCCGTTCATCTAGCTATTTACATCATTAATCCAAAATCCATACATAATCATGCTTTTATGCATATAACAACACCATAATCTTAACTAATCTAAAACCATCAAGAACATATATAAAACTCAAAGTAAGATCTTGGGTTCTTAAGAATTATACCTTCCTTGGAGAGTGTACAAGCTATAATAACCCTTATATAGTCCTTGTATGGCTTTAACAAAGCTTAAATCATCCAAAGAAACCAAGAAATCAAAGTTAGTTTCTTGAAAACACTATTCACCCTCATCTTTGAGGATTTATTTGAAAATGGAAAACATGGAGTTTGAAGCTAAGATTTCTAGGAGATCATTTTTATGAAATATAGGACTCACCATAAAAATTTGGAGATCAAACAATGGTTGGAAGGTGGATTTTGAAATCTTAAAACTCCAAAATTCGAAGTGCCTTGGTTTTGGGGGAAAAACAGTGAACTTCTCGAATTTATTTACCCATCCAAACGATCTTCAAAAATTATGAAATTAAATCCCCAACTTCACCTTGATGTGTAGAAGCTCCATGAATTTTTTCATGATTTTTAGATGAGTAGATCTAGGTGAAAAAAAATGGCAAAGACCCCTGCCCTGGAAAATGCAACTGCTGGAAAAATGGGGGAGAGGTGGTGTTTGCTTGGCTTTGATCTTGCTCTCATCTTATCTAAAGTGAATTATTGAATGTCTTTGGATAATATCTTGTCCATAAAGTAGCTTTAATAAAGTTCTAGGTCATGCATGATGTAATTAAATGGACAAGTGTTGGTTTGTAATGGTAAGATGATGACAAGAAGCTAAGTACTTGGTTATGTTTGCTAAGTATACTAGTTGCTCATGTAACTACTTAGTTACTTGGTCTTATCTCCTTGTACATGCATGCATCTTGATCCTCTGTTTGTTCTTTGTCCGGTTATTGCTCAATTCGTTGCTCGTTCGAGGGACTAACTCATTCGTTTCTAGTTAGGGTTTTACCGAAAACCTTCTTAATATTTATACTACTATTCCTCATCTTTCTTAATACTTCTCGAATTTAAATTCCTTAATTCTCTTTTATAAATCCTTAAGTCTTGCAGTGTCCAGGGAAATCTCGGAGAAAATAAAAGTGCTATTTTTCTGAATCCGACAGCTTTTACATACACTTATTTTCCTCCTGGATCACTAATACGAACTCAGAAATCCGTTCCGAATACCGGGTATAACATTATTATAATAATATTCCAAATTCCACCAAAATCACTATTCATCACTTATTTTTATTTAATTCCTATAGTTGGGAAAATGAACCTGGTTCACCCTCGAGTGTTCCTTAACCTTTTTACGGAACCGCTGGGCTTATAATAGATATTGATTTGGATGACATGAGGGTATCTATTTCTCTCTAGGGAATCTTATCTTAACTTTCTAGGAGATAGATTATTCTAACCTTAGTTATCACCCAATAGCATCCTTCAGGCCATATAACCTTGGAATATATATCCTTTCATTATTCATTCATTAAAACCAGTATTACATTCTAGTTGTAACCCCTATTCATTCTTACATCAATACATAATAAAAATTTTTAATTCTACCCAAAAATCTGGGTTCTTACATAGAATGAGCAGTGAGTATGAAATCTCTACATTTGAGAATTTACAATTTCCTTCACCCGGAAAATTGACCCTATACCGAGCTTTGGGTTATGGAAAAGAACACAATTGGACGAGCAAACCAATTTTTTATGAACTTGAATATTGGAAGTCACTTGGTATGCGTCATTGTATTGATGTGATGCATACCGAAAAAAATGTGTTCGAAAATGTATTTTTCACAATTGTAGATGACCGTTTTAAGTCAAAACATCACAATAAATATAGGAAAGATTGTGAGGAGCTTGGTGTGATGCTCGGGTTATGGAATGTTGATGGTGTGAAGCCTAAAGCACGTTTCACAATAACTAGACCCCAACTTCGACTTTTATGCAATTGGGTATCATCGTTGGATCTTCCTGACGGGTGTTGCTCAAATCTATCCCGGTGTGTCAAAATGGATATTCTTAAATTTCATGGGTTGAAATCACATGATTGTCACATTTTTATGCAAAAGTTGATGAGCATTACATTTTGTGAGCTTTTGCCTCGTGATATTTTGGAAGACCTAGCGGCACTTTCAAATTATTTTGTAGAGATTTGCTCGACAATCTTAGTACGTAGTGATCTTAACACATAAACATGTAGCAAACAAAATATCAGGTCTACTAGCTGTTAAGTATAAAAGAGATCCAACCATGCCCCTATAGCTTGTCATGTCCACCTTCTTTTCCTTATTATTCAGTTCAAGCTTAGTGGTAGTGACCATGGGTGTTTTTGCAGAAGAGCAATCTGCAAAATCAAACCTTTTTAAAAGATCATAAATATATTTTGTTTGACTTATAAATATTCCCTCATTCACTTTTTTAACTTTTAAACCAAGAAAATAAGTTAATTCACCCATCATACTCATTTCATATCTACTTTGCATGAGTTTGGTAATTGTCTTGCAAAGTTTCTCATTTGTAGACCCAAATATTATATCATCTACATAAATTTGGACAAGTATCATAGAGCCATTGACATTTCTATAAAAGAGAGTTTTATCAATAGTACCTCGAATGAAGTGATTCTCTATAAGGAACTGTGAGAGTGTGCCATACCAGGCTCTAGGTGCTTGCTTCAGGCCATAGAGTGCTTTGAGTAGAAAGAACACATATTCTGGAAAGTCTGGATCTTCAAAACCAGGCGGTTGACTAACATACACCTCCTTCTCCAGAATACCATTCAGAAATGCACTCTTGACATCCATTTGATAGACTTTGAAATCGGCATGCGCTGCATAGGCCAGGACGATCTTTATTGCTTCTAACCTTGCCACTGGAGCAAAGGTTTCTACAAAATCAATTCCTTCCTCTTGACAGTAGCCTTTAGCAACTAATTTAGATTTATTCTTTGTGACTATGCCATTCTCATGCATCTTGTTCTTGAATACCCACTTAGTGCCAATCACTGATTTGTCTTTTAGTTTGGGTACAAGTTTCCATACTTCATTTCTTTCAAACTGGTTTAGCTCCTCTTGCATTGCTAAAACCCAGTCAGGATCCAGAAGAGCATGTTCAACTTTCTTTGGTTCCTCTTTGGAAAGAAATCTGCTATATAAGCATTCTTCTTGAGTTTCTATTCTGGTTTGGACCTTTGCATTAGGATCTCCAATGATAAGCTCAAATGGATGATCCCTGGTCCATTTTCTTTGTGGTGGTAAGTTTGACCTTGATGAAGTGGCTTCATTTTCTCTATGTTGATCATTGTGGCTTGTTGTTGAGTTTTGATTGTGAGAAACTTCCCCTGAGTGTATGGCCCTCGAGATTGATGAAGTTCTTGCAAATTCATCAACAGATGATTCTCTTTGATTTTCAACTGATAGAGGTGGTTCATTCTGCACTTCAACTGATGATCCTTGTCTGTTTCTCACACCATTTGATCTCCATATTTCATCATCATCTTCACTTTCTTCACCACTTCTCTCATTCTCAAATGAGAGAGACTCATGAAAACCTTCATCTACTAGACCAGATATTTTCTTGTCATCAAAGACAACATGTATGGACTCCATTACAATGTTTAGTCTTAGGTTGTAGACTCTGTAGGATTTTCAGCTGAGTATCCAACAAAGATAGCTTTATCTGCCTTTGAATCAAATTTTCCAAGATGCTCACCATGATTTTTCAGTAGAAAACATTTGCATCCAAAGACATGCAGAAAGTTAATTGTTGGTTTCTTGCCTTTGAAAAGTTGAGAAGGTGTCATGCCTTTTGCTTGATTGACCATAGAAATATTCTGAGTGTAGCATGCAGTGTTTATAGCTTCTGCCCAGAAGTATGTTGGTAGCCTAGACTCTTCAATCATTATTGTTGTAGCTTCAATTAGAGTTCTATTCTTTCTTTCCACTACACCATTTTGTTGAGGAGTTCTTGGTGCAGATAATTCTTGGATAATTCCTTCTTCTTCACAAAACTCTCTATTTATAGAATTCTTGAACTCAGTTCCGTTGTCCCTCCTGATTCTCCTTACTTTGAGTAAAGGATTGTTGTTGACTATCTTGATATGATTTATAATGACTTCACCCGCCTCATCCTTAGAGTGCAGAAAGAATGTCCAAGAGAATTTTGAGAAATCATCAATAATCACAAGACATTATTTCTTCTTTGAGATTGACAACACATTGACTGGTCCAAAGAGATCCATGTGAAGTAGTTGCAAGGATTGATCAATTGATGACATTGACTTTGATTTGAAAGAAGCCTTCTTCTGCTTCCCTTTCTGGCATGCATCACACAATCCATCCTTAGAGTAATCCAATTTTGGAATGCCTCTAACCAAATCCTTCTTTACCAACTCATTCATTGCTTTAAAATTCAAGTGTGACAGTCTTTTATGCCAAATCCAACCTTCATCTACACTTGCCTTGCTGAGAAGACATGTAGTCATGTTTGCATTTGTTGAACTGAAGTCAGCAATGTACACATTTCCTCTTCTATCACCTGTCAACACTACCTTTTTGTCACTTTTCTTAAAAATGACACCAGATTCAGATGTGAACCAGACATTCTGGCCTTTATCACACAGTTGACTAACACTTAGCAAGTTAAGCTTAAGTCCATCAACCAGTGCTACTTCTTCAATGACAACATTCCCTACTTCTTCAATGACAACATTCCCTTGTGAAATCAAGCCATATCCTTTAGTATATCCTTTGCTGTTGTCTCCAAAGGTAATGCTAGGGCCAGCTCTCTCCTCAAACTTAGTGAGTAGGGTAGAATCTCCCGTCATATGCCTAGAACACCCACTGTGCAGATACCAAATATTCTTTCTGTTTCCCTACACACATCAAAACAAAATCAAGTTGATTTTGGTACCCAAGTTTTCTTGGGTCCTGCCTTGTTAGCCAATTTCTTATCCTTCAAATCCCTTTTAACCAAAAGTTTAGATTGAGTTATATCAATTTTTACTTTAGGTTTGGGCCTTTGAGAGACAGAATTTGATACTTGCTCATATTTGTTATAGTTAATAGCATTGTTAGGCATAGTCTGTGCAAACATGTTATTCATCATCCATGGCATCTGTGGCATATTGAAAGTATTGTAGTATGGATTATGCATGAATGGCATGTTAGCATATTGACTAGATGAATGAGGGAGCATACATATTTGGCATAACATTCATAGCAGGCACAAACATAGGCATGTTAGGCATCAAAGGATTTTTCATAGCTTTGCAGTTAGTAGATAAATGATTAATACTTCCACACTTTACATATTCTTTCCTAGGAGCATATTTATCAGGTGTGTAATTGTTGTGTTTGTTAATCCCTACCTTACCACTTCTGTTCTATTTCTTGTCCTTAACACCTGACTTAACATTTTCTAGCTTGTCCTTCAATTGCTTATGGGACAAGTTGCCTATGTTTCTTTTCTCAGCTGATTCAGTATTGCTACATTCTCCATTAACAAAGTTCTTGTTGACAGGCCCGTACTTTTTATTCAATTTAGTTAAAGTTGCTTTGCTAACAAGGCTTAAGTCTTCAAGAACATTCTTTTTCGACTAAATCACTATCAGAAGTAACTTCCCTATCAACATTTAACTTAGCTTCTGCTAATTTGCAGAAAGAATCAATTCCTTGAACATTACAAATTTCCTCAGTTACAACTGTTGATCCTTTCCACTTAGCAATCAGATTCTATTCCTCTACTAATTGTTTCTTTAAAACCTCCTCTCTATTTATAGCCTCAATCAATTCATTTTTAGCATCCAAGCAATCTCTTCTCAGGGTTTCAAACTCAATCAACTGTGTTTCTATTAAAGCATTCCTATAACTTAACTTTTCATTAAGGTCTTTAATCCTCTTATTCTATCTATTAAGTGATTTTAAGGTAACATGCATGTTATACAATTCAATAGACATTTCATCAATTGTGCTAGCACATTCAGCTTTAGAAAGATCAGTTTAGACTGTAGAGAATACCTGGTTGCTTGCTGAGCTAGCTTCTTCATCAGTTTCGTTTGCCATGAGTGCAAGATTGACAAACTCCTCTTCTGCATATGAGTCACCTCCAGCAGCCCAGTCACTATCTTTTGACACGAATGCTCTCCCTTGTTGTTTGAGAAGATCAAAAAATTTCTTCTTGTAATCAACAGTCTCGAACTGTTTCTTCTCATTCTCAGCTTTAGGCTTTCTGCATTCATTGGCAAAATGCCCAGCAATGTTGTATTTAATCACGAGTCTGTTAGTCATGTCTGAATATGGATGTGGCATTGAATAAGTCAGTTTCGGTTGTTTAGTTTGTTTGCTTATTTCTAGTTGTTGAATAAATCATATAGTAGTGGTTATTGTTTAGGAGTCCATCTGATCCTAGTTTCTAGCATTTTCAGTTGTAAGCCTTTGGGCCTAGTCTATTTATTTCTTTGTAACTTTCATTTCAATATACGCTGAGATTTTACTCGAGCATTTCAGATTGCCCAGTACTTGTTTTTCTAGTGACAAGAAGTGGTATCAGAGCTTGAAAGATCTTGGCGCATCGGTCACCTAACGATGGAGGTGAACAAAGGTACGATGGAGGTGAACAAAGGTAAGGTAGGAGGAGGTTCCATAGGCTTAAGCTATCCAATGCTGGCCAGGAGTAACTACACAGCTTGGGCTCTCAAAATGAAGGTGTTCATGAAAGCACAAGGAGTGTGGGGCGCAGTGGAACCAAGTGATCCTAAGGTTGAACCTGAAGAGAAAGTCGACAAGGTAGCGTTGGCTATCATATATCAGGGAATTCCTGAAGACGTGCTTCTCTCAATTGCTGACAAGAAAACGTCAAAGGATGCATGGGAGATGATAAAGACCCTATGTCAAGGTGCTGAAAAGGTAAAAAAGGCTCGAGTACAGACTCTGAAGCATGAGTTTGAATTGATGAGCGTGGGAGACAATGAACAGGTTGAGGACTTTCACATGAGAATGAACGGACTCGTAACAAACATACGGGCATTGGGAGAAAAGATTGAGGAATCGTACGTAGTAAAGAAGTTTTTTAGAGCAGTTCCCTCAAGGTTCCTTCAAATCACATCGACTCTGGAACAATTTGGGAACCTAGACACCTTGTCCGTTGAAGAAGCAGTGGGTTCCCTCAAGACACATGAAGAACGAACAAAAGGAAAACCAGAGACAAAGGAGAATCAACTAATGCTTACGGAGGAAGAGTGGGATAAAAGAGAAGGGGATAATGGAAAATTGTTGCTCACACGTGAAGAATGGCTGAAACGGACCAGTGGAGATAGAGTCAGTAAACAGAAAGGACGTGGGAAATTCGACAAAAGTAACGTCAAATGTTATAACTATAACAATTACGGACACTTTGCAAATGAGTGCAAAAGGCCCAGACGAAACAGGGACCAGAAATTGGAGGCTAACATGGCCACGATAGAAGATGATGAGCCGACATTATTGTTGGAACAGCAAGACAAAGGTAAGGCCAACCTTGTGTTAAATGAAGAGAATGCTATTTCCTCTTTATTGGCAAAGAGTGGGGAAACTGCAACTGAATCAAATGTATAGTACCTGGATAATGGCGCGAGCAATCACATGACTGGCTTTAAGGGCAAATTTACGAAGTTGGATGAAAGTATTACTGGCCAAGTTAGATTTGGAGACGGGTCTACTGTCGAGATAAAAGGGAAAGGCACGGTTACGCTGGTATGCAAGAATGGCGAGGTGAAAGATCTACACGAGGTATATTATATCCCTAACTTGCGTAATAATATTATATCATTGGGACATATGTCTGAAGAAGGCAACAGGGTGATGCTTAGAGGAGAATTTCTATGGATTCACGATCAACAAGAACGGTTATTGATGAAAGTGAAAAGGTCCCCGAACAGACTTTACAAGATCATTCTTGAATCAAATAGACAAGAGTGCATGATGTCAAGGCTAGATGATGCTTCAAGGCTGTGGCACATTCGACTCGGGCACGTTAACTACCAAGCTCTGGGACTTATGTCCAAGCATCAAATGGCAAATGGAATGCCACGAATAAACGTGTCGAATTCTGTATGTGATGGATGCCTGATGGGGAAACAAACCAGAAAGTCGTTTCCAGCTAAAGCAAAGTATAGTGCAATAAAAGCTCTTGAGTTAGTACATGGAGACTAATGCGGTCCGATATCCCCAACAACAGCCTCTGGGTACAAATACTTCTTCTTACTAGTTGATGATTTCAGTAGGTTCATGTGGGTTTATTTTCTAAAAAGTAAAGATGAGACGTTCAAAGCCTTCAAGAGCTTCGGAGCTTTGGTTGAAAATGGAACAGAGAAGAAAGTCAAGGTATTGAGAACCGACAGGGGGAGTGAGTTCAACTCAAATGACTTCAAGGAATATTGTGAAGGCGCAGGGATTGAAAGAAACTTTACTACGCCCTACACGTCTCAACAAAACGGCGTGGTAGAGCGTCGTAACAGAACTATTGATGAGATGACGAGAAGTAGCATGAAGGAGATGAACTTGCCATCAAAATTGTGGGGGGAGGCTGTAAGAAACTCTGTATACATTCTTAACAGACTTCCCACTCGAGCATTGACTGGTGTGACACCGTACGAGGCCTAGAATGGAAGAAAGCCAGAAATGAGTCATATTAGAGTTTTTGGGTGCTTGGCACACATGAAAACTCCAAGTGTGCACACCAAAAAACTTGATGATCAGAGTAAACGAGTTATCAACTTGGGTGAGAACCTGGAACAAAGGGATACCAATTGTATGATCCCAAAGAAAATCGAGTTCACATAAGCCGAGATGTAGTATTTGAGGAGTCAAAAAATGGCCTTGGCAGGAAACCACAAGCAACAATGATGTTCAAGAAACTTCTTCTATTGATTTATTTGATGCTGATGAAGGTGAACAGGTAGAGACCGAAAGGACAGTTTCAGGAGACACTAGCAGCGATGCCCACATTGGTGATCATACTGAAGCAACGAGTCCACCACATCAGACCTCTTTTACTAGACTGAATAGAGACGACTATGATGATAGTGCAGAGCCAAAGAAAGTCATATCTCTCAAGGAAATCTATGATCAAACGGAAGAGGTGGAACTTGATGAAGAGTTGTATCTTATGGGGCTTGATGAACCTGCTAACTACAGGCAAGCAGTGTAAGACATCAACTAGAGGAAAGCAATGAGGCAAGAAATGGATTCAATTGAAGAAAACAAAACTTGGAAACTCACAAGTCCCCCACCTGAGCAGAAAGTTATAGGGCTGAAGTGGATTTACAAGCTAAAAAGGGATGCACATGGAAGAATCATAAAATACAAAGCCCGACTTGTCGCCAAAGGGTACGTTCAGGAACACGGTATTGATTTTGATGAGGTGTATGCTCCTGTTACTCGCCTTGAGACGGTAAGGTTACTATTAGCTTTGGCAGCAAAAAATCAATGGGAGGTCCACCATCTTGACGTGAAAACAGCGTTCTTGAATGAGGATATTAAGGTGGATGTTTATGTTGCCCAACCCGAAGGGTTCGAGAAATCAGGACAGGAACACTTGGTCTACAAACTGTCAAAGGCTTTGTATGCTAAACTGAACTCTTGCCTTGTGGAGTTGGGATTCACTCGATGCCCCTACGAACATGCCGTCTACACAAGGAAGGAAGGTAAAGAAAGCATGGTGATAGCAGTGTACGTAGACGACCTCCTTGTTACTGGCACAAGCATCTCCATGATTAAAGAGTTTAAGGAACAGATGAAGCTTCATTTTGAAATGAGTGACATGGGCAAATTAAGTTACTATCTGGGAATAGAGGTAGAACAAGGAAATGGCTACATTAAGTTGAAGCAAACTGGTTACGCTCAGAAAATTCTCGAAAAGGCAGGAATGTCACAGTGCAATCCTACAAAATACCCAATGGACCCAAAGGAACAGATCACTCGTGATGAAACAGGACAACTAGTTGACTCAACTGAGTACAAAAGCATGGTGGGCGGCTTGCGATACCTGGTGCATTCTCGGCCAGATATAGCCTTCTCAGTGGGGATTGTGAGTAGGTACATGGACAGGCCTACCAAACTCCATCAGGATGCTGTAAAAAGAATACTGAGATACGTTAAGGGGACTGTGCACTATGGTTTGGTGTATACAAAGAATAGTGGCAACAATGTTCTAACGGGTTTCTCAGATAGTGATTTGGGAGGACAGCTTGACGACAGAAAGAGCACTGGAGGCATGGTCTTCTACTTGAACGAGAGTATCATAACGTGGGTGTCACAAAAATAGAAATGTGTTGCTCTCAGTTCGTGTGAGGCGGAGTTCATGGCGGCCACTGCTGCAGCTTGCCAGGGAATCTGGCTTCGAAACATTCTAAGTCAAATAAGTTCTGAAGCTGTTGGTCCTGTTACTCTGTGCATTGATAATCGCTCTGCAATAGATTTGGCTAAGAATCCTATGTTCCATGGAAGGAGTAAGCACATTGACATTCGTTTCCATTTCATTAGAGAAAGTGTGGAGCGAGGGGAAGTTGTTTTGAAGCACGTCTCAAGTGGAGAGCAGCGGGCAGACATAATGACGAAGGGGATAGCAACGATCAAGTTTGAGAACATGAGGAAGCTTCTGGGTGTCAAGAACTTAAGCGGACAGACTCGAGATTAAGGGGGAGTTTGTTGTATTTAATCACGAGTTTGTTAGTCATGGCTGAATATGGATGTGGCATTGAATAAGTCAGTATCAATAAGTCAGTTTCGGTTGTTTAGTTTGTTTGCTTATTTCTAGTTGTTGAATAAATCAGATAGTAGTGGTTATTGTTTAGGAGTCCATCTGATCCTAGTTTCTAGCATTTTTAGTTGTAAGCCTTTGGGCCTAGTCTATTTATTTCTTTGTAACTTTCATTTCAATATACGCTGAGATTTTACTCGAGCATTTCAGATTGCCCAGTACTTGTTTTTCTAGTGACAAGAAGCAATTCCACAGTTAAAACATTTGAACTTAGACCTTTCAACCATGTCTCTGGATGGCTGAAAACCTATTCCAAATTGCTTGCCTCCTGCTGGATTCCTCTTGAATTTGATCTTCGAGAATCTCCTTGACAATAATGCTAGATAATCATCCAAGTCATCAGATTCATCTCCACTCAATGTATCAAGTTCTTCAACCAACTTGCTTTTCCCTCTGCTAATTTCAGCTCCACCTTCACAAGTCTTTGAAATTGGTGTGGCTTGAGTGCTCTCCATCTTCTCACTCACTTGGCTTACTATAATATTGGCAACCAAGGCAATAGATCCACCTTTTTTTGGATTTTTTCCACTTCCTCATCTTGCTGCATTTCAAGCTCATAGGTCTTTAGGATGCCATACAGTCTCTCAAGTGTAAAATCTTTGTAGTCTTGAGAGTTCCTCAACGAGACTGTCACTAGCTTCCATTCCTTAGGAAGAGATCTCAGAAACTTTAGGTTGGAGTACTTGGTTTCATATTTTCTCCCATACAACTTTAGACCATTCAGTAACTTTTGAAACCTACTGAATATGTCTGTTAGATTTTCACTAGAGGAGTAGTGAAAATGCTCATATTGTTGTATTAGGAGCTGTATTTTATTTTCTCTGACTTGCTCAGTTCCTTCACAGATTGTTTGAATAGTGTCCCATACTTGCTTGGCAGTGGTGCAGTTTATAATACAATCAAACATATCTTGGTCGATGCCATTGAATAGGATGTTCATAGCCTTCTTATCTTTGTGAATCTCCTCCAAGTCTTCATCTGTGTACTCAACTTGATTCTTTGGAATAGGCCTTCCAGCAGCTACAATGCCAGCATCTTGACCAATCCCAGGGTTGGCCTTCATTGGAACATGAGGTCCTTTCTCTATGCAATCTACATAGCCTTCATCAATGGCTGAGAGATGAAGGTGCATTTTTACTTTCCAGTGAAAGTAATTATCTTTGTCAAGCATTGGAATCTTTACAGCTGTATCCTTCCTTCCCATGGTTTTGATCTTTAGACTTCTTGTATGTTAGAAGCTTGCTCTGATACCAATTGTTAGGTCCCGAAGTATCGTAGAAGGGTGTTGAATACGATACTACCAAAAATAAAAAATAATTCCGAGAATATATCTTTATTGATAATAAACTCGAAGGGGTGTTACAACTTCTAATCCAATGGATTAGCTTCCAAATAGAACACTCCTAAGGATAGTTTAGGCACGAGGACCTTCTACCCGACACTTCCTAAAAGCGGGCTAAGCTAGCTTTTCTACTAGATGGACTGTCTAGCAGCTTACACAGAGAAGATATAAGAGAGAGAAGAGAGAGTTGTGTGTTGAGGTGTGTTTTGAAATGAAATACAATAGGCCTATTTATAGATTCTAGAAAATCACTATGCAGCTAAATTACGTAACAGCTGACGCACCTGCTGCCTGCTTTCTATTTTTCCAACTGTGCCGAACTTTCAACCCACCTGCTTTTACTTTTCTTATGAATAGTAATTTTGGTTACTATTCATATGAATAGTAATTTCAGTTACTATTCATATGAATAGTAATTTCGGATACTATTCATATGATTAGTAATTTCGGATACTATTAAATATTCAGATTCCAACTAACTAGAGGATATCAACACTACTCTAAACTCAATCATTTTAGGTTTGGTATCCATGTTTGGAAAAGATCCAAATTCATGACCCATTGTTTTTTTTGTTAGGTATTTGACCTATTATTAATTAAAGAAAGTTTGTATACAAATTTAAATACTATTAATATATTCTCTTAATATATGTTAAGATTATTAATAAAAATTTGAATAAATCTTTTAATTTTGGTAAGCTTATTAATACATATTATCACATAATAGATATAGAAAATCTAAACAATTTTATCTTCGATTGCATTTGTTATTAAAATGAAATATCTTTTAATCTCCATGTATCATTTGTGCAACTTTAATTACTCATTTGAATAAAAAAAATTAAAAAATTGTTGAGAAATTTTAACTTTATGAAAATTGGTATAATTGTCTGCAAGTCTTAACTAAAAAGTTGGATGAGAGTAAAATTCATTGCATTGTATATATTTACTGCAATTTCATCCAGTTATCAAAGATTATAAGTCCGGACATTTTTTTTTTTGATAATTCATAGACCAACTTTCGCATATCTTACTAATCCAAAGAATCCATCGAGGCAGTCCACTTACTATACACTACCGTGCCACTGCCTCCAGTGGGATAAGTTCGGACATCTTACTTTCCTCCTCTTCCTTTGTTATACATGATAATAATATAATGCCTTGGAAAAATTGTTTAAGATATATTAATAAAAAAGGTTTGACTTGAGCACGATTAGATAGTCCATGGTAAAGATTTATCCTTTATTATCGGTTTGACTCTAACTCATCCATAGAATTTTCTTAGAACAAATACTCAGGCTATAAGCCTAATTATTCAAAAAAAAAGTTTGACTTATACTATCTAAACCTTAGTGTAAGAACCTATGTTTCTATAATATGATGCCACGTAGGTTGTGTACAATGTTGAGCTCAAATACGCGAGGCAAGAAGCTAGTTTTCTCTTCATAATTCATACACATGCGGAACTACGGGAAGTCTTTTGATCATGTTGAGATAAAATGTTTGTGATTATAATAGTATTATGAAATTAAGGCATACAAGCAGACATTGCTCTCAAGACCCTAGTTTCTAGAACCACAACAGAAGATTGGATTCAAGCTATAATGTCAATAGTAATTCTATTCGTAGCCTCACAAAGGATAGTAGTACGTCCCCTGTCATGGGAGTTAAGACCACAATCTATAGTGTTCAAGGAATTGAAGCTTAGAGTTTGCAGTAATTTTCCAGATAAAGTTGATAAGGTCCATGCAACAACACGTGGAAATGACCAACACCTAGATATACAAAGCATACAATCTTGAATATAAGGTGGCCACGGTAGGAAGGTTTGTAATGACAAGCAATCTGAGAAATAAAGCCATAACTGGGAATCAATACTTTATGCCAGCGTATTACTATATCTTAGTTTCCTTACCAATGTGTCAAAAATAAGATCCGACCCTAATTTGCACTTTTGATCTATAAATAATTGTTTAACCAAATAAATGCTATTTCCGACCGTTATATTTCCGACTACCATAATAAAATCGACCGTTGTCATTTTATAGGAGATAAAACCGACCGTTTGGAAAAATGGTCGGTTTTATTATAAATAATTAACTGATGGGCCACGTCATACTAAACCGACCATTAAATCCGACCATATGTTTTTGGCCTTACCACGTCATCCTAAACCGACCAATTAAATCCGACCATATGTTTTTGGTCGGATTAAACCTGCATTAAATGCTACACCAACCTCTGCACCGTTTCTTCAGAAAGTTTAATATATTTTAATAAAACCGACCGTTGTGGTCGGATATATGACTGGCATTATTCTATCTATACGTCTCTTTTTCTTTACTTCTTCCTCTTCATTTATTGTATATCAATTTCTCTTCATTTATTGTATGGTTGAAGAATATTGAAAGATCATTAATGGTATGTCATTAATTCATGTTTATATTTGTTTTTGTTTTAATATTTGTTCAATTTGTGAATATAATATACATGTTTATACATACTATATTTGTGAATATATACATACAATATGTTCTTTATTTTTTGTTTCTGAAGAGAAATTGATTTTTGTAGTAACATGAGCTTGCATTTTTATTTGATTTATCTTAATTGTGTGGAATGTGAATATGTATTTTTGTTGATTTGTAGTTATGTGAAAAATGCATTATGAAATTGACATATATATATATGTGTGTGTGTGTGTGTGTGTGTGTGTGTGTGTGTAGATGTCGAATCGGGATTGGATGAACCGACGTGTGAAAAATAATTTACTTTCATCGAATACTGAATATTGGGATGGTGTGAAAGAATTTTTGGAGTTCGCGTGTAAAAATGGGATGAGGGGCGAAAAAATATTATGCCCGTATAACAAATGTAAAAATGCGTTGTGGGCGAAAGTTGAAAGTGTTGAACTTCACTTATATAAAAATGGTATTATGGAACATTATAAAGTATGGACTTCGCATGGTGAAAAAAGAGAAGTTATCAAAAACAACAAACGTAAGCGTACCTCGGAAAAGATTGTTGAAGAAGAGGTTGTTGAAGAACCTTTTGATTTGAACGCATTATTACGAGATATAAGTGGTGAAAATCTTGGTGATGCGAGTAATAGTAACGTTGAAGAACCACCAAATGCATATGCTTCTCAATTTTACAAGGATGTTAAAGATTCGGGAGCTCCAATTTATCCGGGTAACACAACTTTTACAAGAATGTCATTGACCACTCGATTGTTACATTTTAAAAATATGGCACAATGCTCTGAAAAGGTCTTTGATTCTTTACTTGCATTGCTTGGTGAAGTTCTTCCTAAGGACCATACTTTACCGAATTCTTATTACATTATGAAAACAATGATGAAGAAGTTAACTTTGGGATATGAGAATATTGATGTATGTGAGAATGATTGTATGTTGTACTACGGTGATGAGGAGAACAAGATTGTTTGTGACATTTGTGGTAAAAGTCGTTACAAAGGTAAAAAAAAGAAAAACGGAAGAGGGATACCGAACAAGGTCTTTAGGTACAAAAAAAGGGAAACAAAGTCGGGGAAACTTAGTCACCCTGCAGACGGAGACGAGTGGAAAGAATTTGATCGTCGTTATCCAAGATTTACAAGAGAGAGTAGGAATATCCGTCTTGGACTTGAAACCGATGGCTTTTGTCCTTTTAGCAATTCCGGCAAAAAGGTGTACTCGGTGTGGCCGGTTATAGTGGTGGCCTACAATCTTCCTCCCTCTATGGGAATGAAAAAACCGTACACTTTTATGCCTCTTTTAATTCCCGGAGAAAAGAGTCCGGCCAAGAATTTAAATGTGTACCTTAGACCTCTCATAAATGAATTAAAGGATTTGTGGGATGTAGGGGTTGAAACATTTGATCAATCATTAAAGCAAATTTTACCATGAGGGCGGCGGTTATGTTGACAGTAACCGATTTTCCCGGATTAGGTATGGTTAGCGGATGGTCAACACATGGAAAACTCTCATGTCTGGTTTGTGGTGGAAAAATTCAAGGAATTCAATTGAAAACATGTGGAAAATGTAGCTTTTTTGGTACAAACCGTTGTTTCTTACCCGAAGATGATCCTCTCCGTCTTCCAAGTACTAAGTTTCCAAGTGAAGAAAAGGGTGTTTGTTGGTCGCTCAAGTGGTGAGTCTTTGAAGAATTTTTTTGAAAATTTAGAATTTCCACCACCCGGAAGAGAAAACAAAAATAAGAAAAGTCTCGGTTTCGGAGTTGATCACAATTGGACGCACTTTTTAATGTTTTTTGAGTTGCCATATTGGTCATCACTTTCGATGCCTCATTGTATCGATGTCATGCACACCGAAAAAAATGTGTTTGACAATATTTTTTATACTATCATCAATGATACAAACAAGACGAAGGATCACAAGAAGGCAAGGATCGATTGCAAGGTGATGAATGTTTTGCCCGAGTTGTGGATCGAAGGTGGAAAAAAGCCAAAAGCACCTTTTACACTCACAAAAAAACAACGAAAACTCATGTGTGATTGGTTTCGTTCATTGTCACTTCCGAATGGTTATGCATCAAATATAGGCCGTTGTTGTAAAGAGAATTGTACGTTTTCGGGGTTCAAATCACATGATTGTCATATTATCATGCAAAAGTTGTTGCCGCATGCGATTCGCGAGCTTCTACCTCAATATATTGTTGATGCACTATCTTCGCTTTCAAATTTCTTTCATGAAATTTGCTCTTCTACCTTAATCCGAGATGATTTAAAAATTTTGGAAAAGTCTATAGTCCGAACGATGCTCGTGCTAGAAACATTTTTTCCACCAAGTTTTTTTGATTCAATTGAGCACTTGGTACTACACTTGGCCGAATAATGTAGGTTAGGAGGCCCCGTTAATTATCGTTGAATGTATTTTGTTGAGAGAATGATGGGATATATGAAGCATAAGGTTCGTAATAAGGCAAGGGTTGAAGGTTCAATTGCATAACGTTATATAGAAGAGGAGATGTTGAATTTCTTCTCATTCTACTTTGGTTCTAAATCCGTCACGGTTCATAATCAATTACGGCGTAACGAGGTTGTGTGTGGCACAAATGACAAATATGAACTCGAAGTGTTCATATATCCCAAAACCGACCAATAAAACCGACCGTTAATAATAAAAATAAAAAATAATTAACAATTAAAATAACAAATAATCATATATTATTTTTAGCATTAAAACGACCAATACAACCGGCCGTAATGGTCGGTTTTAAACCCTAGCGGTCGGTATATAACTGACCACAATGGTCGGTTTTATGCTGATGTCATAAATGCAAAAACAACCATGCTTCATTTAAAGATTTGCACACACTTTTTTATTATTTATTTTTCTACATATTGTTAGTACTAAGTTTTATGAATTAATTAAAAATATTATAATTTTTTTAATCATGTTACATAATTTTCAATAATTATATATTATTTTAGGCAAAAAAAATTAATAAAAATAACAAACAATTAAATTTACCAACTTAAATAAAATTAGAATTTTCTAATTTCATAGTGTTGACTTTCTTCATAAGAAAAAACATCAACAAATGTTTTCATATTTTTTTTAAAAAAAATCTAATATTGCGTACTTTATGCATAATTAAGTGTCATTTTTTTAAAAAAATTGTAAATTAATATAATACTATAATTTTGACCAATTCTCGAACTATTTATATTATATTGTATATAAAGTCAAGTTATGTCTTAAAAATATTATCTTACAACATTTAAGTTACGGTTACGTGAAAATTCGGAATATCAGGAGTATAAAGTAATAAAATTCGTAGCCATGCATATATCAGAAAACTTTGGTGAAAACTTGGTCTTTTCATATTTTTAAGTCAATCAGGGTAACATTCATCACGAAAATAGTGATTATGACTACTTGGGTGTGTATGAATTTATGTTCAAAACTTGGTTTTTTTCCTATTTATATTTAATTTTTTAATTTATTTTACAAACTAGTTAAAAAAGGGAGAAAAATCAGAAAATATGGCAAATTATTGAATTTAGGGTAACATTCATCACACAAATAGTGAGTATGACTACTTGGGTGTGTATGAATTTATGTTCAAAACTTGGCTTTTTTCCTTTTTTTATTTAATTTTTTAATTTATTTTACAAACTAGTTAAAAATGGGGGAAAAATCAAAAAATATGGCAAATTAGTGAATTTAGTTAACATTTATCACACAAATAGTGAGTATGAATACTTGGTTGTGTATGAATTTATGTTCAAAACTTGGCCTTTTTCCTATTTTTATTTAATTTTTTAATTTATTTTACAAACTAGTTAAAAATGGGGGGAACATAACCGACCAATATGGTCGGTTTTAATTTGGAGGGAAACGAAAATATTAAAAGTGCCAGTAAAATTTTAATAACCGACCAATATGGTCGGTTTTATTTTGGAGGGAAACGAAAATATTAAAAGTGCCAATAAAATTTTAATACCGCGCCAATTGTAAAACCGACCGTCTAACATCGACCATATATAAAGTTAACGGTCGGTTTTATTCCGGGTTAGGGAAAAAATAACGCCAGTTTCCCCCTTTCTCATTATTCTCTAATTAAACCTTAAAAGTCTCTCTCTTTTCTCCCTTTTCGCTCTTTTCTCTCCGTCAAAACTCAAGAACATGGGTATTAATGCTTTGATTCTACTGATTGCACTTGTGTTGCTGCTTAACTACTCATCCACTGCCGAAATCCCAGAAAAATGAGGAATCTTCGAGCTCCAACTGGGTTTGCAAGTGGGTTTCGAAAATGGGGTTCCATGGAGGTATCTACTTGTTTTCAAGCATGGTTGTTTCGATTTTACAACTTGTTTGTATCTACTTGTTTCAATTTTACTTATTTTTATGGTTTAATTACTTGATTTCGAAAATGGTTTAATTTCGTTGTTAATTTTGTTAATTACTTGTTTTCATGGTTTGATTGCACTTGTAATTTTTTTTTATTTTGATTTTATATATTAAATTTGCTTCGAAATGACTTTGTTTAGGTAATTTTCGGAATGAGTTTTGTTTTTAAATGAGGTATATATATATATATATATATATATATATATATATATATATATATATATATATATATGTTTTTGTAACTTTGGCCTATGGGAATATATTTGTTGAGATGATGATATGATTTTGTTTTGTATAATTATGATTATATTGTTATGAATTTGATTATATTCTGTTTTTTAGATTAAATTGGTAATTGTTATATATGAATTGAATTGGCAAATACATGTGAAAAGTGTGTGTGTGTATATATATACGTGCATGCATAAGATTGTGTAATTGGTCGAATATATATTTTTGTTGAATAGTTTATAATTTAATGCAAGACCTATATATCTATATACTTTATACATTTACATGATTTTGATCACTCTTACTTTGTAGGTTGTTTGGTGTTTCTTCTTGGTGTGTATGCTTGTTTTCACTATCTTGGCACTAATGGGTAGAGTAGGAGGTGATAAAGGCAAGGGAAAGAAGAAGGCAAGTGCTGCAAATACGAGTCGGCGTAGAAGAACAAGAACTAGCGGTCGTTTGAGGGACGAACCCGAAGAGGACGATGGCGAAGAAGAGCAGCCATCCAATGTTAATGACGATGTAGATGAGGAAGAGCGGAGGCTGTTGGTTATGCAGCAAGAAGCGGCACGGCTAGCTCGAATAATAGCTACCCCAATTCGACGTACACATTCAATCGGAATTTGGGGAAATCATCTGCCAACCCCTCATCCCATAAGTATATCGGATGGACAGTAAGTTTCCTCTCTAAACCAAGCATTACGATATTTTAACTACCTCCAAATTTTGTGAGTCATAAGTAAAATAGTAGTAGTAAAATAATTTGGTTACATAATGTGAGTCATAAGTAAAATGGTAGTAGTAGTAATGTGATTTAGGTGTAGTACATAGACCCCTGTAATTTGAAAAATATCAAATACATTCTTAATGTTTAAGTTGATGGTTCAAAAAGGCCTTTCTAGTTAGTTTTTTCTAATTAACTATATTTAGAAATATTTTTGGAATTTGAAAAAAAAACTTGAAATTGCTAGTTTTATAGTTTTTGCCTTATTCTCATCACTTAATTCGTCATTGTTATTGTTTATTGTAGTATCAAGCATCAGGTGGCTAAAAAAACGATCTTACATATCATGAGATCAACGTGGCCACGTGGTTTGTTTACCTATAGGGATATTGTGGCTGGGAACCCAAAATGGATTACGGATGTGATAACCGAATTCAATGTAAGTCAAATACTATTTTATTTTCTTTTCGATTTAGTAAAAAGTTTAGATAATAGATGTATATATATATATATATATATATATATATATATATATATATATATATATATATATATACATATGTGTGTGTGTGTTTGATTATGACGATACTTGTTTTGTAGAATTATTACACAGACAAGGAGGATGAACAAACCGACCAGGGCGCTTATGAGAGTATTTATAAGCATGTTGAAAGTGAAATTAAGCACACCTTAAATGAGATGAAAAAAAGGCCAAGGCAGATGCGAAGAGGTAGAACAAAACCATTTTTGAAGTTAACCCGGGCATATTTGATGATGACTTTTGGAAGGAGCTTGTGGAGTATTGGAATGGTGAAGCCCATGGTCATCGCTCCGAAGTTGGTTCCAAGAATCGAGAAAAGATAAAGAGTTTGCATAGTGCGGGTGCAAAGTCATCTACGGAGATGGAAGATGTATGTATTGTCATTTCTTGGTTATCTTTATTAACTTTTTCATGTTTTGTTGTAATTTTTCTTTGTTGTGATATATAGGAATATGTTGCCAAGGTTGGAAAGAAACCCCCCAACCTTAGTTGTATAAGAAGACTCATTTGAAGAAAAATGGTAAACGTGTTGAGATAGATGAGCTTCCATGTGATTCGGATTTCATGACCGAGGAAAGCCGATTGATTGCGGTATAAATTTAAACCTTTTCCTTCCTAATATACTATATATATATGCTATTTATAATACTTTTAATTTATTTTGTATAGGCTCGATATGCGGACATAGTCGAACGAAACCGGGATTAGTTTGCGAGTCAACCCGGCCGGGAGGAAGAAGCCACTCATCCTCTACAATGGTGGCTTGAAGCAACTGCCCCGGGGTGTGCAAAACCCCCGAGAAATCAGCTTATTGGTTTTCCACAGATCCCGGCGTCCACTCTCATCCTGGATCTTACGGCAAATTATCGGGCCCAACGTGTTGGTGGTGCAGGTTCTTCAAGCCAAGCTAATCAAGGCAGCGGATCGGTTATTCCGGATCCCCTATTCATCAATAGTGAGGAATGTCTTGAATGAAGCACAAGCAAATCCGGACGCCTACCATACTCCACCAACCTTCGCACAAGTCTCAAATATCGCCAATGCCACTTTAGAAATGCAAAGGAACCCGGAAATGGGTTCATAAGCATTTTCTAATGCTATTGTTGGTGAGGTAACTCGATTGGTTGGAGAAATCCTCCAATCGATTTATAACAAATATGAAAATGCAAATGCAGAGGTAAATAGGAATTTTTCAAGTCACTTTTTACTTTAGTTATTATTATAAATGTTAGTGTAGTTTTGAAAAGGAATTAAGTCTCGTCTCCTCTTATATTTAGGCGATAAGGAGGGCTCAAGGTGGTGCCGATGATGGGGGGGAGGACGATGGAGGAGAGGACAATGGTGGAGAGGGCCATGGAGGAGGAGAGGACAATGGAGGAGAGGGCGATGGACAGGATGATGGAGGATATCGTGATGATGGAACGGTTGTTAGTTTTTTAAATTATTGCATGTAAATTAAGTTTGCTATATTTTGGAAAACTCGCGGTTTAATGTATGTAGTTGGTTTTCATGGATTATGCTATTTGGTTAATTAAATGTGTTTATTTTGTTGGTACTGTATTGGTGGTGATGTTGGTTTTATCTTGTTCTTGGTTTTGATTGTGTTTTTGGCAATAGTGTACAGGGGAACCAGAACTGTAGCCCAAAAAAAAAATTGCAGACTAAAACCGACCGTTTACTCCGACCGAAGGAGCAAAACCCACCGTTTTTGACCATTTACAACCAGTAAAACCGGCCACATTCATACTATATTGGTCGGTTTTGTTTGGTCGGTTACAAAAAAGGCAAAAAATCCAGTAAAACCTTCTGGAATAGATCCGACCGTAATGGTCAGTTATAAAACCGACCAATAAAACCGACCGTTAATAATAAAAATAAAAAATAATTAACAATTAAATTTCATGTTGTGCCACGTGTCGTGGGACCCGGTCACGTGGCAGTGACACATCACTGATGTGGGACTGCCACATCAGCTGGGCCCCACGACACATGGCACAGAGGCCTTTGGTTGTCAATGGTAGTCAACGATTAAAACCGACCGTTTTGCCACAAAACGGACTAGGCTGAAATTGACCAATAAAAACTAACTGTTCACATTAAAACCGACCGTTAGTCGGTTAAAACCGACCGTTGAAATGGTCGGAAATGGCTCTGTTTCTTGTAGTGGAAGGCAACACTTTGCCACAACAAAAAAAATTGTTTCCATAAAAATCTGATCTCACTTGTCTAGCAACCGAAATGCCTAGCAACCTTATTTTGTCTCTTCTTCTTCTTGGCCCCCCTTTGTACCTCTCCTTCCTTTCTCATAGCGAGCTTTTCCATTTACAACTTCTTTTTGTTTTTTCATCGGCCATCACAAACTATTCTAGAGATTTCCCCTACTTAAGGGTCTCATAATATTCTTACATTTGGTTTTACTAACACCACTGTTTCTACCCGAGGATAGGATACAATCTTTTGATTCGGAGGATGTCATGGCAAGAATATTGGCACCTCCACTATATCCAAGCTGAAATTGCTTTTATTCGAAATAGAGGAACCATTTTGAATGATAGTTATCCAACAGATGGAGGATGGTTCAGATGATGACTTTGGTCAAGGAACGAAATGGTTTTCCCTAAACCCATGACTTACTGTCAAATATACAAGGAAATTGTGGTGTAAGGTTAAAGCCAAAACAAAAAACAATACAGAAATATTTATATGGTAACTCTTAAATGGATAAACTACGTACTTGATAGATTAACTGAAAGAAATACATATGATACTTATACTAAACTATCGACAATAACAAACCAAAAAATTAGGAACTAACTGCTGGTTTTACTCCACTAATCTGCTAACTCCTAAGACCAAGTTTTATAACGTCTTGTATTCTTAAACAAAATACAAGCATTTTTATTTGAACAAAACATATCAAATAAATTAATTATGTTAGATTAATCCAACATATTCCCCTCCAATCCAACATAATTAAGATGATCGTCCTCCAGTAGTTTCTTCATTGCAGACATAGCTTTTGTTAAAATGTTAGCACGTTGTTCTTCTGTGCTAATATGCTTGATCACTATCAGCCCCTATTCTACGCACTCTCTAATGAAATGGTACCGGACATCTATGTGTTTACTTCTTCCATGGAATATGGGATTTTTAGCTAGATCTATAGCAAACCTATTATCGATGTACAAAGTAACAAGTCCAACTTTCACATCAGAAATTTGATTCAAAACTATTTGTAACCATATCGCTTAACATGCTGCAGCTGTGGCTTCCATGAACTCGGCTTCACAAGATGATAGAGCAACACAGTGTTGCTTCTGAGAAATCCATGTAATTAAACTCTCATCCAAATAAAAACCCATTCCACCTGTGCTCCTCCGATCCTCAACACTTCCAGCTAGGTCGCTGTCTGAAAAACCTGATAACAAATAGTTTCCTCGCCCCTTTTTGTAAACTAGACCAAAATTTATCATTCCCTTCTCATAACGAAGAATCCTCTTTGCTGCATTAAAGTGAAGTGTGGTTGGACGTTCCATGTATCTGTTGACCACTCCAACGGCATAGGCAATGTCAGGTCTAGTGTGTACCAAATAACGAAGACCTCCTACCATCGACTTGAACTGTGTTGGATCAACTGGTTCACCTCCCTCGTCCTTAGTTAACTGAATCTTATGCTCCATGGGTATTTGACAGGATTGCATTCACTCATATCTATTTTCTCGAGAACCTTTTTTGCATAGGCAGCTTGCTTCAATTCTTTTCTTTGTTCAACTTCCAACCCAAGGTAGTATGACAATGTGCCTAAATCAGTCATGTCGAATTTCCTGGCCATTTGCCTTTCGAACCTTACAATATTCACAATGTTGGTGCCGGTGATCAAAAGGTCATCTACATATACTCCAAGTATTAAGGACTGAGAACCTTCCCTCCTAGTGTAAACGGCATGCTCGTAAGGACATTTGACAAAGTCCAAATGCAGTAAACACTTGTTTACTTGTGCGTACCAGGCTCTAGGGGCTTGACGTAGCCCGTATAAAGCCTTGAGAAGTCTATACACATTAGTTTCTTGGCCAGCCTTTACATACCCTTTAGGTTGAGACACATATACTTCCTCCTCCAATTCACCATCCAAGAATGCTGACCTACCGTCGAGGTGATGCACCTCCCAATCATTCTTTACAGCCAAAGCGAGTAGCAAACGGATAGTTTCCATTCTAGTGATCGGAGCAAAAATCTCCTCATAATTTATCCCGTACTTCTGAACGTATCCCTGAACAATTTCCCCATTCGTGTCCTTCTTGACTTTGAAAACCCACTTCAAGTCAATAGCTTTATGTCCCCTTGGAAAATCAGTCAATACCCATGTTTTGTTCATTTTTATTGCTTCGATCTCACTGTGCATCGCCTCCTTCCATACACTGTCTCTTGCTGCTTGTTCTTATGTTACTGGGTCATCAATTCCCAACAAAAGCATTTCGTTAGCTAGCTCAATTGCTTCTGTACTATTGTAAATATCACTAAGAGTTCTCAAATGCTTTGGCTCACTACTTGTACTAGCACTTCAAGTGTCAGACTCGACAGACCCATCTTCTACTGTTGTTCTGCTGTGAGCTACTATTTCAGGTGTGGCTGGGCTTGGGCTCGAGCTGTCAATTGAGGGCCCCTGTGACTGTGGTGTGGACAAATTTGAGTCCTCCATCTCCTCTTCATTCTGCACATTATCCTCTTCATTCTGCACATTCAATTCGAAAGCAGCCAATTCAAATGGGCCTGTAGCACAGTGATCTTCAAAGTCCGTTATCTCCCATGGCCATCCTTGTGATTCATCGAAAATAAAATCACGACTTACATGAATCATTCCAGTGGTTGGATCATAGAGGCGATAGGCCTTGGTTCTAGGTTCTCTCCCAAAGTGAACCACTTTCTTGCTTCTACCGTCTAATTTCTTAACTTGTACACTGGGTATCTTCATGTGAGTGACGTAACCAGAGATTCTTAAGTAATCCACAAAAGGTTTCTTTCCAAACCAAGCTTAGTACGGGGTCATTTCTGTCGGACTTCGTGTGGGTAATCTGTTTAAGACATATACAGCATATCGAATTGCTTCCCCCCACATAACAGATGAAACCTTCATTTATTTCAACATACTCCTGCCCATTGCTACCACTGTTCTGTTACGCCGTTCAACGACGATGTTTTGTTGAGGTGAGTATGGTTTGGTAAAATGCCAAAGTATCCCTTCTTCATAGAATTTTGTAAAGTCGTGTGAGCAAAACTCGCCCCCACGATCAGTTCTGAAGACTTGTATTCCTGTTTTTCCATCTTTCTCAACCAATGCTTTAAATTTGAATATCATCAATGCCTCATCCTTAGATTTTAACATATAGACCCACATCTTACGTGTAAAATCATCGACCAATAACATGAAGTACTTATTTCCAGCAGGTGTGGGAGGAGAGATGGGACCAGATAGATCCCCATGTATCAATGCTAAAGGGGTTTTTGCAGAAAAATTAGATTGGGTAGGAAAGGGCTTACGAGTTTGCTTTGACAGGAGACATCCATCACACAATCCTTTTGGTTGACTTAGTACAAGCATTCCATTCACCATGTGATGTTTTGACATTTCTTGCATTGCTTGATATTTGACATACCCCAACCGTAGATGCTGATAAGTGGATTTTATATCCACTTATTATGCGTTAAATGGCATAGATTGATGGTTTATCCTTAAGTATGTTGTGTCTTTTAATTCATTTTTGTTGTGTTTCAGCATTTGTTGTGCAGAACTCGCAACTTTAGGTATCGTGGCGATAAAAGGCTAAAAACGGTGAAATTTTGCACAAATTCGGAATTAAGAGTTGCCAAAAGAATTATCATAAAGAAATTCTGAGTGATATATTCTTAAAACAGAAATCCCGTTTGGAATTGATATATTTTCTGTTAAGCAAAAGGAATCCAGTTTCAGATCCTCAGCAGGCAGTAATTTACACCTGAACGAGCAAGGAGAAAATAGAATTATCACAAAAAGATGGAAAGTGATATATTCTTAAAAAGAAAGTCCCGGTTGGAATTGATATATTTTTCGTTTCGCAAAAGGAATCCAGTTTCAGATCCTCAAGAGACCGTAATTTACACCTGGACGAGCAATGAGAAAATAGAATTATCACAAAAAGATGGAAAGTGATATATTCTTAAAGAAAAAACCCCGGTTTGAATTGATATATTTTTTGTTAAGCAAAAGGAGTCCGGTTCGAGACCCTCAATAGACCGCATCTTAGGACTTAAAGATATATTTATATTAATAAATATTTTATTTAATTAGGAAATTATATTTTTAAATATCTAATAATATTAGATATTTATTTTTATAATTTCTGGATTAAATTAATTATTTATTAATTAAAGATTATAAGCTATGCGGGTTAAAAGCATTTTCTTTTCGGAATCGTGCTATATAAACAAAGCAAGTCAGCAAGTTGTTATAAAAGTTTTTGTAAAAATAGTTCAATGGCTGGTCGGCAGATTTAATAAATTGATTAAACAAATCAATTAACTAAAGAAAGGTTGCAAGTGTAGTGAAATGGCTTGCATGAAGAAATCTTGCGGGACTGGTCAGACGCGCCTGTGTGCGCGTGGCGCACACGCGCCGGAAAGGAGCAGAAAAACCCGCGCGTGGCCTGCACTTCCTCCCCCCGTGACTGGTTTTCAGAGTGGCAACATTCATATAATTTAACTGTTTTAATACAAATGCTTTCGGCTGGGTTTTAAAGACTAGTGCTGGTTCTGGTGGGATTACTTTCGGCAATTTTTTGTTGTGTTTTATTTTTTTTTATTTCTTTTTAATTCTTTTCATTTTTATTTTATTAATTTGGTGTGCTAATTTGTGCTATAAATAGGTGTAGTTCTCAAGCTTGTAAGACACAACAATTTGGAGAGAAAATCCTCTCTTGTTTTCTCTCTAGTTCCTTTGTAATTTTAAGTTTCATTTTAATACACTTTTAATTTTTGCAAATTTAGTGTAAGTGTTATTTTGGTTGAAGAATTTACGGGGATTATTTGGAATGCTCTTTTCTTTCATTGGAAGCTATTTCGGTTCTACGTTCTAAACTCTTGCAATTTCATATTTAATTTATCGCAATTTTTAATTTAGTTTTTATTATTATTATTATTATATTTATTATTATTATTATTATTATTATTATTATTATTATTATTATTATTATTATTATTGTTATTATTATGTTTTCATTTAATCCCATGATGACGATTCGTTCAATTATGAACTAATCGCCGTCATGGGATTCTAATGGATTTATTTACGTAATTTAGCAATTCGATGCCTTAATAATTTGTATTATGATAAAAATTCAGATTGCCTAATATGGTTGCGCTTAATTTATTAGATGCGTAGCTAACGTCTAAATTATTAATTCCTAATGAATGCGAAAGTGGATTTAGGAATTTAGAATTTGTCATGTTAGCATAGGTTCGTAATTGTCATGTACATTTACGATAAGTGATAGGATTTTTTCACATCACCCTATGTAGTCATAATAAAGGAATTTATTCGTAAACCAATTATGTTTTCAGATCTTATAGACATATAGGGTCTAAACATAAAAGGTGTCCTCGCGACTTCTATCTTTTTAAGTGGATGTTTGTGTGGTTTGATATAAGTTAAGATTGAAAGGCGCTTATGTTATTTTCGTGTTCCCGACTAGCTTTCGTAAATTATCAAAATTACTTTGAAATTAAGGCATCAATTCTAAATGAAATAAATAATGAAATTAGAATCCCATGTTTTTCTCACATATAAATTTTCATTTAATTAAATTAATTAGTTCGAATTATTTAATATTAATAATTTAATTAATCAATTAGAATAATACAAAAATACCCCCTTTTTGATATTTATTCAAACAGTTTGTTGTTTAATCATACGTCGTTGCTTAAATATTATTTCTGAACAAACACCAAGTCTCTGTGGGAACGAATTTATTATATTACTTGTGACCGCGTACACTTGCGCAGTTAGTTTTCGAACTAACAAGTTTTTGGAGCCGCTACCGGGGACTTCGGTGTTAGTTTTAGAATTTGTGTTTAACATCAACGGAGGTTAAACTTAACTGACTTGGATAGTTTTTTTTCTCTCACGACGTGTTTTCTCGCTCTACCAGTATAAGGATCTTAAGTTGTTTATGCGAACACGTTCTCAAACTTTAAAAGCTAAGCTGGAAGAAGAAGAGCTTGAAGCAACAGAAGAGCTTGAAGTAATAGTAGAGGCAACAATGGGCGACAGGATAAAAGCAGCTACTATGCTTTGAAGGACTATTCTCAACCAAAGATCAATGATATTCAATCTAGTATTGTCAGGCCTGCCATTGCAGCTAATTCTTTTGAAATCAAGCCAAGCACAATTCAGATGGTGCAGAACTCAGTTCAGTTTGGGGGAGCTTCAACGGAGGATCCTAATATGCACATCAGGGACTTTATCGAGATTTGTGACACTTTCAAATTCAATGGTGTTTCGGATGATGCTATCAAATTAAGACTTTTCCCATTCTCTTTAAGGGATAAGGTAAAAGGCTGGTTACATTCTCTACCAGCCGGTTCCATCACTACTTGGGAGGATCTTGCTCAGAAGTTTATTACAAAATTCTTCCCCATGGCTAAAACTGCAGCAATAAGGAATGCTCTAACTCAATTTGCACAGCACACTGGTGAATCTTTGTGTGAGGCTTGGGAACGTTATAAGGAGATACTGCGAAAGTGTCCTCATCATGGGATGCCTGATTGGATGGTTATTAATGGTTTCTACAATGGGTTGGGAGCACAGTCTACACCTTTGCTAGATGCAGCATCAGGCGGAGCTCTGTGGGCTAAGAGCTATGATGAAGCTTATGAGCTTATTGAGATGATGGCTGCGAATGAATATCAAAATCCAACCCAGAGGCTTTCTCAAGGTAAGGTAGCAGGAATTTTTGAAGTTAATGCAGCAACAGCTATAACAGCTCAGTTGAAAGCTCTTACGATGAAGGTGGATTCCTTTACTAATTATGGAGTTCAGCAGGATGCTAGTGTTTGTGAGCTATGTGCAGGTGCACATGATACGAATCAGTGTGCAATCTCTTCTGAATCAGCATAGTTTGTGAGCAATTTTCAGCGACCTTCGCAACCAGCTCCAGCAACTTATCATCCGAACAATCGGAACCATCCAAATTTTAGCTGGAACAACAACCAAGGTGTTCAACAACTGCAACAGCCTTATCAGCAGTTTCAAAGTCAACAAGCTAGACCATTCAATCATGGATATCAGCAGCAGTATGCTCCAAGGCAACAATTCCAACCTCCGGGATTTCAGCAGCAGTCTCAGGCTAGTGCAGGGCAATCTCTTAATGAAAAATTTGAATTGGATGAATTGAAGTTGTTGGTTAAAAGTCAAGCAGTATCTCTCAAGACGTTGGAGAATCAGATTGGGCAGCTTGCTAATGCCGTGTTAAACAGGCCACAAGGAACTCTTCCTAGTGACACCGAGCCAAATCCAAAGAATGAGCGGAAGGAGACTTGCAATGCAGTATCGTTAAGAAGTGGTAAGGAGATTGAAGGGACATCAAAGAAAGCTGATGAAGAGGTTATCAAGGAATCTGAGTCTAATGAAAAGCCTCAAGCGTTGGTGCATGAAGAATCCAGAAAAGATGAACCAATTAAATCACCAATACCAGAAAAGCATATTTATCCACCTCCTCCATTCCCTCAACGCTTGCAGAAACAAGATCAAGAAAAACAATTTCAGAAGTTTATGGAGGTCTTCAAGAAACTATCCATTAACATTCCTTTTGTTGAAGCATTGGAGCAGATGCCGAGATATGCAAAGTTCATGAAGGATATTTTGTCACGAAAGAGAAGGTTGGAAGAATTTGAAACAGTGGCATTGACAGAGGAGTGTAGTGCGGTGTTGCAACAGAAATTACCTCCTAAACTTAAGGATCCAGGAAGCTTTACAATTCCATGCACCATTGGAAAGTTGTCTTTTGACAAATGCTTATGTGATTTGGGAGCTAGCATTAATCTCATGCCCTTGTCTGTTTTCAAGCAACTTGGTCTTCCTGATCCAAAACCTACCAATATCTCGTTGCAGCTGCCTGATCGGTCAATCACTTATCCAAGGGGTATAATAAAGAATGTCTTGGTGAAGGTTGATAAGCTCATATTTCCTACCGATTTTGTGATTCTAGATTTCGAAGAGGACAAGAAGATTCCAATAATTTTGGGAAGGCCTTTTCTAGCTACGGGTCGTACTTTGATCGATGTGCAAAAGGGAGAGCTTACAATGAGGGTACAAGACCAGAATGTCACCTTTAATGTGTTCAAGGCCATGAAATTTCCGGCAGAAGTTGAAGAGTGTTTCAGCATGGAAATGGTTGATACGAGCCAGGCAGAGGAGTTTGATCAGTTATTTAGTGAAAAGTCGGATATGCACATGTTAGAGCATCACATCATTGATTCCATTGACAGTTCTTCAGTTCGAGATCTCTCAAATGTAAAGCTCGGAAAACTTCCACCGCGTTTGAGGTATGTCCTTTTGAATGATGAGTTAGTAATTTTTGAAGAAGGGCATGATAATGTGTTAAGAAGGTGGATAGTTGATGATACGAAAGAAGAGTGTGTGGTTCAGTCATCGGAGAGGGATAAACATCTTAGAGGTGTGAGGAAGAAAAAGAACATGAAGAAGTCGATTGGTGGAAAAGTCAAGGTGAAGAGTGAAAGAGGAATTGTGTTGGGAGTAAGCAAGCAAGAAGTCAACATTCGTATGAATGGTCTTTCTGTTGAGGACGGTTCGGTTATTCTGTTGAAACCGCCGTGAGTTGAGGAAGTAACGTCCGGCTAAATGACGTTAACGACAGCGCTTCATGGGAGGCAACCCATAGGTTTGGTGTTTTTATGTGTGGTTTGATTTTGTGTGATTTTGTTCAGTATTATGTCAAGTTTCCAGGTCATTGGCGAGTTGCAGGAAATTGCTTCTTTCAAGGTAGACTAACCTCAGTTTGGAGCTCATATAGCATTTCCACCGCTTGATTCACCGCCTGAAGAGGGCAACGATGCTGATAGTTAGGGGAGTTCTCTTTCATCCTTTATCTATACCTTCAATGAGGACATTGAATATTTCAAGTTTGGGGGTGATTTAGGATAATTAATTAATCGAGTCATACTCATTCATGTAGTTCATAATACACCATGCTAGTTTAATTTCATATAATTCATTTCAAAAAAAAAAAATTGCATATTCATGATTAGTTGCATATCATATTTTCCTTGATCCCGTAGCGCTGGGTGATTCCGTTTAGTAGTCAATGATGAAGTTGTGTATGATAATGATGGATAGAGGGTTGATTTAAATACTTATGAATTGGCTTGCATGTTGCAGAAACACAATCTTACACAAACTCATCATTTGCTTTTGGGGCTAGGTTAAGGTCATGCTTGTTTGGTTGTTGAAATTTAATCACCTGATTATATTTGGAATTTTCTTCATTCCCTTGATAGCGTAGAATCACTAAATATAAGTTTGGGGGAAACCAGGGTTCATGCTAGTTTTTGTGTAGTTGTTAATAATGGATAGGTGTCAATTGGCTAGTAGCCAGCTCATATTTATATGAGTAGTCTAGGGATGGAATTGAGAATTCTCATTCCAGATTGTATATTACAAAAAAAAATTGAAAAAAAAATAATAAATAAATAGAAAATAGAAAATAGTGTTATTGAGAGTGTGAGTGTGCAGAATTTGCCAGGGTGAGCTCTTTAATACTCGAGCAATTAAATACGAGGGGACTTTGTGCCTAGTGACCTAAGGCTTTTATAGTCTGGGATCCACTGACCTAACGCTCGCTACATGGGTATTATTGTATAAGCCTTTTGGGATCTCATCCATTGCACGGTCAAATAAGCATGTGTGTTGTGTATAGTATTATGCGTCATAGTTGTTAATAAAGCATGAATTCCTGTCTAACTCAAATGATGATGGAGGTGTTTCTAGGTTATGAAGTGTCTAGCGTCCATTCTATTTATAAACTTGTGATTATTTTGACGAAGAATATGTATGGTTTTGATCTAGTGCTAAGAGTGATTCTGATGAGTATTGCACACGCGCACGTTTCTGTACTTGTAAATGTTAATATGCTGATATTTAGTCGATCTCTATTTGGAGTTATCACATTCTCTGAGACACTCTGCTAAAATTGGTTATTGCTTTGCTTATGGGATCCTTGCATCAGTTGCATTCATGCATTTAGAGGTAGTCGAGTCTGTTCTCGCTTGAGGACAAGCATCAGTTTAAGTTTGGGGGTGTGATAAGTGGATTTTATATCCACTTATTATGCGTTAAATGGCATAGATTGATGGTTTATCCTTAAGTATGTTGTGTCTTTTAATTCATTTTTGTTGTGTTTCAGCATTTGTTGTGCAGAACTCGCAACTTTAGGTATCGTGGTGATAAAAGGCTAAAAACGGTGAAATTTTGCACCAATTCGGAATTAAGAGTTGCCAAAAGAATTATCATAAAGAAATTCTGAGTGATATATTCTTAAAGCAGAAATCCCGGTTGGAATTGATATATTTTCTGTTAAGCAAAAGGAATCCAGTTTCAGATCCTCAGCAGGCCGTAATTTACACCTGAACGAGCAAGGAGAAAATAGAATTATCACAAAAAGATGGAAAGTGGTATATTCTTAAAAAGAAAGTCCCGGTTGGAATTGATATATTTTTCGTTTCGCAAAAGGAATCCAGTTTCAGATCCTCAAGAGACCGTAATTTACACCTCGACGAGCAATGAGAAAATAGAATTATCACAAAAAGATGGAAAGTAATATATTCTTAAAGAAAAAAACCAGGTTTGAATTGATATATTTTTTGTTAAGCAAAAGGAGTCTGGTTCCAGGCCCTCAATAGACCGCATCTTAGGACTTAAAGATATATTTATATTAATAAATATTTTATTTAATTAGGAAATTATATTTTTAAATATCTAATAATATTAGATATTTATTTTTATAATTTCTGGATTAAATTAATTATTTATTAATTAAAGATTATAAGCTATGCGAGTTAAAAGCATTTTCTTTTCGGAATCGTGCTATATAAACAAAGCAAGTCAGCAAGTTGTTATAAAAGTTTTTGTAAAAATAGTTCAATGGCTGGTCGGCAGATTTAATCAATTGATTAAACAAATCAATTAACTAAAGAAAGGTTGCAAGTGTAGTGAAATGGCTGGCGTGAAGAAATCTTGCGGGACTGGTAAGACGCGCCTGTGTGCGCGTGGCGCACACGCGGCGGAAAGGAGCAGAAAAACCCGCGCGTGGCCTGCACTTCCTCCCCCCGTGACTGGTTTTCAGAGTGGCAACATTCATATAATTTAACTGTTTTAATACAAATGCTTTCGGCTGGGTTTTAAAGACTAGTGCTGGTTCTGGTGGGATTACTTTCGGCAATTTTTTGTTGTGTTTTATTTTTTTTATTTCTTTTTAATTTTTTTCATTTTTATTTTATTAATTTTGTGTGCTAATTTGTGCTATAAATAGGTGTAGTTCTCAAGCTTGTAAGACACAACAATTTGGAGAGAAAAATCCTCTCTTGTTTTCTCTCTAGTTCCTTTGTAATTTTAAGTTTCATTTTTATACACTTTTAATTTTTGCAAATTTAGTGTAAGTGTTATTTTGGTTGAAGAATTTACGGGGATTATTTGGAATGTTCTTTTCTTTCATTGGAAGCTATTTCGGTTCTACATTCTAAACTCTTGCAATTTCATATTTAATTTATCACAATTTTTAATTTAGTTTTTATTATTATTATTATTATTATTATTATTATTATTATTATTATTATTATTATTATTATTATTATTATTATTATTATTATTATTATTATTATTATTATTATGTTTTCATTTAATCCCATGATGACGATTCGTTCAATTATGAACTAATCGCCGTCATGGGATTCTAATGGATTTATTTACGTAATTTAGCAATTCGATGCCTTAATAATTTGTATTATGATAAAAATTCAGATTGCCTAATATGGTTGCGCTTAATTTATTAGATGCGTAGCTAACGTCTAAATTATTAATTCCTAATGAATGCGAAAGTGGATTTAGGAATTTAGAATTTGTCATGTTAGCATAGGTTCGTAATTGTCATGTACATTTACGATAAGTGATAGGATTTTTTTACATCACCCTATGTAGTCATAATAAAGGAATTTATTCGTAAACCAATTATGTTTTCAAATCTTATAGACATATAGGGTCTAAACATAAAAGGTGTCCTCGCGACTTCTATCTTTTTAAGTGGATGTTTGTGTGGTTTGATATAAGTTAAGACTGAAAGGCGCTTATGTTATTTTCGTGTTCCCGACTAGCTTTCGTAAATTATCAAAATTACTTTGAAATTAAGGCATCAATTCTAAATGAAATAAATAATGAAATTAGAATCCCATGTTTTTCTCACATATAAATTTCATTTAATTAAATTAATTAGTTCGAATTATTTAATATTAATAATTTAATTAATCAATTAGAATAATACAAAAATACCCCCTTTTTGATATTTATTCAAGCAGTTTGTTGTTTAATCATACGTCGTTGCTTAAATATTATTTCTGAACAAACACCAAGTCTCTGTGGGAACGAATTTATTATATTACTTGTGACCGCGTACACTTGCGCAGTTAGTTTTCGAACTAACAGATGCCATAGTCGACTTGTTTCTTCTGCTTTAGTTAGCAAACATATTCCCCTATTCTCCTGAATACTTAGTTTATACAGCCGGTTTGATGATCTCCGAACCCCTATAAGTAGTTTTCCACATGTGTCGTATACCTACAGTTGGTCCCCATCAAGAATGACCCTGTTGCCTTCCTCGGATAGTTGCCCTAAACTGAATGTTGCTTCTAAGAGTGGGAATGAAAAACACAATAACTTTATTGACCCCCTTCCTTTTATATGCACCACAGAACCATCTCCAAACTTGACTTTACCTGCAACACTTTCATCAAGTTTTATGAATTTTCACGGTGTCCAGTCATATGATTACTAGCACTATTATCTAAGTACGAGATGTTTTCCTCAATTTTACTTTCAATTTCCTTTCCTATGTTGGTCGTTGCCTTGACTGTACCAGTGTTGTGTAGCATCATCCTCACGTTTGTTACATTTGTGTCGTGCTCGAGTTCTCCACCAACAGGGCAGGCTCATCATCATTAATCTGAGTTAAGTTTACCTCAGCCCTCTGTTCTCGCCTTGGTTTTCGACATTCTCTAGCGTAATGACCTTGATGTTGGCAATTGAAACATCATACTCTGCTTCGATCGCCTCTTATTCCACGATTGTCTTTGCTACGGTTTTCATATCCACCAGTATCCCCCCTCTAGTCGTCTTCTTGATCCATTCCTCTCGTGTGAGTAGGAGCTTTTTCTCACTTCCTTCCCATTTTGACCATTCTTCTTCAGTCAATAGGAGTTGTCCACCATTGTTGTCCTCTTGACCTTTGAGCCTCTCTTCATGTGCCTTGAGAGATCCAACTATCTCCTCAACTAACATGGTTTCCAGGTTGCCAAATTGTTCGATTGCTGATGCAATTTGCAAGAATTTGGCAGGTACAACTCTTAACAACTTTTTGACCACATACGCTTCATCAACTGTCTCGCCTAGGGCCCGAATTTTTGTCACTAAAATGTTCAACCTCATACAAAAGTCATCTAAAAGATCTGTTTCCTTCATGCGGATTGATTCGAATTCAGCTTTATGTGTCTGGGCACGTGCTTTCTTCACCTTGTCAGCGCCCAGATGGATCGTTTTGATTGCTTCCCATGCCTCTTTTGAAGTCTTTTTGTCTGCAATTGATAACAGAAAATCCTCCCCGATCCCTTGATAGATAATGGACGGTGCCCGCTTATCCGTCTTATCCTTAGTGGACGCCTTTGGATCCTTAGGTTCTATAGCCTCCTAGACACCATGGGCTTGCATAAAGACCTTCATCTTCATAGCCCACGCCGTGTAATTAGTCTTTGTCAACATGGGATAGCTCAGACCAAAAGAACTCTCTTTACCCTTGGTGGTGTCCATCGTTGTTGGGTGGGTGTATGTGGATCGCTCTGATACCAAATGTAGTGTATGGTTAAAGCCAAAATAAGAAACAATACAGAGATATTTAGAAGGTAACTCTTGAATGGATAAACTACGTACTTGATAGATTAACTGAAAGAAATACATATGATACTTATACTAACTATCGACTATAACAAACCAAAAAAATCAGGAACTAACTGCTGGTTTTACTCCACTCATCTGCTAACTCTTAAGAGAAAGTTTTATCACGTCTTGTATGCTTAAACAGAATACAAACGTTTTTATTTAAACAAAACATAGCAATAAATTAATTATGTTAGATTATTAATCCAACAAAAATTGATCAAATGCTGGTTAATTGAGGATCTTCACCTACCCATCAAGCCTATCTCGAGGCTTAATTAGTGACAGAGAATTTGATGCAAATGGTTGCATTATTTTCAAGGATAATTTTTCTAATTTATCAAAATATGGTCTGCTAAAAACTTAGAAGAAAGAGTTTGCTGAAATATATTATTATGCTTACAGATATTCCACTTGAGTGATTACAGCTAGAACAATAACCCTTTATACAGATAGATCGGCATTATTGAATCTTTACAGTATATCACCAAATAGATATATGCATGACTCTTGGTAAATACATTTAACTTGTACATGAATCTCAACTATTTTAAATTTACTCCAGATTATTCTTTCAATATCTCAACTTCCATCATTCTCAAACCCTAAAATTACTATATTTTTGAACGCATTAATTCCTTATGACAGTGCCCAACAAATGGTGCAATGGAGTTTAACTTTAATAATATGTAATAGTTCCTTTTTTAGTTCACGGAACATTTAAATTGTGCTTAGTCATCGTATATTCCAAACTATTGAATAATATTTGCAGTACCATAAGATCTCAACCTTTCCTCCGATACCATAGGGCTTTAGATCGATTCGTCACTTAACATGGTATCGTTTTAGGTTGGGTCTCAAGTTACACTCCCTCCTTCCCTAGTTATTTAATTTAAATATTTATTGTTGGTATTGAATATGTTTGTTGTCGTCAATAATGGTGAAACGTATGGTATAATTAGGAGGAATGTTGAATAATATTTTTTGTAACATAATATCATGTTAGGCCTTCCTCATATCTTAAAGTTTTAGATAGACAGCTTACTTAGCACAAATATCTATGATTGTCATTGTAAATAAAAAAGTAACTCATTCAGTAAATAAAAAGGTCCAATAGTAATGGTTAGCAAAAAAAGAGATCCAGTATGTTGTTAGTGGCACAAGGCTAGGTTGGTTGAAGCTGGTGGTTAAGGGTTCTGGTGAGCATGGCTAGCAAGAATGCTCAAGGGCTTAAGACTATATATCCAACCATAGGGCCGGGTGATTCAACAAGGGTAGAATGTTCGGGAGCAGGAGGTTAACCCGCCACTTTGCAGGACTGGAAATAGCTTCTTGCATCCTAGAACACATATTCTCTATTTAAATAAATTGTTATGGATTTTCGATACTCTGTTTTTCTGTTCGTATTTGCCATTACTATTGTTTGTACCTTTGATCATTTGACTTTCAATACTAGTTTATGGTCATTCGATCATGAAGTGCTAAAACCTTTACATATATTTGGTGTCTTTGACATGTTCATATCATATATCTTAACTGGCTCAAAACCTGTGTAAAACATGGGTTATTTTAAAATTTTTATAATCTTTTTTATAGTTTAGTAGAGAATAGTTTAGTAAAGAATTTGAATCTTACATTTTTGTATATAATAATTTTTAGTATTAAATATAAATTAATATGTTGTTGGCATTAATATGCTGTTGACGGAAATTGAATTTTAGACCTCTTTATGTAACAACTTTTAGTATTGTTGTATTTAACAGTCATGATCCATTTGAGTTGAAGTTGTGAATGAGGGATAACCAAAAATGATAACTAAAAATAGGGGCTTAACCAAAATATAAATTATACCCCTTTCGTTTAGAAGAGTATTGATTTGCAAAAAAAATATTTTTATATTAAATGATACGCAAAAAAATTAGAATTCAAAATTTGACAAAATAATACTGTACTTGATCAACTTTTACACGTGGAGTTTAGCGTTTGATATGCTTTCAAGAAAAAAAACAAGATTTTATATAAATATGTATCTTCTTTAGTAATTAGTATAAGATTAGTATCAAAAAGATCTAAAGTAAGAAATCTAAGGTTTTGAAAAAAATTGTAGGCAATCTGTATCTTATATAAGAAAACACATGATCATGCAAATGCAGTTGCAGATTTAGATTTGATAATATCACATATTTGTCTAAGTTTCTGTTTATTCTTTGGGTAGTTAAAAAGCAACTTTAGTGGTTTGATTATATGCCTAGTTCACCACAAGTCCACAATTACGGCCTTCATATTTTGTTCAAAACATTCATCTCAATTCCTCTTATATTCCGTTCAAAACATTCATCTCATTTTCTCTTAAGATTTTATCTTTGTCCAGTATGTATAACGAGTTCACACGATCAACGAGTTCACATGATCAACGGTTCTCGTGCATTTTAACAGTTGGCATTCACAAAATTTGGTTTATCTGGTTTATCGGGTACACCAGCAAGACTAAAGAGCACAAAAATCAAATTTGGTTTACATGAATTAAAAAAAAATAAGTTGAGGCATACGATTATAGAGAACCTGTTACAAGTGAATTTGCTTTAAAAATTAATTTGTTTTATTTTAATCGTGGAACTAAACATTTACATGAACTTTTTGGCAGGAACATGCTGATCTGCTCAACAGTTTGTTCTATGCACTGAAACAAAGTTTCACCATTCAACCGCCAACAGACAACTCTGACCTGAGGTTTCTTCCTTTTTTCATGTATGAGTTTCATTCCCCACCCATCCTGGCCAGCCATGAGCAGTGGCGGAGCGAGCCTCCTAACGTAGCGGGGACCAAATATTTTTATCACCAATATGATAATTGATATAATCAATAATTTTACTAACAATGTGATAATTGATATAATCATACGTACTACTTAAAAATTTTAAAACCGAAAATTATGATTAATATATTAAAAGTAATAATGTATTAGATAATCTATATTGGAACCAATTTCATATCCTAAAATCGTTCATACTCTATTTGGAGCTTCACTCTACTAGATATATAATTAGTTATTTTAAACCAGACCCCTTCAAGATTTAAAACACAACCATTTTGTATGTAATATACTGGTATATTATATCTAAGTAGTAGAAAACCAAAATTTTATTGGGGTCCGATGACCCCGACCAGCCTAAATCTGCCCCTACCCATGAGGCCACAAGTTCGAAACTAATTATTCATCTCCTTATGAAAATCTTATGTATGTAGTATACTAGTATATTATATGTAAGTAGTAAAAAACAAAAATTTTATTGGGGTTCGATGACACCACCTGACCAGCCTAAATCCGCCCCTACCCATGAGGCCACAAGTTCGAAAACTAATTATTCATCTCCTTATGAAAATCTTATGTATTTAACATAAATGTAACATTACCTGTATAGGAAGTATGTAAGCTTTGCGTGAATGGTTTCTTAAAACGGTATTTTACCATTTAAATTTTAAAGTGAATACACATAATAAAATCAATATGATAATAAGAAACCAAGAAGTTATCTATACTAAATTATAATAAGCAAATTAGAAGATAATTATTCGTAGTTTGGTTTAATGATTCAACCATACAATAATACTGATGGTTAGATTTTTAATAAATCCATGAGAAAGGTTAGATTTAACATTAAGAAATATTCTATACATGTGCTAATTTAATGAATACTCAAGTTTCCAATTGTACTAATAACATATTATAGTTAAGAATTTATATTATTAGTTCTAAACAACGCATGAGCTTTTGACAAATATACATTAGATTAAAATTAAAATAACTATTAAAATAGAAAATTAGATAAAAATTTAATTTTATAATATGAAAATATTATATCATATTTAAAATTTAAAATAATCCTGTGCACCGCACGAGTTATAAGCTAGTATAAATTTGTTATAAAAAACTTATGTCATTAAAAATAATACTTCTTCTTTCCCAATTTATCTGTGTTATTTGATTTTTTTGGTCAAATTTACTAAATTTTGATTGCAAATTAAAAATTATCCTTTCTATATTTTGAAAAACAAAAAAAAATACATATTAAAGTAGATCAGATATTCTTTATAATAATATAATTTGGATAATTATTTTTGATTATTTATTATATGAATTTTTCAATCAAATTAGAAAAATTTTTCCACAAAAAAATATAAATTATATAAATTAGAACGAAGGAGTACACTTACTATAGAAGGCAATGGTGTATGTTTTTTTTTTTTAGCCAAATGCAATGCTGTATGTTTGATGCCATGAAATACTAGAATCTGCCATACTAAAATAGTAGTGTCATATATATGGTTATTACCACCGATTCAAATGTTTTTCAAGATTTTCATTTTTTTTCTTAATTGTTATCATTATTTGATGTAATGATAAGTATCTCTTCAAAAGAATACCGTTATACTTAAAAACATAATTCTCCAAAAATTAAAAAAAATCTTGGAAAAAGTTATTTTTTTTAACCGTGGTAACCCGCAGCCACTATCCTTTTGGGGTGTGCACTGGGTAAACCCACGGACTCACGCAATAGCCTGCACAAGTGCGATAGGCTCTGGCCCATGATGGCATAATCACACATTCTCCTCCCGTGGGATTCGAACCTGTGACCAAGAGGATGATATTCCTCACTTTAACCAACTGAGCCAATCCTTGCGGGTTTTTTTATTGTATTTTTATTGTGATCACTGCTGAGATATTGTTGTTATACTTTTTATTTATATTTTTATACAAAGTATTTTGTAAATACACATTCTTATCATATTCGTTCAAGATTACCATTGGTTGAGGTAGAGTAGATCTTGTAGCATTATTATTTATTTAGCAAGGGTTGTAAACGAACCGAGTCAATTCGAGTTTTTGCTTATCGAATTTGAGTTCAAGTTTTTCTTAATGAATCAAGCCAAATTCGATTATCTTTTCGATTAATTTATGTTGTTCGAACTCGAGTTCGTTAACAAACGAGTCGAGTTCGAGTTTGTCAATAAAATTTAATTTTTTTCATATAATAATTTTTTTCATTATTTAATACATTTTCATGTTTAATTGTGGTTGAGGAAAGATTAGATGATTAGTAGTTGATTTATGATCTACATATTATTATTTATTTGTTTTAATGTGTTGTAATATATTAATTATGTAAATTAAATAACATTAATTTATGTATATAACTTATCGAGTTAAGTTTAACGATTCGAGTCGAGTTTGAGTCAATCTCGAGTCAAGTTTGAGTCAAACACTCATAAAACTTAGATCGACTCGATAAACTTATTGAACATACGATTTTATTCGAATTCGAGCTCGATTTAATATTGAGTCGAGTCAAATTTAACGAATAGTTCAGTTTATTTACATTACAGTCCTATGTTTAGCCTTACCTCTCAAATTTGCATTATGAAGATTTATCGCAATCTCCTGGGTTCGAGTACCAACCCACTTTGTTTACTCGGGTGTTTTTATCAACTTTGATGAAATTGATCTTTTAGATTTTTTATTTTGAGGTAGAAGTGGAAACATAGTTATTGTTAATACATATATCAACTATATAGTTTGTAACAGAGAAAGAAGAAAACTTGGCTTTCAAAGCATTACTTGTTTATTCAACGAAAGGAAAGATATAAGTAAACCCTACAACTGAGAATGCTGAAAACCAGGACAATAGCATATCTGTTATCCCTGCAATGACTGAATCAAAACAAACTGCAATCTATCTCCTAGAATCATGCTATCCCGACTATCTCTATAACAAACATAGACGAGATAACAACTACATTATTCAAAACATAAGCAAAGCCCAACTCAAGATTAACCCAACATTACTCCCCCTTAATCTTAGAGTTGCTCAGACAAGTTCTCGATTCCAAGTAGTCTTCTCATTCTTTCAAATTTGAGTGTAGTCATTGATTTCATAAGAATATCTGCCTTCTGACACTCACTACTGACATGCTTCAAAATGATTTCTCCTTGCTCCATGAATTCTCTAATGAAGTGATAACGAACATGGATGTGTTTGCTCCTGCCCTGGAAAACTGGATTCTTTGCCAAATCTATCGCTGACTTGTTATCAACACACAAAACAACCGGACCAATCTTCTCATTTGTTATCTGGTTCAAGACATTTCGAATCCATATAGCTTGACAAGCTACAGCTGTTGCAGCCATGAATTCTGCCTCGCAAGATTAAAGAGCAACACAACGTTGTTTTTGTGATACCCAAGTGATGAGACTGTCATTCAAGTAGAAGCACATACCTCCAGTACTCTTCCTATCGTCCAAGCTACCTGCTAAATCACTATCAGCAAAACCTGTTAACACATTGTTTCCACTATCCTTAGTGTATACCAGACCAAACTGCAATGTGCCTTGATCATATCCAATGTCCTCTTAATTGCATTTCGATGTAATATGGTTGGACGCTCCATGAATCTACTTGCTATGCCAACTGAGTAAGCAATGTCCGGCCTGGTGTGTACTAGGTACCCCAGTCCTCCAATCACACTTTTATACTCCGTGCCATTCACTTCTCTTCCAGCCTCGTCCTTGACAAGTTGCTCCTTCGGGTCCATGGGATATTTACATGGATTACAACCCTTCATCCCTGCTTTCTCAATGATCTTCTTTGCATAACCTGTTTGCTTCAACTGTATGCACCCCTTCTCTTGTTGTACCTCGATGCCCAGAAAGTAGCTCAACTTGCCCATGTCTGTCATATCAAAATGATGGTTCATCTCGTTTTTGAACTTTTCAATCAATCGTACACTGCTTCCAGATACCAATAGATCATCTACGTAAACTGCAACAATCAACCTATCTTCCTATTCTTTCCTAATGTATACTGCATGTTCTGAGGGACATTTCTTAAAGCCCAGACTTTCAAGGTAGGAGTTTAATTTCGAGTACCAAGCTCGTGGAGCTTGACGAAGACCATACAGTGCTTTTACCAACTTATACACCAGGTTCTCCTTGCCTTCTTTCACGAATCCCTCAGGTTGCACCACATAAACGTCCTCTATTATTTCACCATTTAAAAATGTTGTCTTCACATCAAGATGATGCACTTCACATTCACATTTTGCTGCCAAAGCTAGCAGTAAATGCACAGTCTCCAACCTAGTCACTTGAGCAAAAATTTCATCAAAATCAACTCCATGTTCTTGAACATACCCTTTAGCAACGAGTCTCGCCTTCTATTTAACAATGTTTCCTTCAGCATCCTTCTTTAATTTGAAAATCCACTTCAGACCTATCGCTTTCTTCCCAGGAGGTAGTTCAATCATTTTCCAGGTGTTGTTTTCTTCAATCGACTACATTTCTTTCTCCATAGCTATCTTCCAATTTCGATCCTTTACAGCTTGTGAGTAATTCATCGGCTCTTCAACTCCCATAAGATACAATTCCTCGTCTAAAAATATCTCTTCAGTTTCATTGTATATATCATCCAATCTCCTGATTCTCCTTGGTTCAGTACTATCATCATAGTCATCTGAATTTAGAATTCTAATATGTGACTGTGAACTTTGATTTGGTGTCTGTAATGAAGAAGGGTTGTCAATGTCAGTTCGTGTAGATGAGGAGTAACCACCTTGTTGAGAGCTATTGTCACTTTGAGCAGAGCTGTTGTTAACACTTCGAGAAGTACTCATGTTACTCCGAGGTGTACTCATGTCACTTAAAGTGTCTTCACCACCACCCGTTTGGTACTCACTTTAACCATCATCTAAGTCATCCCCCATGTTCATGCCTTCTACTGTAAACATATCATCCTGTTTTTCTTTTCCACTATGATCCCAGGGCCACGATTCATTTTCTTCAATGGTGACATCCCTGCTAACATGCACTCTGTTGGCAAGGAGATCATACAGTCTATAGGCTTTGGTTCCAGGCCCTTTTCCCAAATTTACCACCTATTTGCTACGATCGTCCAATTTTCGTGTGTGTTGACTAGGAATTTTCATGTGCCCGATACAGCCAAAAACTTTGATGTGCCCTATGTGTGGTTTCCTTCCGTTACAAGCTTCATAAGGAGTCACTCTTCTGAGCGCCCGTGTTGGCAAACGATTGAGAAGGTAAACTGAATGTCTTACAGCTTCTCCCCACATGATTGAAGGTAACTTAGTTTCTTTCAAGCAGCTCCTGGCCATTTCAACCATCGTGCGGTTACGTCGTTCCACTACACCATTTTGTTGTGGTGTATATGGGGCGGTATAATGCCTTTCTATTCCCTTTTCCTGGCAGTATCTCTCGAAATCATTTGACACAAACTCCCCTCCTCTGTCTGTCCTGAGAGTCCTAACTTTTCTTTCAGGTCCCCTTTCAACCAAAATGCAGAATTCTTTAAAGGCATCCAAAGCTTCATTCTTTGCCTTCAATAAATATACCCACATATATCTACTAAAGTCATCCACAAGTAAAAGAAAATACCTTTTACCTGAGGCTGTTCCTGGTTGCATTGGGCCACAAAGGTCTCCATGTATCAACTATAAAGCCTTGGTTGTACTGTAGGTTGACTTTGCTGGAAACTGTTTTCTCGTTTGTTTAGACATAAGACATCCCCTGCAAACCTCCTTTGTCATTTCAATCCTTGGCATTCCATTCACCATCTTGTCTTTGTACATAAGAGACAGAGAATGATAATTTACATGGCCCATACGTCTGTGCCACAATCTTGACATCTCATCTTGTTTAGACAGCATGCACATTTGTTTTGCAGAATTAATCACAATCTTATAAAGTCTGTTAGGAGATCGTTTTACCTTCACGAGAACCCTGTATTCCACACGTACACCCACAGTAGATCTCCCTTTATTGCAATTCTGTTTCCTTGTTCTGTCATTTGTCCCAAACTGATGATGTTGTTTCTCAGTGTTGGAATGTAATACACATCCCTTAGTGCACCTGTTTCTCCATTTTTTCATTCAAATGCTACAGTCCCCTTACCTTCAATTCGAACTGTAGATCCATCTCCAAAACTCACCGAGCCACGTACCTGCTCATCCAGTTCCATGAATTTTGACTTGAAACCAGTCATATGACTACTGGCTCCATTGTCCAAATACCATACATTGGACTCACTCTGAAGCTTTCAACAACTTTGACGGACTAATTCGTTTTTCATTCAGATGTGTGCCCTCTTTGTCATCATCTTCACATTTTGCAAGTAATAAAGCTGGCTCATCATCCTCAAGTCTTGTCATATTCATTTCCTCCTTCACTTCTTTGTTTCGTCTTGGCTTTTTACAATCTGCTGCAAAATGTCCAAATGCTGAACAATTGTAACACCTCAGATTACTTTTGTCTCGTCCTCCTCGAGGTCTAGAGTTTGAAAAAGACCCTTCAGAATTTCTTCTGCTAGATGGTTTTTGCCATTCTTCACGAGTTAATAGTAACTTACTGTCAACAGCTTCACGCTTTTGCCATTCCTCTTCAGTTAGCATCAACTGTCCATCATTAGATTCATTCTTACTACTTCTGCCCAATCTTTCTTCGTGGACCTTCAATGATCCCACTACCTCTTCTACTGTTATCTTTTCCAAGTCACAAAATTGTTCCAAGGTCGAAACTATTTGCAGAAACCTGGTCGGTACTGCACGAAGCATTTTCTTGACAACATAGGACTCTATTATAGGTTCCCCTAAAGGTCGTATGTTCGTCACAAGCCCGTTCAACTTTAAATAGAATTCACCTATTTGTCCATTGTCTTTCATCATCAGAGACTCAAAATCAGTTCTTAGTGTCTGAACCTTTGCTTTCTTAGCATGATATGCCCCTTGACATATCGTCTTCAGGGCTGTCCATGCCTCCTTGGCAGTCCCTTTCTCTGCAATCGAGAGAATCATCTCCTCGGGTAGACCTTGGTACAATATAGCCAGAGCTATCTTGTCCACCTTATCCTCAACAACCGCCTTCGGATCTGTCTGTTCTACAGCAGTGCAAACTCCTTGTGCCTGCAAATATACCCTCATCTTTAACGCCCAAGTGGTGTAATTACTCTTGGTTAACATAGGATAGCTTAGACCTATTGAACCTCCCCCTTTGACCTTGTTGAAGTCCATCGCAACGCTTCTCGCCGTTCACAAAGTGTTTCCTATGCTCTGATACCAAAATATTATTAATACATATATCAACTATATAGTTTGTAACAGAGAAAGAAGAAAACTTGGCTTTGAAAGCATTACTTGTTTATTCAATGAAAGGAAAGATATAGTAAACCCTACAACTGAAAATGCTGAAAACCAGGACAATAGCATATCTGCTATCCCTGCAATGACTGAATTAAAACAAACATAGATGAGATAACAACTACATTATTCAAAACATAAGCAAAGCCCAACAGAAATAAAAGCCCAACTCAAGATTAACCCAACAGTTATTCAGTAGGACCTCATCACCATTGAAGCTAAATCAAGATTTAAATATATAAAATTAGAAAAAGTAATATAAAAATCCACAACAAAGTTTTGACCAAGAGAAAAATATACAAATAATGTATTTATTATATAACAATAATGTCATATCCATATTTATGTTTTACAAACAATATTTATTAAAACAATTTATCATTTAAAAATTTAAAGTGTATCTCATTTGCAAAATTATAGCATTTCTCAGTTACAAGTTGAACTCGGAAGAATCACATGACCTCAAAATGACTTGAATAGTATAGGAAGAAGCCAACGTAATCGGATACTTCGAACTTTTAGTTGGAGTTAGCGCCTGGTAATAAATTATACTCTACTTTCAGCTTCACTATTTTTCATGAAAAAATTTGTGATTTAAAACTCGAATTTTGGGTCTCTGGTCAGAAGTTTCTTTAGAATTAAAATGAACTGAAAATATACAAATACAAGATATCATGTTTTATTAATATCCCCAACATTGTTCAATCTACTGCATTAGTTAAAGCATTTGATGTAGTCGACAAAAAAATAAAAATATTTAGTGCTAATCTTTAATGGTTGTCCTAGATTTGACTTGTCACAAATTTTTACCCATACTTAAACTTAAACACCTAAATTATATAATCTTCTAGAAAGAGAAAAGATTGTGTACCATTGCTAACTCTTTCTTCTTTAGTCTTTGAGGAGCCTCTTCAATAAAGCGTTGCATTAAAAGAAGGATGAAGAGGCCACAATCATTCTCATATTATTGTTGTAAAACCTAGCAAATGGGTGATTACACTCTAATTCACCAACTGCACTGCAACAGATATCTGGTGCGAAACCGCGAAACCATCTAAGAATGAAGATCAAAGCGTCAGATGCAAGAATTTAGGGAACACTGGACGAAAAATAATTAATTTATATCATTGCACAACTGATAACTGAAACCCTGGATAGTTATATAAAATTTTACCTTTATTGACTTCGGGCCAATCTTGGAAAGCACATTCTCTTAAGAGAACTTCCGGCCAATCATGGGAAGCAAGAGATGCAATGGTAGAGTGTAAGCAAATTGCAACAAAATATACCTACACATGTAATCCATTGAAATCCAAATAAATTGTTAAAATAAGAATCAAAACAAATTACCGAATTAATTTGAACAAATCACCGAAATTTCATAAAGATTTATAACGATTTGGTGACATTGTTTGGTTTTCACCTTGATTATTTCAAGTCTATATCTCATTTAAGATAAATCCTATTTCTACCAACTACACACTTAGTTAAATTACCATACCTACCGATAGTGTACTTTCAATTTTGTTCCTTCTGTCGCTAATTCATCATGATGTATTTAGAACAACCCCTGAGAATATCCTTGATAATATATGCTGTAAAATAATTAAAAAAATCTATGAAACAAATAATATCAACAATTTATATTGCTACAAACAAAATTGAAAGCTATAAAACTGACTTTGTGATATAAATATGTGCTCAATTGTATAAATTAAAATGAACCTCAAACTATTTTTTTTTCATCATTTAATTCACCATCTCAGGTATGGAGCTAGAGTATGCCGAGCATACGCGCTCGCTCACCCTGGATTCTAGATTGTTAGGAATTTTTTTTTAAAAATAGTTCAAGAGCAGCTAACTTCTCTCTGGCAGTATATATGTGGATCCTTTTTCACTAAAGCACTTTGCCCTGAGTTTTTTATGTTTAATATGTTTACTATTTTTATACTTGATTATTTACTTTATACTAACTATTATTGAAAAATGAGGATAAATTTGATTTCCAAATATCAAAATACCTAAAAGTTACCGATTTTTTCCCTCAACAACGAAAAAATTTCCATTTTTTTATCAACTAGCTTTTAGTTTGGTATTCAAATTTCTACTGTGAGTACTACGTACTAAACACTACAAGAAAAATGCTCATTTCTGATCGTCACATTTCTGACCAACACAAAGTGGTCAGAAATGATAAGTCATAACCGATCGACAAAACCGACCACCATTTTCGGTCGTAAATAAGTACATAACCGACCATTTTTGGTCGTTAATGAAGTGATTGGGATCCAATAGCCACGTCATCATCAAAACTGACCAACTCATTACCAACCAATGAAATCAAAACCGACCAACCGTCAAGAAAAGAGGGGGCCACGTCCACGTCACTATCCTTTCTGACCAACTTATAACCGACCATGTGTGCCAAAACCGACCGAATCACCTAATTACATAAACGACCACCATTTTCGGTCGTAAATAATTACATAACCGACCATTTTTGGTCGTTAATGAAGTGATTAGGATCCAATAGCCACGTCACCGTCAAAACCGACCAACTCATTACCAACCAAGGAAGTCAAAACCGACCAAACATCAAGGACAGAGGGGGCCACGTCCACGTTACTGCCATTTCTGACCAACTCATAACCGTCCATGTGTGCCAAAATTGACCGAATCGTCTAAAAAGGTTGGTCAAGACAACTCATTTCCGACCGATATTGGTCGGAAATAACTCTGCTACTTTTTGAGATGATACTTTTTAAGATGCATAGCAACATCATCTTTAACTTCCTATTTTTTAGAATGGTTATTAAAACTTGAAGAAAACAAAGAACGGATAAATAAAGATAAGGTAATGGTAATGAATATAACTTGCTATTATATAAAAATTATGATGAAATATTATATTTTATATGTGTATTGAGTGATTTATTTCAATTTTGTAGATTGCATAAAAGAAGTTGAAGGTGAAGGTGAAGTTGAAGGTGAAGGTGAAGGTGATAAGGTACTCATTCTTTGTTGTGTTAGTATTTGTTTATCTACATCATTGTGTATTTGCATTTAATTGAATATATATTAATAATGAGATATATAAGATGAGTTTAGAGAAATTAATGTTCATATATGTAAAATGTGTTAAGAAAATATATTTGTTTGTATGTAGATGTCGACCAATTATCGTAGTTGAATGAATCGTCGATTAGAAAGTAATCGCATAACACTTACTCCGGAGTATAAATTGGGTGTTGAGACATTTCTAAAATTTTCAATGGAAAATAAAGGTGTGGTCGAAGGTTTGTTGAAATGTCCTTGCGTTAATTGTAAAAATGGAAGTTGGGAGACTATTGAAAACGTTAGATATCATTTGATAGCTAATGGAATTTATGTGGGTTACAAAGTTTGGACTTCTCATGGTGAGTCATTAACAAAACGGCAAAATCGAACATCACGTCTAGTATAAAGAGAGGTCGAACCACCGGTAGATATGGATGCGTTGTTAAGAGATGTTGGAGCCCAAATTTTTAGTGATGCCTTTGATGCTAATGGTAATACTAGTAATGCTAGTACTAGTAGAGTAGAAGAGCCTTCTAATGCGAATGCATCCGAATTTTACAAGGAAGTTAATAAGTGTGGAACACCCATTTATCCGGGAAATACTAAGTACACAAAATTATCTTTCTCTATGAGATTGTTGCACTTTAAAAGTGCATCGTATTGTAGTGAGAAGTCATTTAATTTGTCACTTAAGATTATTGGTGATGTTCTTCCATCAAAACCCACATTACCATTTAGCTACTATGAGGTGAAGAAAATGATGAAGGAATTGAAGTTATCATATCACAAAATTGATGCATGTGAAAATAATTGTATGTTGTACTATGGGGAGGATAAAGATAAAACAATTTGTAATCATTGTAAAAAGGATCGTTATAAAGAAGCACTTGGAAAAAAGAGTACAACCATTCCAAACAAGATTTTAAGACATTTTCCTCTTATAAGTCGTCTACAACTATTGTTTATGTCTGAATGATTGGAAAAAATTTGACATGCAACACCCTTCTTTTGCTAAGGAGTTTAGAAATGTACGACTTGGACTTTCAACGGATGGTTTTAACCCCTTTGATAATTCCGGTAATAAAGTATACACGGTATGGCCGGTTGTAATTGTGGTTTACAATCTTCCACCTTCGATGTCCATGAAGAGACCTTACATGTTTTTGACTCTCTTAATTCCCGGTCCCGATAATACAAGAAAAGATCTAAATGTATTTCTTCGACCACTTATGGATGAGTTAAAAATTTTGTGGCATAGTGGAGTTGAAACATTTGATCAATCACAAAAAAAAAAAAAGTTCACATGAGGGCCGCATTTATGTGGACTATTAGTGATTTTCTCGCTTTAGCCCAACTTAAAGGATGGTCAACAAAAGGTAAGAAGGGATGCCCCGTTTGTCTTGGAAGTGTGAATGGTTTCCAACTTAAAAATTGTGGAAAGGCTTGTTGGTATGGTACTAATCTGATTTTTTTGGATGAAAATGATTCTTTGCGAAAGAAAGGGTCTAAATTTGCAAATACGGAGCGGTCCATTTTTAGAGGTAGAATGAGCGGTGAGTATGAAATCTCTACATTTGAGAATTTACAATTTCCTTCACCCGGAAAATTGACCCAATACCGAGCTTTGGGTTATGGAAAAGAACACAATTGGACGAACAAACCATTTTTTTATGAAATTGAATATTGGAAGTCACTTGGTATGCGTCACTGTATTGATGTGATGCATACCGAAAAAAATGTGTTCGAAAATGTATTTTTCATAATTGTGATGACCGTTTTAAGTCAAAAGATCACAATAAATCTAGGAAAGATTGTGAGGAGCTTGGTGCGATGCCCGGTTATGGAATGTTGATGGTGTGAAGCTGATAAGTGGATTTATATCCACTTGGATCGCTTAAATTCGGCTTAAATTGATTGTCTTGGACTCAAGTTTATTGTAGTTTTGATGTGTTTTTCTTAGTTGTGCAGATTTGCAAGAATTTCGATTATGGTTGATGCTTCTATCGTGTTTGGAGGATTAATTGATTAAAATTCGGATTTTCCGGGAAGGTTGCGCAGTCTACACTGTTTTGGCAATATCTGGAGTTCTATAAGTCCGTTTGAGGCTCGTAAGCTGTCCATGCGAAGCCTGGAAGATTTTCTACAACTTAGGACAGGATTCGTGCGTGCAAACTGCGTGTGGTGAGAGCAATCTGTGCGACAAGCAGACTGATGGGAGCAGAGAATTTACTGTTTTGCCCTTTTCAAGTTCTAATTGTATTTTGGGCAGTTTTTGGTACCTAAATCGAATTCTAATTGTAATGGAAGGCAATTTCTTGCTGGGCAAGACTTGGAGTGCCTATAAACACATCCAACCCCTTGTAAATTAGAGAATCAGGAATTAGATAATTATATACCTTGTACATAATATAGCTTAGATCTGCAAGGGAGAAAAGGAGAGAAGGATTCAACGCTCGTGACAAGCAACGGATCTAGATCTACCTCATCTTTTGTATCATAGATTTGTTTTCTTAACTCTTGTTTTATTAATATTATTACTTCCTTCCATATCTTGTTTGTTATCATGGTTTCACTTGATCCCGTGATGACGAGAGGTTCAATTATGAACTAATCGTTGTCATGGGATTCTAACGGATTTATTTATGGAGCTTAGTATCTTGAAGCTTTAAAGATCTGTGTGTGATGTATATTTGATATCCTTGTATGGTTGTGCTTAATTGTTAGATGCGTAACTAACATCTAATTTGTTAATCTCTTGTGAAGTGAAAGTGGATCTTGAGATTTAGAACTTTCCATGCTAGCATAGGTTCATGATTGTTATCAACATGATTCGTAGTATGAGATGAGAATACTTATATTGCCCTGTGTGATCTTTATGGATAACTTGTTCTTCAACCGTTATGTTTTCAAATTCTATAGACATATAGGGTCTAAGCATAATTGGTGTCTATTCATCTTCTATCTCTTTTGTGGATGTATGTTTAGTTTGGTATACGTATACTGAGAGGTAGCGTGTACTTGTTTCGTGTTGTCTGATCAGATATCATAACCATTGCACATAATGATTAAAGGCGTCAGATCTAAGCGAAGTATTTAATGAAGTTAGGATTCCATGTTTTTCTCGCATATAAGTAGTTAGTAATTTTTAGTTTGTTAATTTGTATCTTAGTTAATTATAGTTAGTAAAAAACTTAATATTGTTAAGTGTCTTAGCAGTGCATAATAACCATACATTATTGCATAGGTACAAAACTGAATTGAAACCTAAGATCTCTGTGGGAACGAACTTGACTTCTATCTGTATTACTTGTGACCACGTACGCTTGCGTGATTTTGTGTTAACAGAAGCCTAAATTACGTTTCACAATAACTAGACCCCAACTTCGACTTTTATGCAATTGGGTAACATCGTTGGATCTTCCCGACGGGTGTTGCTCAAATCTATCCCGGTGTGTCAAAATGGTTATTCTTAAATTTCATGGGTTGAAATCACATGATTGTCACATTTTTATGCAAAAGTTGATGAGCATTGCATTTCGTGAGCTTTTGCCTCGTGATATTTTGGAAGACCTAGCCGCACTTTTAAATTATTTTTTAGACATTTACTCGACAATCTTAGTACGTAGTGATCTTTAACAAATGGAGAAATCCTTAGTAAAGGCACTTTGTGTGCGAGAAACAATATTTCCCCCAAGTTTTTTTGATATAATGGAACACTTGGTTTTACACTTGGCCGAAGAATGTCGATTCGAGGGACCCGTTCAATATCGATGGATGTATCCTTTTGAACGATTGTTGAAATTTATGAAAGATAAGATCAAGAATAAGGCACGGGTGGAGGGTTCGATTACGGAACAATATATTGAGGGAGAAACAGTCAACTTTTGTTCATTTTACTTTAAATCTAGTGTGGACACGGTTCATAAAACTGTGCGTCGAAACGAAGTTGTGGTTGAAAAACAAGATGATAAACAAGATGATAGTATTTTGGAAGTTTTTAGATATCCAATTGAATCTCCGGAGAAACATGGTGTTCGATACTTAGACGACGAAGAACACTTCATTGCGGAATATTATGTACTTTTGAACATGTCGGAGGTTCAACCATATATTCGGTATGTTTATTTGTGATAATAATTTTAATTGTTAATTTCAAATATTAGGTTGTAATTGTTCCCCCTTATGTGTAGGGAATACGCATCTTACACATGTGCAACACCCGAACAATTAGAATCACTTCTTAAGACACACTTCAAAACTTGGTTTAAGAAAAAGGTAATCGATTTTAACATGCAAATACATTAATAATATTGATTTATATTTGTGCCTTGATCTAATTTTTTGCTTATTTTTAGATTGAAAAAGATGTTAAAATATATCCACGACTCAAAGATCTACTTCAGGGACCGGCTCGCACCGTATTCACTTTTGAAGATTGTAAAGTTAATGGGTACAAGTTTTATTGCAAAAGAAGTCCGGTGTTCTCGTTAAAGGTACCTCTCACGCAAACATCCTTGAAAATTATTATGGTCAATTAGAAGAAATTGTAAGACTCGTTTATAGAGGAGGAAATCATGTGTATTTGTTTAAGTGTAATTGGTTTGATTCCGCGGGAAGTGGGGTACGCGTTGACAAAAATCGAGTTGTTACCATTGACATAAAATCAAGATTAAGGTCAAATGAGGTATTTGTTTTAGCGAGTCAAGTGTACTATGCACCTAGTGTATTAAACCCCCGTAGTAACTTAAATACGGTTGTTTCAATAAAAAAAAACTCATCTTGATGAATCAACTACACTTTCCACCGAAAATCCTTGCCAAGAAGATATTTCAAATGCATCAACATCATTTTCATTATTCGTTGAATTTGCACAATATGAGCCAATTCCTAGAATTCGATCTGAAGATCATGATAATGATGAAAATGGTGGTGAGAATAATGATGATGATGACAATAATCAAGAATTTGATGAGGTAGACGAAGAAGAGGACGCGGAAGAGGACGAGGAAGAAGACGAGAAGAGGACGATGAAGGTTTTGAAGATATTGAATAATATTTAAGAAGAAGATACTTTTTAAAATGTAATGTCGTAATGATTCTTATTAGTTTGTTGGGAGATTATTTTAAGATAGTTATTAATTTGTTTGAATATTGTTATGAGATTGGTGTGTTATTGTTATGAGATTGGCATATGCTTGTTATGAGATTGATATATGATAATTATGAGTTTGCAATATAATGGATGTGACAATTACTAAAAAAATGAACCATTTAAATTTCCAGAAAACCGACCGAAAATAACATTTCCTACCATTTTTGACCATTGGCTCCCAGAAAACCGACCAACTCAAAGTCAAAACCGACCATATGCATACACTAAAACCGACCAAATTCATAAAAGGACGATCGGTAATAGGTTGGTCAGTAATAGGTTTTTGCAATCCCCATCCCGGAGCTACTGATATAAAACCGACCAAATATTATTTCCGACCGACTAAAGCCATTTCCGACCAAATTATTTTATTTTTAGTCAAAGTACCGATTGACCGTTAAATTACCAAACCAAATTAATTTATTTTTTCTGAAATTTTAGCAGTAACGTTAAAAAGGATGGATCTTGACCTCCGTACGGTTGGGTCATCGAGAAATACTTTTAAAAAAATCGAAACACTAAATCCTGACGAAACCCTGTTTAGGGGTTCTAGTCAAAGTACCGGTTGACCGTTAAATTACCAAACCAAATTAATTTATTTTTTTCTAAAATTTTGGCAATAACATTAAAAATGATGGATCTTGACCTCCGTATGGTTTGGTTGTCAAGAAATACTTTTAAAAAAATTGAAAAACTAAACCCTGACGAAACCCTGTTTAGGGGCTCTAGTCAAAGTACCGGTTGACCGTTAAATTACCAAACAAAATTAATTTTTTTTTTTTTTTGAAATTTTAGCAATAACATTAAAAAGGATGGATCTTGACCTCCGTACGGTTGGGTCATCGAGAAATACTTTTAAAAAAATCGAAACACTAAACCCTGACGAAACCCTGTTTAAGGGTTCTAGTCAAAGTGACTGTTAAATTACCAAACCAAATTAATTTATTTTTTTCTAAAATTTTGGCACTAACATTAAAAATGATGGATCTTGACCTCCTTATGGTTTGGTCGTCGAGAAATACTTTTAAAAAAATCGAAACACTAAACCATGACGAAACCCTGTTTAGGGGTTCTAGTCAAAGTACCGGTTAACCATTAAATTACCAAACCAAATTAATTTATTTTTTTCTAAAATTTTAGCAATAACATTAAAAAGGATGGATCTTGACCTCCGTACGATTGGGTCATCGAGAAATACTTTTAAAAAAATTGAAAAACTAAACCCTGACGAAACACTGTTTAGGGGTTCTAGTCAAAGTACTAGTTGACCGTTAAATTACCAAACCAAATTAATTTATTTTTTTCTAAAATTTTGTTAATAACATTAAAAATGATGGATCTTGACCTCCGTATGGTTTGGTCGTCAAGAAATACTTTTAAAAAAATCGAAACACTAAACCCTAATAAAACCCTGTTTAGTTAAAAACTAAAATGATGCATTGAATAATTTTTTAAAATGATTTCTTCGACGATCCAACCATACGGATGTTAATAAGCACTCAATCTAGTGTTGGGAAAACATAATCAAAAAAATAAAAAGTCGGGCTGTATGAGATTTTAGCAAAAACGTAGTAAAAATGCTAATTCTTATAACGGGGCACGTACCAGATTCACTGAATAATTTTTTTAAATGATTTCTTCGATTATCCAACCATACGGATGTCAATAAACACTCATTCTAGTGTTGGAAACAAATAATCAAAAAATAAAAAGGTCGGGTTGTGCAAGATTTTGACAAAAACGTAGTAAAAGTGTTGCTTCCTATAATGGGGCAAGTGCCAGATTAACTGAATACATTTTTTAAACGATTTCTTCGAGAATACAACCGTACGGATGTTAATAAACACTCATTATAGTGTTGGAGAAAAATAATCAAAAAATAAAAAGGTCGGGTTGTACGAAATTTTAACAAAAACGATGTAAAAATGTAAAATTAATGTATTATGATAAATAAAAAATATAAAACCATTATATCTTGGCTTTTTCATAAGTTAACAACTACGTTTTTAGGAGAGAAAAAATAAAATTAATTTATAAAGTTTTTATAAAAACCTTTTGGAAATTATTTTCAGTTGGAGATTAATATATATTATTTGTTCTTCAATTCTGTTACATTAAAATCCCCTTTTGCTAAATTTTCATATCCCGCTTTTTTTTCGTTTATGTTAAATCCCCCGCCATTCACACGACACAGTTTCCACACTCTTACATGGAGTAAGTGGGGTTTTCACTTTACTTCTTCACAATTATTGTTGTGCTAGGGGTTTGAGCGACCGACTAGTCTTTAGTTGCTTTGAATCCCCATAATCAACTACTCTTTAGTCTTTACTGTTTTTTTAGGGCCAATCTCTTTAGTCTTTACTTCTGTATCCACCTTCTCTCTCTCTCATTAATACTATATGCTCATTAAATATTATATATTATCTTAATAAAATATTTGATTTCATTTCTAAAATAAAATTTGTATTTTCCTATTCTATTTTAATTACATATAAAAGTGCTTAGTTCTTATTGTATATAATTTTTAAATAATAAATTTTTTGAAAAATAACGTATAAAAATTACATCTAAAAATTAACATGCATAGCACTAGTGCTACTATACTAATACAAGAACAAGAAAGTCTCCATTAAAGAAAGTCTCCATTAAAATTATATAATTGGGATGGAGAAGGATATTGTTTAGAAAAATTATCACAAAACGAGTTGTTGTACTATAATTCTGATTTTCTTAATAAAACTATTTTAGAAGAATTTAATTATTTATACCGAGTGAGTGTAAAAACAAAAATTTGGAGTCAAAATGCATTTAAAAAAAATGGACAATTTGTATTTACAAAAATTTAATTATTAGAGGATATTGTTACTACTTCCATTTAAAAACAGATTATCAATATAAAAAAATCTTTTTTTTTTTTTTGAACTTCTGCATGGACAATTTCTTCCATGTGGCCTCTCTTTCTCTCTCGCACTCAAAATGGGAATGAGGAGTAGATTTAGGAATAAGAGCAGCTCAGAGAAATTCAAGTACAAAACTTGCACCCCAGCGCCAACCAACCTGCTCTCCCCCTCCCCTGCCCTCCCTTAATACCTAAGCAAACACCAAGAATCAAAGAAACCCCACCTTTTTTCTTACTAACAACTAGTTGTCTTGTGTACTCCCATCACTCTCTCTCTCTCCCTCCCTCCATCTTGCACATGGCGCCAAGGAAAGACAAAGGAAAGTTTAAGGCGACTACGTCCAAAGGGAGTACCAATGGGAGGGCTGGCAGGGCTAGCGGTTCAACTAGAGCTAGAGTGCGAACACCTAGTCCAACTCCATCTGGTAGTCCAGCAAGTTCACCAAGTCTTCCTCCTAGTCCGCGCAATCCAAATATTCATAGCATGACTGCAGCGGAGGAGCGTGCATGGAGGGGACGCAAGCCTAGAATAAATTCAATGGGAATGTTTGGAGAGAAGAAGCCCAGGAAACCGATTCGTATTGACATTCACGGGGGACGGTAATTTGTAAATTGATTTCATTTTTAGTCTAGTTATTCATGGTAGATACTAAATTACGTTTCATAATTATGCATGAATTGCTGCAGTATCTTTGATGACACTGCAAAAAAAACTTTGCTTGCAATAATCCGTGATCAGTGGCCAGTCGGATCGTACACCTTTACCGATATAAGTGCAAAAAACCCGGGCTGGATTAACGAAGTTGTAACTGAATTTAAGGTATGTGTATCTTCTGATAGTACACAACTCAGATATTCTGGTCTTTGGTGTTAACTCCAGGACCCTGTTTCACACAGTAGCTAATGTCATGCTTGGTTAATAACAAAAGATGAGGTTTATACTCTTAACAAGTATCAAATTCTTAACCTGAATCTGTCGGAACGTAGACGAGGGAGTGAGTTTTTAAAACCTATAAAACTCCCATGCTTGGCGAGAAAAAATTCTACATGAAACAAAAGATACAACAACTTTTTTGTATCAACTTACTTATCTGTTATCTATTACATATTTAATTTTTACATTGTTTACGTTTTAAATAAAAATAAAATAAACATATTTTTAAACTAATTTTTACATTGATTACGTTTACAAACTAGTTTTTTAAAACAAAAATATTTTAAAAATAAAAATTATATATTAGATAAAATAAAAGCATAATGCTACGTTTACATGTGTGTGTGGAAGGCTCGCAGTAACTATTAGAGAAGCGAGGTTAGTCAGCTGTATGTAAAGAAGTCTAGTTACACAGGAAATGTATAGGGGTTATTTGCATGTTTATACTTTATGACAAGATCGAGTTAGAACTTAAAAGAAAGAATATGTAAGTGTTGGTGAATGATATGGGGGAAGTCATGCATGGGCAGCTACTACTACAAGTCTACAACTACTACTACTTATAATGAATAGGAATCAAACTTTTGCTATTTGGTTGCTGCATATATGTCTTGTCCATTTATCTTGCTACCAGTTCAAAGGCTTCGGGTATCCTGGCTTTGTGCATTTGGTTCTATTTATTTCATTTCATCTGCAGTTGCATTTGCCATTTTAAAAAAAACTCATAGATTGTGCACTATGTTCTGGCTAAAATTGCGAACTTGAGCCCGTTTACATGTATTTTTTGGATGATTGGTTGTTTATCCGTTTACATGTAATTTACCCTAGCTATCATGGGTAGTAATATATTATTCAGAAGTCAATAAGTCATGTAGTGTTTTAACCTATTTTTATTATCTCTTATTGTTTTTTAGCACTTTTATAAGAATTTGAGGGGACAGAGCCGCTTCCAAGCTAAACGATCATGGAAAAGAGTGATGAACGAGGAGAAAGATCATTTGAAAAAGAAGATGGCCGAAACCGAATTGCCTGCTGAGGATTTGAGGCCCTCGTACTTCCACCCCATTTTGTGGGACCAGCTCTTAAAGTATTGGAATAGTGAGGGTCACAAGCATCGGTAAAATGTTGGAGCAAATAATCGGAAAAGAGTTCTCACCTTGCACAACGCAGGTGCAAAAGCGTTCGAGGCTGTTGAAATGGTAGAGTTACTCTTCATTTATCAGTTTATCTTTTGTGTATACATCTATTTATGTAATCTTTCATTTATTAAAAATTTGTTGAAAGCTTCTAGGAAATGACGAGGGAGAATAAGGGAAAGAAGCCGAGGCGTCTTGATTTTTAGGACCGTACACATACAACAACTGTTTCTAGGAGGGCTAATAAGGGAAAAAAGGGGGGGCAGTAGTTTACACTACGCCGGAGGCCATGATAATTGCGGTTAGTGTAAACCTGCACTTTTATTGATTTACATGCACTTGTTTTAGTTTTCGCAGATTAGGCTTGTTTTAGTGTAGATCTTTAGCATACATTGCATCTGAAAAAGGGCATGCATTTCGTTGTTGAGTAATATAGTTTGTTACAAACATTAATTCATATTGATCTCAGCAGGTCTCAAACAACACAGTAGTCTAAACCAGGGGTGATTTAGCAGTAAAATTAAGCTGATAATTCTTGTAGGGACCTGAAGTATAAATACAAATTCTGTTTATTTACAAGTATAAAATTTAACTGTTAATATACACAAATTGATTTTTTATGCATTCTCGCTATGGTGCTATTCTAGAGCGTGAACGAGCTGATCTTTCTCCCGGATCGGACCTGACTGAGCCTATACATTGGTGGTTGAAGGCAACAACCGGTAGCACTGACAAGCCGAAAAAAAATAGTATCATTGGCTTTGCTGGTGTTCATGCAAACACACTACTTCCTGATTTAGCTCATCATTTCAGGGAAGGGACTAGAGGAGGTGCAAGTTCCTCATCCTCGCCTCCTAACCGCCCCTTAAATATGCCATACCGACTGTTCGTCCAGGTTGTTCGCAATGCCGTAACTGCTGCACAAACTAACCCTGGACATTTTCAGCGACAGATGGATAATGCGGAGCTGGAAGGTCTCGCTAAGAATCTCGTTGAAGTTTCTGATCCGGAGAGCAGAGGCAACTTAAACACCGTCTTCTTTCGGGAGGTGGTCAATGTTGTCACTGATATTATGAACGATATCTGTAACAAGTATGAGGCTGAGACACAAGCGGTAAGCCACATATATAGTTATAACAGATTTATATAGTATAGGCATAAGTCTACAAGTGTGAGTTCCACAACAAAGAAACAACAAATAATTAAATTGTAGTTATAACTATACTATGTTTGTATATTTTCAGAATTGGTTGTTGTTTACAATATTTTTAGTTTGATGCATGCATATTTATTGTTTGTAGGCAATCGAGGAAGCGAATAAGGAATACACAGATGGGGAAAGTTCTGAAAATGACGAGTTGTAACACCCCCAAATCTTGGGTCCGGGATCTGGTCGTTACGGTTTCCATTTCTGTCCACAATACTTGAACTTACTTCAATCATAAAATAAATTACCTCTTTATGACCCAACACAACAATATAAAATACACCCGTTATAGTCCCAGAGATGAAATCAGCATAACAATCAAATTTTATTAATCACATTATGAGTTCTTACAATCCAAAAGAATTTCAATATAAATACATACTCTTTGCCATCCATTTGCATAAGTCATACTAACCCATATACTTGGTACTGAAAGAATGAATCTATCCTACCAATAGCTTTCTCTTCGGCTCTGGTAGTCTCATCGTCCTCGCCAGCGTTGAGTGCGCCTTGTACGAGTCATCTAGTCTAGCTGTTGTTGTGATATAATAATAAAGCAAGGGTGAGCAATAGCCCACCAACAATAATGTTTAACTGAACGATAATATATAACTGTTCAAAAGTATCTTTCAAACCATATGCCATGCATTTACGGAAATGATGCAAGTATAACATAAACGATGAAGTTACAAGGTAACTCAAATTGCATATATAGGTGGGAAAATTTGTTGTGTCAAAGATAACCAAGATCTTATCATTTATCATAAAAGAGGAACTTGCAGGAAAAATTTTACAATTCCAATTATGAATACTTTTCCAATACTGCCAACAATGATAATGTTGTAGAAAATAAATGAATTTTAATGATGAACTAATGCTGGAGTATTCACCGTGCCCGCTGTTCCAATCCTTACGATGATCACTCGCAGATTGTACAGCTCAATTTAGATTTACTACCGGTAGAAGGATGAGTTGACGGATTTACTTGTCTACCTCCCTGTTAGATCTCCCCGACTAACGGTTGGGCCAATGGGATGGACCGGTGCTACTCGGCCTCTTACACGACTCCAAGTTCGAAAAGAAGTTCTTGACTCTGAACGTAAAGTTCGTCCCCCTTTCCCCAAGTATGATACTTGTTGATAAGACTCCACAAAGTAGTCGTATCTAGTTGGAAAGGAAAATTTAACATCATTTCTCCCAAGCTGCTGCTTGTTAGAGGATACCATCTTGTTCCAATAATCTCACCCCTCGAATGATGAGAAGGTTACTCAAAGATTCAATTGGTAAACAGCAACCAAGTTGCGAGTGAAAAGAATAGTTTTACAAGATTTATGACCGGGAAGTCAACAAGATAAACAACATTTCTCAAGTAAGGTTCCCCTATAATATGGAAGTTTGAGCGAGCATTTAAATCCTTTTTATGATAGATTTAAATGAGAAAAAAAAGAGTTGGGAACCTTTCCTTGATAAAATAATCGTAAAAAGACTCCGAAATATTTTACATAATATCTGGAGGTAAAAGATAATCTCCAAATAATATAAATCATTTTGAAAAGAATTTAAAAGAATAAAATAAATATTCCAAGAATATTTATTAACTCAATACTAACTACGGAATATTATCAAATCATAAATTGCTCGTAAGTAATCCTCGAATGAAAATATAGAATTATTTACAAAATAAATCCCTCCTTAAATGAATATTCAAAATAATATTCATTAAATAATTAAACTCCAATAAATATTTAAAATAATATTCAATAAATAAGTCAAACCTTAAATGAATATTTGAAAATAATATTCATTTAATAAATAATCTTCTAAATGAATATCCAAATAATATTCATTTAGTAATCAAAACTTTAAAGGAATATTCGAAATAATATTCCTTAAGTAAATAGAACTTCCAATGAATATTTTAAAATAATATTCATCAAGTACATAAAACCTTAAATGAATTTTCGAAAGTAATATTCATTTAATAAATAAAATTCCGATGAATATCAAAATAATATTCATTAAATAATCAACTCTAAATGAATATTTGAAACTAACATTCATTTAATATCTCTCGACTAAGATAATACTCGAATAACATTCCTCAAAATAATTAATAATCTGCCGTTGTCCCTCCGGGTTTCCACGACTATCTATATCTCAAAACACCGACTCCCGGTCTATATTTAAGAATGAATATCATATGCCCTCCGCTAAGGGTCTTACCGAAACAATCCGGCTTATAACTGATAATTCGTATCTAGTCTATAAGCCAATATCAATTCAAGGAACAGGTATCATAATATAATTTGATAATAGGCATGCATACTATGGCATATGTATCAGAAACAAACAGATATACATATTATCACAACAACAGTTCCAAGGTAATGGAAACTTACCTGGTAATCGGGTATGGGTAGAGATAGCGTATCCTGGGTCTGTTCGATGATCTATAAACAATCAGAACATTCGAGATTAACCACTTAACACCTTTTAAAAGTCTAAGAATAAACTTCACTTAAGTCGAAACACGTTTTCGAATTATCTCGTTATACACCTTTTAGTGTAACTCTTTTTATCACCGATACGATCCGACATTTGTTCGTTATTAAGACATGTCATCATACCCACACTTGGTATATACTTAAGTCGTATAAGTTCTAAAGTCGATCGATTACGAACCGAGATTATACCTCGAGTTTTATCGTTCGTTTTCTAAGTTATAACCAAAGTTATACTTTTAAGGGGTTCGTTCGCATTTAACCTCGATTCAAACATTTTTATAAAATCGGAAAATGATCCGTTTGACATGTGGTTTTCTCTCATACCTTCCTTATGACCTCTAGTATTTATTTACCAAGATTCGCCACTGAATAACATGTTTTAAGAGGGTTCAATTGAAGTTACGAACTTTTATTAATTTGACCATAACTCCTAAACCGTAAGTCGGAATGTTTCGATTCTTGCGCCAAAACGATCTATGGCTGGAGATCTACAAGGACCAGTCATAATATTACCAAGGTCAGGAAATTATATTAACTGCCATGCTTGGTTTCTAAGTGTTAACAAAAATTCGGCATTACGACGGTTATAAACTAACGATTTCCAAAATTAATATCATGATCTAAACATCAATCAACAACCAATATACCAAGATCTCATGATCATCATCTAAACTAAGCCATAATCTTCCAAGGACAAGTCATATCTATCAAAGTTTGATTATGGCCAAAACAACAACAACAATCAACTCCAAATACATGGATCTATACATACTAACATCTCCTCATCTTATAATCATCAAAACATCCATTAAAACTCAAAACAAAAACTAGGGTTCTTGAAGTTTATACCTTCCTTGGAGTGTGTATGCACTTAGTAAGCCTTGTCTAGTCCTTAGATTACCTTAACAAAGCTTGGATCATCAAAACAAAACAAGAAATCAAAGTTAGTCTCTTGAAATCACTATTCACCCTAGGCTTGGATGATTTATTTGAAAATGGAAAACATGGAGTTTGAAGCCAAGATTTCTAGGGTATCACTTTTATGAATTATAGGACTTACCATAAAAATTTGGAGATCAAACAATGATGGGAGCTTGGACTTTGATCTTGGAATTAAGAAAAATTCGAATGGAGCATGGATGGAGAGAAAAATGTGTTCTTGCTTGGTTGCTTCTTGAATAATAATGCATAAAGTGATGTTTTAGGATAATATCTCATCCAAGGTTGCTTTATTAAAGGTGTGATGTCATGGATGATGCCTTTGGAGGGACAACTGTTGTTGTTTAAGTGGTAAGATGAGAAAGAGATGTTAAGTACTAGTTTCATCTCTAAGTATGCTAGTTGCATGAGTCATCACTTGGTTTGCTAGATATTTTGCACCACTACATGCATGTATCTTGATTCCCTGCTTGTTTCTTTGCCCGGTTATTGCTCAATTCTTTGATCGTTCGGAGGAATAACTCATTCGTTTCTAGTTAGGGTTTTACCAAAATCCGTCTTAATATTTATACTATCATCCTCCATTCTCTTTAATAATTATTGAACCTATTTTCCTTAAATCCCTTCAATAATTCCTTAAGTCTTTCAGTGTCCAGGGAAATCTCGGGGAAAATAAAAGTGCTATTTTTCAGAATCCGATAGCTTTTACATACACTCTTTTTCCCCCCTGGATCACTAATACGAACTCAGAATTTCGTACCGGGTACTTCTATATAGCGTTGTCTAATAATATTCCTACGTCCACCAAAATCACTATTCACCACTTATTCTTTTAGGGTTATATAGATGTCCCCGTTCTCTTCCGATCGTTCCTTAACCCTTTTTCGGAACCACTGGACTGATAACAGATATCGATTTGGATGACATAAGAATAACCTTCCCCCTTGGAATTATCAAATCTTAATTTCCTAGGAGATAGATAAATCTTATCTAGATTGTCAACCAATACCATTCTTCATGACATATAAGTGTTTGAATCCATATCCATTCCATTCATTCATTAGAACTGGTGACCTTGTTGTCGGAATCATTGTTCCTCATTTAATCAATACTTAATAAAAAGTTTTAATTCTACCGAAAATTTGGGTTCTTACAGTCTCCCCTCCTTATAAGGATTCCGTCCCGGAATCAGGTAGAAAACAAGAGTCGTTTATATGTCGTTTCACCTTTCAACTTCCCGGTCGATTCTTAGTCGTTCCCCTCTTTCTCAGCACATCTACTGGTGCTACTACGTACTTTATCCTTTTTCCATCAACTTGCTACTTTTTGTACAACACATTATCCGGGTTATTCGCTTACTCATTCTTATACTATTATCCTTATTGATATCCGTAGTGGCTTTGGTATCACTATCGTGCTGCGAATTAGGAGACAACCTTACTCGCACTATGCATTTCCTGATTGCTTTAATCTTCGCAATCTCGATCAATATAGAGAAGTGGAAAGATTTATTGAGAGATCACTATGATCAATTGAACATTTGTTATATTGCATAGCTAGTACAGAAGGGGGCCAGCCTTTAGTACTTGACAAGCAATTAAACAAGTTATGGTATTCCACTTACACTTCTATCACATAGACAGATAGTCACGTAGCAGTACCTCCTCTCCTTAAAGGGTTGTTCTTCTCAATTCATAAAGAAGATGAATAAGAGAGAAGAAAAGAAAAGAGTTCTCAAGGATTATAGAAAGTTTTCATGATTGTAAAATATCATACTCAGAATTTACCTCTGAACTATAAAGGTTTATCAAAGAAGAAAATATTCATGATTATATCCAATACTATTTGATCGCAATCTCATGTGTCAACATATCTTGCTGCTTTGTCCACTATTCTATGGACCTATACTCAGGTTCAACCTTAGCACACTTACTTTTGGAAAATCTTTGAACCTCTCAGGTTAAATCTTAGTTTCTCGCTTGACATCATTGTTACTGACATTCCATGTCACGCTACTAACTCTATCATATTCACAATACTAACACTGTCAGGTTGTTATCCTGAGAATTCATCAGAAAACCCATTTATTAATCCATTCATAACATTCCTTGCTTCACATTCCATAGTTGCTTTCCCAGTCTTTTCTTTATCAATCACATCCTTCTTATTATCTGATTCTTATTTACTTCTGTTATTTACTTCCATCTTCATCTCTTTATTGAGACATCTTTTTCACTTGGCACCTCCTTATTGGTATCCCGTCACATTTACTCTATAATCATCACATTATTCTAATTTAAACCCTCCGAAATGAATCTGGCCGATTTCTTTAACTTAGATCCAATATAATCTTCTTCTGCCAAACTTGTTTCTCATCACTTGTTCTTTTCTACCCTTAATTTTCCACAGGTTGTTCTTCGTAAGTCAGACCAGGTCGTATACCTACCTGCTCGTACTCTTATCATCTATCGAGCATCTGCATTTGCCACATGAAACACGTTACGATCATACTATAAGTTTTGGGGGTAGAGCTGGCTCGAATGCCATCTTCCGAACACTTTAAAACTCTCAGGTGGCCCAATAAGTCTCGGGCTCAACTGCCCTTCTCTCCAAGTCTCATTAATTCTTTCTACGGGAATACATTTAGCATCATGAATCATCAACCTCATATTCTCTATCCTGTTTGCGCAGAAGTACACTAACACAAACTTGCTTGTCATTCATCAACATGCCATTTAGTTTATCAATAGCAGCACTTTCTTTATCTTTACGTTGTCATCTACTTTCTTAGAAGAATCACCATCGCTTGTTGTTTACGTAGTGCATTAATAGCTAACCCTACGGGTTTCAAATCCCTTAGGGAGACAAAGTAATCACTATTCCTTATCCATAAGGAACACTTCCTGAACTTGATGTAAATATTAAATGAAGTAGATAAAATTGTAGAAGAGTTTCAAGCATCGCAGCTAGGTCCGGTTGATGAAACTATCACTCAGGCATCTTCCATAAAAGACTGGAACTTAATGGTTCACTTCGTCAATTTTGTATCATGGTCCTGGTTTGCCTCAAAATGGGACCTTCTAAGGTGCGTAGTTTGCTTAAGATGATATCGGGAATCGAATCTTTAATTAAACTTATTATTACCGTCGATTCTTGCACAGTCATCAGAAGGAATATAAATTCCTCCACTCCGATATGACCTTCAAGGTCCTTCCAAATATCCTTCCGTTTCTTTGGTATGAACATTTGTAATTATTCCTCTATACTTAGACTGTCGGCCACCTCATTGGCCTTTCCTGATAATAATAATTTCTTGTAATCCATGTTCTCTGGATACATTCCAACTCAAATTTTTCTACCCCATTCCCATCACTGTTGGGTGAAAGCATTCTCCCTTAAGCTCTGCTGAATGAAAAAAATATATCTATCAGTCTTTTCCATAAGTCATTGCTTCCACCTTCTCGTGGGAACTTTATCAAAGTTACCCTCAATCATACCTAGGATATTTGTTCTCTTAGTTCTTTCTTGTTCTAGGATAATCTCAACCTTCTTTGGTTCCATCCATACCTCATCATGGTTTCATACATGCCTCATCCAGCATTATTGTTATTGTGTCTTACATTCTCTACCAAACTTCTATTTTGAAACTCAGTATATTAACTTTTTCCTTGTAAGGTTCCTTAGGTCATCCTCATCATTCCTCCTGCATTTTCTAGGTACAGGGTATAGCAAGACGTCATTGATCAATGCTATAATAATTCTATCTATGTCCTTTCTAGAACTCTTTTTAATAATCCTTACAGGTCATTGTTGCCTTAGCAAATCCAACTCATATCATCTGAATTCACAATGTCTTTATTAGGGTTAATGCCATCCCTTATGCATTCCCCAGGGTTTGTCTTAATTTTTGGATATCCTATCCTTAATTCAACTGCCAAGGAATTCTTGCATCCTATAATTGGCAATCAAACCATGTATCCTTAATAAGGGTCTCTTTTCAATCATTCTCATTTGATAATCGATCGGTAGCTTAATGCTAACCTCTTCTTTCAGATAGTTGTCGACCTTTTTGACCTTCCAAAGGACAACGCATGTCTATCTGCTCTCTTACAGAACTTGGTAATGGTAGCAAGGATGTTTTGGAAGATATTGGTCGAGTTCAACGTGAATCTCTTAGTATTTATCGTTCTTCGTAAAGGTACTTGTCTCAGACAAAATTTCTATAGCATACTGATCAATCTCTGACCATTTCTATACTCTCTTCATAAACCTTCATCGTTTACTTTCCTTCGTCATAATATATTCATGGTATTCATGATACCCTAACATCATACATCTCAAGTCACTATACTTCCATTTTTACTCGTAATCTTGGACAATCATATACACATGAATCACTTTAGTACGGGTCACCCCATACAAAAAAAAATCTAGTAAATTCCCAATCAAAACATGGGTTGCAAAGGGTTCAACAGAAGATTCCTACGATCTCATTAATGTTTCCTTTATATCAGAAGCCCTTGCAGTCGGTGCTTACTTAGAAGCAACCCTGCTTTGTCCTTTCATTGCTAGTCTAGTCACTTGATAATCCTTTGTGACTTGGCCTCAACTGGCCAAACTAAAATAAAAATATATGATTTTAGGGGTTGGCTAATAGCATTACTTTTCTAGCAATTGCCAGCATAGTGCCTTCTTCTTTGATACCTTTCTACCTTTCCAAAACTTTACTTCATATAAGTCTTAATCGACTACTCGGCACCGTCTCCGATCACCTTTCCTCTACTTTTATCTTTTCAACTATTCTTATCAATCCTGCGTGCCACGCAAGCTTACCATTCCTGGCATAACAGCCTTTTCATTTAAGTCAATCCCGGAATTTCTCAGTCCGGCTGGTTTCTTACTTACATTTCCTGTTTCCGTCCAATCTCAACTTCATCATTATATTTCTACAATCAATCGCGATAATCGGGGTCTATCCACCAACCCATATAGCGGCTACCTTACCCAATTCACGGGGTTCGCCCCAGTTTTTACTCTCTTCCATGACGTTCTCTGAAAATCAGAAAGACAAGGTTTGCCAAAATTTGTTGAAGTTCTTTCCAGAATCAGGGAAATTTTGGTCAATCTATCCACCTGCTGGTAATATTAAGGGGACCAGTTTCGAAACCTGAAGAATAATTCTATGAACCTCCAAGCAAGTATAACCATAAGCAGTCATTATTAACAAAATAATCGCCATCCGGTTGGAAGTTTAACCACTGGAGAGGAACCAATTATATACATCCCTTAAAAGGGAATCAACAGTTCCAAACTGAAACCTGTCACAATGTCCTGATACCTATACGTTCTGATATCCAATATTACCAAATGTTAGTCTACCTAACCACTAGTCTAAGAAGGAACATTACCGTCGGAGTTGGTTGTTCCACAAAATTGGCACTACTAAGGCCATCCAAACCAGGTGAACTGTGCTGTCCGAATGCATTCGAAAGTACTTTGTCGTGCTGCGCAAGCACACATCCTAATCCTTTATGCGAAGCGTCGTTGGAAGCACAAAGTCTCCTTCTTCCATGAGGCAACGCCAACGCTGGGTCGTCACCAATTTCATCTTTTAGCTCCAGGAAGATTTTCTCACATTTTTCTCTTTAACTGCTGATCGTATTACTTGATCCATTATAATTCCGCGTCGGAGTAAACTTAAGGTAACTACTATAATTCATTCAAAGAAAGAATTTAATATTCCTCTCAATCACATGCATCTAACATTTCTGGTTCATCATTTCACTGAGTTGAAATAACCCTATACTCAGTCTTTGACAGTAACCTCATTACGAGTTCATCTTGACTCACTGGTCTTATCTTCCGATAGATTCTGAGATCATTGTCTTGCTTACTACTTCCTTATATAATAACTTTATCCAATCATGCTGTCACTTCCCAATGTCTTTACTTTCTAACTGATTCATTCATGAAATGAACATTTCTCTGAATAAAACCACCTCATTAACCTTAATTTGGTTCAATAATTTATAACCTATGACATCTCCCTTCTCATGGCGAATTATTATTGACAATATTCATACTAATTCATTTATCAAATGATATGGCACTTACTACCTCTTTCTCAACTATTCCTAGGAACTCTGCTCCTCGTCCGATATCGATGTCTTTGATAATCATACATCCCTCTAGCACTCTCTTCGTTAATATGAAAGTCTCTAAGGATTCTCATCTATTCCCGTATAAGATCTCAAGTGATTCTTCCAATCCGTCTTACTTGCTGGTACTACATCCAGTAGTCCGGCTACGAATCCAACATGAATCTTCAGTTCTCTTGCTAATAGCTCAGTTCTTTATGCGCACTTTTCTGAGCACCATATCTTAATCATCACAGTCTTTCTGGCTTCAGCCCTCATTCCTCAAGGGTAAGCTCCTTATCCTAACAGGACTGTCCTTATCTGCTGGAACCTCTTCCGGGTCTCCAGTAGGGTACTCCATCGAATTTACCCGCTGATCTTCAGCATATAAAGCATCATCGCGCTGCTGCTCGTATGCCTCAAGGTCTATCGCCTTACTCGTCGACACGATATCGAGCTAAGTTACTATCATGATACTTAAGAGTTCCCATAAGGGTTTTATATGTCATCACTACATTAAGTAGTTCGACTTCGAACTTGGCAAGAGTTCTTATTATCTTAGTGAATTTATTGTTTTAACGTCGCCTCATCTCTGGGGTTTATAACGTACGCTCTGATACCATTTTTGTAACACCCCCAGATCCGGGGTCCGGGATCCGGTCGTTACGGTTTCCATTTCTGTCCACAATACTTGAACTTACTTCAATCATAAAATAAATTACCTCTTTATGACCCAACACAACAATATAAAACACACCCGTTATAGTCCCAGAGATGAAATCAGCGTAACAATCAAATTTTATTAATCACATTATGAGTTCTTACAATCCAAAAGAATTTCAATATAAATACATACTCTTTGCCATCAATTTGCATAAGTCATACTAGCCCATATACTTGGTACTGAAAGAATGAATCTATCCTACCAATAGCTTTCTTTTTGGCTCTGGTAGTCTTATCGTCCTCGCCAGCTTCGAGTGCGCCTTGTACGAGTCATCTGGTTTAGCTGTTGTTGTGATATAATAATAAAGCAAGGGTGAGCAATAGCCCACCAACAATAATGTTTAACTGAACGATAATATATAACAGTTCAAAAGTATCTTTCAAACCATATGCCATGCATTTACGGAAATGACCCCAGTATAACATAAACGATGAAGTTACAAGGTAACTCAAATTGCATATATAGGTGGGAATATTTGTTGTGTCAAAGATAAGCAAGATCATATCATTTATCATAAAAGAGGAACTTGCAGGAAAAATATTGCAATTCCAATTATGAATACTTTTCCAATACTGCCAACAATGATAATGTTGCAGAAAATAAATGAATTTGAATGATGAACTAATGCTGGAGTATTCACCGCGCCCGCTGTTCCAATCCTTACGATGATCAGTCGTAGATTGTACACTTAATTTAGATTTACTACCGGTAGAAGGAAGAGCTGACGGATTTACTTGTCTACCGCCCTGTTAGATCTCCCCGGCCAACGGTTGGGCCAATGGGATGGACCGGCGCTACTCGGCCTCTTACACGACTCCAAGTTCGAAAAAAAGTTCTTGACTCTGAACGTAAAGTTCGTCCCCCTTTCCCCAAGTATGATACTTGTTGATAAGACTCCACAAAGTAGTCGTATCTAGTTGGAAAGAAAAATTCAACATCATTTCTCCCAAGCTGCTGCTTGTTAAAGGATACCATCTTGTTCCAATAATCTCACCCCTTGAATTATGAGAAGGTTACTCAAAGATTCAATTGATAAACAGCAACCAAGTTGCGAGTGAAAAGAATAGTTTTACAAGATTTATGACCGGGAAGTCAACAAGATAAATAACATTTCTCAAGTAAGGTTCTCCTATAATATGGAAGTTTGAGCGAGCATTTAAATCCTTTTTAAGACAGATTTAAATGACAAAATAAAGAGTTGGGAACCTTTCCTTGATAAAATAGTCGTAAAAAGACTCTGAAGTATTTTACATAATATCTGGAGGTGAAAGATAATCTCCAAATAATATAAATCATTTTAAAAAGAATTTAAAAGAATTAAATAAATATTCCAAGAATATTTATTAACTCAATGCTAACTAAGGAATATTATTAAATCATAATATTGCTCGTAAGTAATCCTCGAATGAACATATAGAATTATTTACTAAATGAATCCCTCCTTAAATGAATATTCAAAATAATATTCATTAAATAATTAAACTCCAATAAATATTTAAAATAATATTCAATAAATAAGTCAAACCTTAAATGAATATTTGAAAATAATATTCATTTAATAAATAATCTTCTAAATGAATATCCAAATAATATTCATTTAGTAATCAAAACTTTAAAGGAATATTCAAAATAATATTCCTTAAGTAAATAGAACTTTCAATGAATATTTTAAAATAATATTCATCAAGTACATAAGACCTTAAATGAATTTTCGAAAGTAATATTCATTTAATAAATAAAATTCCAATGAATATCAAAATAATATTCATTAAATAATCAACTATAAATGAATATTCGAAACTAACATTCATTTAATATCTCTCGACTGAGATAATACTCGAATAACATTCCTCAAAATAATTAATAATCTGCCGTTGGAATCCCTCCGGGTTTCCACGACTATCTATATCTCAAAACACCGACTCCTGGTCTATATGTAAGAATGAATATCATATGCCCTTCGCTAAGGGTCTTACCGAAACAATCCGGCTTATAACTGATAATTCGTATCTAGTCTATAAGCCAATATCAATTCAGGGAACAGGTATCATAATATAATTTGACAATAGGCATGCATGCTATGGCATATGTAGCAGAAACAACTGATATACATATTATCACAACAACAGTTCCAAGGTATTGGAAACTTGCCTGGTAATCGGGTGTGGGTAGAGATAGCGTGTCCTGGGTCTGCTCGATGATCTATAAACAATCAGAACATTCGAGATTAATCACTTAACACCTTTTAAAAGTCTAAGTATAAACTTCACTTAAGTCGAAACAAGTTTTCGAATTATCTCGTTATACACCTTTTAGTGTAACTCTTTTTATCACCGATATGATTCGACATTTGTTCTTTATTAAGACATGTCATCATACCCACACTTGGTATATACTAAAGTCGTATAAGTTCTAAAGTCGATCGATTACGAACCGAGATTATACCTCGAGTTTTATCATTCGTTTTCTAAGTTATAACCAAAGTTATACTTTTAAGGGGTTCGTTCGCATTTAACCTCGATTCAAACATTTTTATAAAATCGGAAAACGATCCGTTTGACATGTGGTTTCCTCTCATACCTTCCTTATGACCTCTAGTATTTCTTTACCAAGATTTTCCATTGAATAACATGTTTTAAGAGGGTTCAATTAAAGTTACGAACTTTTACTTACGGTTCCGAACCAATTTTAGTAATTTGACCATAACTCCTAAACCGTAAGTCGGAATGTTTCGATTCTTGCGCCAAAACGATCTATGGCTCGAGATCTACAAGGACCAGTCATAATATTACCAGGGTCAGGAAATTATATTAACTTCCATGCTTGGTTTCTAAGTGTTAACAAAAATTCGGTATTACGACGGCTATAAACTAACGATTTCCAAAATTAATATCATGATCTAAACATCAATCAACAACCAATATACCAAGATCTCATGATCGTCATCTAAACTAAGCCATAATCTTCCAAGGACAAGTCATATCCATCAAAGTTTGATTATGGCCCAAACAACAACAACAATCAACTCCAAATACATGGATCTATACATACTAACATATCCTCATCTTATAATCTTCAAAACATCCATTAAAACTCAAAACAAAAACTAGGGTTCTTGAAGTTTATACTTTCCTTGGAGTGTGTATGCACTTAGTAAGCCTTGTCTAGTCCTTATATTACCTTAACAAAGCTTGGATCATCCAAACAAAACAAGAAATCAAAGTTAGTCTCTTGAAATCACTATTCACCCTAGGCTTGGATGATTTATTTGAAAATGGAACATGGAGTTTGAAGCCAAGATTTATAGGGTATCACTTTTATGAATTATAGGACTTACCATAAAAATTTGGAGATCAAACAATGGTGGGAGCTTGGACTTTGATCTTGGAATTAAGAAAAATTCGAATGGAGCATGGATGGAGAGAAAAATGTGTTCTTGCTTGGTTGCTTCTTGAATAATAATGCATAAAGTGATGTTTTAGGATAATATCTCATCCAAGGTTGCTTTATTAAAGGTGTGGTGTCATGGATCACTAGTACAGATTTGGCTTTTAGCGTCGGTCAAAATAGGCTTTTGGCGTCGGTTTTCTGGCGTAGTACATGTAGGCGACACTAAAAGTATATGTTTTTAGTGTCGGTTGATTTGGCGACGCATATCAGCTACCAAGAGCGTCGGTTGCTTAAAGAGCCGACGCATATGAATTACCAACAGCGTCGGTTGCCTAAATAACCGATGCATATTGTCATGTCAGAGGCGTCGGCCAATTAAACAACCGACGCATAAAATCTGTTATAAGCATCGCAGTGTTGAAGAACCGTGGCTTAAAGACATGTTATAGGTGACGGTTATTCCCAGAACCGTGGCTTAAAGTCATGTTATAGGCGACGGTTATTCCCATAACCGTGGCACAAAATCAATTTTTTTAAAAAAAAATATTAAAATTTAAATATTGCAATTTACCATTTATCTCCCAACAAAAACCACAATATATATAAAAGCTAGCTTGAAAGTATACATGATAGATAATCATAAATGTGATTTTATTAATAAAATCCATTAGACAACTCTACAATATTTCAACTTCCTTACATCAATTTTGCAATATATTAACTTACTGTTATGTACATCAACTAACTAAACTGCTTCCATCCACACCATTATGGGCACTGGACCATTACAAAGATAAATAAGTCTATTTTCTAAGGAAATAGACCTGTTCATGAATCTGTATTTTCTACAAAAAGTTATTGCCGATTTAGTAGAAGAGGTGCTAGCTGTCCACATCAATTTGCTGCATTTGTTACCTTGTTTACAGTCTTTTTGTCAAGAGGATACGGAATGACAACTGATTGTGATGTATTGGGCGTGTTATGAGCTCCTGGAAGTTAAAATAGTAGTGGATATTACAATAGTGATTCAAGAATGATCTCAAAGAACTACTCACTATATAAGGTGAAAATATAACTCGAAATATAAATATGCATTACCAGTTATAGTTATAGCCGCAAGAGTCATCAGAGCCATCATCACGAAGTCCTGAACAACATCTATTAGTCATATCATAAGAGTAGATGTAAAGTTAAACGCATGACATCAAAATAAAATAAACATCCACATGAAGAAGACATAGGTTTCCAATGTCTGATACAAAAAAAGAGTTTCAGTTGAAGTTCAAATGGTTGGTCATTCAAGAATAGACAAGAAAATGTTCATGATGGCTGATACAGACTTGAAATTCCACCACAGTTGGCAATAAACTCTTGCATATTTATGCACCTTAGATGATTTCAATCATCCACCATATTCAATCTATGATTTCTAGTCTATGCATTGCGTAAGGAGTATTAGTTATTTATAGTGGCGACATTTTGCAACAAGATGGTGTTTAAACCAACAAACATATTTTGATATTCAGTAAGAGAAATTTATTCATTATTAATCAGGGAGTACAGGAAACCACTTAAAAAAAGTACATAGTTCATTCAATCCTCAGCCATAGAGTGGAGTTTATTAACTTAAATAGCAGAGTCTATTAAGTTCCGAAAAAGCGTCCTGATGCTCTGATAATATCCTATTGATCAGGCCGAAGTACCTGAAGTAAGAAATGCTCTCCCAGGTTTATGGTCTGCCAAAAGTCTATAATTTCCATGAAGCTGTACAATTTAGATGGATGAACTAAATCAATAAATTCTTAGACCATATCATTTTCTATACACTAAGCCAGAAGAGATGAAGCAAAAAAATTATTATGTTATGCAGCCAGCTCCAGAAACATATATAATATCTACCAAGTTATGCAAGTGAAGACAAACCTTAGCATTCACACCATCTGGAATAATTCGATTTTCAGATTTCTACTTCAGATAATCAGTACAGGGAACTTAAATTTGGCACGACGCAAGGCCTCCTGTGCAGGGGAAACCTATACATCTCCTGATTACACGAGCAAATATGCAGACCATTGATGAGATGAAATAATGTAACCTGAGGAATATAGCTAATATAGACTATATTCGAGAAGATATAAATGGAAATAGGTTTGGCTTACTTTAGTGCCAATTCTATGTGTTGGAGACTTGGAGATGGTAATAAAAAACTGAAAGATCTCCATAGCTCTTCATCGTATCTGGATGGTCAAGCCCAAGTTCTCTCTCATTGATATCCAAAGCCTTTTGTTGGTAAATTGTTGCCTAAAGGAGAAGCATAAGAGTAAGATAACTGGATGCCTAATACAGATGTTTCATGCTGTTGAAACCAATTTAATCAAGTTCGATAAAGAATACATCAACTGGTAAATTAAACAGATTACAAATCCTGTTACATATAATACAGTTGGTAACTCGTGCACATATATATATATATATATATATATATATATATATATATATATATAGAGAGAGAGAGAGAGAGAGAGAGAGAGGGGGAGGGAGAGCTACCTTACAAACAGGAACCATGCTGATAATATCGGAACTGTTGAAGGGGTTCTGACTTTCCATATCATAGTCTCTTGGAACCAACTCTAATCCAACTTGTATAAGAATTTTTTTTAAGAAAATTAAAATATTTGTCTAGAGCGGAAAAAGATCTGGAACAATGAAAGTAAGAGGTTCAGTTGATGCCTTGTGACAAAGTCCACGGAGGATCGATATTTTTCCCAACTGCAAGAATTCATCTTTTGTTGTGTAACCAAATCTTGTGGCTAAAAATGTCCTCAACCATTGTAATTTGATATTATGATCCTCACATGAATTATGATTGTTGTCTTCTGTCTTGCAATTCCCAAGCAAAAAATTCAGGGAAGAGGCTATTTGCCATATATTATTGCAGCTTCCAGTGCCTCACTGGTGACATTTTCCTTCTCCCAGCTAACCAAATGAACGCAGAACGTAATTCATCAACACCCTTTTTCTTCATTCCAACATTATAAGTCCTAATTTTTGGATCAGGCACACCACGGCAGAATCTTGATAGTCGATATCACTGCACTATTAATATTAATAACAAAGACATATTTTTAAAAATTATATATAGTTCTAAATGAGTATAATGTAACAACCGCTAGATTTCATTAGTCAATTGCAATAGAATAATGTTTATATCACTTGACATAATCACTAATAACCTTATCTTAAAATAATCACTAATATCACTTGACTTGGATGGCTTAAAATATCACTAATAACTTGTGAAAGGAGCAAGGCAGTGGCCAAGTGAGAGCTAGAGTTCCATAAGTAGCTTAATATTTGACATAATCCAAAAGTTTTAGACATTCTAAACTATTATATGATCAACTTAAATATAAATAGTCAATTAAAAAGTACTGAATGTTTCCTCTTCAGAACATTATATCTAATATTAATGATAGAACAAAGTACAGAATATAGTAAAATCAATGTTTATTCAATTTATAAATCATTAGACTAGCTATAAGCAAGAGCATTCCCTTGGCACCTATCAGTTCATCGACTAGATAAAATATAGTAGATAAATTACCTAAACAGGATTATTAGCAGTTCTCTTGAGCTTATCAGCAGGACGTATAAATCCAAAGGACCAAAAAACTAAAATGAATGCAGCAGCAATACCACCCGCGGTGGCATAAAATGTAACAGGTGAAATGACCTTTCCAGTAACAACAATGGAAAACAAAAGGATCACAGCAGCTACAGTTGTACACACCAACTGCCCCCAAAATCCAAAACTACCCAATCTCTTAAAATACCTTGATGTATTCTCCAACCTTTTCGCAACCGCATTAACAACCTAACATCTTGAACTCAACCAAAAACTTTAAAAAAAAAAAACAATTCGGGCACAACAGAGAACTACAAGAACAGAATGTGCTCCAATTACTACCATATTCTAATTTTAATGCATATTTTAAATAGTAGATTGCTAAAGCAGTTTATATAAAATCTTTACTTCAACCTGCAAAAAAAGACTCAAGATGCTTTTATTTATATAAATCTAAAGTATCAAAATTGAGGCACAACAGAAGACTACAACAATAAAATGTGCTTCAATTACTACATGATCAAAATTAAATGCAGATTGAATTAGTACATTGCTAAGACAATTTATATGCATCTTTCCTCAAACCTTCCAAAAACAAAGTTCATATGCTTTCAATTATATTAATCTAAAGTATCGAAAATGACATATAATCATTAAAGAATTTAATCTGGTAAGTGAAAACTATTACTAATCTACATACAAACACCTGTAGTAATTAACAAGTTAACAACGAACTAAAAAAAATAACCTTAGAAAAATCAAACTAATACTTACCAGGATTTCCGAAGCCTCCTCTACAGAATCCCCATCAACCCGGATAACAGAACTTGACTCGTTATAAAACTGATAAATTAAATCGGGCTGCTGGCGAAGAACATTGTAGTACTGGGTAACGAAGTAGGAACCTACCTGCAAAATATAAACCAAAGAAAATCAATCCACTATATACACCAATACAAATCAACAAATCAAGAAATGGGCATCAAAAAGATTGAATTTTTAGATAAGTTTTTCATCAAAAAGATTCGGGGTTTTAGGCGAGAAATTGGGGGTTTTAGATATACAGATATCTATAGAAGAAAGGGATAGATATATAACCAGCAAGAAATCCCTCTTTTTGTCGATACAGAGAATCCCCTTTTGTCGATATAGAGAAGACCTAGGTTTGGTTGAGAGAGACAAGAAATCGAGCACAATAAATCAATTTCTTGTGAACTAAGCCCAAAAAATTGAACCCAATATGACTTCAATTAGTGTGAATTTCTATGACTTGGGTGGAAGAAAGCAGAGGGAGAGTTTTTGGAATATGATTTGTATGAGTTGAGGTCGCGGGAGTCTTAGAAGGTGAGTAATGTTTGAGGGTGAGGAAGGTGACTGATATGTTTTTATTTTTATTTTTTTGTAAAAAACTGATATGTTTTTACCTTTTTTTAATCAGACCTTATAGCGTCGGCATTACAAGAACCGACGCTTAAAACATGTTTATAGCATCGCATTAAAAGAACCAATGCTTAAAACATGTTTATAGTGTCGATTGAATAAAGACCGACGCTAAAAGGTCGGTTTTAGGCGTCGGTTGAGTAACGACCGACGCTAAAGGGACAGTTTTAGGTGTCGGTTGTTTATGACCGACACTTAAGGACGGTTTTAGGCGTCGGTTGAGTGAAGGCCGACGCTAAAGGGATAGTTTTAGGCGTCAGTTGTTTCATGACCGACGCAAAAGGTCAAACACAAATGACATTAAGCATCGGTTAAGCTAGCAACCGACGCATAAAGTATGTATAAGCCACGGCTCTTTATATAACCGACGCTAAAAGTGCGACGCTAAAGGATAGTTCTGTACTAGTGGATGATGCCTTTGGATGGACAAATGTTGTTGTTTAAGTGGTAAGATGAGAAAGAGATGTTAAGTACTAGTTTAATCTCTAAGTATGCTAGTTGCATGAGTCATCACTTGGTTTGCTAGATATTTTCCACCACTACATGCATGTATCTTGATTCCCTGCTTGTCTCTTTGCCCGGTTATTGCTCAATTCTTTGATCGTTCGGAGGAATAACTCATTCGTTTCTAGTTAGGGTTTTACCGGAATCCGTCTTAATATTTATACTATCATCCTCCATTCTCTTTAATAATTCTTGAACCTATTTTCCTTAAATCCCTTCAATAATTCCTTAAGTCTTTCAGTGTCCAGGGAAATCTCGGGCAAAATAAAAGTGCTGTTTTTCAGAATCCGATAGCTTTTACATACACTCTTTTTCCCCCTGGATCACTAATACGAACTCAGAATTTCGTTCCGGGTACTTCTATATAGCGTCATCTAATAATATTCCTACGTCCACCAGAATCACTATTCACCAATTATTCTTTACTTATTCTTTTAGGGTTATATAGATGTCCCGGTTCTCTTCCGATCGTTCCTTAACCCTTTTTCGGAACCACTGGACTGATAACAGATATCGATTTGGATGACATAAGAATAACCTTCCCCCTTGGAATTATCAAATTTTAATTTCCTAGGAGATAGATAATTCTTATCTAGATTGTCAACCAATAGCATTCTTCATGATATATAAGTATTTGAATCCATATCCATTCCATTCATTCATTAGAGCTGGTGACCTTGTTGTCGGAATCATTGTTCCTCATTTAATCAATAATTAATAAAAAGTTTTAATTCTACCGAAAATTTGGGTTCTTACATGAGTATTGTAGCGAAGATGGTGCTGGTCAGGAAGATGGTACAAGTGGCGAAAATGAAGACGGTGGGCATGCTGAAATGTAATCTGCTGGGATTAAGCGTATTTTTATATGTCTTTGCAGGTTTTTATTTTTATGTGAACTCATGTAATGGGATGTTGTGGTACTTTTGTTCAACCCTGGTGTGGTTCTTTTATTGTTGTATTTGGATGTTGAAAAGTTTATGGTGTTTTGTTTAGTATGGGATTGGTTTGATAAATAGCAAATCTATGATTTTGGTTTCCTAATTAGCTGGTAAATGAATTTGGTTTGGCAAGTATATTACTATTTTTGGGCAAAAATCGAGCCCAAAAAATTGACCATATTAATGTTATTACCGACCATTATCAAGAGAAAAGCAAACAAAAAATGCAGAAATCCTACCATATTTAGTAGGAGCTGGTAGGTAATAACTGGTCAAAAATAGCAAGTGGGCTCCAAATCAAAATCAAAACGTAGCGTTTATACATTACTAACCAATATATTAACGACCAAGTGTGGTAAGTTTTACCATTATTACCGGCCATTTTTTACCGACCAAGAGTGGCAGGTTACAATTATTATTACGTACTATTGTTTACTGACTACATGTGGTAGGTTTTAAGAATTATTACCGACCACCCATTACCGACTAAGGATGGTAGGTTATAACATGACGTTCCGACCATTTTTTACGGACCACGAGTGGTAGTTTATAATTATTATTACCGACTATTGTTTACTGACTACATGTGGTAGGTTTTACGAATTATTACCGACCACCCATTACCAACAAATATGGTAGGTTATAACATGACGTGGCAAGGGACACGTGGCTGCCACGTCGCCTGTGGGGCCAATCAGTAGACAATTGAAATATGAAAACTGACCATTTTTGTTGGTCGGACGACGATCGGAAATATCAATCGTAACCGACCGAGTGGTCATTTACGACCAGGGTTTAACCGACCACTTGAATTGGTCGGTTGGTGGTCGATTTTGAGCTTATTTCCGTCCGAAAAAGCTCATTTCTGACCAAATTTGATGGTCAGAAATATGCGTTTTTCTTGTAGTGTAAAGCTGTATTATTAAATTTTTTCTTATCGAATTGATCAATTTTAATTAATAATTAAAAAAATTATCATCTTACAATTTTACTATAGATTAATGTAAGTTTTTATAGTAATGTATATGTGATGGTTTGTATTATAATTATAATTAATTTGACCTTAAAAAAATTAACGAGCTAATTTGAGTGACCAGATGGAAGAAAGTGTCTTTTGGCTCACCCTGAACTTCTACCCTGGCTCCGTCACTGCACCATATTCTTCTTCGTCTGTATATAAGTTCATCATCTTCCTTCATCTAGAAATTTTATAGTTTGGATTTGATAATTTGGGGTAAATTGTACAAATAATGTAGAGGACAAAAGGGATGTAGAAATGTGATAATTTGGGATAAATTGTACAAATGATATAGACATAGGAGTAAAATGATGTAAACAAAAGGGGGTTGAGTGATAAATTTTATATGTTCTGATATGTCTAGTCTAAATAATTTTCACTCAAAACATAGGTAAGTGATACTAGCTCAGTTCCAGCCAATTGTTTACATTTTTGAGAGTGTGTCCGACACGCATTTTAAGATAAATATAAAGTATAGTTTTATAATTTATTTTTAAATTTTTCTTTTTTTAAACAAAAATATAAACATTCTACTTTTATTCAAAATCATAAAATTATAAAAATAAGTTACAGAACTATATTTTATATGCATGTTAAAATGCGTGTCCGACATTTTTTTAAAAATGTAAATAAATGGGTGGGACGGAGGGAGTAACTACGAAAGATGATGGCCAAGTGCCCTTTAATATCTTTAATTGTATATATATTGGGGTATAAATTCCAGCTTTTTGTTATTGTCCTAGATGGCTCTAGAAATGTGTTTTACAAATATACCAATAGTGCTAACTCTAGAAATCTCTAGAGATGTTACAAATATTCATAAGCGTGCAAATTAATGATATACTACAAGAAAAATGGGCTTTTCCTACCGTCAAATCGATAGGAAAAGGCCCAAAATCGGTAGAAAATGTGGCATTTCCTACTAGGAAATGGTTAAGTAGGAAATGACTTTGGTAGGAAATGATGTGGTCAACGTCGGGCCCACATGACTTTGGTAGGAAATAACTATATAGTTGAGTTTTTTTTTTTTAAACAAACAGTTGAGTTTTTTTAGTATTCTATATATATGTACAAATGTTTTTTTTCACTTTTCTCCCTTTCTAATATCACTAAATTAAAGTCGATTAAAATATAACATTATTTAATAAAATGAATTAACTGAAAATGAATGAATTGCATTGAGAAATCAAATAGAAACTCATAATAATAAAAGTTGATAAACATTGTTTTTAAGTCAACTGATAAACATTTTAAATAAGAATGACCTAAACACATCGTCAATATTTCAAAAAACATAAGAAAAATAAACAATAACTAAGTGCTCCTTGAAGACATTTCCCATATAGGAACGTAGATGTCAGTAAATATATGGACAAAAAAATTTATTTATCTAAAATATAAGTATTTCAGAAAATCTAATAAAAGGTCAGTAATTTTGAACCATTCTTTTCACAAAATGATGGATAAAAGTGTATTTTCTAGTTAGAAACTAACCTAAGAAGATAAGTAGTAAACAATCCAGTCCCATAACTACAATTTAATTCACACGTTGTTTATAGATTAATTAATTTTATAGATTTGGGTAGTGAAATTGTCCATGTTGGATTTAATTAACTTTATATTAGGTGCATAAATGTACATAATGTTCATGTTTTTTTTAATAGTAAACTCTCGATTTCCTTTTTAAAACATAACTCAAGTGTATTGAGAATTTTTTTTTAAAAAAAAAAACATCTGAGCTTATAATTTTCTTATTTTAAATAGTCAAAGATTTTTTATGATATTTTGTGTTAAACGGAAAAATATTTAAATAATAGATAAAATTCTAATATCATAACTATAATAATTATATGAAACAATTATTTATAATACAAAATAATTTTAATTAATAATTTAGTGAATTTATCTTAAATATTTTTTATTTAACAAACACCTTTGCTATATCTTAATAGTTTTCCCTTACGTAAGTATTGTTATGATTATTCTACTTAAACCGGCGAGAAGATCCTAGTAACTAGTAAGGCTATAGTATTTGTATCGACTAGATTTATGATGTTAATGTAAAAACAACTTTAGCTTAACTAATTTGGAGAATCATAGAATAAAACATGGGTGATGGTCATAAATAATCATTTTTCAACTTAAAATGCCCAAAATACTGAAATTCATAAAATTGGCCCTATTTACCGATGAGATACGGCATTTCGTGTTAAGTAACACAAGAATACGATGTTTCGTGTGTTGTATCAGCAGATATGGTGTTTCATATAAGGCAACAACGAGATACGGCGTTTGATGTACCGTATTAGGTTAAAATTTTGGTGTCCCTAGCGGGGCCGGTAAGAGTATCAGCATTGATACGGTGCTTCGTGTGAAGTATCAGCGCTGATACGGCACACGAAACGCCGTATTAGCTTCTGATACGGCACACGAAACATCGTATTAGGTACTGATACGGTACACGAAATGTCGTATTAGCCGCTGATAATTCAAACGAAACACCGTATCAGATCGGTAAATAGGGCCAAACATGCTCAAATATGATTATTTTGGTAATTTTCTCATAAAATATTGAATATTTATTAAAAATATCATTTTTTTTAAAAACAAAATTTGCGCTTAATTACTTTTTGAAAAAAATATTTTGCAAATATATCATCTTATTTACAAAAATACGATCCTAGATACAACATTGTATAGGTCGCGTTTGTTTGCATTAGTTGCAATATTATTGCAAATAAGATAATATTTTTGAAAATTATTTTTTTTTAAACAATATTTTTACAAAAAAAAAAATATGGGCTTGGATATTTATGAAAAAAATCCTAAAAATATTTTAACTTCTTTTATTTAAACAACAAGATTTTTTTGAACTAGACGGACCAATGTAGGACGGTACAAATTTATCTATTAGAATTTTTACAAGATCATGGAGGCTAATGTGTTGGAGAAATTAAGCAAATAAAATTAAAAATCCAATTTTCTCTTTAAAAGTAAGGCAAGAGTAATTTTACATAATAATTACTTTTAACTAGAGTACAATCTTAAACTAGTAAAATATATTGAAGAAAACATAGTATTTCAATTAAAAAAGATTTTGCTGAACAAAATTCTTACAATCAAATTTTATATTTATTTTTCAGTTTCAAAATAATTTAAATGGTGAACTATAATTATTATTTCTTGTCTAGAATTTAAATATTGTAAACAAATCACCAATTGCACTTGAAAATAGGCGATGTGGCAAGGCAAGCAATATAAAACCAATAAAACAATGATAGTATTATATATAATATTTTTATAAACCTAAATTACTATTATAAGAAAATGGACCAAAGTGATGGAGAAGAAAGCAAAAAAAATTATATTTCTTTACTGTTGTATAGCACTTTATTACATCTCACCTTCTTTTTTTATACGGTGAGTTCACCGCCAATGTACATCAGATCAAACTAAGTAGACTTAATAGGTAAATTTTTAGGGAAAATGAATTTTTTTATCATTGATTTATTGCTATTTTTAGAAATCTAGCATTCAACTATGATTTTTTTATTTTTTACTCAAAAATGTTATTTCCGGTTTTCTTTTAGTCACTAAACTTAAGTTCAGATTTTGTTTTACTCACTAAACTTAAGAGCATCTCCAATGGGAGAGACCCCTTAGGTAAATTTTAAAATTAATTACCATAAATAAGAATTATAAAGAATGTGTAAAAAAATTTACACTTCAATGGGACAAAATTGTTATCTATAATTATAGATAATCTCTTGATGTTGGCTATATTTGTCGAACCTCTAGAGACCTGTAAGAAGATTACACATCATCTATTACCATAATAAAATAATACATTCTATTTATAACAACTTGAAATAATAATAACATACCATTTTTAAAAAATAGCCAATCATTATAGCCAATACCATCGGAGCACAACGCCTTACAGGTTCAGTAAATTTTACATAATCAATATTTTATATCATTTTAGCCAACCAATTTAACCAACACCATTGGAGATGCTCTAAGTTCGAATATTTTTATTAGCATTATGTTAATTTATTTTACTCACTAACCTTAGGTTCGGAGTGAAAATGTCAATTGAAACTTTAATACTTAAAAATGATGCATTATAGAGGATAATTTGTTAAACTTTAATACTTGAAAATGATGTATTAAACTTTATCTTGAAAATAAATCGATTAAATTTAATAAGATAAAGTCTGCATTAAACTTTATCTTGAAAATAAATCGATAAATTTTAATAAGATAAAGTCTACACTAAATTTTATCTTGAAAATAAATCGATAAAGTCATCCTCTCTAATGATTTATCTTTACAGTTAAACCTCGATAAATGAATACGCTTAGGACCGAAAATTTTTATTCATTAATCGAGGTCAAAAATACACTATCTCTATTATGTGGAGACCAGAAAAATATATTAATTTAACACTACAAGAAATCCCGGATTTAACAACGACTTTTAGCAACGGAAAGGTTTCCGTTGCAATTTGCCGACGGATTAGCAACAATAAACAAGCCAGCACAGTTTACTACTACAAGGTAACGGATTAGCGACAAATATTTAGCAACGGCATATTTCCATCGCAAACGAAGGCGCGAAAAAATCCCGCCCTGTTCTTGTAACACAATTGTGACGGAAATCATTCTGTCAAGATTATGTTAACGGTTAAACAACGGATTTCTTGACGGATTCTAGCGACGGAATACTTCCGTAGTTATGGGAAATGCTACATTATAACTGCGACGGAATTGCAATGGAATAAATTTTGGAGCGGATTAAATTTTGGAACGAATAAATTGGCAACGGAATTTCACTAGCAACGGAATACCGTCGCTAAGGAGTTGTATGAATGAGGTCAAAATCAAAAAGATTCCATTATCAAGTTGTTGCAAGGCCGTTGCTATATTGGCAACGGTATATAAATTCCGTCGTTGAGGCCTTCCCTACGGCGTTTATTGCGACAAACATTTCCGTCGCCAATTTCCGTCGTTAATCGATATAACTACGGAAAACCAGCCATTGTCGACTGAATTTTCCGTCGCCAAAACGGGATTTCTTGTAGTGTAACAAGGTTATTTGTTTAACGAATATTCATTTATCGATATTTTACTATATCTTGAAATTCATAATAAGATAAAGTTTAATAAGATATAGGAAGATAAAATTAAAATTGAGAGGGATGTTAGAGTGAACAAGTCGATTGCAACTTTAATATTTGAAAATGATGCATTAGAGAGGAAAACTTACCACTTAATACATCATTAAGTTAGACTTTATCGATTTATTTTCAAGATAGAGTTTAGTGCAGACTTTATCTTATTAAATTTAATCGATTTATTTTCAAGATAAAGTTTAATGCATCATTTTTAAGTATTAAAGTTTAACGAATTGTCCTCTGTAATGCATTAGCTTTAAGTATTAAATCATCAATTGACTTATTCACTCCGAGCCTAAGGTTAGTGAGTAAAAAAATAAACATAATGTTATTAATCAAATTCCAGCCTAAGTTTAGTGACTCAAATAAAATCGGACCTAACATTAGTGAGTAAAAAAAATTCATACTTGAGTGATAGGTTTCTAAAAAAATTAATAGTTAAGTGACAAAAAAATCATTTTTCCTTTTTCTTACTCATGTTAATAATGTATTGGTTTTGTGACATGCTACAAGGCTATCTAAATTGGCAATCAATACTCCCTCCGTTCCTTTTTATTAGTCATTTTAGGTTTTTATTAAAATTCTTTTTATGTGTCAATTTACATTTTCAAATCATATTTAATGACTATTATTTCACTCATTACCCTTGTGTTTATACATGTGTTTTCAAATTGTTTCTAGATACATTGAATCATAAGGTTATTTAAGTAATTTTATAACATTATTAATAACATCAAAGTGTATTAATTACACTTCCTCGATTTCTACAAAATTTCTAAAACGACTAATAAAAAAGAACGGAGGGAGTAACACTTCAGTGTCTTTTTAAAACCTTGCAAGAAAAATCGGGATAAGAATTTTGATGAGGGAAAAAGACTATAATCTCTCCTTCAATAAAATGTTTAACATTTAGCTGGCGGTGTTGCAACATACCGTACCGTGGACCCCTGTTTTCACATCAAAAATCCTACTGTACACGTATCGCAAAAATTTTCTGCGATACGATATACTGCAACATACGTTTGCTATAGACCGACCCCCTTCACATTTTGACATTGTGATATAAAAAGTTCTTTAACCTTTGCAAGTCGATATTATTTTACACCTTTTCAAATATTGTTATAGGCCAAATTATCACACAAGCCTACTTATTAAACCTCATTGTCACTATTTTCATAATTGATATAATGCATGAATTAAAATCATGGACCACAAGATGGATGAATGAAACCACAAATATCACTTTAGATCCGTTCTAAGAATTTAGAAGATTCGACTGGAAGTTTAACTAGAAATGATTGAACAATATTCGTTTTCCAAGACAACATGATGAACAAGCAAGTATATCCTGTAGTATGATATTTTGGTTTCTAAGGGAATGTTCCGTAGAATTTTATATAATACGATCTATCATAAAAAATCCCAGATGATCAATTCTTTCATGTTATAGTGTAATTGATTGTGGATATCTGTTAAGTTATTGGTTATTTTAAAACTTATTGTTAGTAGTTGGACCAGGATCATATATTTATCTTAATATTTCCTCATTCGAAATGTCATTATTTAGGTCAAATAGTGGATCAAGATTGTTCGTGCCTTTTTTGTCCTAGCGTCCGATCGATCCAATTTTCAATATTAAGTGGAAATCTCGTCCCTTTTTAGGTCCACTATAGCACTTTGGGGTCACTATAGTACTTTTGGCCTACCATAGCACCATAGTATACAATTTCAATATTTTAATAAATGAGAATATTGGGATAGGAGGAATTCGAACCTGAAACCCCATATATTCAGAGCTCTAATACCATGTTAAGTTATCAGTTCTACTAAAATCTAATGTTAAAAGTTGGTCTTTCTAGTATCATATAATTATCTTAACTATATATAATTTTGAGAATAATAATAAATTTTGAGAATGGTAATATTATAAGATTCCATGATCCTAATCTATATGGTGTATAAACTAGAATAGGTCGAGTGCAATTTTTCTAAAATCTTCTTATAACCTGAGATGATTGAAAGGATTAGGACATATTCTTTTGTTCACCTCTTTGAGGTTATCTAAATAAAAACAATATTTGATTATAAAAAAAAAAGACATATTCTTTTTCATCATTACTAATAGTTTCAACATGAAACAGGCGAATATCTTTAAAACTTAAGAGGTTCCCAAGTGACTTACTAGAACACAAAGCATTAGTTATATATATTTGAGTTTCATTTGATAGAATAGAACTAGCCTTTCCCGGAACTTTCAATTAGGGATGGCAATCGGTGGGATTGAGTTTGACAAAATTAAAATCTAAACTCGATTTTGTACCAAATTCAAACTCGATCCGAACCCGAAAATTAAAATTTGAATCTGATCCAATGAATTTCGGATATACCCGAAACTCGAAATTTTTTGGATTTGGATAATATCCGAAACCCGAAATTTTAAATCCAATTTGTGAAAGCCTACAAAAATCATAATCCAACAATCCAAATCCAATTATCCAACAAAAAAATGATCAAATCAGTCAAAGTTTATAGCAAGAACCACTGAACAGGAACATTTTGCAAACATTTCAAGCAAAGTTTAGTAGTTTACAAGTAAAAATTAATTAAATTACAACTGAGAAACTTTTTAAATCTTATGGAACAAAATAAGCATCCGAACTATATTATACATAACAATTCAGCAACAGAGCTCCTTGCATCATCACCGCAACATGCAACATGACTACAGCATTAACAAAAGTATAAAGATATAATGTATTACATTGTGAAATAAATAAAAATATAAATTATATACATACATATATATATATATATATATATATTCAGGTTTTTTTCGGGTTTTGGGTTCGGGTTGGGTTCGGATCGATTTTCGGGGTTCGGGTCAGGTTTCGGATCAGTATACATAATATCCAAATCCAAATTCAAAAATTTTCGGGCTTAAAAATCATACCCAAATCCAAAAAATAGGGTTCGATAAATCCAAAATTTCGGGTTTCGAATCGGGTATCCGTCGGATCCGATTATTTTGCCATTCCTACTTCCGATCATACTAGATGTACAGAAATTGTTGATACTTCAATTTTGGTTTAATTTAACTATAAAAAATATTTTGCACAATCAACAATGTAAATATCCCCTATACTTATTGTATACATATACAAGTACATGATATTTTGATAAATGTTTAAAATATGATTTAATGTGGTACATCAATATTTTAATAATCAATAAATAATATAGTAAATTTCGATAATGCACCCGTTCATAAAATTTTATATTAGTTGATGGCAGACAACCTTTATAGTAAATGTTATTGGAGCAATTTCGTAACAACATGAAATCGGAGGTTTGCTGAAATAATAGAGCGAATTGGGATGAATGAGGCTGTTTTTAGGTGATTGGGAATTATAAAAAAGAGAGGGGCTGGATTCGGCATATGTTTAGATTTGTCTCGTGTATCGGATCCCTTTTTCCAAGATGTCTGCGTACCAATTTATATTGGATCAAGCCTACATAGTTTTTTGATTGATATTCGTTGATTGATATTGATTATTTTCTCGTTTCAGAGAGATGATAAAACTTAGACATTAAGCAATTATACATAACTAATAGAATCGTAATAATATACTAAATAATATTATAATATTAAAATATATCCAATTTTTACTCCGATTAATTCTCAATTTAATGTTAATTAATCCTTACAAGCTACTTCGCTAATCTTGTCCGATACAGTAACTGTATACATCACACAAAGTAAATTTAATAGGTAAAGTTTTTTTTATCAAGATTAACAAGGGCTTTTATATCAAACGGGCTACTGACCTCATTAAAAAGTATCAAGTAACTCCCCAGTCTCCACGGGGATTCATTTAAGCCACTAAACTAAGAAATATATCATTTGCCCCCCCTGCATTCACAAAAATAATACAATTTATGGTGGCCTAAGTGAGAATAATACAATCTATCAAAGATTGAACGTTTTTTGGCCACCATAAATTTTATCCAAGACACTTAGGTCACCATAAATTGTATTATTTTTGTGAATGCAGGGGGGAAAATGATATATTTCTTAATATAGTGGCTTAAATGAGTCCCCTGGAGATTGGGGAGCTACTTGATACTTTTTAATGAGATCAGTGACCCGTTTGATATAAAACCCGATTAACAAGGTATTGGTTTTTGTGACGAGCTCCAAGATTATCTAAATTGTCAATCAATATTATAACAGTCACTAATAATCCAACATGATATTGAAGTACAAGGAATGAGCTGGAAATGGTTTGGATTATTATACAATCATTGTAAGCAACTGTATTGCAGCCAAATTAATTTTTGATTTATAATAGGAAAGCCAAAAATCTAGGAACAAAGATAAGAAGGATATCAAGTGACAAGTGCCCTTGACCTGGGTCCGCAGGAGAATAGACCGTATAGGCTATAGCCTTGTCAATGCCTTGTCAGCATTTGTACTGCCACCTAACAATTCTTTTACTAGAGTATTTTCATTCCATTCCAATTTGTTAATCATTTACAGATATTATTAATTCGTACACACTACACCTTATATATGAATCCGTCAACAGTTGTTTTGTCCTCTTCCACCCAAAATCTACCATTAATTGTATAAAACAATAAAAAAATATGAAATTGGTAGCTACTTATTTGTTTTACATCTAGTTAATCACTTCTATTTGCAAGTTAATATTATGATAATTGCATACATCTGACTAAAAAAGTAATTAATATTTATTTAAATAATTTATCTTCACCAAAACAATATATAAAGGGTCCAATTTCTGGACAACATTTTTTTTGTCACGAATTTCTGGACAACTCTGAGATTGAAATAAAAATGTTTAATTTGTGTTATCCAGTTGCAGGTTCGGCATCTGATCTCCCTTAATCATTTTGTGCGACTATCATTACTGGTTTGAATAATTTTTTAAAATACATTGAGAAATTGTAACTTCTTAAAAATTGGAATTAACTGTTTAGGTGACACACCTACATAAACACTAAAAGTTCCTCAGAATTCGTAATATCCAGAAAATATAATATAAGATCTTATATTATATTTTAATATTAAAAAATATACAGATATTTATATGAAAGTATTTCCTTGCCTAGTTTTTGATATTTTCTCTAAATATATAAAAATCTAATTTTTTTCAATCTCCTGTTCATGGACCTGTAAGTTGAGAAGTACACATTTCTAACTTATAAATTACTTACTATAAGGAAAGAACATCACCCTTTTTACCCCATCTCAATGTACAGTTCTGAAGCTGTAAAAAATTGTGCAGTGCCACAGGTAAATTAAAATCCCATCTCTCCCTGAATCTCATCTCCCAAGTAACTCACATTCCCAAAAACAAAAAACAGAAAATAAATCAATTCAAAATACAATCTTGACAATATTCTGATATTTCTTTTCAATGACACTTTTCCCATACCAATCTTGTTTATACTCCTAGTTAGTTACATTGATACCCAAAAAGATTGCAAGAAAGTGTATTAAACATCGAAAACAAAATTTAATATATTTACATGACTTGCAGATCTTTCTGTTTTTCTCCAGCAATAGATACACCAACTTACATACATATTTTGATCAATAATCAGAGAAATTATCACGCCAACAAATAAGCATAGTAACACAGCGCCTCATGATATAAAATCTAGCTCTCTGTTCTTTTACAAGACTAGCACACTTTCTTGTGAACCCACATCTTCTATTCTCATGTTGTTTTGATTTTGATGAACAGTTGATTCTTCTTATTAGACCTGATGATGATACACTTTTTGATCCTTCTTTTCTTGATAACTTCCATTTCTCATCTAGAAAGAACTCACTTGCTGTCGCCATTGGAGTTGTACTTGTAGTTTGTGTAAGAAAAAGTACACAAATCTTTGTTGTTTGGACTTTCTTTTTGTGACAACACCAATAGAAAGCAAGTGTTACACAACAAAAGAATTTATGAAGATTCGAAAATTTTGGTACTTTTTGTTTATGCTCAAGAAGTGAAGATGATGATGATAGATGGGAGGTGATATTTATATAAAAACAGAGAGAGATATGTAGGGAGAGAGAGAGAGAGAGAGAGAGAGAGGAGATTGGTATGGCAGTGGGTATCACCTGGGCATCTTTCTTTAACTTGCAAGGTTTTGTCTATAGTTTCAATTATTAAAATAAAAATGGTTTTATATTTAGTTAAAATAAGGTATTGACGTAAGCATGGCATAGTCCAAACTCCAAAGAGTAGTGTGTGTAATAAAAAAAGATTAGTTAGGAGTACTTATTACTAGTAGAGTAATGCGGTAGGTTTTCCAAGACACTCAATGTAGGGAGTTACTTGAATTGGGAAAAGTTTAATAAATGCAAGTAATGCAAAGAAAGCAAAAAATCTCACTGATTTTGCTGCGGTGGCTGAATAATTCAGACCGTAGGGAGCTACTAGATTGAAGTAAATTCAGATTACAGGGCTATGCATTGTCACATTGATATTATAACAACAGCCTAAAAGAGGATGGGATAGACCTTTTCTTCTTCATAGGAAAAGATAATGACCGAATAAAATCCGTTAAATTAACAACTCTAATAGTATTAGTTATAGTTATTGTTAGAATAATTACTCATACATGACAGATTGACAGGTATAGTATTTAGAAAAAGGTTTAGAACAATTTTTGAAGGTCCTGATTTCTGACAATTGATTGTCAAGAATTGTTTATTTAACAATTGACTTTATGGTCGTTGGATTAATGGTCAGGATTTAAAAAAAAAAAAAAATTGTCCTGTCCGCGCATAATTTCCGCGGAACGTTACCTATCTGTGCTTATTTTCCGCGGAATGTAAAAATCCCAAAATTCTTTTCGCGTTAAAAAACCACGGAACTATTGGAAAATGTGATATACACAGTTTAACCCGAAATTAACTTGTATAACTCGTTTTCAAAACCTAAAATAGTGTGTGTGCGTGTGTGTGTGATTTTTGGTGCGATTGAAGGTGCTATTTGGCTGGTTAACGATGTTTTTTCCCATTCCCTGCTGTAATTCGAACGATGGAGGGTGGAATGAAGGATTACGAACAGAGGTATGCTAATTATAGGTTTTGAATTGTTGAATTCGAACGAATTGAATTGGGGCTTTAGGGTTAGGGTTTATGCAAATTGTGTTAATTGGGGCTTCGTATCTATTGATTTGGTTGATTTCGTGTAACACCCCCAAATCCAGGATCGTGGATCGGGTCGTTACGATCTCAATTTCCATAAATAACACTTGACTTGAGTCCACATAAATAAACAACATGCAGTGACCCCACAATAATATCCAATCACACACACACAACAGTTATAGTCCCAGAGATGAAATTGAAATAAGTCTCACATTAAAGGATTTACGAATAAAAGTTATTACAATCCAAAAGGAGTAACAACATAAGTTTAAAGCTCTTGCCGTTGATTACATTAGTCATACATATAATTAAGGCTGAAAACAAAAGCTACCAGTCTAGTCTACCTCAGCAATGGCAGCTAGCATATCAGCGGGTAGTCCTACGGGTGCGGTCACCTGCTTGCGCCAGGTGCGCCTGGTGCGAGCCATCTGACCTAGCTATTGTTATGATATAAATAATAAAGCAAGGGTGAGCAATAGCCCACCAACAATAATATATATAACAGAACAGCAAAGATATATATAACAATTTCAAGAGAAGAATCTTTGAACCCATATGCCATGCATTAACGAACATAGAGCCAGTACAATATAAAGGATGAAGTTACAAGGTAACTCGAATTATATCTTTTCGTAAGAGTATCTGCTATGCAAAGATAAGAGCCAAACATCATCACTTTTTCTTAAAAAGGGAATTGCAGGAAAAATATGCAATTCCAGTTTTGAACAATTTTCAGTCCTGCCAACACTGGTAATGTTGCAGAAAATAAATAGATTCTGGATAGTGAACCAATACTGGAGTATGTCGCGCTAGATGACAATGCCTTACGATGATCAGCCGCAGGTTGTGCATCTCAAGATTTGTTTTACTACCGGTAGAAGGAAGAACATATGGAACCATAAGAACATATGGAACCATACGCCGGATCTCCCTATCCATCTTTGGGCTTAGACGGGACTGGTGCCACTCGGACCCTACTTCTAGGATGGACTGTCCCACAGCCTCTTATACCAATTTCAATGATGGACTAACAAAAATAAAGCTGCCTCAACTTGCAGCAACAAAAAATAAATAAATAAATAAATAAATAAACAAATAAGGAAAATACCCGCTCAGACATGCGGCAACTAGCACATAAGGAAATTTACCCGCCCAGACATACGGCAACTAGCACATAAGGAAATTGACCCGCCCAGACATGCGGCAACTAGCACATAAGGAAATTTACCCGCCCAGACATGCGGCAACTAGCACATAAGGAAATTTACCACAGCCTTTTACACAAATACTCCTAGTTCGAATAAATCCATGATTCTGAAATGTAAAGTTCGTCCCCCTTTCCCCAAGTATAATACTTGTTGATAAGACTCCACGAAGTAGTCATATCTAGTTGGAAAGGAGAATTCACAGATATTTCCCAAGCTGATGCTTGTTAATGGATATTAACTTGTTCCAATAATCTTACACCTCGAATGATGAGGAAGTAACAAACATACTCAATTGGATGGTTAGCAGCCAAGCTGCGAGTGAAAAGAATAGTTTAACAAGTATATGACCGGGTAGTCAAAGAAATAACAGCTCTCAAGTAAGGTTCCCTTATATTTTAAAAGATAGATTCGAATGAAGAATGGAGTTTTGAGAACCTTCCTTGATAAAATAATAATAATATTATTAAGGCTCAGAATAGTTTACATAATATCTGAAGATCGAAGATAATATTTGAACGAAGTAATATATTTTAAAGCTTAGTAGCAAGAATTCAATGAATACTCAAAGAATATTTATTAAGTCATAATTATTGAAAGAATATTGCTCGGAATGATCCTTGAATAAATATTCATAATAAAATTCATTGAACGAATAATGAATATTCAAAGAATATTAATGCTTGTGGAAGAATAATTATCAAAGGGATATTTAGAGATAATATTTATTGAATAAACAGAAGTCCAAAAGAATGTTCGAGATGGTATTTATTTGATAAATAATGATTAATTGAATATTCAAAATTAATATTAAATAATTCGGATGAAGGTTCAAAATAATATTCGATAAATAAATCAACTATAGATGAATATTAAAGATAATATTCATCACATAGATAAAGGTCGAATGAATATTCGAAATAATATTCATTAAGTAAAATAATCTCGTATGAATATTCAAAATAATGTTCCTTAAATAAATAAAGCTCCAATGAATATTCAAAGTAATATTCATTAAATAAATATACTCAATTGAATATTCCAAATAATATTCAATAAGTAAGTAATGGAAAATATCTACTTTAATATTTTCCTTCGAAAATAACCATGATATATCCAGAAATACCGGCTCCCGGTCTACATTCGAAAAATGAGATTCGTATGCCCTTCACTAAGGGTCTTAGTAATATCTGGCTTATAATCGATATATTATTTAGCTATCTTATAAGCCAACATTAAATTAGGAACAAGTATAACAATATAACTTGAAAGTAGGCATGCATGCTATGGCATATGTATAACAGAAAACATATATATATATATATTCACAACAACAGCCTTTAAAAAGGATTTGAAACTTGCCTGGTAATCGGGTGTGGGTAGAGGTAGCGTGTCCCGGGTCAGCTCGGTGATCTATAAACAATCAGAATATTCGAGATTAATCACCTAACACTTCTTTAGAAGGTTACGTATAAACTTTACTTAAGTCGAAACACGCTTTTGAGTTATCTCGTTATGCACCATTTTGTATAACTCTTTTTATTACCGCTACGATCCGACTTTTGTTCGTTATTAAGACATGTCATTATACTTACACTTGACATATACTTAAGCCGGGTAAGTTCTAAGGTCGGTCGTTTACGAACCAAGATTATACCTCGAGTTTTATCGCCTGTTTTCTAAGTGTTTTACCAAAGTTATAACCAAATGTACTTTTAAGGGTTCGTTCGCGTTTAACCTTGATTCGAATATTTTTATAAAATCGGAAAATGATCCGTTTGACATGTGGTTTTCTCTCACACCTTCCTTTTTATCTCTAGTATTTAATTACCATGATTCGCTACTGACTTACGTATTTTACGAGGGTTCAATTTCAGTTATGAACTCTTATTTACGGTTTTGAACCCTTTTTAGTAAATCGGCCATAATTCTTAAACCGTAAGTCCGTTTCACATGATCTTTATATCAAAAAGAAGCTTATAACATAATCTATCTTATTATGGCAGAATATGAAACTGGAAAGGAAGTTATAGCTACTTTCAAACACGATTTCTTAAGGTTAACGAAATTTCGGCATTACGACGGCTATAAATCGAACGTTTCTAAATTCGTAACACCAAAACCAAGCCACACTGGGCACTATACAACTTATACACATGATTTCTCATCTCAAAATGTCCAAGAACCACTGACTTTAACATTATAATCATCATATTACTTAGATCAACTTAAACCACTAACTAATCATGCTTATAACATCACTATAAACATAACTAAGCTAAATCTACCAAGAACATGCTTAAATCTCAAAACAAGAGCTAGGGTTTCAAGTGATTACCTTCTTGAGAGTATTTACTAGCCTTAATAAGCTTGGTATGGTCCTTGAATTGCATTAAGTTAGCTTAGATCAACCATGAAATCAAGAAAAACAAGGATTAGTATATGAAGAACACTATTCACCCTCCTCTTTCATGATTTTTTTGAAAATGGAAACAAAGGATTTTGGACTTGAAATTTTTAGGAGATCACTTTTATGAAATATAGAACTCACCTTAAAAGTTTCAAGATCAAGCAAGAAGTGGAAGTAGGATTTTGATTCTTGATTTACAAGAGTAGCTGAATGGGAGCAAATGGGGAGATGGTGGTGGTTTACTTGCTTTTCTCTTGATATTATCTCATCCAATGTTGTATTATTGCTATGTCAAATAATATCAACGCCATAAAGTAGCTTTATTAAAGTTAATATGTCATGTATGATGAAATTTGATGGACATGTGTCTTGTTTTTGTGGTTGGATGAGAAAGGATTGCTAAGTACTTGGTTTGGTGCTAATTGTTCTAGTTAGTAATGTAACTAGATTGGTTACTAGATATTTCCTAATTGCACATGCATGCATCTTGCTTCCCTGCTTGATTCTTTGTCCGATTATTGCTCAATTCATTGATCGTTCGAAGGAATATCTCGAAGATTTCTAGTTAGGGTTTTACCGGAAACCATCTTAATATTTATAATACTATTCTCCATCATTCTTAATTAGGGCTGAGCAAAATCGATCCAAACCCGAAAAACAGAACCAAAATTTGTTTTTTTCAGTTCGGTTCGGTTCTAAATATTTTGAAATTCCGGTTATTTCGGTTTTCGGTTCTGGACCGAAATATATTTCGGTTCGGTCCGGTTCTTTTCAAAAAATTTCGGTTCTGGACCGAATAAACCGAAATATTTAAAACATATATTTGCATTTATATATTATAATTAACACTAGCCTTCTTGCACTGATTAGCTTTGATAAGTGCATCAATTCTGGTGATACAAAATCTCTGTATTATATTCATCTTTTCAAAATTTATATACCTGAATGCAGTGCTTGTTTTCTAGATTTTTTAGTCAAAAGGTAGTGCTTGTTGATTTTAATGATTTTTCTGTTAAGTGCCCAATTTCCCTGAAGGCTCATGCATATATTAGCAACAGTCCAAACATGTAGAGCTCTGTTGGGTTCCCATCAATCAATGTTATTTTCCTTGACATGCCATATTATAGAAAGGTGTCCAAGAGTTTAGGATGAAGGGTATGAATTTAGGAAGTAAAAAATGGCATGGATTTAGGATATAAAGGGCTAATGTGTACGAGTAACTAATATATGATATGCTTCAGTAACATTAGGCGATACAAATTGTCCCTGACATGGTTCTATGCATATGATTTGTGGAACACGAAGAGTTTGCTTGTTACCCATGTTCTGTTAGGGATTGTTAGTGAATATCATTCATAGAGTCCTTCAAAATATGAATTATAGGCTATCCTGCAATAAAAATGTTTTGGCCAGGTAAGTAGGTAAGAGTTAGAGGTTAATATATTTATAACAGCTTAAAGACAAAGTGCAGGGGTTTTTTAAATTTTGGTCCTGATTGGACCAAACCGAAATAACCGAAATATTTCGGTTCGGTTCCGGTTCGGTTCATGTGCATATTTCGGTTCGGTCCGGTTTCCAGAAAAAGTCCTTATTCGGTTTTCGGTTATTTCGGTTCGGTCCGGTTCTAGACCGAACCGACCGAATGCTCAGCCCTATTCTTAATAATCCTCGAATCCATATTCCTTAAATCCTTTTAATAATCTCTTAGGTCTTTCGGCGTCCAGGGAAATCTCGGAGAAAAAAAAGTGTCATTTTTCAGAATCCGACAGCTTTTGCATACACTCTTTTTCCCCCTGGATCACAAATACGAACTCAGAATTTCGTTTCGGATACTTCTATATAGCATCGTCTAATAATATTCCTAATTCACCAAAATCACTATTCACCACTTATTCTTTTAAGGTTATATAAATGTCCCGGTTCTCTTTCGATCGTTCCTTAACCCTTTTACGGAACCACTAGACTGATAACAGATATCGATTTGGATGACATAAGAATAACCTTCCCCCTTGGAATTATCAAATCTTAATTTCCTAGGAGATAGATAATTCTTATCTAGATTATCAACCAATAGCATTCTTCATGACATATAATTATTTGAATCCAAATCAATTCCATTCATTAGAACAATCGTTACATCGTAGCCGTAACCACTATTCACTATTACATCCATACATAATAAAAAAAAGTTTTAATTCTATCCAAAATTTAGGTTCTTACATTTCGGGTCATGTATGTATGAATTTAGGTTTGTATGTATTGATTTTTGGTTGTAAGCATAATTTCGGATTGATTTAAATTTTCGGTTGAAATTAGGGATCCATGCATACAATGTAGATGTTAATTCCAGTCCTTTGGTTGAATTATGGTTGTATACTGTCCTTTGTATGTATATTCGAACTGAATTGGAATTGGAATTGTGTCCTTTGGTTGAATTGGAATCAATTCGAATCGAATTGATTCGTTGAGTTTATACTGCAAATTCGAGTTAATTTATATTGTTTAACATATACTGTTATGTTGGATTAATTAATACTGTTATGCAGTTTCACATACTTGAATCTTGGTTGATTATGCTTTAGTTTAGATACCATAGTAACTAGAAGCATCCGAAATTAGACCACAAGCAGGCTTAGAATCAATAAAAAAATATCATATGTTGATATTGACCCCAACATCAAGAGATTACTGTTAGTATTGGTGCCCTAGAGTCAATACAATCAATTGTATTTGTGTTTGAGTGATTTTATATATTTGATATATATATTTATTATTGGCTTTATTTACTGCGAAATAAATAAAGTATAATAAATGTCCTTAGAATCTTGATACAAATTATATAGTTGCAAGTATGTGACTTGAACATGAGATTATATAATGATTGTATCATATTCTTAAATGTCCCTAGCCGAGTATTATTATTACTTAGGACAATAATAATACATTAAGGCTAGTATGTTTATTGACAAGATGACCACATCTCATTGGTCATAAGTATGTAGATACTAAAAGCAATGCATAGGTAACTGTACGAGTACAGGGTACTGGACAGACCCACCGTGAGATACATCATGGTAAATAATAATAATAATAATAATAATAATAATAATAATAATAATAATAATAATAATAATAATAATAAATGTGTCATATGTATTCTCACAATGATAATGGTGTAATGATCCTTAGACCTGAAGTCGTTATAATTCTACATGAGAATTAATATATTTTGAATTCGTCAAAAGTTATCTTTAGCCGGATAATGATAAAGGTGAATATCGGATATATTATGAATCATGTGAGAAATATGAACGATCTAGATGGGATTTAAATCTCCTGATAAAGGAGTGATATTATCGGCCTCTTGTTTGAGTGAGACTATGAAATGCATGGCCATGCTCAAATGTTGATTTGATTAAATAGTCTACTCATCGATCAAGAAAATGAAGATTAAATTATGAAGAGGATGACACATTACATGCCTCGAGTTTAATCTATAATATCATGATTTAAAGGGATTATATTACATGGAACATTAGTCATAAAAGGTTGATTGAATCGTTGATTTAATTATTGTTTAATTGGGTAGCAATAATGTGTTACTAGACGCCGCTTATTGTTTACAATTTTATTAAAGAATAAAATTGTTGCCAATTAAATAATAACCTACAGGGTCACACACAAAGAATGTTTAAAAGGGATATTAATTTATTTCATGAATTTAAATTAATAATAATTTAAATTATGATTTTAAATTAATAATAAATAATAATTCGAATTTTATAAAATTAATTAAGTGAGACTTGATTAGTTAAAGATAAAATTTGAAGATGTATTTTCTTGACTTATTTGATTAATTAAGTATGACTTAATTAATTTATTTAAATAAATAAGATTTGTTTAAATAAAAATGGCCTAATTGTTTAATGGTCCATTTTTCTTTATTTCTCTTTATAAGCCAAAGGTTGGCTAGTCTTCTTTGCACAACACAACTGAAAATTTCAGTTCATACACAACTTAGAGACAAGGGAGAAATCAAGCTCAAGCCAAGAACACATCGATTATTTATTTTTGGCTAGTACCTCGTCCCATGGCGAAATCGTTCGACGATTCAAGCAAGCATTCAAGTGTGGATACCGGTGGAGGAGTTATAATTTTAACTCTCAAGATCAACAAGCTAGGATCTCCATTTGTCATCCATTGGAAAGCTTAAACAAGGTACAATCTTGTTCTTGAGAATTTTATACCATGATCATCATTTTATACATGGATCCGGGCTTTGGAATTCGTTTTTAATTGTTATTTACGTTATTTCCATTGCGTTATTATGCCCGAATTCCAACAATGGTATCAGAGCTACATGTATAAAAGGATGATTTGGTGTTGTGTTCTTGAAAATGAATCATACATGAATTTTATGAATTTTTACCATGCTTCATTTTAACATACAAAAGATTTTATAAATTGTTATGATTGTTTGTATGATGTTATAAATTGTTATAACATGTTTTGGCTGATGTATTATATGTTAGATATGTTAATCACATCATTGGCATAATTTTAGAATTGATTAAAACTGAAAAATAAACAATCTGAACTGTTTTGGAGCTTTCTGCATTTTCTGGAAAAACTGTATGTACAGGTGTTGCGCATTTGCAGAATGCGCAACAGGTATTTATATATGGGTTGCGCATGACGGAAATGCGCATCACCCGGAGAAAGTAGGTGTTGCGCATGTACGACATGCGTATCACAGGTTTTACAGGTGGAGCGCATGTTTCACATGCGCGTCTTAGTAGTTTCAGTAGTGGGACAGAAACTGTGGCGTGCTGTGCTATGATTGATTTTTATTTAATTCTAATTATTTTAGCTTTTGCTTTAATAATTCATATAGTTGCCATGTTAGACTTATTGGTACTAATCATTAGATTCCTAATACTTTTAATGATTAAAGTTTTAATAATTGAATATTTAAATCATGGATTTAAAAATTATTATTAATTCAAAATTTTATTAATTAATTTAATTTCAAATTTTAATAATATATTTAAATTATGAATTTGAATATTATTATTAAATTCGAATTTTTGATTAATTAATTTCGATTTAATTTTTTTTTATTCGGATTAATTTTTTAATTAGTTAATTATATTAATTCGAATTTAATTAATTAAATTTGATTTATTTATTTAATTCCTTTTTAAATAATTAGGTATTTAAATTAAGGAGTTAAAATATTAATTTTTATCTATGATATGATCATGATAAAATGTCTATAATTGTTATATGAGCATGGTGCATTGGTTATGGCCTAAAGACCCGTAGAATAAATGTTTTAATTTTATTTATGGTCTGTAATAATTAAATACGCCTTGCATGTCGTTATTCTTGTAATTATTATTTCTCGAATGCAACTCGAGTTCTTTTGTAATGTATTTCAAAACGAGCTTGGAGGCAATCAATGGAGGCTTTGGAAGCAATGAAGAATTTTGTAATAATTAGTTATTACAACCATAGATTGACCTTGATCTTTTCATTAGCTCGAAAAGATCGCATAGGATCGGGCCATAACCATTGCACGTTTAATTTTGCGTAACTGCACTTTACATATGATGCATGGATATATTAGATATATGAATGGATGCATGGATGTATGGATATTTTAGAATGTATGTATTAGATACGACACATATGCCATGTTTAAACAAGATAAAATCTGTAACGATTTGAGATTTAAACAAACGATCAAGATCGTTAAATTTTTCTAAAAATCCCTTAAGAAATATTAAGTTAAATAAATGATTTCCAACAAATAACACTCATTAAATCCTAGATCATTGAGGAGTGGATTTGCCAAAGCAAGGGCTTCTCTTTTATCGTGGTGAGATGTGATCAAGTAAACAAGCTTACTTGAAATGTTATTGTTGGGTCCAACTTAAATAAGTCGTCATAATAGGATTATGAACTTATAAGCATAGAGTTTAGTGAAATCTATTAGATAGATCGGAGCAATATGTTGTTCACTAAGCTATCCAAGAGTTATATACGATATAATTGACATAACGGTCTACCTAAATAATCATATTTAAGAGGAAAGCCAAAGCTGACTTAAAATATGACGAAATATGGATCTTGGCTCACTAAGAAAAGGTTTTATGGGAACCATTTTCCGAATTGATAGTAAGGGCTATTAATTTGATAAAAATAGTGGGAGGTATATTACGAATATGCTATAAATCAACTTGAACATAATTGGTTTTACGAAACATGCAAACTAACTCATATTGTGCGCTTTTACAAAATTGTAGATAATAAATGGCAAACAACACAAACCACTTTTCGATACGATCAGTCCTAGAAAAGGAAAAGCTGACAGGGACAAACTTCCTAGATTGGTTTAGGAACTTGAGGATTGTCCTCAGGCAGGAGCGAAAGCTGTATGCCATTGAAGTTCCTCACCCAAGTCCTCTTCCTGCTGGAGCCACACGTGCCGAGCAAAATGCTTATCAGAAGCATTTGGATGACTCAACTGATGTGTCATGCCTTATGCTTGCATGCATGGCTCCTGAGATTCAAAAGCAACATGAGTTGATGAATGCTTTTGAAATAATTGAGCACCTCAAAAGCATGTTTGAGGGACAAGCTCGCCAGGAGAGATATGATACTAGCAAGGCTTTGTATGCTTGCAAACAGGGAGAGCGAGACCCGGTTGGACCACACGTTCTTAAGATGATTGGGTACATTGAACAACTAAGTACCTTGGGCTTCCCGATTGGTCCGGAGGCTCAAATAGATTTGATCTTACAATCACTTAACAAGAACTTTTCTCAATTCGTTATGAACTACAACATGAATGAGATAGATAAGACACCCACTGAATTGTTGGGCATGTTAAGAACTGCTGAAACCAACATTCAGAAGGAATCTCCTACTCCCATGCTGATGGTGAACAAAGGAGGTGCCAAGGGGAAAAGAAAGTGGAAGGGCAATAAGAAGAGGAATGTGTCCAAATCTGCTGCCAATCCTAATTTTGCTCCCAAGAAGGCTACCAAGCCCAAAGGAGGTGTCGAAAAGGGTGATTGTCACCACTGTGGTAAACCGGGACACTGGAGGAGAAACTGTCATGCATATTTGGAAGAACTTAAGAAGAAGAAGGCTGCTGGCCAGACTTCTGCTTCAGGTATTTATGTAATAGAAGTCAATTTGTCTACTTCTACATCTTGGGTATTGGATACCGGATGTGGTTCTCACATTTGTATAAATGTGCAGGAACTGCAAAGGAGTAGGACACTGGCTAAGGGAGAGGTAGACCTACGAGTTGGAAATGGAGCAAAGGTTGCTGCTTTGGCTGTAGGGACTTACCATTTATCGTTGCCCACTGGGCTTATATTAGAACTTGAAAACTGTTTGTATGTGCCTTCTATTTGTAGAAACATTATTTCTGTTTCTTGTTTGGACAAGAAAGGTTTTTCATTTACCTTTAAAGACAATGGTTGCTCTTTTGGTTTGAATGACATTACCTATGGTGTTGCACAATTATTTAACGGTTTGTATGTTCTTAATTTAGATACTCCTATCTTGAATGTAAATAACAAACGACTTAAGACTAATGACTCAAATCAAACATACCTTTGGCACTGTCGTCTAGGCCATATAAACGAGAAACGCATTTCCAAGTTACATCAAGATGGTTTCTTGGATCAGTTTGATTTTGAATCATATGATGAATGCGAGGCTTGTTTACTAGGCAAGATGACTAAAGCTCCTTTTACCGGACAGGGTAAGAGGGCCACCGTACGACTAGAACTAATACATAGCGATGTATGTGGTCCTATGAGATCGATGGCAAGGGGTGGCTATTTCTACTTCATTACGTTTACTGATGATTTCAGTAGATACGGATATGTATATCTTTTGAAGAACAAATCCGAGGCATTTGAAAAGTTCAAAGAGTATAAGGCAGAAGTAGAAAAGCAAATTGGCGAAAGCATAAAAACTCTAAGATCTGATCGAGGAGGTGAATACTTAAGCCATGAGTTTAAGAACTATTTGAGGGAGTGTGGTATTGTATCACAACTAACTCCTCCTGGAACACCACAATGGAATGGGGTTTCTGAAAGGAGGAATCGTACCTTGTTGGACATGGTGCGATCTATGATGAGTCAAGCAGATCTTCCAATTAGTTTCTGGGGTTATGCCCTGGAAACGGCTGCATATACACTAAACCGTGTTCCTACTAAAACGGTTCAACAAACTCCATATGAGATATGGACAGAAAAACGGCAAAGCATGTCCTTTATGAAAGTATGGGGATGTAAAGCATTTGTGAAACGCCTAACATCAGACAAGCTTGGACCGAAATCTGAAAAATGTAATTTTGTGGGATACCCAAAGGAAACGAAGGGTTATTCTTTCTATAGTCCCTCGGAGAACAAAGTAATTGTTGTTCGAACTGGTGTATTTTTAGAAAAAGAGCTAGTCTCTAGAAAAGACAGTGGGAGGAAAATAGATCTCGATGAAGATCGAGAACCACTTGATAACATTGAACCAGAAGGGGAGCATGAGCAAGAAATACAAGATAACATTGCTCAAGAAACACAGGTTGTTCGTAGATCTAGTAGGATTCGCCATGAGTCAAAGAGGAATTATGGATTTCTCTTAACTCAAAATGACGATGTGATGCTCATAGACCAAGATGAGCCTCTCACCTACCAAGATGCTATGAACTCACCAGACTCTGAGAGATGGCAAGAAGCCATGAATTCTGAGATGGATTCCATGTATGAAAACCAAGTATGGACTTTGGTTGATCCACCTGAAGGGGTAAAACCTATAGAGTGCAAATGGATTTTCAAGAAGAAAATCGACATGGAAGGTAAAGTACAGACCTATAAAGCTCGACTGGTTGCAAAAGGTTTCAAACAAATTCATGGTATTGACTATGATGAAACCTTTTCACCAGTAGCAATGATAAAATCCATCAGAATTTTGCTTGCAATAGCGGCTTACTATGATTACGAAATATGGCAGATGGATGTCAAAACAGCCTTCCTTAACGGGAGCCTTGAAGAGGATGTGTACATGACACAACCTGAAGGTTTTGGAAATCCAAAGGATGCCGGAAAGGTATGTAAGCTGCATAGATCCATTTATGGATTGAAGCAGGCCTCTCGGAGATGGAACATCCGGTTTGATGAAATAGTCAAAGGTTTTGGCTTTATTCAGAACGTGGATGAACCATGTGTTTACAAAAAGGTTAGTGGGAGCCATGTGGCATTCCTAGTATTATATGTCGATGATATATTATTAATAGGGAATGACATTCCTTCTCTACAGGCTGTAAAGACTTGGTTAGGACAAAGTTTTTCTATGAAAGACTTGGGCGAGGCTACCTATATATTAGGGATCAGGATCTATAGAGATAGATCAAGAAGATTAATCGGCTTAAGCCAGAGTACATATATTGATAAAATTTTGCATCGTTTTGGAATGCAAGATGCAAAAAGGGGATATGTCCCTGTATCTCATGGGATAACGATCTCAAAAGAGAATGGTCCGAAATCATTGGATGATAAGGACCGCATGAGTAAGATTCCATATGCTTCAGCAATTGGATCTATCATGTATGCAATGATATGTACTCGTCCGGATGTTTCGTATGCTTTGAGCATGACGAGCAGATACCAGTCTAATCCAGGTGAAGGTCACTGGACGGCGGTCAAGAATATTCTTAAGTACTTGAAAAGGACTAAAGATTCATTCTTGGTGTATGGAGGAGAGGAGAAGCTAACGGTAAAGGGTTACACGGATGCTAGTTTCCAGACTGACAGAGATGACTCTGTGTCTCAGTCTGGATTTGTGTTTTGCCTAAATGGAGGTGCTGTAAGCTGGAAAAGTTCGAAGCAAGACACAGTAGCTGATTCTACAATGGAATCCGAGTATATTGCGGCATGTGAAGCAGCCAAGGAGGCTGTATGGATACGGAAGTTCATTACAGTACTTGGTGTAGTTCCATCGATCGCAGATCCCATAGATCTTTACTGCGATAATAATGGAGCTATAGCACAAGCCAAGGAGCCGAGAGCTCACAGCAGAACAAAGCATATACTTCGGAGATATCACCTTATTCGAGAGATAAATGATAGAGGAGATATTCACATATGTAAAGTGCATACTGATGATAATATTGCAGACCCGCTGACTAAGGCTCTGTCGCAGCAGAAGCATGAATGTCACACTAGTAGCATGGGTATTCGATACATGAATGATTGGCTCTAGTGCAAGTGGGAGATTGTTAGTATTGGTGCCCTAGAGTCAATACAATCAATTGTATTTGTGTTTGAGTGATTTTATATATTTGATATATATATTTATTATTGGCTTTATTTACTGCGAAATAAATAAAGTATAATAAATGTCCTTAGAATCTTGATACAAATTATATAGTTGCAAGTATGTGACTTGAACATGAGATTATATAATGATTGTATCATATTCTTAAATGTCCCTAGCCGAGTATTATTATTACTTAGGACAATAATAATACATTAAGGCTAGTATGTTTATTGACAAGATGACCACATCTCATTGGTCATAAGTATGTAGATACTAAAAGCAATGCATAGGTAACTGTACGAGTACAGGGTACTGGACAGACCCACCGTGAGATACATCATGGTAAATAATAATAATAATAATAATAATAATAATAATAATAAATGTGTCATATGTATTCTCACAGTGATAATGGTGTAATGATCCTTAGACCTGAAGTCGTTATAATTCTACATGAGAATTAATATATTTTGAATTCGTCAAAAGTTATCTTTAGCCGGATAATGATAAAGGTGAATATCGGATATATTATGAATCATGTGAGAAATATGAACGATCTAGATGGGATTTAAATCTCCTGATAAAGGAGTGATATTATCGGCCTCTTGTTTGAGTGAGACTATGAAATGCATGGCCATGCTCAAATGTTGATTTGATTAAATAGTCTACTCATCGATCAAGAAAATGAAGATTAAATTATGAAGAGGATGACACATTACATGCCTCGAGTTTAATTTATAATATCATGATTTAAAGGGATTATATTACATGGAACATTAGTCATAAAAGGTTGATTGAATCGTTGATTTAATTATTGTTTAATTGGGTAGCAATAATGTGTTACTAGACGCCGCTTATTGTTTACAATTTTATTAAAGAATAAAATTGTTGCCAATTAAATAATAACCTACAGGGTCACACACAAAGAATGTTTAAAAGGGATATTAATTTATTTCATGAATTTAAATTAATAATAATTTAAATTATGATTTTAAATTAATAATAAATAATAATTCGAATTTTATAAAATTAATTAAGTGAGACTTGATTAGTTAAAGATAAAATTTGAAGATGTATTTTCTTGACTTATTTGATTAATTAAGTATGACTTAATTAATTTATTTAAATAAATAAGATTTGTTTAAATAAAAATGGCCTAATTGTTTAATGGTCCATTTTTCTTTATTTCTCTTTATAAGCCAAAGGTTGGCTAGTCTTCTTTGCACAACACAACTGAAAATTTCAGTTCATACACAACTTAGAGACAAGGGAGAAATCAAGCTCAAGCCAAGAACACATCGATTATTTATTTTTGGCTAGTACCTCGTCCCGTGGCGAAATCGTTCGACGATTCAAGCAAGCATTCAAGTGTGGATACCGGTGGAGGAGTAATAATTTTAACTCTCAAGATCAACAAGCTAGGATCTCCATTTGTCATCCATTGGAAAGCTTAAACAAGGTACAATCTTGTTCTTGAGAATTTTATACCATGATCATCATTTTATACATGGATCCGGGCTTTGGAATTCGTTTTTAATTGTTATTTACGTTATTTCCATTGCGTTATTATGCCCGAATTCCAACAATGGTATCAGAGCTACATGTATAAAAGGATGATTTGGTGTTGTGTTCTTGAAAATGAATCATACATGAATTTTATGAATTTTTACCATGCTTCATTTTAACATACAAAAGATTTTATAAATTGTTATGATTGTTTGTATGATGTTATAAATTGTTATAACATGTTTTGGCTGATGTATTATATGTTAGATATGTTAATCACATCATTGGCATAATTTTAGAATTGATTAAAACTGAAAAATAAACAATCTGAACTGTTTTGGAGCTTTCTGCATTTTCTGGAAAAACTGTATGTACAGGTGTTGCGCATTTGCAGAATGCGCAACAGGTATTTATATATGGGTTGCGCATGACGGAAATGCGCATCACCCGGAGAAAGTAGGTGTTGCGCATGTACGACATGCGTATCACAGGTTTTACAGGTGGAGCGCATGTTTCACATGCGCGTCTTAGTAGTTTCAGTAGTGGGACAGAAACTGTGGCGTGCTGTGCTATGATTGATTTTTATTTAATTCTAATTATTTTAGCTTTTGCTTTAATAATTCATATAGTTGCCATGTTAGACTTATTGGTACTAATCATTAGATTCCTAATGCTTTTAATGATTAAAGTTTTAATAATTGAATATTTAAATCATGGATTTAAAAATTATTATTAATTCAAAATTTTATTAATTAATTTAATTTCAAATTTTAATAATATATTTAAATTATGAATTTGAATATTATTATTAAATTCGAATTTTTGATTAATTAATTTCGATTTAATTTTTTTTTATTCGGATTAATTTTTTAATTAGTTAATTATATTAATTCGAATTTAATTAATTAAATTTGATTTATTTATTTAATTCATTTTTAAATAATTAGGTATTTAAATTAAGGAGTTAAAATATTAATTGTTATCTATGATATGATCATGATAAAATGTCTATAATTGTTATATGAGCATGGTGCATTGGTTATGGCCTAAAGACCCGTAGAATAAATGTTTTAATTTTATTTATGGTCTGTAATAATTAAATACGACTTGCATGTCGTTATTCTTGTAATTATTATTTCTCGAATGCAACTCGAGTTCTTTTGTAATGTATTTCAAAACGAGCTTGGAGGCAATCAATGGAGGCTTTGGAAGCAATGAAGAATTTTGTAATAATTAGTTATTACAACCATAGATTGACCTTGATCTTTTCATTAGCTCGAAAAGATCGCATAGGATCGGGCCATAACCATTGCACGTTTAATTTTGCGTAACTGCACTTTACATATGATGCATGGATATATTAGATATATGAATGGATGCATGGATGTATGGATATTTTAGAATGTATGTATTAGATACGACACATATGCCATGTTTAAACAAGATAAAATCTGTAACGATTTGAGATTTAAACAAACGATCAAGATCGTTAAATTTTTCTAAAAATCCCTTAAGAAATATTAAGTTAAATAAATGCTTTCCAACAAATAACACTCATTAAATCCTAGATCATTGAGGAGTGGATTTGCCAAAGCAAGGGCTTCTCTTTTATCGTGGTGAGATGTGATCAAGTAAACAAGCTTACTTGAAATGTTATTGTTGGGTCCAACTTAAATAAGTCGTCATAATAGGATTATGAACTTATAAGCATAGAGTTTAGTGAAATCTATTAGATAGATCGGAGCAATATGTTGTTCACTAAGCTATCCAAGAGTTATATACGATATAATTGACATAACGGTCTACCTAAATAATCATATTTAAGAGGAAAGCCAAAGCTGACTTAAAATATGACGAAATATGGATCTTGGCTCACTAAGAAAAGGTTTTATGGGAACCATTTTCCGAATTGATAGTAAGGGCTATTAATTTGATAAAAATAGTGGGAGGTATATTACGAATATGCTATAAATCAACTTGAACATAATTGGTTTTACGAAACATGCAAACTAACTCATATTGTGCGCTTTTACAAAATTGTAGATAATAAATGGCAAACAACACAAACCACTTTTCGATACGATCAGTCCTAGAAAAGGAAAAGCTGACAGGGACAAACTTCCTAGATTGGTTTAGGAACTTGAGGATTGTCCTCAGGCAGGAGCGAAAGCTGTATGCCATTGAAGTTCCTCACCCAAGTCCTCTTCCTGCTGGAGCCACACGTGCCGAGCAAAATGCTTATCAGAAGCATTTGGATGACTCAACTGATGTGTCATGCCTTATGCTTGCATGCATGGCTCCTGAGATTCAAAAGCAACATGAGTTGATGAATGCTTTTGAAATAATTGAGCACCTCAAAAGCATGTTTGAGGGACAAGCTCGCCAGGAGAGATATGATACTAGCAAGGCTTTGTATGCTTGCAAACAGGGAGAGCGAGACCCGGTTGGACCACACGTTCTTAAGATGATTGGGTACATTGAACAACTAAGTACCTTGGGCTTCCCGATTGGTCCGGAGGCTCAAATAGATTTGATCTTACAATCACTTAACAAGAACTTTTCTCAATTCGTTATGAACTACATCATGAATGAGATAGATAAGACACCCACTGAATTGTTGGGCATGTTAAGAACTGCTGAAACCAACATTCAGAAGGAATCTCCTACTCCCATGCTGATGGTGAACAAAGGAGGTGCCAAGGGGAAAAGAAAGTGGAAGGGCAATAAGAAGAGGAATGTGTCCAAATCTGCTGCCAATCCTAATTTTGCTCCCAAGAAGGCTACCAAGCCCAAAGGAGGTGTCGAAAAGGGTGATTGTCACCACTGTGGTAAACCGGGACACTGGAGGAGAAACTGTCATGCATATTTGGAAGAACTTAAGAAGAAGAAGGCTGCTGGCCAGACTTCTGCTTCAGGTATTTATGTAATAGAAGTCAATTTGTCTACTTCTACATCTTGGGTATTGGATACCGGATGTGGTTCTCACATTTGTATAAATGTGCAGGAACTGCAAAGGAGTAGGACACTGGCTAAGGGAGAGGTAGACCTACGAGTTGGAAATGGAGCAAAGGTTGCTGCTTTGGCTGTAGGGACTTACCATTTATCGTTGCCCACTGGGCTTATATTAGAACTTGAAAACTGTTTGTATGTGCCTTCTATTTGTAGAAACATTATTTCTGTTTCTTGTTTGGACAAGAAAGGTTTTTCATTTACCTTTAAAGACAATGGTTGCTCTTTTGGTTTGAATGACATTACCTATGGTGTTGCACAATTATTTAACGGTTTGTATGTTCTTAATTTAGATACTCCTATCTTGAATGTAAATAACAAACGACTTAAGACTAATGACTCAAATCAAACATACCTTTGGCACTGTCGTCTAGGCCATATAAACGAGAAACGCATTTCCAAGTTACATCAAGATGGTTTCTTGGATCAGTTTGATTTTGAATCATATGATGAATGCGAGGCTTGTTTACTAGGCAAGATGACTAAAGCTCCTTTTACCGGACAGGGTAAGAGGGCCACCGTACGACTAGAACTAATACATAGCGATGTATGTGGTCCTATGAGATCGATGGCAAGGGGTGGCTATTTCTACTTCATTACGTTTACTGATGATTTCAGTAGATACGGATATGTATATCTTTTGAAGAACAAATCCGAGGCATTTGAAAAGTTCAAAGAGTATAAGGCAGAAGTAGAAAAGCAAATTGGCGAAAGCATAAAAACTCTAAGATCTGATCGAGGAGGTGAATACTTAAGCCATGAGTTTAAGAACTATTTGAGGGAGTGTGGTATTGTATCACAACTAACTCCTCCTGGAACACCACAATGGAATGGGGTTTCTGAAAGGAGGAATCGTACCTTGTTGGACATGGTGCGATCTATGATGAGTCAAGCAGATCTTCCAATTAGTTTCTGGGGTTATGCCCTGGAAACGGCTGCATATACACTAAACCGTGTTCCTACTAAAACGGTTCAACAAACTCCATATGAGATATGGACAGAAAAACGGCAAAGCATGTCCTTTATGAAAGTATGGGGATGTGAAGCATTTGTGAAACGCCTAACATCAGACAAGCTTGGACCGAAATCTGAAAAATGTAATTTTGTGGGATACCCAAAGGAAACGAAGGGTTATTCTTTCTATAGTCCCTCGGAGAACAAAGTAATTGTTGTTCGAACTGGTGTATTTTTAGAAAAAGAGCTAGTCTCTAGAAAAGACAGTGGGAGGAAAATGGATCTCGATGAAGATCGAGAACCACTTGATAACATTGAACCAGAAGGGGAGCATGAGCAAGAAATACAAGATAACATTGCTCAAGAAACACAGGTTGTTCGTAGATCTAGTAGGATTCGCCATGAGTCAAAGAGGAATTATGGATTTCTCTTAACTCAAAATGACGATGTGATGCTCATAGACCAAGATGAGCCTCTCACCTACCAAGATGCTATGAACTCACCAGACTCTGAGAGATGGCAAGAAGCCATGAATTCTGAGATGGATTCCATGTATGAAAACCAAGTATGGACTTTGGTTGATCCACCTGAAGGGGTAAAACCTATAGAGTGCAAATGGATTTTCAAGAAGAAAATCGACATGGAAGGTAAAGTACAGACCTATAAAGCTCGACTGGTTGCAAAAGGTTTCAAACAAATTCATGGTATTGACTATGATGAAACCTTTTCACCAGTAGCAATGATAAAATCCATCAGAATTTTGCTTGCAATAGCGGCTTACTATGATTACGAAATATGGCAGATGGATGTCAAAACAGCCTTCCTTAACGGGAGCCTTGAAGAGGATGTGTACATGACACAACCTGAAGGTTTTGGAAATCCAAAGGATGCCGGAAAGGTATGTAAGCTGCATAGATCCATTTATGGATTGAAGCAGGCCTCTCGGAGATGGAACATCCGGTTTGATGAAATAGTCAAAGGTTTTGGCTTTATTCAGAACGTGGATGAACCATGTGTTTACAAAAAGGTTAGTGGGAGCCATGTGGCATTCCTAGTATTATATGTCGATGATATATTATTAATAGGGAATGACATTCCTTCTCTACAGGCTGTAAAGACTTGGTTAGGACAAAGTTTTTCTATGAAAGACTTGGGCGAGGCTACCTATATATTAGGGATCAGGATCTATAGAGATAGATCAAGAAGATTAATCGGCTTAAGCCAGAGTACATATATTGATAAAATTTTGCATCGTTTTGGAATGCAAGATGCAAAAAGGGGATATGTCCCTGTATCTCATGGGATAACGATCTCAAAAGAGAATGGTCCGAAATCATTGGATGATAAGGACCGCATGAGTAAGATTCCATATGCTTCAGCAATTGGATCTATCATGTATGCAATGATATGTACTCGTCCGGATGTTTCGTATGCTTTGAGCATGACGAGCAGATACCAGTCTAATCCAGGTGAAGGTCACTGGACGGCGGTCAAGAATATTCTTAAGTACTTGAAAAGGACTAAAGATTCATTCTTGGTGTATGGAGGAGAGGAGAAGCTAACGGTAAAGGGTTACACGGATGCTAGTTTCCAGACTGACAGAGATGACTCTGTGTCTCAGTCTGGATTTGTGTTTTGCCTAAATGGAGGTGCTGTAAGCTGGAAAAGTTCGAAGCAAGACACAGTAGCTGATTCTACAATGGAATCCGAGTATATTGCGGCATGTGAAGCAGCCAAGGAGGCTGTATGGATACGGAAGTTCATTACAGTACTTGGTGTAGTTCCATCGATCGCAGATCCCATAGATCTTTACTGCGATAATAATGGAGCTATAGCACAAGCCAAGGAGCCGAGAGCTCACAGCAGAACAAAGCATATACTTCGGAGATATCACCTTATTCGAGAGATAAATGATAGAGGAGATATTCACATATGTAAAGTGCATACTGATGATAATATTGCAGACCCGCTGACTAAGGCTCTGTCGCAGCAGAAGCATGAATGTCACACTAGTAGCATGGGTATTCGATACATGAATGATTGGCTCTAGTGCAAGTGGGAGATTGTTAGTATTGGTGCCCTAGAGTCAATACAATCAATTGTATTTGTGTTTGAGTGATTTTATATATTTGATATATATATTTATTATTGGCTTTATTTACTGCGAAATAAATAAAGTATAATAAATGTCCTTAGAATCTTGATACAAATTATATAGTTGCAAGTATGTGACTTGAACATGAGATTATATAATGATTGTATCATATTCTTAAATGTCCCTAGCCGAGTATTATTATTACTTAGGACAATAATAATACATTAAGGCTAGTATGTTTATTGACAAGATGACCACATCTCATTGGTCATAAGTATGTAGATACTAAAAGCAATGCATAGGTAACTGTACGAGTACAGGGTACTGGACAGACCCACCGTGAGATACATCATGGTAAATAATAATAATAATAATAATAATAATAATAATAATAATAAATGTGTCATATGTATTCTCACAGTGATAATGGTGTAATGATCCTTAGACCTGAAGTCGTTATAATTCTACATGAGAATTAATATATTTTGAATTCGTCAAAAGTTATCTTTAGCCGGATAATGATAAAGGTGAATATCGGATATATTATGAATCATGTGAGAAATATGAACGATCTAGATGGGATTTAAATCTCCTGATAAAGGAGTGATATTATCGGCCTCTTGTTTGAGTGAGACTATGAAATGCATGGCCATGCTCAAATGTTGATTTGATTAAATAGTCTACTCATCGATCAAGAAAATGAAGATTAAATTATGAAGAGGATGACACATTACATGCCTCGAGTTTAATCTATAATATCATGATTTAAAGGGATTATATTACATGGAACATTAGTCATAAAAGGTTGATTGAATCGTTGATTTAATTATTGTTTAATTGGGTAGCAATAATGTGTTACTAGACGCCACTTATTGTTTACAATTTTATTAAAGAATAAAATTGTTGCCAATTAAATAATAACCTACAGGGTCACACACAAAGAATGTTTAAAAGGGATATTAATTTATTTCATGAATTTAAATTAATAATAATTTAAATTATGATTTTAAATTAATAATAAATAATAATTCAAATTTTATAAAATTAATTAAGTGAGACTTGATTAGTTAAAGATAAAATTTGAAGATGTATTTTCTTGACTTATTTGATTAATTAAGTATGACTTAATTAATTTATTTAAATAAATAAGATTTGTTTAAATAAAAATGGCCTAATTGTTTAATGGTCCATTTTTCTTTATTTCTCTTTATAAGCCAAAGGTTGGCTAGTCTTCTTTGCACAACACAACTGAAAATTTCAGTTCATACACAACTTAGAGACAAGGGAGAAATCAAGCTCAAGCCAAGAACACATCGATTATTTATTTTTGGCTAGTACCTCGTCCCGTGGCGAAATCGTTCGACGATTCAAGCAAGCATTCAAGTGTGGGTACCGGTGGAGGAGTTATAATTTTAACTCCTCAAGATCAACAAGCTAGGATCTCCATTTGTCATCCATTGGAAAGCTTAAACAAGGTACAATCTTGTTCTTGAGAATTTTATACCATGATCATCATTTTATACATGGATCCGGGCTTTGGAATTCGTTTTTAATTGTTATTTACGTTATTTCCGTTGCGTTATTATGCCCGAATTCCAACAATTACAACTTTGACTAGTAATTTACAATCAACCCCAGTGTTTGGATTATGAGTGACTGGATTATGCTAAACATTATTGTTTTAATTTACTTTTTTATATTGTGTGGTTATATAGTGTGTGTTTGTAAGTTGGATTTGTATGTCTAAATGAACTTTTATTTGTGAATGTTTCAGGCTAGAGGACGTATTGTCGGGTCCTATTAGTCAGACGGTTAGTTTGACAGTGACTATCATGTGAGTCAGGATGTTTGGAAGGGTGTTGACAGGGGCACCTTACAGTGTTTTTGTGCTAAAAGATGGATGCGCAGATAGGTTTTAAACGATGCTCAGAAGCAGCTATTGCACATGACTGGATTTGGGTCGTTTGTTAATATTGAAGTGGTGCTTCAGAACGATATCGGCTATAGCATTTGTAGTATGTATTTTCATCTTCTTCCAATGAACGATCTCTATCTTTCTCCACAAAGTATGTTGTAGCTTCCATCAATCGCTCTTGAAATTTTCTAAACATTGTTTTGGTGTATATGGAAGCACCACGTTGCTCCAAAGTGGTCTTCATTTTTAACCCACGACAAATTTGACGAGTCTTATAATCCTCTTCTTTCTCCCGCATAAATTGTCTTTCCAAAGTTTTTTGAGCATTTTTAACAAATTCCTTCAAACCCGTGCACGAATAACATAGCTATCAAAAAAAGAATTCATTTCCTCGCTCCTTGAAGTTGTGGTTTGACCCGCGGAAAATGTGTTTCGAGTGAAGGTCTTGATCCATTTATGCTTCAAAGCGTACAATACTTGAAGCCATGTATTATCTTCCAATTTGTACTTCAAAACCAATGCTTTCCACCTATCCTCAAACACATCTTCGATCAATGAGTTATATATGCAATTGTTGAAATCAACTTTGAAACTTTCCGGGTGCTTGGAGTAGTAACTTGCAAGTTTTTCGGAAAATTTGTTACTAATGTGCCACATACACAACAAATGGGTGGTGTTCGGTAGTTGTGATGCAATACCTCCGGCCATGGCTTGATCTTGATCGGTAATGATGGTCAATGGATGTTTGTTTCCGACCGTCTCAAGCCAACTACCTAATACCCATTCAAAACTTGTTTTGATTTCATCCCTCATTAGTGTAAATCCAAAAACAGCCGACTGATAGTGTTGATTTACACCGGTGAAGGGAACAAATGGCATCACATTTCGGTAAGTGGTATCAAATGCAACTACATCACCAAAATTTTGGTATGCCATCAAAGAACGGTGATCAACCCATACTAGACATTTCAACCTTTGCTCTTCATCAAGTAATGTCCTAATGTAAAATTTTCCACCACTTTCTTCTTTCAACCGATTCAACAAGTCTAAGCCCGCTTGAGCATCATTAACATCTAAATGACTATTCCTAAACTCACGTACCACATTCCTTACATGTTGTCCATCAAAACCTACATGTTGTTGTCCACCTTTCAAATTGCCAAAAATGGACATTTATTGCCTAGGAGGAACACCCGACATATATAGTGTTTTCATTAAATTTCTTTGTGACGCGGTTACATGTCTCTCCCTTCGAATCAAATTCATTTTAGAAGGTGTCACAACCTCGTGATTGTGCTCTAACTCTAGTGCGATTATCTCCCCATGAGTTGTTTTCTTTTTATTCACGACATACATTCTAACCTTACAACCACATCTAGGAAGAACAACTCGACGGCGTTTACCTTCAGTACTACCCACCCATAAAACATTCATCATCATTAACATCTCCTTTATCCTTATTTTCACCCGCTAAATTACAAACAAATAATCAAGCATAAATTTCTTTATTTTTTAACACGGTTTTGTGTTTCTTGAATTTTAATTGCAAATCCATTTTTCAAGGCATACGTCCTAAACAAATTCTCCGCGACTTGTAAATTATCAAACCTTTGGTGCAAATAAGGAATATTAACATCTTCATCAACATATTCATGCAAATTTTCATCTTTACCATAATCATCATCATCAACAATATTAACATACTCTACATCACCACTAACATTAACATTAACATCAACATCATCTAAATCCTTAAAGACATCAACATCATCAATATTTTTCGATTTTTTTCTGGGTTTAAACTTAGCAAACACTTTATCCGCCATATTAATCAAAAAATAAGAACAATAAAAACTTACCCAATTAAAAAAATGAACACAATCTCTCTAACTCTCCAATCTCCTCTTCTTTCCCCCTTTTTTCAATCCAAATGTGCATGCAAATGTGCACAAAATGATCACAATTCTGCTTTTAGGGTAAAAACCGCGAAGGGATATTTTGGTCATTTTCCTTTTCGCGAAAAATATGCGCGGATCGCTAATGCATTTCGCGGAAAAAAACCACAGATCCGTAGCATTTTGCGGAAAATTAGCATGGATCGGGTAAATTTTTTTTTTAAATCCTGACCGTTGATCCAACGATCAGGAAGTCGATTGTTAAATAAACGATTTCTGACAATCAATTGTCAGGGATCAGGATCATTTTTGAAATATGTAATATTTTTTGTAGTATAATATTTTTTCATAATCTGATGTGCGGAAGTGCACTCATATACCCTATTCAACGAGCGAATAAATGTGATACGTTAGGGTAACGTGACATTGGCATTGATATCTATCAACTTTTTTTTTTCTGACCGAGCACAGGTGAAAAAAGTGTAATTCCAGTTGAGTTTCAGAATCCTTCTGGTCATCTTCATCCTGTTAGAATTTGGACCACAATATGGCACTAGTATATAATTTAGAAAAAAAAAATATGGCACTAGTATATTCTTGTTCATATTATTAGTAAGAAAGGAAATGATATAGCAGAAATGCCTTGAAAAAGACACAACTAGAATGTAATATCGTATTCATGAATGACTTGTAAAAGAGTTTAACAGCCCTGATAATGGTGATAATGTTGCACTCCACGGCCAAATGAGATTGTAGTAAAAGGTCGTACTTTTTTTTAATAGGATATATAAAAGGTCGCAGTTCTAAAGATTAAAAAAAAAACTAGCAGATCGAAAAAATAAAAATACTGAAATTTATGTTCAAAATGAACTCTTCTTCATATATTCGACTGCCCATTCTTTGAAATTTTATATTAAGTACTTAAAAAATGTAACAGTAGAAATTTTTTATATAAAACTTAAGAAAATACACCATATAATTTTATGTAAAATTTTATTTCTATTTTGATTTCAATAACAATTAGTCATTTTCATCAAAAAAAATATTATCTGATTTACTTGAAATTAATGAAAAGTTAAGATGAGTAAACTTCATCGTGTTTTCAAAAGTATATTTAAGATTTATTTTGAATTTTATGTTATATTCAACTTTTAAAATGTAGATAAGATTTTATGTTAAATGTAAACTTTCAGGTTAGGACCTCAATCCCATCATCTCTTAACATTTCATTTTTTTTACGTAATGTTGCTTTTTTTTTTTTTGATTAGTTTTTTTAATTAAGTGTTAACTTATAAATATGTACGAAAGTACTTAGTAATTTTTTCCTAATTTAAATGATGCAATAGAAGTTATATGAACACATATTTTCAAACTAATTCTAAATTTAATTTTAAAGAAAAAATTACCATATACACCAAATTACAACATAAATGGTGTGCGTACATATTATCACCCAGTTACGTATGGAGTTACACAATACACAACTATTTCACCCTGACTTCTTGCAGCGAATATAAAGACCATTCGTTAAAGACACAATAATGTACCCACGGCCGCAAATAGATTGGAGTGCATCTTGGGAGACTGGAAGAGTGTCCGCAAGGCAATAGAAACTGGAATTAACATGTGGAAGTGTAGAGCTTTAATGTTACGCTTAACAGTTTTTGGTTTCTTCAAACCTCAAGTAACACACATTTACGCACATACTCAATAGTACATTCAAGCCTGATTACAAGGCAATGTTAAACTTTTTTGTAATATACTCTCTCTGTCACTAGCTAGGTTTGTTTATCTTTGAATTGGATATGAAAATTAAGAAATAAGAAGAAAGGGATTAAAAAGTATATGTCAGTTTCTATATCAAAAATCAGATTTCAATAGTTTTGTCAAATTAAGAAAACCTTTAAAATTGTTACCTTACAAAATTATTTTAAAGATAAATATACAAAATTATTTAAAGATAAATAATTTCGAAAATAATGCATACCAACATAGGCTTTGTGGATATTTAAATGGCACAGTATGGAGGATGAAGATGGCAGGTGACCATAACCCACATTTTTTGGTTTAACAATCGTGGCGCATTTCTTTTTTGTTTACTTTTACACACGTGTCGGTCGGCACTATCATAGTGGTGTGTCTCCCTCTACTCTCTGACGTGGTTTGGACACACTCATCACTCTTCACTCTTCTAATTTCTAGTCAACTTTTCCTCCTCCTAACTGCATAAACTTTGTGGTCACTGGTCTGATTTTTGAACTCTCGATTTCTTGTTATTGAAAAATTATTGTATTCTATTTTATATAAAATTTAAACGTTCTCTTTGCAAAAAAAAAAAAAATAGACGTTCTAAATTTACGTTTTTTGTCGTTAATCAACCTAATAAAGGTATGCATATTTTGATTCCTAAAGATATAAACCAAACCAAACCAAACATATCCAGTATATCCCGCTCAGAGCAGGGTTTGGGGAGGGTAGGTTGTACGCAGACCATGCCCCCACTTTTTAGGGTAGGGAGGCTGTTTCCGTGAAGACCCTCGACTATGTGCACGACATATACGGTGTGTGATAAATACAAAGGAATCTAAAGGATATACGACAACGTTCACAACCATACCTGAGCCCATGGCTTTCTCCACACGGGACTTACCTACCATGCCCCTAGAAACCACCATGCGAAGCTCCTTGCACGATAATGTCATCAATTCCTAAAGATATGCGCATATCAATTCCTAAATTTTTGACACGGAGTATGTATAATTCTGAATTTGAGTAGAAACATCTTTTTGTTTCAGTTTTTGAAACAAGCTCATTCATTTGGGTGACGAAATTCGAAGTTTAAGCGATCTTTTCTATTTATAAGCAAACAATAAAATTTTAGAAAATATCCAAAATGACACAAAATTGAGGTCAAATGTTCAAAATAATACTTTCCGGAAAGGAGGTCCCGCAAGGACATATACATAACGCAACTTTGAGCTGCGTTACACTGTCACGCATTTCATACATGCATTACCAATGCTATTTTCAGTTGATTTAACATTAAATGCGCATTACACACATGTGTTATGGTGCTAACGCAAGTGCGTGATGCGTTACCTCCATAATGCATCACACACTTGTGTTACCGCCATAACGCATGTTTGTAATGCGTTACTAGTGATAGATTCAGTTGGGGAGAGAAGAAAAACACTGGTAATGCATATATGAAATGCGTTACCCCCTAACGCATGTGCTATATGCGTAATGTAAGTGCCAGTGGAGGGTATTGTTTTCAGAAAGTGCTATATTGGGCATTTTAATCAGAATTTGTGCCATTTTGGCACTTCACCCTAAATTTTACACATTGTTATAGAAAAATTGTTTGATGATGCATGCATGTAGCAAAGTAGTACAGCGTATTCAAGAGAGTCAGTTCCATAAACCGAAAAGTTAGAGACCAAAAAAAGAGTTTATTTATTCACCTCTTTTCCAGCCAAATTCATCAATCATTGGCTCTGTATCTGCAACATTTGAACTTTAATGTGTACCATAGATTCCTTGTAGATGCAATTTCGATTTTCGAATATATCTTGAGTACTACACCGGTAAATAAGTCTGGGTTCCAACATTTGTACAACTAATTATTTTTTCCTCAAAATTTCTTTAACCTTGTAAGATTCTCTTTCAGACTCTAGTGAGATAAAAAGTTGACATGATCTACATATATACTTTTACAATTGTGTTCAAACTTTTGATTCCTGTTAGGAATTTACCCGTTTGTGTTGCAGTGCGATACAATAATGAGAATATATAGATCATCGCTCTTTAATTCGTTTTCACGGGTGGGAGCAAGTTCAATGCTAAATACAAATTAGTTATAGTTATTCCTATAATTTGGAATCAAAAAATATTTTTTGATGTTAAAATAGAATTTCAACTCCAATGCTACTTGTATTTTACATCCAAATAATTCCAAATTTAACTAAATTTTGTTTCTTTTTCCTAACTTTCATTTAAAATACACCAACATCTAACTCATAAATGATCAAATGATGATGTGATATGAATGCATAAATGAATTCTCGATTTCAAATTTAAAGCTAATGCATATTTGCTTTCGACTATAGCACCACTTTAAATTTTTTTTTCAAATATTCGTAAAAATGTGAAAAGAGACATTAGCTAGACAGATCATTCATCGTCCCACAACTGACAAGTTTTAGGAGGATGATTCATTGTACATATCTTGTGTGTCATGTATAACTGAGTTAAAGAAGACAGATTTAAAACATAAAGATTTACATGTTTCATGTATGTTAGTCTTGCTTTGTCTGTGAACCGATATATGAATAGTTTAGTTTCAGTTGAACATATAGGCATCAAGTATGTTCTTTTATGTTTCATCTTAGATCTCGGGTTTCAACAAAAACCTTAAGTTTACTATTACACGTACAAGGGTTGATTCGAGATACAAGCCCATCGATTCTTTTAAGAAATTAATTTCTCCATACTATAGTATTTGCAAGTGGGTTAGTAGCGTGTATGACCAAAGTGATTTATATATTTCAGGTATATATGAGAAAGAAACACGTCCAATTTTCTTTTTTATTGGGCTAACTAATCAAATTGTTTGCTATATTTACTTCTAATTTGTACGAGAAAGAGCTGGCATAACCTATGCATTGTTCAAATATAATATATTTGTTCAACTTATTCGTACTATGCGTTCATGCAATCATTTGTTTTTGCTAACCATTCATGCAATCATTTTTAAAACTCAGTTTAGTTGCTTTTAAAAAAGAGTTATTGTCGATAAGTTAAAGACGATGAGATGACAGTATGTAGAACACAAGAATGTATTGACTTTTTTTTTTTTTATATTTATACACACGCACATAACCATCGTATTTCGTATTTGATAAGGTTTTAATCCTGGATATCCCGACACAATCGACATCCTGTAATGGAGCGCAGCCGTTTGAATATTTTTTTGATTACCTAAATGATGAATCTAACATGATTATGTATATATGAATTTTACGGGTCTTCTATTTCAGGCTGAATCTGACATGATTATGTATATATGAATTTTACGGGTCTCCTATTTCAACACATTATTTTTAGATATCTTTGGGAGCACCTACCAGTGTTGCTAGCTACCACTTTACTGGTTGGACCAAAGTCAAAACTGACAAACGTTGGGGCTTTGGGCTGCAAAAGGTGATACTCCTGTTGTCTTATTGTGACTCACTAGTTATGGGCAATTGTCAGTTCGGCATCACAAAAATGGAACTTAAATTGGGCCAAGGAGAAGGCTGGGCTGGCAGCCCAAAATGATGACATGCTGGGGTCAGTTGGATGAGTTAAGTTCCACAAATACAATATTTATATAAAAATTACAAAACAATTCTTAATAAAATTAAATTGTTTAAAATTTCGTCTAAACTTAAAATATAAAACCCAGCATATTAAATTTAACATTGAGAAATTGTGAATTTACTAAAATACCCACCTTATTTTTACATATAAAAATGGATATCTTAGGGAACTTACCTGAGATATATCTCAGGTTCCCCAACCTCTTTAACATTTGCATGACGAAAAAATAAGTATATTGTATACATTTTCAGATTTTCTCTTAAAACAAAGCAAGTATAGTAACATATTCTACAAAATGGAATTTCCAACGGCTAGTTGAGACATCAAAGCCAGCTCCTTCTCACACACACCTCTGCAAATTTGACCGTTGCAATCAAAATATAAACTACAAATCAGCTCCAAACCCAAATTTTCAAATCAAAACCCTAGAAAAACCCCTCTCTTCGATCTCTTCTCTTTCTTTGTAAATTCAATAACATTGAACAAGAAAGAGAAGAACCCAAATTCTTGATTTTTCAAGAACCCTTAAAAATCAAATCTTTCTTAATCTTAACCAAACTCGAAAAAAACCCGAAAAAATGGATACTAATCAACGCAGAAAGAGCGGAATTAACCTTCCGTCTACAATGTCTGAATCATCGCTTCGTTTACAGAATTTTAACCCTTCTTCGCCTTCAACTCCTATTCGTAATGCCTCGAGTTTTTTAGCTTCACCTCGAACAATGTCACCAAGGACTATTTCTAATTTATCGTCTCCATCGAAATCAGGGACTTGTAGTGACAGATTTATACCGTGCAGATCATCGTCAAGGCTACATACATTTGGGCTAAATGACAAGGCTTCGCCACGTAAAGAAGGCGGAAATGAGGCGTATGCAAGGTTATTAAGAACTGAATTGTTTGGATCTGATTTCGGGTGTTCTTCTCCTTTTGCAGGTAATGTTAAAGGGTCAGGAGGTGGATCACCGATGAGTCCGGGGAGCAATAATATGTTGAGGTTTAGGACTGATAATACGGGGTCTAATTCGCCTTATTCGTCCTCCCTTTTGGGACAATATAGTGGGTTTTCGAGTGAGTCTACAACACCTAGTAAGCCGCTTAGGAAGGTGCCTAAGACTCCTCATAAGGTTTTGCCCCATTGACTTAACTTGTTAAGCTTGTGTTTCTTAAGCTAATTGTTAAGCTTGTTTTTGTCATGAATTGCTATGTTTACAAACTTGTTAGTATTCCATCATTTCCTCATTAAAAAACTTGTTTGCTTGTTGTAACTATTAACTATTCCCTGATAAATTAAACAATTTGATGATGGGTGTAGAAATTGATTACTGAAGTAGGCTAATGATTGAGTACTCACAATTATAGCTGTTATAGTGTTGTACCTTCACTCTTCTTATGCCACATGGAACAAATTTTAGTAATGATTGTATCGAGTTACGATGACTTCACTTACTTGGGTACCGTTATCAATGACAATGGTTATCCAAATGTTGTAGTTCACTGTTTTGCAACTTGAATTGGTAGGACTTACAATGCAAAAAAAAACTTGCTCGTATAGTTCAGTGGCAGTACTAGGATTGAGGGAGGGTCGATCGCTGTTTTGCAAAAGACTTGTTTATCCATGTTGGCATGAGATAATGAAGACTCAAATGTTAGAAGTAGGAAAGTTTAATTATGTGAAACGATTTTGTGCTTGTTAGCTTGGAGTAATTTATCCCAATTAAGCCCATGAATGAGAGGCCAGCATGGAAGGAAGACACTGCAACTAGAAAGTGGATTGAATTCAGTTAACTAATGATTTGTAGATGGATATCGTAATCAGTCTAAACAAAAGAACAACAAACTTCAAAATTTAAATTTATACCAGCCAGAAATGAAGGAAAATGGCGAGTAGGGCTACTAGATGACTGTAACAGTATAACTAATTTTACGTGCTTATTCAAGACTATATTTTGACAGGTTCTTGATGCACCTGCCCTCCAAGACGACTTCTACTTGAACCTTGTCGACTGGTCCTCACAAAACGTGCTTGCTGTCGGATTAGGCACATGCGTTTATCTGTGGACTGCATCAACCAGTAAAGTAAGTTGTAATGAATACTTATTTAGATTAATTTGCTTTGACTTCTGAAATTCATAATGAGGAGTGTGTAATTTGACAATTGACTTATTATCTTAGGTGACAAAGCTGTGTGACTTGGGACCTAGTGCTGGTGTGTGCTCAGTCCAGTGGACTAAAGAGGGCTCATATATCTCAATCGGGACAAGCCTTGGTCAAGTTCAGGTAGTTGTTGTCCCTTGATGTGATTTGTGCAGCCATAGTTCTTATGTATTGTTTTTGAACTTCTATTACTGAATATGGACATCGGGGATGTATGTTAGTTATTTGTAAAATGTAATTATGCTTGCTGAACTTCATGTAAACTTGGGTTTTGTATTCTTTATCTGCTCTTCTTTAGATATGGGATGGAACACAGTGCAAGAGGGTTCGAACTTTGAGTGGACATCAAACGAGAACTGGGGTGCTGGCTTGGAGCTCACGCATTTTATCTTCTGGAAGCAGAGACAGGAATATCCTTCAGCATGATCTTCGTGTATCCAAAGACTACATAAACAAACTTGTTGGCCATAAATCGGAGGTAGTAAGCCACATAAAAATGCTAAAAATAAACATTAAACATCTAACTTTCAATTGTTTAACTCTGTTACATTTCATTCCTCAAGGTGTGTGGGCTGAAATGGTCTCATGATGACCGGGAACTTGCATCTGGAGGCAACGATAATCAGGTATATTTTCAAATCATATCTCTGATACTTCTCATATTACATGACTTCTCAAAAGATATTGAGCTGATTGTTTTTTCAATGATGTAATCAGCTATTGGTATGGAATCAGCATTCAGAGAAACCACTCCTAAAACTGACAGAGCACACAGCTGCAGTTAAGGCCATTACTTGGTCACCTCACCTAAGTGGCCTTCTTGCATCTGGAGGTGGAACTGCTGATCGATGCATTCGCTTCTGGAACACTACAAGTGGAAATCAATTAAATAGTATCGACACCGGAAGCCAGGTTTGTCTTACAACTACTCTAGGGAAAATGATTTTTCACTTGTCAATCAAAGTGACCAAGACAACGGAAATTAGCTTATATTTTAATTTGTTTCCTCATACAGGTATGCAATCTTGCATGGAGTAAGAATGTGAACGAATTGGTTAGCACCCATGGGTACTCGCAGAATCAAATTATGGTTTGGAAGTATCCATCAATGGCCAAGGTATTGATTGGACTTTTTGTTACACTCAGTTCTTTGTTTACATAACCAAAATTTCTCATGTGTAATACTTGACAGGTTGCAACTTTAACTGGCCATAGTCTGCGGGTACTCTATCTTGCCACATCACCTGATGGTCAGGTATAGTGATGTAGCCTTTCACTAACAAAAAACTTATATAATGTATTCAGTTCAGTGTTGAGTTGTGTTTTTTCAATAAGAAAACTCAATCAATAAAATGTTCTGCAGACAATAGTAACTGGAGCAGGAGATGAGACGCTGCGTTTTTGGAATGTCTTCCCATCCATGAAAACTCAAGTAAGCGAAACATTAGTTAAAAATCAATCACTTCCGTCCCTACATAGTTAGTTGCATTACAATTGATCTTCGGCTTTCCTTCTTAACTCAGGCACCAGTAAAGGACACCGGGCTTTGGTCACTTGGAAGGACTAGCATTCGCTAACAGAACTTATTTGTTTGGATACATGGATATCTGTATATGCAATAGATGTGGCTTTTCTTTATACCTATCCTTCACTGCTCTGTACAAAACGTCGTCCACCATGTAAAGACTTGTTCTTTTTGCCATCTTCACCTCTTTAGACTCTGCAGCAGCATAAGCAGAAACAAGAACATAAAAGAAAAAATCTAGTGAATATACACATACAGATTTTCATTTTTAAGGGTTTGTATAGTTTTCAGTACTAGTAGACTAGGTTATATATTCTCTTTCTGAAATTTATATTTTCCTTCATAAAGGTTTGTAAAGTTTGCAGCACTAGTAGACTTGGTTGTATATTCTCTTTTGTAAGTGTTCAGCAATGATTTTAAGAATCCTTTTTCATTTGAGGATCATCACTGCACTCTGAATCTGTGAGGTTTGTGTAGGCAACTAAATGTTTGATGATATTCATCCAAAATTTAAAGAAGTGTGGTTGCTATCTATAATCGTGAAGAAGAAGTGTGGTGGTATCTATAATCGTGAAGAATGAACACAATTTATTGATCATGAAAAATATGAATTTGAATACACACCCTGTTGTGATTTCTGGTATTGAAACCGTTCTCAAATTATAAATTTTGACTTCCAGCTAGAGGCATGGTTCCCAAAATTAGTTATGACTTGCAATCTTTTCCAGATTATAATGTTTTATGATAGAAGTCCAATCTGAGTGTCAGTTATGGGCTATATAGCACCAGGAATGGTTCTCATGAACTAGTAAAGACCTGCACTCATTAAGGTGGTACTCGTTCAAGGCAAAAATACTATCTAGATAGCTTAACCATTTATATCATTTCACATGCACTTCACATGCTCCATTAAAACAATTATCCCCAGGTAACACCTAAGTAACACGGGATCGCCCAATTTCCAAATGGAAACGACATAAAACAGATCTTAGATGGAAAGTGCCTTACAACAAGAATACATCAATGGTAGGACAGTTGCCCATGGCATGGGTCGCAACAATTAAATATCATTAGTGAGAGTCTCATATGTTCCAAGAATGAAGAGAAACATAACAATAATGTATTGACTAAGCATTACTCAGAGCTGTGTGGTCTGGTACAACTGAGCACACCAAATTGCCCCGACATTAGATACCTAAATTCCCCATGGTGTCATCAGATACAATCAACCCATCCCTGAGATATGTTGTCCATATGACAAGGTGAGTCAAACATCTGCAACTTGAAGTCTACGTAGACCTTGGCAAATAAGATATATTTCTCTAGAAGACGGCCTTGTAGCTTTAGGCCGCAACCACGATGAGTTTCTAAAAAGAGGTTTGCAGATCTGGCTAAATTCTGCATAGCACATGACCAAGAGTAAGAAATTAAGGTGTACAAAAAACTAAATAAGCTTCCGTAGAGGAAATGTCTACCTTTATTATCTTCACTCTCTAGTAACTTAATGATAAGGTGGCCCCCAAGCTTCAGCACACCATCGTCCTCCGGACTACAACTAGAGCTATCTGACTGAATTTCTCCTTCAGTAGTATCACGTGTTGGAGCCAAGGCAGCCGAACCAACAGCCAAATCAAGTGCCCTCATTCCCAACTCAGCAGATAAAGCTGCATCCCTAGTTGAAATCCCAGAAACAAGAGGACACATATCTGAGAGAATGACAGAAAATCCTTTCTGCTGCAAAATCGGCAATCATAATTTCGTTCTTTTAGTATTCACAATGGTATAAGAAATAAACTTCATACACAATCAGTTGCAGTAACAATATAGCATTTCCTTGTGATAATAGACTGAGAATGTGCTAATGCGTCAGATACAAGGGGATTGACAATGTGTAGTTTCTATTTATTTTAGGGATGCAGTCAAATACCATTCTTTTGGAAATGATGCTACAGTTTATGACACTTAAATATGTGATCGAACAGTAATCTTTAATCTGGAATTTGAAGCATTAAAGGAAGCACACTTCATTTGCATTCTCAATAACTACTTAAAGATAAACATAAAGAGATGCATATTATTCCACGAATCTGCACATAACCAAAAAATTAGAAGTCGCAGCGAAAGAGATATGCTTGATGTGAGGATACGATTCTTCCTCTTCCTTTGTGCCTCAAATCATAGCGGGGTTGGTTGGTCCTTATAGTGGTCCTTAAGTGTATAGTTCCCGCTCCCTCAAACATACTAGTCAGCTTATTTATCAGAATTTAGATTGCAAACAGTTTTCTTATTCTCTTAAAAGAAAAAAACAATATAATAACAAAGTAATTCCGTCCTTCTCCTAGGAATGACCGTTGGGGCACACTAAATGACGTTGCAATATACGGTTATGCTCGTAATGCCTATAACTTCCAAGCCAATTTCAACAGTTATTGATATTATAGTAGCGCAATACACTTTCACAAACTACAAATTCTAAATATAGTGTGTCGACTGAACCGAAAATGAGTATAGCTGCATGCATACTCGAAATGTATAATACTGAAAAATGAGAATAACATTTAATCAGTGTAATACCAGAGGAGATAGTTTCCTGATTTGATCTTTAGGGAGGTTCATAACATCAGCAGAGATAGTTTGGACTCTCGAATCACAAAGGGTAGGAACCTTCACCTTCTGCTCTGCATATCCCCCGCAAGACCCAAAAACAAAAACCAGTTAATCAAGGCCTCAAAATGCTAATATCAATCCACATCAAACCTCTTTCCGAGAGAAGTGAGCCAAACGTAAACAATAAACAAGGCAATGGGGCATAGCAAAATCACCTTAATATCAATTCCAACAACAGAACCGCCATTCTTTAAAGGGCCCAAACTCTGACAAGCTACCTACATTTGATTCCTATAATAAGTAACAAATTCAACGAAGAGCAAAAAATGAAAACTTTTTAGAGGATCCAACTCCAACAAAACACCCAATTCAACAATATATCTTCCTCAAAATGTAAACTTCAACAAAGCAGAGTGGGAGAGAGAGGGAGCGAGAGAGAGAGGGGGAGAGAGAGAGAGAGAGAGAGAGAGAGAGAGAGAGAGAGAGAGAGAGAGAGAGAGAGAGAGAGAGAGAGAGACCTGAAGCCAAGCACCAGGGGCACAACCAAGATCAAGAACAGAAGAACCAGGTGTAATGAGTTTGTATTGCTTCTGCATCTGAAGCAACTGTGTTTTCCCATGTAATGAACAACAAAATTGCATCAATCAACAAAACAACATGCCCAAAAAAAATTTAAGAAATCTTGGATTATAATGGAACAATTCAAGAAGATGTGCAAATATATATATGTAGAAGGGTAATAAAAGAGGAAACCTTGAAAGCAGAACGAGCAACATAACCAAGTCTCTGAGCTTCTCTATAGAAGAAATCAGGTGCTCCTCCGCTCATTTCTTTACTTCCCTCAGCTTTTCTTAAACCCTTGTCCCTGCCCTCTTGTTTAAAAATGACCAAATTTCTACTAAATTTTTTTAAAAAAATCATAATTCGAAAACTTAAAAACTATTTTAAAAATCTATATTATATTATAATAACCGAAACATTAAAAGTTTTGGTATCTGCTTTTTGATACTTCATGTTTTTACTTAACTAGCCTAAAACCCGTGCGATGCATGGATTTTTTTAAATATTATATAAAAAAAATTCATTAATTTAAATTAATTTTTTTAAAACATGAATTTTGGAGGTTTAAATTTTTATATGAGATTATTTGATAATAATTATATATATGTTATCCGTGATATTTCTAGAAAAGGAAGGATTTTAGTTAGAAAATATAGAAAAGATGATAGGTTTTAGTTAAAAAAGCAATCGATTAGTTATTAGTAATTATAAAATTAGTACTTCATTTTATTAAATAGAATGTCCGTGATATGATTAGAAAAATAGAAAATTTAGTTAGAGAAAATTAAAAAGGTAATATGTTCTAGGTGAAAAAGGTAATTAATTAGTTTATAGTAATTATAATTTAATTACGTTATTTTACTAAATACAATTGCTCGTAATATTTTTAGAAAAGGAGAAATTAATATTGTCCGTGATATTTCTATTAAAAGAGGAATTTTAGTTAGAAAATATAGAAAATATAGAAAATATGATAATTAATAATATTATAATATTATTATTTTACTTTATTAAATAGAATCATCCGTGATATAATTGAAAAAAGAGAGATTTTAGTTAGAGAAAATAGAAAGGTAACGTGAAGATGACATGATTTATGTGAAAAGGGTAATTAATTAGTTTATAGTAATTATAATTTAATTATGTTATTTTACTAAATAAAATTGTTCATAATTTTTAGAAAATGAGAAATTAATGTTGCCCGTTATATTTCTAGAAAAAAAGGGAATTTGATTAGAAAAAATAAAAAAGATTATATATTTTAGCTGAAAACGTAATCAGTTAATTATTAATATTATAATTTTATTATTTTATTTTTATTAAATAGACATGCCCGTGATATAATTGGAAAAAGTGAGGTTTTACCGTTTTAGTGAGAGAAAAGAAAAAAGATAACGTGTTTTGGCTGAAAAAGGTAACTGTCCATTATATAATTAGACAAAGAGAGATTTTAGTTAGAGAAAAGAGAAAAGGTAACGTGTTTTGACTGAAAAAGTTAATTGATTAGTTAATAGTAATTATAATATAATTATGTTATTTTATTAAACAAAATTGCTCGTAGTGTTTTTAAAATGGAGAAATTTTAGTTAGATAAAATGTAAAAGATATTCTATTTTACCTGAAAAAGGAATTATTTAGTTATTGAAAAATAGAAAAGGTAATATGTTTAACCTGAAAAAGGAAATTGATTAATAAAGGAAAAAATTTAGTTAGATAAAATATGGAGGGTATTGTATTTTACCTGAAAAAAGAAATTATTTAGTTCTTGAAAAATAGAAAATATTACATGTGTAACTTGAAAAAGGAAATTGATTAGTTAGTAGATCTGTAATTGAGTAGGGGTAAATAAGTAAAATCAACAAGTACCGTACCGACCAACCGACCAAACTTTTAATGTTTCGGCTTTTATATAATAGTATAGATTACACCTACTTATATTAGTATGTTTTTACCTAAATACCCTTACATATATCTATCTATACTACTATATTATAGCCAAAATATTGAAAGATATAAAAAATATATATAATTATAAATAACTAACAAATTTTCTTTTTTAATGAAAAGCATGTTACCTTTTATATTTTTTCAATAATTAATCAATTTTCTTTTTCAGGTAAAATATATTTTCTTTAATATTTTTTTATAACTAAGGTCACGTTTGATATTACTGTTGAAAACATCAATCGTAGCTTATTTCTGAAAAACAGATAAAAACGTGTTTGGTAAATTTTAAAAGCAACTTTTCTGAAAAGTGTTTTTTGCCGAAAAGCTGCTGAAGTTAATAAAAATTATATAATATCAAAAAAATCTGTGCATTACACGGAGTTTAAGCTAGTATATAAAATAGGGAAATTCCATATGGTACCAGTGGGTAATTGGCTTTTCCAAGTGGTACCAATGAGTATTTTGGTCTTCCATGTGGTAACATTGAAGTAATGACTTGGCCAACATATAGCACTCTGTTAGACCAAACGTTAAACATACTGTTAAGTAATAATGAAAAAGAGATTTCCCTCCAAAACACTGTTACAAATAGGGCATTACAATATCCAAAATATGCAACAAGTCTGCATGAACAATTAAGCAAAACATTAACATAAATGTTCCAAAACAGTAAAGATTTCAAAACAGTGACTTTAAGGCTGAGACTGAGTTGCTGGAAGTTGAGAAACAGAAACTTCAGTTGACTGTGATGCATTGCTCTTCTGAGTGTGTTGTGTAGCTGCCTTGTTCTGTGCTGCTTTAGCTGCCTTTCTTGCTTTGGATTGATCTCTAATTCTTGGGTTTCTAACCACTAATGGTCTACCTTCTGCTACCTTCTTTTCCTTTGCAGTCAAACCTCCCTTGCAAGTTGTTGCATTGTGGCCAAGGCAGTCACATTTAGTGCATTTGACAGTTTTTGCTCTTTTCCCTTTCTCCTTCTTCCCTACTTCTGTTCCTGCATGGTCTCCCAACCCCTCTCTTCATTGTAGGTGACATGACAGCAGGCAGATCATCATAGGTAGGCCATTGAGTTTTTTCAAGAATGGGATTAATGGTAAAACTGTAGGAATTTTTGTATGTCCTAACAGAATACCATGTGCTAACAACAGTATGAGGATCAATTTTTGCATGAACCATAGCCCTTATGGCATGCCTACATGGGATGCCAGTTATCTGCCAAGCTCCACATGAACAAATCTTATAATTTAAAGACAATGGAAAATGACTTTTACCCTCATGAATTTCATACTCTCCTGGCTTTGACATATATGCTTTGCAACTAATAGTATCCTTGCTAATATCTTTCCACAGCTTCTTTATTTTAGGACAAAGGTCATCATCTTTCCAAGTCATGGAAGCTTCGCATCTTGTAGTTATTTTAACCATACAGACGCTTCTAATGCCTGTTTCAAACACATTTTTTCCTATCATAAAAAAATAATAAGGATAGGCAAATGAATGTAAACATGAACGCAAGCATTAAAATATACCTTCAAGTAAGGTTAAGACTGGTCTACATCTATCAATTCCAAGAGTGGAATTGAAACTCTCCACAAAGTTTGAAGTGTTGGAATCATTACACACATTTGGATCAAATTTGTGTTTGCTCCAAGTAGAAGGATCTCCTAGCTGTGCAAACCATGTCATCGCTCTGTCACCACCAACCTCTTTGAGCCTTTCCATAGCCTTCCTATATGTAAATTGGGATGTTGCATTGCAAACCCTCCAAAAGAGAATGTACAGCAAAGGGCCAGAAAATTGCTTTTTGTAGTTTCTGGAGATGTGTCTACAACAATATCTCCTCTTTACAGATGGCCATACATCCATTAAAGCAAGATCAATCCCCTACATTAAGCATACATATAGGAAGACAACAGTAGCATTAAACAAGACAACATATAATAATATGCATATAAGTAGACAAGACGAAGCACATAAAAGTACCTTTTGCCTATCAGAGATTACTGTCCAATCATTTCTATTTGAATTTTTTAGAAGGTTGTAGAGATTCCAAAAAAACCATGACCAGTTCTCCTTGTCCTCTACACTGACTATAGCATAAGCAATTGGAAAAATTTCATTATTTGCATCCAAAGCCACTGCTGAAAGTAAAATTCCCCCATAAACTCCCTTGAGGTGTGTTCCATCAACACCTATTAGAGGCCTGCACCCTGCTAGAAACCCTTTCCACATAGCAGTGAAAGAGATGAAAATATTTCTGAATAACAATTGCCTTGGGATGGTTTCACTCTCCATAGTTGAAAAATAAGCCTTTGATTCTGGATTGGTTTCACAGATTACCTTTGTATAAGCAGGTAGCTCAGCATATGACACATCATGTCCACCAAACAATTTGTCAATTGCCAACTTCTTCATATTATACAATGAAGATTTTCTCAAATATACCCCATATCTTTGGAACAATAACTCATTGAGAGCATTTCCTGGGATGTCTGGATTAGGGCTGAGCATTCGGTCGGTTCGGTCCAGAACCGGACCGACCCGAATAAACCGAAAACCGAAATGTCATTTTTTTCTGGATCGAACCGGACCGAAGTTTAATCATGGACCGAACCGGACCGGACCGAAAAAACCGAATTTTTTTTTTGAAAAAAAACCTATATTATAAATAAAGCTAAAAATTCATGATTTATCACAAAAATAATAATCAATTAATCATCACTATTTCACCAACATAGATATAATTAGAATTTACAAATTAGATAATATAATTATATTTTATAAGATATATATAAAATGTATATAACATAAATATAAAAATTAAAGTATATATTATTCGGACTATTCGGTCTATTCGGTCCGGACCGAAATATTTTTCAAAGAACCGAACCGAACCGATTTTTATTTCGGTATATTCAGTCCGGACCGAATAAACCGAATTTTCAAAATATTAGAACCGAACCGAATTTTCACGGTTCGGTTCGGTTTTTCGGTTTCGGTTCGGTTTTGCTCAGCCCTAGTCTGGATTGGCTCCTATATCTTCCAACAACTTAGATGCAGCCCATTTCACATCACACAATGGATTATATGTTTCCAGACCCCTACATGTGTGCACATTTGGTTCAATCTTCTTAATAGCCCAAGTGATGCCATCAGAAAGCATACTACTGTGAATCCTCCAGTTACAACATGATGCATAGCATGTAGCTGTATATCTCGTTTTGTCTGCCCATAATACATTGAGTGCAAACCCTTCTTGCACACAATAGTCTTTCAACTTCTCTTTAAAATGACCTTTATCTAAAAAAATCATCCAAGGTTTCAACTCAATCTTACCCCCACTCCTTCTCTTCATAAACTTCACCATTCTTGTATAGCCTTTTATAGTACTCATCATAATCATCATCATCAAGGAAATCATGCCACTGACTAGGTTTCCAATTGTCCTTAATTTTTGGCAATGAGCTCATCTCCTCATTCTCATCACCAGATGGGATATTCTCATTTCTTCTGACATTGTCTCCTGACTCTGCATCATTTATATCAAACCCTTCATACTGATCAAACTCTTCCTCAGTAAATGTCATTTTTCTCTTTGCACTTTTCCTGGCTGTTGCACTAGACTCAGCAGTAGATGAAACTTTTATATTCACTTCTTGAGCATTAGCAGCTGTTAGAATTATACCCTTCCTTTTTGCTGTTGTTCTAGGTATTTTTCTAGCAAACATTGTCTCATTAGAAGGGATGGTGGGCTCAGATGAGGTAGCATTTGCAGGAGGAGAAAATCTTGGACTTTTCCTAATTGGTAATGACTTGAAGGTTGTTGTAGGTGAGATGGGGGTTGGTGGTAAATTAGGATTAGTTGCTTTCTTTGGGGGAGGGGGAGGGGGAGGGGGTTTGGGGCCTCTGTTTGGTGGATTGTTTGGGTTCAGCTGTCTGGGGCTCTGTGATCTTCACTATTTCTTTGCCTTGTTGCCTTGCATTCACAGAAGTGTCCTCAAGATCTTCCAATGATGGTAACCTCTGTGATTGATCAATAGCACTCTCTCTCTTACTATTTTCCGGTCTTCTTCTCAAATTCATAACCAATTTATACAAAGCATTTGGTTTCAACTCAGTTCCAACCCAAATGGGAATCTCACTTCTATCAGGATACCTTTCAAACATTTTCATTAAGTCCACATCTGTCTGTAATTTATGATGCTTCATGTTAAATACATATGAAAGGGAAGGATAAGCATAATCCAGCTTCACTCCATTTTTTTCCCCTAAATCTTCATACTCAATAACAATGTCTAGTAAACTGGTTTTATCTACATCAACCTTAACCTCAACAGTCGTACCCATCCAGTGAAATGTCCACACTCTTTCCATCTGCACACATATAGACATACATATACACAAATACACCTTCATACATAAACACATTGATATACATATACACACATATGCATATTCAGATACATATATACATACAACGTACATAAAAAGATATGTATATCCACATATCTCACAAACCCTAAACCACAAAGGAACTCATATAGATACAGACATGTATATATCGATTATATATAGTGTTTGCAGGTTTGAATACATACCTTTGTACAGATTATTGTCGACAGAAGTGGTTAAAAGCTCGTCAATTCTTCTCCCCCAATTCCGTGTCTCCCCCAAATGATATGTTAATATCAGACTAAGAACCCTACTTCATTTACTTTTATGTTTTAATTGTATTTAATTTAGTCTTCCTTTTAAATAATTTAATTAAATTATAATTTATAACGTTTGTTTAACGATTGGTCTAACGGAATGCTATATGTTGGCCAAGTCAATACTTCAATGTTACCACATGGAAGACCAAAATACTCATTGGTACCACTTGGAAAAGCCAATTACCCAGTGGTACCATATGGAATTTCCCTATAAAATATACAATTTAACAATTTAATTTATTGGCACGCTTTGTGAATATTTTGGTATCGGAACGGTACGAAAAGGGGATGTGATTTTTTTTTCGATCTCGTTTACGTTCCATTTCTGTTTTCCAATTTGCATATTTAATTGAGATAATATTATTTTATATGTACATTAATAAATTATTAAAGATGAACATAATATGTACGTGCTGTTATAATTTAACTTTGTAATCCAATTCATTGTTTATATTTATATTATAATTTAATTAAAATAATTTTGTTTTTATCATAACTTAAATTTCATTTTAGTTCAGATTGGTACTTAATATAGGGTATTAGATGAAATCAGTAATTGAATTATATATTTCAATACTATTCGAAGATATTTTAATCGAACAGTGCGACATAAGAACAAAACTCACCTCCAATTTTTATAACACTGCCATGAACAACACTTGCGAACAACAGAAAAATTATTTTAACTTTAAAACAAAGACTTCCTTTCCTGACTGTTCAAAATTATTCAAACATTGTGATGCAAGGATTTCTTAACAACAAAATGGACATGCAAAAAAGTTCAATACAAAACTGGAAGATGTTTGAAAGACTAATTTACTCACGGCAAGAAAGATGCAACTATAGTACAACCATAGTAGAAACAGATTCAAATTAGACACGGCAAGCTGCAACATTCAGCAAACTCGATATAGAAAGTCTAATAAATCCCAAGTCATAACAATTATCAAATCTATAAGAAGGTTGAACCAAGTCATAGAGTATTGAGTACACACATGAGGAAGAAAGGAAACTAAGTTTTCCAATTTTAGAATATGTGCAAACACAGAATTAGCAACTCCATAATTACAATGAGGCTTTGCTGGGATGCTGTTTATTCAATCAATTCATTTACAAGAACCAACCTCTCCAGATCAGGAGGGCCTGGGAACGAATCACAACTGAGTGTTACAAATATTACAAGGGAATTAACTGGAATTTTCACAGTTTACTGTCTATTTACTTTCCTAGATCACAAGTTATGTACAGTTAGACATCCAGTAATTCAGAATCCAACCTCTCCAGCTAAGTTAAGAGGGTCAATCTGATGCTTACCATGTTGCTTGGATTGATGCTGAGACCAGTAAGCATGAGCAGCTAAGACCCTGTCCAAAAGCTCTTGGGGTACAGGCTCTCCCCGACGCTGCTGGGGGGCTATACTTGCTGTGTGAACTAATGTCTTCCATTTATCCTATATATATCAAAATTAGACATATATACATCATCCATATTCCGAAAATAAAACTAATTTAAAGCTATTTAAGTGGCTCTTTAAAAGAACTTTTTATCTGCTAACTCGTTTAACATTCACTTGCTTGTCATGCCAATAGATTCTTTCCTACATATGTTAAAATTAAACCAAAAAACATGAGCTTTTTATAATAAGGATAAAGGATCATGTTCTACCAAAGGTTAACTATAAAATTCTGTTCTATACCTTCAAGTCCACATAAGTTCGATGGTTCGTATCATCAAAGGAACGCATTTTCACATCACGCCACCTGCATAATCAGACAAAAAAAAACTGAATTTCCTGAAGCCACTTAAGCTAATAAAGTTGAAAAATAAAATAGTTTTTTCTAAACATAGGGGGGTGGAACCCTGAACGTTATAGTCTATTATTGTTGGGGGGATATGGGCATCTTGTCTAAATAAAATATTAATAGACGACCAGAGCATATGATCAAGAACTATGAAAAGGTTAAAATTGCAAACCTTCCGGTGCCAAGTTTCTCAACTGCTTCAACCAGTGCTTCTACTTCTGAAACAGAGAAAGGCCTCCTAATTCTGCGCTGCGAAGCATCTGGTCGCTTAGATTTTTGGTTCACCGGAACAATAGCAAGTGTGTTTGCATTCATCGGAGGAATAGGAACCAGAGCTTTGGGCACTGATATCTCTGTAGCTACATCAGTAAAATAAGGAACAATTTCCTGATTACTTCCTAGATGCTTTTCCAAATTAGTGACAGGAACTTGATCAAATGAGGAATCGAAGAATCCTGAATCCAAGACAGGAACTGGGGACCTGGAAATGGAGAGTAAATATTAGTGGAGCTGGCAATTGAACTGCTGCTTTGATGCAGTGCGCAATGATAGCATTTGAACTCCAGAAGAAACAGCAAAAAGCAACAAATCCAGTAACCATAATATTTGGCTAAAGCAAATCTGCCTAACCTGGATAATTCTTGATGTTTGTCGCATGGTAGCAGGAGTGCAGGATCTTTACGAGATATAGGTGAGGTAGCTTGTACAAAATCAGGCTCCAGTGTAAAACCTAGAGTGTCAAGGTCCTCATTATGAGAGATTCCAATCTGCTGAAGGGTTCTATTGTCGTCTCTAACTCTCTTCCCTTGAAGAACTACTCCCACATGTAAACCACCTTCAAGTATAGCAGTGACAGCCTCCATAACAGTCATCTACAGAAAAATCACCATGTAAGACTCCATTAAGCTCTACAGCCCCACAACAAATTAAGAGACATATCTCGTTATGTAAAATTCGGGGTGCCCTTCTTATATGTAATGCCGATACTTAAAAACGGTGTAAATTTACAATATTAGAAATCTTAAGCAGCAGCTCAAACAATTGGATTATTTGTCTCAGAAAATTTCTCAGTGATATTGGGAAGAAACAGACGGTCAAAAATACAAAGAAGAGATATCTGATAGCAAGATAAACTCTACTTCAGAGTATACTTGGAACAGGCTCATCACTTGAGAAAAAAAAAATGCTGCTATATTGGAATACTAGTCAAACACGAAAAACGGTCAAATGGAAAATTTTTAATGGTCAAATTGGTGAAAAAACCCAACATTTCATTACAAAAAAGCAACAAGAATCCTGGAATTTTCAGAAAACAAAATCTATCTAGATGCACCAGCAAAAAAAGAAGATAAAACTATACCTTTAGTGAGCCTACAGTTGCAGTTTCTGGCACCTCAATATAAAGCTCTGGTACTTTAAAGGATTTAATGCTAAACTTGACTGAATTAAAAAAAATGAGCATAAGAATTCAATTGTGTCTATAACACAACACAGTAAAATTTAAAGAGGTATGATGGATAAGATTACTACCACTAGGATCCTTGGCCTGGAATGATGCTTTATGACCTATGTCTGAAGACGAGGCTCCAGTTGCTGCACAAATTAGAGATATTCAGTTATCAATTTGTTGTAATCATGTACCGTGAATCCCCATTAGATAGAGATATGACAAAAACCTTTATGCAAAGCAGGTGTCCCACTCTTGTCCACCTTTGTGGCTTTCCCCGGGGAATTTGAAATACTTTCACTACTTGCCTGCTGATCAAATATGACTGCCGATCTATATTGGCACAACTGTCTACGCTCATACAACCGTCTCCTTTTAGAATACAGTTCACGTTGATATCCCTCGCATGGATAAATGGTTTTCCTTTTGTGATAGAAAGGCCTATTTCCCCTACCTTCAATGAAAAGTTTTGTAAGTTAACAATTAGAATTGGAATTCAGTAGAAAATTCATGAGAAAACATGGACTGCAACTTGATAAAGCTACTTACCAGTGTTAATGAATTCAAAATCTTTCAATTTTGGTGCTGTTCTCCAATATCTGGGTGTCATCAACTTCTTCATTCTACGATATTTGGTGTGTGATTGTGGCCTTGATGGCTTTATCTTGTTGTTAAGGTGATTTCTCCTAAAGTAATTTTCATCATCATCTCTATTAACTATTTTTACATTATTTCTGTGCCTAGAAAAAGAAGCACCAGGTACACGATCCCTGCACAAAGGAAACTTTATAGTACCCTCTGAATTATTCAGCTTATGAGTACTATGCACATGATAGTCCCTTGGATCCTTTGAACCACTGAAGTTAGCCATATTCAAGTCTCCATTCTGTTTCTCTACAATCGCCGACTTTTTTTGAGCTTCATTACATAATTCCCCATCACCGCCGAAGATCTCTTCTAATTTACTAGGGAAACTTCCAGCTGCATTGTTACTCATATATTTATCAGATTTCACATCACTGCTAACTTTGTTCAAGAAATCAGAATGTGTTACTACAGATATATGTTCGTAAAACGAATTGGTCTCAAACTGCGGAAGTTCCTTTAAAGTAGATTTGGTATTGTGCTCTGGAGCTGCAGTTTTAGGGACAATCACACTTTCTATACAGCTTTCCTGATCAAGGCACTCTGATCTCGCAACTCTTTCCTCTACTTGTTCCTTTTTTATGTCATCCTTGTTAATCCCAAGCTGCACTTTCCCTTCTGCTATATTACTAGAAGCAGAACTTTCGCTCTCCTGTAACAACTTGCCAGCTACGGTTGCCAGCAACTCAAATGCACAAAGTTGGCCAACATCCGGTGCTTTCTTTTTCAAACTACTCCTCTACAAGCAATATAGAGAACAGTTTAATGGGCTATTACCAGTACTTAATTATAAAGTAATATTAACTCAATTGTATACTTACCCTTAGAGATCTCGGAGCTCTAGGTATGACAGGGATCTGGTACCCATAAAACCCATATTCTTGCCTCTTCTTTACAACCATGACTTAAGCACGCATACTAATAAGAGACTATCAAATGCAATGGTGCGGTGTTCTGAAACTACAAACATACCAGTCAACTAATCAATAACAGTCAAGTAAATAAAAATCTTGGCTTTTGTTTTGATTAATAATCACTTGGAGAATACATATAACCAGGTAACAGGCATACCGCATATATAATAGTTACAAGTCCGATAATGGTAAATACTAAATACTCAAAACCTCAATTATACCTCTAGGGGAAAAAAAAATCTTCATCTCCAAGATTCGCTAGTTTAGTACAAAAATAGAAGTAGAGGAGTTATGTAGTAAGTTACTCCTCATCAGTCATTTAAGAAAAAGGTAATCCCACATTTGCACAATCGGACTAATCTCTCCTTTCAGATGCAACAGATCTCAACTTGAAACTCAGACTAATTATTCATATCACACAGGATAATAATTATTTACATGTAAATGTTCAAAAGAGTACAATTTACATATGTATCAAATGTTCAATCACAACACCTAGATCACCAATAAGTTCATTAAATTAACTACCAACAAATTAATTAAACAAGCCGAATAACCTCCTAAACTTAAGTCCAATTCCACAAATCTCACACACACATACCAATTTCACAATATTACAGAATTCCCATTAAACACAAGTCCAATTCTTTTCTTATAAACCCCATCCAAATCAACCACGACAGATCACACGCAATTTAACCTCGAATACTAAACGTCACACCAAGTTGATCCTAAATTCATTCTAATGACACCAAAACACTGTGATCTTACACAATTGCACTAAAAAGAATGATACACTTAGACCGAAAGATCGAATTTTTATCAACATTTCTAGCTTAAATTTATACACAACACCCAATAACAACACCATGATCACCAAAAAGTCCACAAATCAAGAAAACACTAAAATTCATCAACGTCCAATAATTCCACAAAACCCACAAATAATTCAGAGAGATCACACAAAACCCAGGCCTAAATTAACAAAAACCCATGAAAAATGATCAGATCAAGAACAATTACATGATAAAAACATGAACTTTATTACACAGAACAAAGCAAGAACACAACAAGAACATGATCTAAACATGAAATAAGAGAATTAGACAAAGCATGATCAGAATTATTACCTGAACAGTGAGAGAGAGCGAGAGAGAGAGAGAGATGTAGAGTTGGTGAATTGTGTAAGAGATTCAAGTTGGAAATTACGTGAGAAGTGAAAAAAGAAATGAGTTTGAGAGAGAGAGAGAGAGAGGATTGGATTGATTGTGGACAAGAAAAAGAAGGGAGAGTTTAGATTTAAAAAGATGTAAATTTTTAAGTGCTTTTCTTAAACCCCACAACAATATGAATCATAACTTCTTCTTTTTTGTCTGAATTATGACTTTAATGTACTTGTAATTTTCTTTTTTTCTTTTAAGTACAGTGTACTTGTAAATTTATGTACTTATTATAATTGGTAGTGACTAGTGAGTGTGAAATAAGTAAAAATTATTATCTTGCATAATTTTGTAAATTTTTCCAAAATAAGAAACTGTAGAAATAATGTATTCACACAAAATACTAATTTTTGTCAAAAATGATCATAATTTAACTTTTTACTCCAACTAATATGTTTTAAAATTTTAAATAGTATAAATTTTAAATTATCGAATGAAATCTATACATGTTGCAAAAGTTTTAGTTCTTATAATATTTTTACTATCCTTGTAAAACCCCAAGTACTAGCAAGTAGCAACATGGGTAGATTGAGGATTGTAAGAGTTACCGCGGTAAAAATGGGTGAAAAAGGTGGGATGTCCGGTTAAGGATAAGAATCGAAGGTTAATCCTTGAATTTGTTGGAGGATATGACATGCTTACAATTGGACCACTTTCCCCTTCTTTCTCTCTCCCACCTCTCTCCTCTCGCTCTAGATAACCTTTTCTTGCCACGTAGGATTTTTTATTCTTTTTATATTATTGTTTTGTGTTCTTGAAATTTTAAGGTGCACAAATGTTTTTATTACAAAATTAGTGTTTCATCGGCACGCAGTTTTTGAAAATGTAGTTCCCGATATGAGATATCCGTTTCATGTAATCAGTTTGTGGTTAGTGTTGAGACTTTTCGAATATTCGGTTTAGAACATGTTATGATGAAAATAAAATTGGATGGATAGAAAGTTGATTCTTACCAATTTCTAGCCAAACATATGTACAAATTTCTATAATCTTAAATTTAAACTTTATCTAATAAATAAGAAAAATTGAAAAACCATAATTCTAACATTAATCTAATTTTAGATCGATGAATAGTATTGATCTAATTTGGATCGACAGTATTCATTCATCCTAATTTGGATCAAGATTAAAACAATTGTTGAGTTAATTTCAATCGAAATTTTATTTGGACTTTAAAACCACTATTGAAGATGGTCTTCGCGATTAGGGTTAATTATTATTGACCATTATATAATTAGTAAAATCTTAAATTTACCATCGACACTCAATTTTGTCACTATTAAGTTGACAAGATCTCAAATTAATCAGTCAAAAATTTGATATCTTGTTAATTATGATGGTCAATTTAATACTTAATCCTTCAAAATTTTCAATTTTGTAATCACATTCAAACGTTCCTCTAACAAAAGTTTCTTCGTCCCTAATTATATGTTTATTATAATTATTTAATGATCAAATTGATCATCGTTTGACTAGACATTAAATATTATCCATTTTTTATTTTAAAGAATTGAAATTTACATTTTAAAATAAACTAACGTATTTTTCAGAAAAATAAACTTTTGCTTTCATTAATCAAACTTTAATTATTTGACCAAGTAAAAATAAAATTAGATTTTTATTCATGAATAGATGAAATATATTATATCCTATATATAATTTGTTCGTCACGTTGTTTTGTTTGGTTTCACATTATAACTAAATTATAGATGAAAATGAATACTAACTTTTGTTAACATGTAGGTGTCAAGAAAAAAAAATTCATTGTTAATAGTATTCTAATATTTTTATAATTTATAGGTGTTTTTATAAAATCATAAATAATTAATTAAAACAATTACTATATATATATCCATACATGGTATTAAATATAATTAAAAATATAAAATAAAGTCATAATGATAAAATTGAAAATAAACATTCAAATATTATAAGAAAAATAAATTAAAAGAAAATATTGTAAATTATATAAATGGTGTAAACGACTTCACTTTGGTGGGAAATCTATACTATATTATTATAAGTAAACTAGAGATCTTTTGTAATTTATAGTTTGGTTAACCAAACTATTCACGACCGTTAGATTTTCAACTCAAATAAATCATTACTGTTAGATACAACCATATTAAAAGTTGTTATATAAAGAAGTCTAAGATTCGATTCCCGTCAAAAACATATTAATTTATATTTAATACCAAAAATTATTATATAAAAAGATGTATGGTTCGAATTCTTCCAATAATATATTAAAATTAATATTTATAATATTATATTACATTATATATAAATTATATAAAAAATTAAAAAATAAAGGTAACCCGTGCACAGCACGGGTTATAAGCTAGTAATATGTGAAAATGAATACTAGGTGGTTGTTAATGGTTAAGTGTTAAAGAAAAATATACGCATTGCTAATATTATTCCAATATTTTAATAATTTATAAATATTTGACTAAATTCATAAATAATACATTAAAATAATTACAATATTTATGATATAATAATATATGTCCACACATGGTATTAAATAAAATTAAAAAATTAAATATAAAAGTCATAGTGATAATATAGAACATAAACATTCAAATATTATAAAAATAATAAAACTAATAAAAAATATTCAATAATTATATTCTAAAATTTCCTAGGTAGTTTGTTAACGTGTAGGTGTTAAGAAAAAAATATTTATTACTAATAATGTTCCAATATTTTTATAATTTATAGGTGTTTGAATAAAATCGTAAATAACTAATTAAAACAATTACAATATAGTAATTGAAAATGCACACCTAGAGGGGGTGAATAGGTGTAAATGGCTAACTATATCCAATTTTAATAATTTACCAGAAACAGCTTATTGATTTCAATTTTAACAGATGCAAATGGTACGCTGAATGTGAACGGTAAGTTGAATGCACAAACAGTAAGTAAAGTGCAGGAAAAATAAAGAACACCACAAACTTTTAGCCAGGTTCGACCCCTAATCTCCTATGGTCTACGTCCTGATCCCTTACTAACTTGGCAAGAGAATATATTATTGATCAAAATAATCCAATTATAAGATGCAACAATATATCTCCCTCAAACCCAGCTATTGATACAAATGGCTTGCTGAATAGACCTGAAACAGATTATGCTCTCTAAGCTATACTACCCTAGTATACTTCTCTAGCCAACCTCGAATCCCTACTATTCCAAGCCAAGTATCCAACAACTAACAATTACAATCGAACAATACAATTAATGATTAATACAACTCAAACTATGGATTCTCTAAATAAGCAATACAATAGATATATAGATATGAGCTCGAGAGAATCAAGAAAAGGATTTTGCAAAGTAAATCAGAGTTTTTTTTGTTCTTGTGGTTCCTGTATTTTTTAGCCACAAAAAAATGAACCAAGAACAAGTGTTTAAATACTTAACATAAACGGTCATAAACGAATCCAACAAATTCTCCAACGTTTGGATCCAATCCAACGTTTAATTTGTTTACAACGTTAATGTTAACGTTAGAGAGAAAAAAAAAGAATAAACCATGTAAGACCAGTTCTTCAGAGATATATACGTATATAAAACACGTATAAAAGATTTAAAAGAGGATAAGAGTTTTAGTTGGAAACAAACTCCTATAATTTAGGAATTCTAATTGAATGAAAAGATATAATTTAAAATGAGCTCATACATATATAAATACGTATTCCATATTTAAATTACCCTTACAGCTGTTTAAAAGTCCATATCTATAAAAACTCTTTGATTTCCGCATTCATAAACTTTCTGGACTGTTGACAATTGGCTTGCTGATTGTGATCTGACCATGAGCAAATGGCTTGCCAAATTGTCACTGTATTCCAACTTTGGCTTGCTGTTTATGACATACTGATTATACAATCAGTAAACTATTTTGCCGTGCAAAACCAAGTTAGTACACATACAAATAGCATGTTGTTTTATATCTACTATCAAGCCAATTGGCTTGCTAATTGTGATCATCAAATCCTAAGGAGTATCAATCTCCCCCTTTTTGATGATTACACCTAATTTAGGAGAATTAAAATAACTCCCCCTAAATCCCTGCATCTCAATCATAAGATATAAAACAATAATTTAACAATATCATAAAAACACATAATCACACATCCATCAACTTAACTTATGATAAATACCAACAAGTTCAAATACCACATTCCGAATTAAACATCCAGAAATCAAACACCAAATACCAAGTTCAACAAAAACAACCATAACATAAGTTCAAGTTCAACAAAAACAACCATAACATAAGTTCAGAATGGACACTTAAATTCTCCTAAAATTTTCTCCCCCTTAATTCATCAAAAAAAATCAAGAGTCTTTAGGAGTTTTGTCCACAGCATCATCATCTGTCTTGTTAATATCAGTGTCCAGTTTTGTATCATCTTGATCAGCTGCAATTGCTAAGTCATCCAAACCTTGTTCATTATCCATTGCAGAATAAGTTGTTGAAGTAGTACCAGCAGTCTTGAGAATCATCTCCTTAACCAGTTTGATCTCATTGATGAACTCCTTCATAGCCACCTTGATAGTCTGATATTCAGCTTTGACATCCTTTAGATCAGTTCTAAGTGCTTGAAACTCTGACTTAATTTCAGTAATTTGACCAGTAATGAGCATACTATCAGTCTGCAAAGACCTCAATAACAACATTCCAGATGAAGAAAAATCTGAAGCAATAGGAGTAGGAATTGAAGGTTCACCCTCATCTTGAATATTCTCTGAAGTTGGAGGTAAAATCCTTGAAACCTCACCATTCTCAATTTGAAGATTATTTAAAGCCAGAAACTTGGGATCAAAACCATCTTTCACAGTAATCTTAGTAGCATTCTTAAAATCCACTTTAAAAAATTCAAACACACGAGTAAGAAGCAATCCATACGGAACACCACTAATAGATTTGTCCAGAGTAGCCATCATTTTGTTCAGAACCAAAGAGCATAAATCAAAAGATTTACCAGTCATAAGCATCGACACAACAATAACATCTTGACATGTAAAGTTAGATTTGTTTCCTAAACGCTGACAAATGTGTGACCTACACAACTTGAACAACAAATGAGCTAATGGAGTAACCATAGTAGTCGAAGGAGGTGCAGCTTCCATCGGTTGTACATCACCAAATAACACTTTTAAATGATCAACAAATGAGAAATCAGGTAAAGAAACCTGACCTTGAGCAGTAAAAACATCAACCTCACTATCATTATCATATTTCAGAATTGAACTTAACACGGGCGGATCCAATTGAATCTTTTTCCCACCAACAACAAACATGCAATTACCAAACTTATCAGCATGCAGATTAGCATAATATTCACGAACTAAATCGGAATAATAAACCTTAGGTAAATCCAACAGGAATGATTCCATACCCAAATCTTGAAATATCTTAATAACACCACATTGAGTAAGAACAGAGACGAACTTACTTGAAATTGGTTGTCCAGGGATGATTGCACGAATACCTAGTTCCATGTCTTGATAACATGTCTCAAACTCTGGTGAAGCAAAGGTAGGAGACATCATCTTAGCCTTCTTTGAATCAGGAGTCTGTTCCACTTCATTAGCACTCTCAGAGACATTCTCACCCAAATCAACAATCGATGGAGACTGATTAGCCAAGAGATTAGACTTGTGTGCCTTTGTTTTACGAGTCATGATGAACCAGAAAACTGAAAAACCCTAATCGCTGTTTGAGAAAAAAAAAACATAATCGTCGCTTGAAAGAGAGTGTTTGCGTAGAATGAATAAACTGAACCGTCGTAGCCCAACTCTTATTTGGTTTGATAAAGTTTTAGGGGAGAATTTTTAGGAGATAAAAAAATAAAACAAAAAAAAATCAATATAACACTTATCTAAAACAACCAGAAAAAATAAAAAATAAACAACGATAACCACGGAATACATTATCGTTTAATCAGATAAACACAGAATGATAAATCAAACAAATCAATTCAAATCACTTAGAAGCATAAAAACATCTAATTCAACAAATGGTAAGCCAGAAGTAATGACAAACAGTATACCAATTGTAACAAACGATTGAGATAAATGGTAAGATAACCTGACCAGCAATTACCATTCAGCATGCTGATTTACACAGAACACATGCCAAGTTCCCTTCGAATGATTGAAAATCTTTCCTCGGCAAGGGACTTTGTGAAAATATCAGCTAGTTAAAATTCTGTTGGAACAAAAACTAACTCTATCTTGCCTTTAGCAACATTATCTCTCAAGAAATGATGTCGAACATCAATATGCTTAGTTCTTGAGTGATTCACCGTGTAATAACCCTAATTTTAGCAAAGCTACAGTGACCCCATGAATAGTAAATTTTGAGGATTTAAAGAAATGGTATGTAGGTACTCTATACTTGAAAGAGAAAATGAGTAAACAGAAACCATATTAGTGTTGTACAATGAAAATAAGTGAATCGAAATGATGATGAATTTCAGAAATTCCTGAATATGGATTTTTGAGGATTTTGATTTCGAATAAGCTTCTATGGGATATTAAGGAGTATGGAGATATTAAAGGAATTAAATATTGAGGAATTAGTGAATTAGTATAAACTAAAGGATTATTAAGTGAAGGAAATACCAAAGGAATTTGGATTGTTAAATGATTTCGAAACCACTGAGATAATGAGGTACATTCGAAACGAATCGTAATTAGACGAGTATGGGGACAAGACAACCAAGATTAGTAATATAGCAAGGATACCTACCACATGACCATTTACCAAGATTTTAGCATTATACTTAGAAAAACAAAGCAAAAGAGATTATGAGATCATTAGAATGACATCACATTCCACTAACTTGTTTTAAGGGTAAATTAGTCATTTTAGCATGGTTTTACCACAAAATATCTCCAAAGCTCCCACTAGACTCTAGAATTCTCAAGAATTGATCAAGATAAGATCAAAACAAGCAAGAGGAATCAATTACTTTCCATTATCTCTTTCTCTACAACCTGCCCAACAAGAGCAAGGAGGAGAAGAAAAATCATATCTCCATTTATATCCATGATAAAATCACCAAATTTGAACCACAATCTCTCCACTCCATGGGAATTATTAGATCCAAATTTCATAGCAATCCAAGTAGTGTAGACTAGGCAAATCATCTCCCCAAGTTGAGGAACCAAACTGTCCAGGATTGTTCCCAGTTTCGGAGATGATTTTCAAACGGCCATATCTCCTTCATTAATCAATGGAATTTTGTGTTCTTTATATTGTTGGAAATCTGGTTAGATGCTCTACAACTTTCATTTAGAAGCCCCGTCCAGAAAACCTAGGTAAGGGCCTCGTTTTTCATGATGTTTCAGTCGGGTTCTAATAACTCTGAATTACTAACTTTGTTTTCTTCAATTCTTTTGATCATCCAAGCTTACCCAAGGCTATACAAGGACTATACAAGGTTTAGAAAGCTATTACACACATCAAGGAAGGTTAAAACCGAACCCACCCATTTAGTTCATATTAGTTTTAGTGTAGTTTTGATGATATGTAGAGATAAGTGCATGTTAAGGAATTTTATGATTGTTAAATGTGTAAAAGGGTTGGATATTGGAGTTAAATGTACCCACTGCCCTTAGAGGTGTAAAATGAATGTTGGTTGATGTTATGGATGTATGGTATGCCCGGTGTGGCTTGGGTTGTTGTGATAAACTTGGAAACGTCCGGTTTAAGCCGTTATAATGCCCGATTTTCGTTATGATGTAATCTGCCCTGTTTTGGACCCCTGTATCCGTATGGTACCCTACTGTCTAGGTTACCAATTTACCATGAAATGATAGAGCTTAGTTCATAGATCGTTTTGATATAAAGTACGTTAAAATCTGACGTATGGTTTAGGAGAAAAGTCTGTTTTAGTGAAAGACGTTCGAGAACTGAGAAAACGTAGTTGTACCAACTTTGAGGCTATAACTACCATACTAAGACATTTTTAAAAATTATGAAACTTTGGGATGTTATAATAGGGTGATCAAAGAACCCTTACCAACTGACCTTGTGTCAAATTGTGGAATTTATGAATTATGAGGATTTTTACAGTCGAGAGTGGTTGTTAAGGAAAGAATGTAAATCGTTAAGAACTTTAATCGGGAATAAGAATGGTTAAGTCCTCAAGACCTTTTGAGATAGTAATGGGATATTATAAGGGTGTTATTATATGAGCGTAGGTGGTTAAGTGGAATATGTTCTGATAATGATCCTTTTTGTGTTTATAGAGACTTCGGGAGAGCCACGAGCTATACTTCCGACTTACAGAGATCGAGGCAAGATCCTTCCGTCCCTACTTTGAAAATTATTTATCTTCGGAATAAAAATGATATCATGGAATATATATATATATATATATATGTGATGCTATTGTTGCTATGTTGCAAAGAATATATTTCCTTGATTTTGGGAAATTAAAGAGAGATGGATATGATTTATGAAATATGGATATAGAGATGATTACGAATGGAGCGAATATGCTCTTTGGTAAAAGAGATATGAAAGGGAATGGTATCAGTTGTTATCTAGGGTTATATGGTTTATAATACTATATTAAAAATATTCTTTTTGAGTATCAGTGGGTTAATAAATATTATTTGATTATTATTTACTACTCTTAAAATAGACGGAATATTTTATGAATATAAAAGTATATTTGATTTCTTGAATATGAAAGAGATGTCTGGATCATAATCAAAGCATTATGTTATATATATATATATATATATATATATATATATATATATATATATATATATTTTATAGAAGTAATGTGTGTTGACTCGTAAACACGCAAGTATACGCGATCACAAATAGCAAGTGATAAGTAAGATTCGTTCCGCAGAGACTAGGTGTAATGCCAATTTTAGTGCGTATGCAACAGTGTATGGTTACTTCTTAATGCTTGAACAATTATCAAAAGTGGTTGTTGATTACTAGATTTACTAAATAAACAATTATTAACTAAGATTAAATTAACAAACGAGATTACTTATGTGTGAGAAAACATGGAGTTCCAATTTCCTCGAAAACTTCACTAAAGGTTGACACATTAAATAGACACGGGTGACAGACAAGATAATTAATCAGATAACACTACGATAATACGAGTTACCTTTCGATATACTCATATCAAACCACTTAACATCCACAACAGATAGAAATCAAGAGGACACCACATTACGATCAAATCATATATGTCTATACAATCTGGAAAAGTAATTGGTTTAAGCATAAGTTATCTTTTATAATTACATGGGGCAATATGCATTGGTTAAATCATACCACTAATCATGAATAAACAAATTAATTCACGAACCCATGCTAGTATGGCAAAATCTCAACTCTTGAATCCACTTTCGCAATCAACAAGAATTAATAAATTAGATGCTAGCTAAACATCTATCAATTAAATCAACCACACTAGTTTATCATAATCAAATCACCCAACAATCAATCACATGTCAAACACAATAATTACGAAATCGAATCCATTGGAACCCCATGATAGTGATTAGTTCATATTTGAACCTTTCACCATCATGGGTTCAATTGATAACATAATTAACACAAGAATTGAGAACAATTAATGATTGAGAATAGAATACTTGAAAGTAATTCAATAGTTAACAAAGTATAAAGTTTAGAAGATTCAGAAAAACAATAAAGAAAAAACCCTAGATCTTGAACTTGAGCGATTCTCCCTTGCTTTCACCTTGGAAGTGTTTTTATTTTCTCCTCCTCTTCTCTATCTGACGTATCTCGCCCTTTTACAACAATATAACGTGTTATTTTTAAAAACATAAGCCCTAGAGGTTTTATTCCAACAAGAAATAGCCTAAAAATACAATTTTTATTCCAACCAGGCAAGAATTTCGAGACTTTTTAAGGAAATTTCCGCACAGATCAGATTGCTCCCAAGGCCACATCCTGAGATCTTGAGGCCACGGCCTCAAGTCCATTCTGCCGGGACGTTTTTCAGCATGTACTTCCTTCGTTTTCCCTTCGTTTTGCCTCTGTTTCCTTTAGTTTTTTTCCTCAAAGCTTCCATACTTCAATTCCTTGCCTTGGAATCTTCATGTTGGCCCATAACAAGACTCCATTCTTCATTCCAAACTCCATTTAAACTCCAAGATCCACGAAGAACGCTCATCCCAACCGATAATTACAAACCTGCACATCTACACAAAACACATAAAAAATGCAACAAACTTGAGGCCAAGTGAATGAATTTAAGCCAATATAGGACGTTCCAAGTAGATATAAAATCCACTTATCACACCCCCAAACTTAAACCGATGCTTGTCCTCAAGCATAAACAACTACCCTAACTAACTAGTACCACTTCCGTAGGTGATCACGGTTGCATTTGGCATATGCAACAAGCCCTTTAAACCCCTAGGTAGCCCTAGTGGACGAGTAAGGTCTCGTGAGGGCCTATAGTGAATGTACCCACAAAATCCATCTAACCTAATGCAATGCAATGCATGAATGCAACTACTAAGAAAATGCAAAGATCCCCTCAAACTCACCAAAACCAACTAACAAGCAGATATCTCAAGGAATGCAACAAATCCAAGTAGAGCTCGACTAAATCCCCGTATACTAACAATACATGATCATCAACGTGCGTGTGTGCGATGCTCATCAGAAATACTCCCAAAACTAGGTCAAAAATCATACATGCTTTCCGTCAAGACAATCACAGGTTTATAACTAGAATAGACTGTAGACACTCCATAACCTAGGAACACCTCCACCCTCATCCAAGGTAGACAGAAACTCATGCTCCATTACTCTGACACATAATAATATATACGATACACATGCTTATTAAACCGTGCAATGGATGAGACCCCAAAAGGCTTATACAATAATACCCATGTAACGAGTGTTGGGTCAATGAATCCCAGACTGTAAAAGCCTTAGGTCACTAGGACTAAGTCCCCTCAGACTTAATTACTCGAGTATTAAAGAGCTCACTCTGGTTAATTTTGCATTTAACAATTGGACTATTGATTTTTTTTGATTTTTTTTTTCAATCTGGAATGAGAATTCTCAATTCCAACCCTAGACTACTCATATAAATATGAGCCGGCTACTAGCCATTTGACATCTAGCCATTATTAACAACTAGCATGAAATTCCTGTTTTCCCCCAAACTTAGATTTTAGTGCTCCTACGCCATAAAGGGAATAACGAAAATTCTAAGAATAAACAAGTGATTAAATCTTAAAACATCCCACAGGCATGACCCTAACCTAGCCCAAAAGCACCCAATGAGACTGTGTAATTAGTTTTGTTTCCGAAGCATGCAAGTCAATTCCGTAGGGACTGTGAATCAACCCTCTACTCATCATTACCAAACTCAATGAAACACATACCTATCAATCAGAATCAGCTCGTCCTAAGGGATCATGCAAAATGCATGCCATGAAAATTCAACTAATATGAACTCACATGGTAAAACAACAAAAATAACATAATGTCCTATATGAAACAAACATAGATAAAACAAACATAACATGCATGAATTACGACTAATATGCAAAACATGATATCCTACATGAACACATAATATACTAATACTACATAAACAATACTTTTCCCCCAAACCACCCCCAAACTTAAGATATTCAATGACCTCATTGAAGGTAAATTTAAAGGGTACCAGAGATACTCCCCTACTCGTCGGCATCGTCACCCTCCTCGGGTGGTGTGTCTGGTGGTGGATAGATTGGAGGCTCCAACACAACCGTTGTTTTATTCGAAAGCAAGAAATCATGGGTTGCCTCCCACGAATCGCCTTTCTTTAACGTCTTTAGCTAGACTTGGCCACGATTTTCCTCCTTGAAAATTTTCTGCCCCGCATCTCTATAAGGCCATTTAATGATCTTTTCTGGAGCGAAATCTTCAACGACCAGCTTTACCCGTATTCGCTCCTCACAAGATCTCTTAACAACATTCTCCCGCCTACCTGAAAAGTTTGCAGCAATACCAATAGCAAGCAAAGGAGATGAATTACAAGAAACATACCCCAGGTGAACTAGCAATGGTTTGAGCTCGAGTTCGGGAGCTCCTTCAACTGATGGCTTAAGGCGCACCTGAGAATTCCAGAGATCTTCCACTCCAAGCAACTTATGTGGAATACGTAGCCCCACTAACCAAGGCACTGTAATCCTCAGCTGGCCATGCTTTGCCTTCTCCTTCTCCGTGTCATACTTTTTACTTTGCCCTGCATCAACCAATTTCAAGCTAAAACACTCCTCATCCTCCGCCGGTAAATTCATGGCTAGAGTTTGCTTCTGAAGCCGCTGTGGATATGGAGGAGGAAAATCGATTTGGATGATATCTGTAGTCGTCTCCGGAGTAGATTTGTCAGCAGGAGTGATGCTCTTTTCCTCTTCGGCCTCCAACTGGTCGAAGTCAAATTGCAACGGAGCGGCATTCAACAACTGAACATGCTCTTCTAATTCATCATCTTCAATGTCAAACTTTCCTTGAAAAGCACTCTCTACAGACTTTGACTTTAACGGCTGATCAACCTTCTTACGGTGTTCAGTATCAACCATTACCACACTGAGACTCTCTTCATCCTTCGAAGGAAATAGCATAGCCACTTGAGCCTTGGAGTTTTCTTGATCTTGGGCTGATTCTTCAGAATTTTCAGATTGCAAAGGAAGTGGTTGCGGCTGATTATTCAGAACCAAATTTTCTGGACATTCTGAAATTTCTGATTGGTTTGCCTCCGGTTCTTCTTCCTTATCAGCTTCATGTTCTGCTTCTTCCTCATCTTTGCCCTCAGACTCTCCTTCCTGAACTTCGATCAAGGTTTCACCCGTGGTTAAGAAAGGCCAGTCAAGAATGATAGGAAGGTTCTTGTCCTCTTCCTCTACAGCTAGGCCTTTTGTGTCACTTGCAATTTGATTCAATGTTTTTAATGCATTTGCAATTTGACCAATCTGATCTCCTATTGTCTGGAGAGACAATGCATTGCTTTTAACCATCAACCTCAATTCTTCTAATTTAGCTTCTTCGGTCGACTGTTGGTTAGACCAAGTCTGAAATTGCTGCTGCTGAAATTCAGGAGGTTGAAAGTGTTGATGCACTGGGGCATACTGATGCTGCAATTGTTGCCCCTGTTGCTGCTGAGTTCCCCTTGGACTGTATGGCTCATCTCCAAACTGCTGATTTTGGAGAGGGTAGGATGGATATTGGGATTGCTCCATACCACTCTGATTGTAGTCCCAGCTGAAATTTGGCCGATTTTTGTTATACTCACATTGATGAGTGTAATGTCCACCTGCACACAGCTCACACACAATTACGAAGTCCTGCTCCCAATAATCCATCAAATAAAAAAAACAGTTCAAGTCAGTAATCTATAACGACCACTGATGACAAGCACTTAAACTACAAATAACACCGAAGTCCCCGGCAGCGGCGCCAAAAACTTGTTGACTCGTAAACACGCAAGTATACGCGATCACAAATAGCAAGTGATAAGTAAGATTCGTTCCGTAGAGACTAGGTGTAATGCCAATTTTAGTGCGTATGCAACAGTGTATGGTTACTTCTTAATGCTTGAACAATTATCAAAAGTGGTTGTTGATTACTAGATTTACTAAATAAACAATTATTAACTAAGATTAAATTAACAAACGAGATTACTTATGTGTGAGAAAACATGGAGTTCCAATTTCCTCGAAAACTTCACTAAAGGTTGACACATTAAATAGACACGGGTGACAGACAAGATAATTAATCAGATAACACTACGATAATACGAGTTACCTTTCGATATACTCATATCAAACCACTTAACATCCACAACAGATAGAAATCAAGAGGACACCACATTACGATCAAATCATATATGTCTATACAATCTGGAAAAGTAATTGGTTTAAGCATAAGTTATCTTTTATAATTACATGGGCCAATATGCATTGGTTAAATCATACCACTAATCATGAATAAACAAATTAATTCACGAACCCATGCTAGTATGGCAAAATCTCAACTCTTGAATCCACTTTCGCAATCAACAAGAATTAATAGATTAGATGCTAGCTAAACATCTATCAATTAAATCAACCACACTAGTTTATCATAATCAAATCACCCAACAATCAATCACATGTCAAACACAATAATTACGAAATCGAATCCATTGGAACCCCATGATAGTGATTAGTTCATATTTGAACCTTTCACCATCATGGGTTCAATTGATAACATAATTAACACAAGAATTGAGAACAATTAATGATTGAGAATAGAATACTTGAAAGTAATTCAATAGTTAACAAAGTATAAAGTTTAGAAGATTCAGAAAAACAATAAAGAAAAAACCCTAGATCTTGAACTTGAGCGATTCTCCCTTGCTTTCACCTTGGAAGTGTTTTTATTTTCTCCTCCTCTTCTCTATCTGACGTATCTCGCCCTTTTACAACAATATAACGTGTTATTTTTAAAAACATAAGCCCTAGAGGTTTTATTCCAACAAGAAATAGCCTAAAAATACAATTTTTATTCCAACCAGGCAAGAATTTCGAGACTTTTTAAGGAAATTTCCGCACAGATCAGATTGCTCCCAAGGCCACATCCTGAGATCTTGAGGCCACGGCCTCAAGTCCATTCTGCCGGGACGTTTTTCAGCATGTACTTCCTTCGTTTTCCCTTCGTTTTGCCTCTGTTTCCTTTAGTTCTTTTCCTCAAAGCTTCCATACTTCAATTCCCTGCCTTGGAATCTTCATGTTGGCCCATAACAAGACTCCATTCTTCATTCCAAACTCCATTTAAACTCCAAGATCCACGAAGAACGCTCATCCCAACCGATAATTACAAACCTGCACATCTACACAAAACACATAAAAAATGCAACAAACTTGAGGCCAAGTGAATCAATTTAAGCCAATATAGGACGTTCCAAGTAGATATAAAATCCACTTATCAATGTGCGAGAATGGAAATGATATGAGTGAATGATATGTGGAAATGAAAGCGAGAAAATGGAAATGTGGAATGATATTTTATAAATGGAATAATGATTTGACAAAAAGGGGGATAGCAACAAAAAGCGTAGGAGGCTGTGTGCGGCACAGTCCAGCAATCAATATTTTATCTCGGCCCAAGAGTTGCCGAAGGAGGATGTACTGGTGTACCTTCCTCCAAGGGGATGTAGTGTTGTACCTTCCTCCTTCTACCGGTAGTAAAAAGGACGGGTACGGAGGGCGACTGATCATCGTCCTTACGTATTCGGCAACAGTGAAAATCCCCCAAAAACTTGAAAGAAAGAATTGAAAATGGTTTTCGGATTTCTATACTGAAAACAGAATAATGATATGAGATGATGGAATTATGGTTACAGATGAAGAGAAACTGATATTATATTATTTTAGATTTCTTTCTTATAATAGTAAGTGGATGATGTATTATTAAATAAGAGCTTTATTCTTCCTTAATGATTATAATTGGTTTCTGCTTATATATGCATATATATGTATAACTGTTCATATTTTAAATTCTAGTTTACAATATTATCTTGCTGAGCTATTATAGCTCACTCTTGCCACTTATGTATATAGCAGCTAGGTCCCATGCCGATTCTACGCACTACACCCCGCAAGAGGGTAAGGGAAAGGCGACCTTTTGAGCTAGTGCTGGCGACCATACCCGAGGTAGTGACAAGCGAAAGGGGCTTAGTAGACTTATGTAAATTAAGTGTGTAAGTTTGTAATAAACTTTTGGTTGTTGAAATGCTTCCTGTAGAAGTATTATTCAACAATGTACTTAGTAGAATTCTGGGTTTGTAATAACTGTTAACTTTAAACTTTTAATATTGTGGATGTTGTTCTATGAGCATATGACTGGTGTGTGTGTGTGTGTGTGTGTGTATTAGTGTGGGGTCAATTGCATAAGTATTAAGTTATAAAAAAAAAGACTCAAGAGATATGGATATTGATCGGAAATTGGACCGTGATGACCTGGATCCTTGACCCCGGATCTAGGGATGTCACAACCGGATTCTTCGAAATATTAATGGTGCTAGTGTTGTCACAATTGATTGGAATTTTCCACACTTGATATCAAAGTCCCTTAGTGTTTGAATCATCCATAGAATCTGAGAACAACAGCTACCAGCTGCTAAATATTCTCCTTCGGCCGTGGATAAAGCAACAGAAGTTTGTTTCTTGCATTGCCATGAAACCAAGCTTTGTCCAAGGAATGTACAAACACCACTAGTACCTTTTCTATCAACTTGACAACCTGCATAATCTACATCTCTATACCCAACAAGATCAAAAGTATTTATGATAGGATAGAAAAAACCAAGAGAAATGGTACCACTTAAATTTCGAAAAATTATTTTAATTGCATTTAATTGAGACTCTTTAGGATTGGATTGAAACCTTGCACAAACACAAACACTATACATGATATCAGGTCTAGAAGCAGTCAAATATAATAAGCATCCAATCATACCTCGATACCTTTTGATATCAACAGCCTTACCATTTTTTTCTGCAGTCAGCTTGCTGTTTTGAGTCTTAGGAGTTGATTTTGGCTTGACATCCTCATAACCAAATCTCTTGAGCAGATTCTTTGTATAATTAGATTGATGCACAAATATTCCATCTTTAGATTGCTTGATTTGAAGTCCCAAGAAATAATTGAGCTCACACATCATGCTCATCTCAAATTCACTATGCATACACTTAGAAAACCACTCACACATAGATTCATTAGTAGATCCAAAAATAATATCATCCACATATATTTGTATAACAAGAATATCTTTCTCATTTTGCTTAATAAATAATGTGGGATCGATTTTACCTCGAATGAATCCATTTTTGAGAAGAAACTTACTAAGCCTTTTGTACCAAGCTCTAGGAGCCTGATTTAAGCCATAAAGAGCCTTCTTTAGCTTGAACACATAGTCTGGATACTGTTCATGTTCGAATCTAGGAGGCTATTTGACATAAACTTCCTCTTCCAGCAAGCCATTTAGAAACGCACTCTTCACGTCCATTTAATATAGCTTGAATTTCTTGAAACATGCATAGGCCAGAAGCATCCTTATTGATTCCAAACGAGCAACAGGAGCATAAGTTTGATCAAAGTCAATGCCTTCTTGTTGATTATATCCTTGAGCCACAAGCCTTGCTTTATTTCGAGTAACGGTGCCAAATTCATCAACTTTTTTCTTAAACACCCATTTTGTTCCAATGATTGAAGCATCCTCTGGTGGATTGACAAGTTCCCAAACATCACATCTTTCACATTGATTCAATTCTTCTTGCATAGCCATAATCCAATTTTAATCTTCTAATGCTTCATTGACATTTTTAGGTTCTTCTTGAGCTAGAAAGGTAGCATGAGCATAAAATTTAGCCTTTCCCTTTCTTGTAGTGATTCCATCTGAAATATCACCAATAACCAACTCTGGGGGATGATTTTTGACTGTCCTTATTGACCTCAGTAAAGAGTGTTGAGCTATTTCCTCATGAGTTGTCTTTCTCATCTTTACTGGTGGTAAATGATCTTCTCCATCATAGAAAGGTAACTTCTCAGTAGCCCTTAAACCTCTAGGACCTTCCAAAGTCATTTTTGCCATTTTAGAAATTTCATCTTCAACTTCAGCTTGCTGATTTGAAGTTCCAGCTTGATGATTGCTAGTGTCTGTATCCTTCCTGGCTTGCTGACTTCCGGTTTCAGCAATACTATTAGCTTGCTGATTTGATCCAGTAACTTGAGGTTGCATGCTATCACTTTCACCTGCAAATTCTTCATCATCTCTTGACAGATCATTGTTAGGTTCTTGAAAAGTAACATCGATAGATTCTTCAACAATACGTTTATTAATATTATAAACTCTATATGCTCTACTTGTTAAAGAATAACCAAGAAAAATAGCCTCATAAGATTTAGCATCGAATTTACCATCATTACCAATTGTTTTGAGCACAAAGCACTTTGAACCAAAAATCTTGAAGTAACTAATATTTGGCTTCTTGTTCCTCAAAAATTGATATGGTGTTTTGTCCAAAATAGGCCTGATTATAACTCGATTCAAGACATAGCACACTGTATTCACAGCTTCGGCCCAAAAACATCTAGGCAGCTTGCTTTCTTGCAGTAGTGTCCTTGCTGTTTCTTGAAGTGACCTATTCTTTCTTTCCACCACTCCATTTTGTTGTGGAGTCCTTGGAGCAGAAAATTCATGGGAGATTCCTCTTTCTTCACAATAAGCAATGAAGTCTTTATTGATAAATTCACCTCCTCTATCACTTCTTATACCTACAATTCTTGTATCAAACTTGTTCTCAAGTAATTTAATCAGCTTTTTAAACTCATTAAAAGCACAATGTTTAGTACGAAGAAATAATACCCGTGTAAATCTAGAATAATCATCAACAATTACAAAACCATATTGTTTACCTCCGATACTCTTATAAGATTCTGGACCAAAGAGATCCAAATGCAGAAGCTCTAAAGGTTTAGAAGTTGATATCATTTTCTTTGCTTTATGTGAACTTCTAATCTGTTTTCCTAATTGGCACACTGAACAGACCTCTATCTTAGCATACTTAATCTTGGGTAGTCCTCTAATCAGTCTCTTGCTTGATAATTTGTTGAGTAAGTCCATATGTGCATGTCCCAATCTTCTATGCCAAATATAAGGGTCATTGTCCATTGCAGCCAAACAGCACGATGTTTCCTGCTTATCAAAGTCCTATATATATATATATATATATATATATATATATATATATATATATATATATTTCCTTCCATTCTAGCAACTAGGGGGACTTTGTTAGTACCAATAGTAATAATAGTTTTATCAATGCCAAAATGAACAAGATGCCCATCATCAAATAATTGAGTGACACTAAGCAAATTGTAAGTAAGACCTTTGACATATTGAACTTTATCAATCGAAATATTACTATTACCAATAGAACCGGTACCAAGGATTCGAAGAGTCTTGCTATTTCCAACAGTAACCCTTCCACCCTTCTTCATTTGGAGACTTATGAACTGAGACTTATCTCCACACATATGTCTAGTGCATCCGCTATCCAAAATCCATTGTTTTGACTTCACTTTAGCAGCAAGACATATCTACAAAACAAACAAACACCAACTCAATGTTTTGGTACCCATATAGGTTTGGGTCCAAATTGGTTAGCAGCAAGAATATATAAAACATTCAAACCAGATTTCTTGATCCATATTTGGACCACTTTTGGTGACTGATTCTGCTTTCTATCATTCTGTTGATAAGCTATTTGCCTTCTATCAGAAGCATTCTGGTATGCTGATTGTTGCATAACTGGTCCATTCTGGTATGTTGTTTTCCTCTTATGATTGACTTGAACTACACAATTTCTTTCCAGATGGCCTTTTCCACCATACTGGATGCATGTCTTCCAAGACATAGCATAGTTGTAGGGTATGCCATTCCTTCCATCATACTTGAGCACCTCATCTTTCTTGTTGAAGTTTAGACCAACACCTTCTCTAACCAAAGGTACATTTGTCTTCTTCATCATTGTCTTTAAGTTGTCTTCTCCTTGAATAAAAGTTTTCATGCCTTGCTTGAGATCTTTGACTTCTTTTTCCAGAAGAGTGATCAATTCAGCTTGTTGTTTGATGAGTTCAGCTTGCTGGAATCTCTTTTCAGTAGATTTTAAAGACTCAGCTTGACTATCCTCACTAAGCTTTAGTGTTTTCAGATTCTCATCTTTAGCTTCCATCTCTGATTTGAGATCCTTGAGTTCTTTCATGAGCACCGCATTCCTCCTTAGAATTACTTTGTTAACTCCTTCGAATTGAACAATTTTCTCCTTTAAATCAGCAAGAAGATTATCATGATAGTTTACAGGAGCCGTCTCAGCCATTAGATCAAAAATGATTCTCCTCAAATGAGCATTCTTCTTTTCAAGCTCATTATTCTCATTTTTCAATTCCATTAACTCAATAATAGATACATTACTTGGTACCTGCATGGTTAGTTCATTTTGCATAGTAGGATTAGAAGGTAAATCAGAATTAATTGAGTTTACCTCACTAGCATCGTCTTCTGATTCAGAATCATCACTATCCACATAATCCTCTTTTATGGATCCTTGTGAAGTATCTTCATCATTTAGTCCTACAAGAGCCAAATTCACCATGTCTTCACTTGAGTCATCACTAGGATCTGAATCATCATCACTCCAAGTCAGTAGAGCCTTTAATTTCTTCTTGTCTTTGAAAGCAGCAGGCTGTTTTGACTTTAACTTGTAGCAATCCCTTTTATAATGACCAGGCTTGCCACATTCGAAACAAGTTTGCTCCTTGGATTCCTTAGAGCCCTTCTTATTGTTGGAGAAACTTCCTCTATCCCTTTTCATCCTGTTCTTCTTTTCAATCAGCCTCTTGATCTTCTTTGTAATATGTTAGGCCGAATACATAATTATAATCAAGATCGTATGAGAGATTAATAATAAAAATATGCGTTTAAACAATTAAAAACTGTTTGGAATTAATAACTCCTCTCTCAGTGATGTAGAATATCACAGAGAGCTGCTTAGGTTACAATGAATAATGTTTTTCAATAATCGATACCCTTCTAGGGTTAACCTAACTGTATTTATAAGATATACAGCTGCTATACAATCGATAATTGATTCTCCTATAAATTAGCTATACAATTGATATCAATTACGATTGCTACTCGTCTCCTTAGTCAACTCAATCTCTTTGACAACTATCCAATCTTCAAAGATATTGCTTCCTTAAATAATCTTCAATCACTGTTGACCAGTAGACGCTGCCTCCAGACAGAGTTTAACAAACTCTGTCGAGCTTCCATCCGTCAGCGTTTAACTAAACTCTGAATGCTTCCAGCTAAACTCTGATTTATCACTGTAACACTTAAACACTGATTAATATTCACATCAATTATTTCTAACAATCTCCCCCAACTTGTTCATTAGCAAAAATGCACAAGTTTAACAATAATTGATGATGTCAAAACAAATAAATAAATACAGTGTTTAATATACAAACAGAGTTTAACTTCTACTTAACAAAATCTACAGAAAACAAGAAAATTCTTACTGAGTTTTAATCTTTAATCTCCTCAACATCTGGTGTTGTTCTAAGGTAGTCGATAAGTAATCTTCTTTCAGCATTTTCAAGCTCTGTCTGCATAACCTCCTTGATCTCCTTTAGCTTAGGATCATCTTCACCAGTTTGATAAATAGCAGACCTCAGATCATAGATTTTGTTTCTTCTCATCTCATTCCCCAGTCTGATGAACTGTGCTTTTGCTGACTCTGAGTTAAAATCAAGAACTGTTATACCCAGGTCTGTCTTCAGTTTAGCACTACCCTTCTTCATCTCAACAATATTCCCATGATAATCTCTGTATTTTGGGACATATTGACTTTTGTATTTCACACCTCTGACTGCCAAATTATGTAGCATCTTATTTCTTAGCACATTTGCAGCTTGTTGAGTCCTTCGATTTTTCACCTTGAAGAGATATAGAACATATTCTAATTCCTCCCATAGCTTCAAATCAAGATCATACTCACCAATTTTGTATACAGTACCATCTTCCATGAAATACAATAGAAAATATTTATCCAAGCTTCTTTGATGAATCAACTGTACTAACTCCAGTCTGTCTAAACTCTCCTGAGTAACACCAAGACCTGGAACAGCCAGTGATGAAGGATCTCGAGGACCAGTATTCATTCTGACATCTTTATGAGAGCCCAATCTAGATTTATCTCGACCTTGCTTTCCTGTTAAAGCTCTACCATGCAGAAAATCAGTAGTAGTACCTCCAGTCATCAGAGATGGATCATGAAGAGTTGGTTTTCCAAAAACCATTTGCATCTGAGTAGATAAAGGTCTCTGTACAACTTGTGTAGAAACAAAGGTTGTATTCTTCTTCTTTGAGTCTTCTCCTTCTTTAGCAATGCCTTTTAGCTTCGATCTGGCTTCAGCTTCTGTTGGTTTCTTAAATACTTGTGATCTTTTATCAGCACCAACATTTTCTTTAAATACAATGCCTTTAAGAACATGCCTAGGAGCTTTTTCTTTCTTTTTAAACTTTCCAGACTTTAAAGCTTTCTGATGTTCTTCTTGTAAGTTCTTTTCTTCAGCTTTAATATCTTCAATAGTAGCTCCTTCTTCATTTTCTTCAAGAAATAACTTAGCAGCCAATTCCTCATCAGTCAGTGGATTTTCAGTGAATAATAAACTCTTGGTTTTTGAAGTACCCTGAGTATCAGTGTATATTCCAACAGACTTTGACTTAGAAGACTTGCCAAATTTCAGACTTTGATCAGCTCTTAATAATTTCTTCCTTTTGTCCTTTGCTCCTCCATCTTCAGTATCATCCTCCTTAGTCAGAGTTTGAGATTGCCTGCAATTAGACTTAGCAACTCTCTCCCCCTTTTTGACATCATCAGGAATCAAGATAGAAGTGATCAGCTCCAAGGAGTTAGCAATGGAATCAATCTTCCCAGACAATACATTCTGATTTTGTTCAACTTGACCCAGCCTCTGAAACAGAGTTTCTTGAGCTTTAGAAATGGTCTTAAACTTTGTCTGATTATCCCTCTGCATAGTCATATCTCTAGCAACAACATCAGCTCTCAGTTCATTAATAGCTTTTTTAGACTCATCAAATCTTTCATTCAGAGTTTTGACTTGAACAATGGTTGCTTGTAGACTTGAGAGAATATCAGGATTTGAGATCTTTGTGGCAGATTGATGAACAAATTTAGCTGCTCTTTCAATAGGAAAAGTACAGTCTGACTTATATCAATCCCTTGAATTCTTGGCAAAGTGTTCAGCTTCAATGTCATGTTGATCTGAAGGTTTAGAAAAAGGTGTGTGCTTAGCATCAGTTTGAACTGGTATACTCTGAGAAGAGTTTGACTCTGCACTTGCTTCATCTTCAACATCAACAGCTGTATCTTCAACTTGATCAGTATGCACTGCAACAATCTCTACAGTTTCAGTAACATTCACTGTTATTTCAGCAACAATCTCTGCAGTTGTGTCTCTAGCCTCAACAGACTTTGGAACTTCAACTTGTTCAACCTCTTCACCTGGTTCAGGAACCTGGTGATCATCAGAGAATAGCTCAGTGTGTGATGCCACTATTTCATCAAGTACTACAGTTGGCTGATCAGCTGCACCAGTTTCTTCAGAATTTGCAATGATAGGTAAAAGAGGAACATTAATGTGATCAGAGAATGGTATGAATGTTTCAACAAAATCATCCATAGCAGTAAAACCTTCTCTGTTGTCCTCATCCATTTGTACATTGGCAGGTGTATTGGCAGCTTCTTCTGCAGTATATGTCTCAACAGTAGGTATTTCCTTGGAAATCACCTCTGGAGCTTCAAAGTTCATTTCCTCATCAGAATCATCAAGAATCAATCTTCTTCTTTTAATTTGAGGCACCTTTGCTGTCTCTTCTTCAGTAGAATCCTCTAGAATAGAAGGTGATGGAGGTCTGTTTGACCTTTCCTTTCTAGCCCTTTTAGGTCTGACAGACTCCTTTTGAACATTAGCAGAATCTCTTTTTGCTTTAGCTAATCGATGCTGTGTATTTGTTGTTGTGTTTTTTCTTCTACCTCCATGTTTTGGTTTGGGTTGGGTAAGAGGTGGTTGTTGTTCAGGTTGAGGTTGAGGTTGAGATTGAGGTTTGGTTTGTGTTTCAGTGTTTAGAGTTTGATGTTCAGTGTTTGTATGTGGTTGAATGGGTTCAGTGTTTATAGATTGTTGAGGTTCAGAGTTTGTAGGTTCAGGGTTAGGCTGTGGAGGTTCTTGAGGTTGTTGTAGAAAATTTTGAATTGCAAGAGGCAACACCAAATCAGGTAATTGCTCCTTGTTAGCATCTTTGTTAGTTAAATCAGAGAATATCCTCTTATTAACCTTAAAGGCTAGAATGGTGTCATTCTCAGCAATCTCAACACCAGGAACACAGGCAGTGAATAGTAACTGACAAAATCTAGCAAAGTAGACAGTACTATTCGCTGACAACCTATCATCTATATTCATTAAAACAAGTCTTCCAAAATCGAAATTACTTCTATAGAGAAGAGAATACCCGATTTGAAGACTGTCAGTAGGAATGGCATCCCAGTTGGTGACTTTCTTGCCAAAAGCTCTTGTGATGCAATCAAAGAAGAAACTCCATTCCTTCCTGAGCCCTGGCCTTTTTACATTACCAAGCTTGTCTAAAGAACCAGAAAACCTCAGCTGCTGCAACATCTCCTTCAATTGATTCTCACCAGCAACAGTGTATGAAGTGTGAGTGTCGAAACCCATAGTATCTCTAACAGTTGCAGGAGTAATCACATACTCTGTCTCCTCATAAGTGAAAACAATTGATGGATTCCCATTCTCTCCTCCATCGTCATACACAGAGTTATTCCAGAAGGTAGCAATCTGCGTGGCAGAAAGCATTTGTGGTTCGACTAGAGCTGTTCCAATCTCTGAATCTCCCAAAAAGTTTTGAATCAAATGAAACGCCTCTGCAACTTTTTCATTGTTCAATGGGGCTGCATAATTATTGGGAACAAACAATAATCCTTGGGCAGTAAAAGCTTTAGTGGCCATAAGAATCGATTTGAGAAGAAAATATGAGTGAAAAAGATATGTAGCAAAGGTGTTTGTGAAAATGTACAAATGAGATAGCAATAAACTGTGAGTGGATTGTGTGCAGAGAAAATAACTGTGTAAGTAAAAATGATTAATGTTGTAATGAAAAAGTAAAACCCAATCGTTTTAACATTAATACACTCAACCAATTACTCAATTAATGTGCAAGTGCGACACATTAGTGGGTGAGTGGGACACGTGGCACATATATAATGGAACAACTATGCACGTTCAGTAACTATAGCAATAATTACTGCTAATTTCTCTTCCATTACCAACACACTTTACCACTCCAACACTCATTAACAGTTGGCAATAATTTATTTCATTTTTCAAAAACTCTTTTTACCCCAAGTATGTAAATTGTCTAAAATAAATTACCTTAGAGTATTAGACAAAATTCGTCAGCGTTTGTCAATTCCCCAACTGTATTACCGTAATCCTTTCGAAAACTACACAGGTGTGAATATATGTGTGTGTATAGCAGAGTTTACCAATTCAAATTTTAGAGCATCTAATTTTTTAAAAAATCCATAAAGTAAATCAGTAAACACTGGATGCACAAACTCTCATAGTAAACACTGAATGTATGATGAATGCTAAACTATGTAGTAAACGATTTATATACAGAAATATTTAATTAATTTATAACCCCCGTCTAAATTATTTTTTTTTTTTCCAATAATCAGAGGTTGGAACTAGTCACCAAAAATCCTATAATTTTAGCCCTTATCATTTTGATAAGTTCCAGGATCTTCCTTGTCTTTGACTAGTCACCAAAAATTAAAGAATTTTAGCCCTTACTATATACCAGCAAGTTCCTGGGTCGTCCTAGACACCAACATAATCTCAAAGGAGTTCTAACAGTCTATATACATTTGAGTTGGGGGTTGACTAATAACAAAATTTAACTTAACAGTGTATAACTAACAGAGTTTAGAGCTCATCAACATCAGAAATTATCATGAGAGGCAATGCATACAGTATTTACAGACTCAGAGTTTAGGATAAATAAACTAAGAGATGCTATAAATATGAAACAGTATCATGCTGTGTTAATTTTCTGCACAATCTAAGATTAGATCACAAATAAGTTAGAAGGATTCATGATTAATTACTGAGAATCATGCTTCATACAAATTTCTTCATTGGTGTTAACATTCAGACAAAAACATTATCAGAGTTTCTCAGAGTTTATCCAACATGTCAACAGTGTATGTCCTACAGAGCATGCTATCAGAGTTTAACAGTTAACGAACAGAGTTTGCATAGCAGAGTTTAACAACAGAGTTCACATAGCAGTTAACATATCACAGAAATATGAGCAACACATTACATAAGTAAAATTTTGAGTCTAACCAATATCTCTAGTCAAAACCAGAGACCATTCCTAGTTCATTTACCAGCCTTGTAAATACAGCTTCACTCAATGGCTTGGTGAAGATATCTGCAAGCTGTTGTTCTGTAGACACAAAATGAAGCTCAATATTCCCTTCCTCTACATGTTCTCTGATAAAGTGATACCTTATGCTGATGTGCTTGGTCATTGAATGCTGTACTGGATTATCTGTCATAGCAATAGCACTTTGATTATCACAGTAAATAGGAATTTTACTGTACCTCAATCCATAATCCATTAATTGATTCTTCATCCACAGAATCTGTGCACAACAGCTACCAGCAGCAATATACTCTGCTTCAGCTGTAGATGTTAAAATTGATTTCTGTTTCTTGCTGTACCAAGAAACAAGTCTATCACCCAGAAATTGACAACTTCCACTGGTGCTTTTTCTGTCTATTTTGCAGCCTGCAAAGTCTGCATCAGAGTAACTAAGTAGCTTAAAATCTGATTCTCTAGGATACCACAGACCTAAGGTTATGGTTCTCTTGAGATACTTAAAAATCCTCTTCACAGCTGTTAGATGTGGTTCTCTGGGATCTGCCTGAAACCTTGCACAGAGACAAGTTGCATACATAATATCAGGCCTGCTAGCTGTTAGATAAAGAAGAGATCCTATCATCCCTCAGTAGTTTGTCATATCTACTGAAGCTCCTGTATCTTTGTCCAACTTTGTTGCTGTTGCCATGGGAGTTGATGCAGATGAGCAGTCAAGCATACCAAATTTCTTGAGAAGATTTCTGGTATATATTGCTTGATTTATGAAAATCCCATCATCTGTTTGCTTCACCTGTAGGCCTAGAAAATAACTAAGCTCTCCCATCATGCTCATTTGATACCTGGACTACATGAGCTTGGCAAACTTTTACAGAGTTTATCATTAGTAGACCCAAAAATTATGTCATCAACATATATCTGAACTAAAAGCAAGTCATCACCATAGTTAAAGTAGAACAGTGTTTTATCAATTGCACCTCTGTTGAACCCACTTTCTAAAAGAAATTGAGCCAGAGTTTCATACCATGCTCTTGGTGCCTGCTTAAGTCCATAGAGTGCCTTATCCAGCCTGTAGACATAGTCTGGATATTTTGGGTCCACAAAACCTGGTGGTTGTTCAACAAACACTTCTTCTTCAAGCTTCCCATTCAGAAAAGTACTTTTCACATCCATCTGAAATACCTTGAATTTCTTGTGAGAGGCATATGCTAGAAAAATTATTATTGCCTCCAATCTTGCAACTGGAGCAAAAGTTTCATCATAATCTATTCCTTCCTGCTGTGAATAGCCTTTTACTACAAGTCTAGCCTTGTTCCTTGTAACAACTCCCTCACTGTCAGTTTTGTTTCTGAAAACCCATCTAGTACCAACAACAGATCTATTCTTTGGTCTAGGTACAAGGGTCCATACTTCATTTCTTTCAAATTCATTTAACTCCTCCTGCATTGCTGTTATCCAATCAGCATCTTGAAGAGCTTCTTCTACCTTCTTTGGTTCATTCTTAGACAAGAATGCATGAAACAGACATTCACTTGCTGTAGCACTTCTTGTCCTTACTGTTGCATCTGGATCTCCAATAATTAAATCAGGTGTATGAGATTTTATCCATTTCCTAGCTGAAGGTAAATGGCTTCTATCAGTATGTGATCCTCCCTCTTGATCCATGTTCTCCTGATTTTCTTGTTGTCTTTCTTCATTTTCTGAGGCTCCCCCTGAATTTGACTGCTCAGAGTTTGAACTGTCAGATTTTGCACTTTCAGAGTTTGAGTCATCAGAGTTTGATCCAGATTTTTCAGTTGACTCATTATCAAAATTTGAGTCATCATTTTAATCATGCTCCCCCTCAACTGGTTCTCCCCTTTGTTCTGGTTGAGATGTTTCTTCAGTGTTTACCAGTAGAGGTTCAGAGTATGCTTCGACAGAGTTTGTCAGATCAGTTTCATCAGAGTTTACTTCATCAGAGATTAAGTCTTCATTTTCAAAGTGCAGTTGATCATGTTCATCTACATCTTCAATTCCAGTTATTTTCTTGTCATCAAATGACACATGGATTGACTCCATGATCACCTTAGTTCTCAGATTATAAACTCTGAATGCCTTAGTTGATAGTGGATAGCCAACAAAAATTCCTTCATCCGCTTTTAATTCAAAATTTAGTCAACTGTTCAGGATGAGTTTTCAACACAAAGCATTTGCACCCAAAAATATGAAAATATTTCAGGTTTGGCTTCTTTTCTCTCACCATCTCATATGGTGTTTTTCCATGCTTGTTGATCAGTGTGGCATTTTGAGTAAAACAGGCTGTTTGAACTGCTTCTGCCCAGAAATAGGTTGGCAATTTTGCTTCATCAAGCATAGTTCTGGCAGCTTTTATCAAGGTTCTGTTCTTCCTCTCAACTACACCATTTTGCTGTGGTGTACCAGGTGCAGAAAACTCTTGCTTCAATCCTCTGTTCTTGTAGAATTCTTCCATTGTTGCATTCCTGAATTCAGTTCCATTATCACTCCTGATTATTTTGACTTTGTGTTTTGATCCTTTGTCCAGCAGCTTTACATGCTCCATCAGAGTTAATGCAGTTTCATCTTTCTTTGCTAGAAAATACACCCAAGTGTATCTGGTGTATTCATCAACAATGACTAGAGCATATTTCTTTCTTCCAATTTAAAAAACATTCACTGGTCCAAACAGATCAACATGTAGAAGATGATAAGGATCAACAATTGAAGATTCAGACTTGCTCTTGAAAGATGACTTCCTTTGTTTGGCCTTTTGATAGGAATCACACAGGCCATCAACATTTAATAAAGACTTTGGAAGTCCTCTTACAAGATCCTTTCTTATCAACTCATTAACGTTGTTCAGATTAAGATGAGAGAGTTTCTTATGCCACTTCTAACTCTCTTCACTAGACATTCTTGTGGACAGGCACACAGCTTTTCCATCAGAGTTTGCCAATAACTTTGCTTCATAGATATTATTGTGCCTGTGTCCAACTAGAACAACTTTCCCTGTAGATTTACTGATGATTTCACAGTATTCAGGCTGAAAATCTACATGATATCCTCTGTCACAGATTTGACTCACAGATAGCTGATCATGCTTGAGTCCTGGAACCAGAGCTACATTTGTGATGATGACACTTCCAAGATTGATATTGCCATATCCCAGAGTACGTCCTATGTTGCCATCTCCATAGGAAACTTTTGGGCCAACCTTCTCCACATACTCTGATAGCAGGGCTTTATTTCCAGTCATGTGTCCTGAACATCCACTGTCCACAACTAGGGTACTCTCCCTGATGCCCTACAATCACAAACAATTACTGAAGATTAGATTTAAGGATCCAGACTTGCTTGGATCCTTTGGCTTCTTAATTTTGTTAGCTTTAGCAGCGGAATTTACATTATCAGAGTTTAAGCTAACTTTATCAGAGTTTACACTTGCAGAATTAACCTTAACCCATTTCAAATTGGGCTTAAGTTCATAGTAGTTATGATAAATAGCATGATAATCCCTGCAAGTATAAATAGAATGCCAAGTACTTCCAAAATGTTTGCATAAAGTCTGTGGTCTAGTTCTAACATTATCTTTCTTTACTTCAGACTTGGAAGGTAAAGAATTAATGTTTTTGTTCTTCCTGCAGAAACTAGCAAGATGGTTAGTGCTACCACAGTTATGACATGTCTTCTTGGAGCAAAAGTAGCAAGCATTGGATAATTACCTTGAGTAATGCCTACTTTACCATTTCTATTCTTCCTAGACACTTTCTGTTTCTTGATAGATTTTAACTCCATAAGCTTATGCTTGAGTTGTTTATCTGTCATTGAACCAATATTAACCTGTTTAACACTAGTTTTTACTGGTTCTTTCTTAACAGCTTCTTTTTCAGCTTCAGACTTAGGTTCATTTGTTCCATGAAAAAATTTTGTAGATGGAAGATGTGTTCTAATTTTGACTTTGTTTTGAAACCTAAGTTCATCTCCCTCACAGTAACCTAAACCAACTGTGTCTGACTGAAAAACCTCTTGAGTGTCTTTTCCAGAATGAGTCCAAGTTTTAATTATGTGATTTGCCTTCTCCAATTCAGATTCAAGTTGCTTATATTTTCCTAGCAAATCCTGTTCTAGATAAACAACATCATCTCTTTCTTTCTGAACTTGTTGCATGTTTCCAAGTTTTTCTTCAACAATTTTATTTCTCACTTTAAGTTTAGAATTTTCAGATTTGATTCTCTCATTCTCTAAAGTCTGATCCCTATAACTGATATGCAAAGCCTTGAGATAAATTCTTAATTCAGTTATATCATCAGTATTATAAGCATAGGTAGTTAGAGGTACCTTGTTTTCAGAATCTTCAGATTCATTCTCAATAGAAGCCATGAGAGCATAGTTAACATCTTCATCTGAGTCTGAAGTGTCTGCCCAGTCTCTGCCTTTTGTGAAGAGTGCTTTTTCAGTTTTACCCTTCTTGCACTCAGGAGCATAGTGACCCATCTCCTTACACTTGTAGCATTGAATCTCAGACTTGTCTTTCTTCCCAGACTTGGTATCCTTTCTCTCAAACTTTCTGAAACATTTTCTGTCAGAGTTTGAATCTTTCTTAGAAAACCTTTTTCCCTTCTTGAAGTTTTTGAAACCCATCTTCTTGAAGGTCTTCACCATCAAAGCAGCCATTTGCAACATTTCTTCTTCATCATCCTCAGAGTCAGATAATTCATCAGTGTTTGAATCAACATCAGAGTTTGATGACTCACTTTCAGAATGTATGACTAAAGCCTTTCCCTTAGCTTTCTTCCTTGATGCTTCCTTCTTCAATGGTTTTTCTTCAACATTAAGAGCAACAGACTTTGTCTTCTTGCCTGATCTCCTGTTTCTCTGCTCCAATTCCAATTCATGAGTTTTGAGCAGCCCATAGATTTCATCAATCTCAGTATCAGCAAGATCATAGTTATCTCTTATGGTGGTTGTCTTCACATCCCACTTTTCAGGTAAAGCAAGAAGAAATTTGAGATTTTAGTCTTCCAGATCATACTCTTTATTAACCAATGACAAATCATTGAGCAGTTTACAGAATCTGTCAAATGTTTCTGTCATGGTTTCTTCAGATTTAGCCTCAAAGTGCTCATACTCCTATGTGAGTATGTTCCTTCTATTCTTCTTTATAGCAGCAGTTCCTTGACACCTAACCTCAAGGGCATCCCAAATTTCTTTGGCAGTAGTGTAGTTAATCACTTTATTAGACATAACATTGTCTAAAGCACTATGAAGTAGATGCCTAACTTTTGCATCCTTAGCAATAGATGAAAGATCTTCAGGAGTCAGATCTTTCTTTTCTTTTGGAACTATTTTAGCTTCTTGACCAGCAGTAGCAACAGATAGCTTTGTAGGTTTATGAGGACCTTCATAAATTCTGTCAAGATATTCTGGATCTGTAGCCTCCAGAAACATGGTCATCTTCACCTTTCAGATTGAATACTCTGCTGGCCTGAGAATAGGAACCCTGATTGTCTCATAACGACTCACAGTAGTAGGTTGAGCCTTCTCAGAACTTGAACCTGTTGAAGGAGGTATCTCTGCCATTGATTATAGCTGTGTGTGTGGATATTAAACTGTATAGAGTAACAGATTGGCTCTGATACCAATTGTTAGGCCGAATACACAATTATAATCAAGATCGTATGAGAGATTAATAATAAAAATACGCGTTTAAACAATTAAAAACTGTTTGGAATTAATAACTCCTCTCTCAGTGATGTAGAATATCACAGAGAGCTGCTTAGGTTACAATGAATAATGTTTTTCAATAATCGATACCCTTCTAGGGTTAACCTAACTGTATTTATAAGATATACAGCTGCTATACAATCGATAATTGATACTCCTATAAATTAGCTATACAATTGATATCAATTACGATTGCTACTCGTCTCCTTAGTCAACTCAATCTCTTTGACAGCTATCCAATCTTCAAAGATATTGCTTCCTTAAATAATCTTCAATCACTGTTGACCAGTAGACGCTGCTTCCAGACAGAGTTTAACAAACTCTATCGAGCTTCCATCCGTCAGCGTTTAACTAAACTCTGACTGCTTCCAGCTAAACTCTGATTTATCACTGTAACACTTAAACACTGATTAATATTCACATCAATTATTTCTAACATAATAAGTCCAAGTTCTTCATCTGATTCTTCATCAGACTTTGCTAGCTTGCTGTTTGTAGATTCTGCTGGCTTGCTGTTTGTAGAATGAAGAGCCAAATTCTTCATTTTGGCTAGAGGATCCCGAACACCTTCAACCTGACTGTCATTTATCTTGCTTTCAAACTGTTCTAACTCAGCAAATACAGCTAGGTAATCCATGGTATCAATTTTTGGAGATGATTCCAAAGCCGTGACTTTAGCCTCATAAATGAACACTACAACACTTAACACTTTCATGTTAATCTAATCTTGTGGAGTATTCTTTCCAAGTCTCCTTAGTGTATTTATAGTGACCTGGAACCTTGCTTGACTTTCCTTGATAGTTTCACCATCCTTGAGCTTGAAATTTTTGAAGTCATTCATCAGCTTGCTGAGTTTCACCTTTTTTTAAAGATTTTGAACCTTCATGATAGGCTTCCAATGCATCCCACATTTCCTTTGCTAACTTTAATGAATAGAATTTTTCATATTCTACTTGATCCAATGCATTCATTAGAGAGTTTCTAGCTTCTCCATTATAACCAAATTTGATAACCTCATCGGGAGTAAGATCATCAACATCTTTTGGCTTGCCATCCTTGTCCAGAAATTCAAAGTTTCCTTTCTGCACAACTCTCAATACCAGTGGCTTCTTGGACAGGTATGTTTCCATTCTGCCTTTCCACCCGTTGTAATTTTCCGAGCCAGAGAGGATAGGAGCCCTATAATCAGATTTTGCTTCGAGATAAGGTTCAGCCATTTCGATCGATACTTTCCTATTACAGAAACGTTAGTATACCAAAGCTCTGATACCAAATGAAAATGCACACCTAGAGGGGGTGAATAGGTGTAAATGGCTAACTATATCCAATTTTAATAATTTACCAGAAACAGCTTACTGATTTCAATTTTAATAGATGCAAATGGTACGCTGAATGTGACGGTAAGCTGAATGCACAAACAGTTTTTTAAAGTGCATGAAAAATAAAGAACACCACAAACTTTTAGCCAGGTTCCACCTCTAATCCCCTATGGTCTACGTCCTGGTCCCTTACCAACTTGGTAAGAGAATATATTATTGATCAAAATAATCCAATTACAAGATGCAACAATATATCTTCCTCAAACCCAGCTGTTGATACAAATGGCTTGCTGAATAGACTTGAAACAGATTATGCTCTCTAAGCTATACTACCCTAGTATACTTCTCTAGCCAACCTCGAATCCCTACTATTCCAAGCCAAGTATCCAACAACTAACAATTACAATCGAACAATACAATTAATGATTAATATAACTCAAACTATGGATTCTCTAAATAAGCAATACAATAGATATATAGATATGAGCTCGAGAGAATCAAGAAAAGGATTTTGCAAAGTAAATCAGAGTTGTTTTTGTTCTTGTGGTTCCTGTATTTTTTAGCCACAAAAAAACGAACCAAGAACGAGTGTTTAAATATTTAACATAAACGGTCATAAACGAATCCAACAAATTCTCCAACGTTTGGATCCAATCCAACGTTTAATTTGTTACATTTGTTTATAACGTTAATGTTAATGTTAGAGAGAAAGAAGAAGAAAGAATAAACCGTGTAAGACCAGTTCTTCAGAGATATATACGTATATAAAACACGTATAAAAGATTTAAAAAAGGATAAGAGTTTTAGTTGGAAACAAACTCCTATAATTTAGGAATTCTAATTTGAATAAAAAGATATAATTTAAAATGAGCTCATACATATATAAATACGTATTCCATATTTAAATTACCCTTACAGCTGTTTAAAAGTCCATATCTATAAAAACTCCTTGATTTCCGCATTCCTAAACTTTCTGGACTGTTGACAATTGGCTTGCTGATTGTGATCTGACCATGTGCAAATGGCTTGCCAAACTGTCACTGTATTCCAACTTTGGCTTGCTGTTTATGACATACTGATTATACAATCAGTAAACTATTTTGCCCTGCAAAACCAAGTTAGTACACATACAAATAGCATGCTGTTTTATATCTACTATCAAGCCAATTGGCTTGCTAATTGTGATCATCAAAACCTAAGGAGTATCAGTAATATATATCCAACATGGTATTAAATACAATTGTAAAAATAAAAATAAAAGTCATAATGATAAATAGAAAATAAACATTCAAATATTATAAAAAAATAAAATTAGTAAAAATTATTCTAAATTATATAATTGACGTAAATGACTTCACTTTGGTCGTTATGGAAAATAATAGGTGAAAAGAAATACTAGGTGGTTGTTAATGGATAGGTGTTAAATAAAAATATACACATTACTAATATTATTTTAATATCTTAATAATTTACAAATATTTGAATAAAATAAATAATTATTGGTTAAAAAATTATAATATTTACAATATAATAATATATATTCACACACAATATTAAATAAATTTTAAAAACCAAATATAAAAGTTATAATGATAGCATATAACATAAACATTCAAATATTATAAGAATAATAAAATTAATAGAAAATATTCAATAATTTTATTCTAAAACTGTATATTTAACATGTAATAATATATCTAGCATATTTAACGGGATTAAATTCTTTTTGAATTAATTGAAGTAAATAGAAATTAGAAAATTATAATAAAAATTAAAATATATCCTATAATAGTTTAAATAATAATTTCAGACTTATAAGTTGTAAATAAATGATGAACAAACTTATTCATCAAAAAACTATAATTAAATGTATATATTTTTTACAATGAAATTGATAAAATAAATTAATTTAAAAAACTTAGTAACAAAACTCTTTAAAAAAATTTAATATAATTTCGTAAATTACACGAATATAAAACTAGTATAAGTAATTAACACATTAAAGAAGCAAAATTAAACAGACGCATTAAAGATTGCAAAATTAAACTGAAGGCACTTCGAAATGCTAGAGATGAGAATTCTATAAAGCAATATAAAGAAGCAAAACAGGACCTATTCCTAGTTCTTGATAAAAAGAAGTGTTGTGGCGTCAGAGATCAAAACAACTGTGGCTTCAAGCAAGAGACAAGATTACTAAGTACTTCCATGCTGCTTGCAATGTAAGAAGACGTACAAATTCAACAGTGAAGCTAAAAGATGAGGATGGTTCCTAGTTAGATTGGCAGAATGGCCTCGATCAGTTCATCACAACATACTATCAAAGGCTATTTATGGCTACCCACACAAAAATGATGAAGTCATGGAATGCATTGCACAAAAGGTGAGTCAGGAACAAAATTCGAATCTGCTAAGAGAAATAACAGAGGAAGAGGTGAAAAAAGATATTTTTCAGATGAATCCGGATAAGGCCCCAGGTCCTGACGGTATGACACCGGCTTTTTTCCAAAAGAGTTGGGGAATAGTGGGGAAAGATGTTGTTGCTCTGGTTAGAGAATTCTTTGTACCCGGAGAAATTTTGCAAGGGCTCAATGATACAAACCTGGTGCTAATCCCGAAGAAAAAAAATCCAATGATGGTGAGTGAATTACGACCTATAGCTCTTTGTAATGTTTTGATGAAGATAATCACAAAAGTAATGGCTAACAGAATGAAAGAAATGCTAGAAGTGGTTGTCTCGGATTCTCAAAGTGCTTTCATACCGGGTCGTTTAATTTCGGATAATGTGATGATATCTTATGAAGTCATGCATTATTTAAAAAGGAAAAAAGTGGGGAAAGATGGATTTATGGCTCTAAAGCTTGATATGAGCAAAGCTTATGATCGTATCGAGTGGAGTTTTTTGAGGGCAATATTGTGTAAATTGGGCTTCTTAGAATGGTGGGTACATTTGGTGCTTAAATGTGTGACTACAGTTTCATATTCTATTGTTCATAGAGAGCATGAGATGGGTCCAATTACTCCTACTAGTAGGGATGGCAAAACAATCCGAACAGACGGATACCCGATCCAAAACCCGACTTTTTGGATATCCAAAATTCGACTTTTTGGATATGGATATGGATATGGATTTAAATTTCATACCCGAATTTTTTTGGATATGGATTTCATGTATACCGAGCCGAAACCCTATCCGAAACCCGAAACCCGATCCGAACCCGAAACCCGAAAAATACCCGAATTTTATTTATTATGTTTTATATTTTATATATTGATATATAAGTTTATAATTTATATATAATATATAACTTATTTTTATAGCCCATATAATCAAATACCCATTACCTAATATATCTACCCAGCCCATTTAATAAAAACCTACCCGACCCATTACCTAACTTTACCTAATACACTTAATATATATACTCCTATACTATCTGTGTTTCATTTCTCCTGTGCGGCTCTTTCATTTCTCCTGTGTGGCTCTGTGTCTCTCTTTTCTCTCTCTCGATTTCTGTCCTTAATTGGTAAAACTGTAATATCTGGGAATTTCGTACCTTGTAATTATATTATATTAATATAAAAATATTTTAATTGACAAGTGGTTATGTGATTATATGGTTGTTGATGTGTTTTGTGAACATAATTGTTAGGTGTGTTAAGGTGAAATTATTTTGATTTTAAGAATACTTTTAAAAGATATTAAGTATAATTTTTATTCGCTTAAATAATTGTGTAAAATGTTTGGAGCTAGTAAAAATAAAATATGTGCTTTAATTGGTGAGTCATTATATGATTAAATAAATTCTAGATGTATTGATATGAATTTATATTAAATTTTACATACTTTTAAAAAAATGTGTGGAAATATGATTTTTAATTCGCTTAAACATTTTTGTAAAATTATTGGAGTTAGTAAAAATCATGAAATTTCTTGTTTTATTATCTTTATGTATTTAGATACTTTTTAAAGATAAATGTTTGATTTTATTTCGAATTAAAGTATTTTATAATGATTTTTCTATTTATTATTCTTGTAAAATCCAAATCTTTTTATAAAACAATCTTAAAAATATTTTAAAAATATCTTGATAAAGAGAAAATTGTGTTTTAAATATTTATGTCCATCTTTTATTTAAAACCAAAGTATCTTGTAATTAGGATTTTGTAAGTCTTTTATTTATTAAAATTATATCATTGAAAATTGAATTGGTGTGTGTTACATAAAACCAAACCTTTTCCCATTCTTTTTTTTTTATTTCGACAAACCCCCCCGGTGTGTTTTCACCCGTTCCCTTCTCTCTTAAAATTCTCTCTAACCCTCCATTGAAGATTCAAGCTTTTCAAGGTATTTCCTCCATTAAAATTCAAGTTTTTGGTAAGAAAAACAATCTACTCTCAATTCTCTACAACCCTATACTCATGAATCATATTTTTTCTTCAATTTTTGAACTAGGGTTTACATGCAAGGTTTGTTTTGGGTTTTCGAGTGATTTACATGTGTTATGTGGATGCATGTTGGTGATTATAGGTTATTACATTGAGTTTCATGATGGGTATGAAATTTTATGAGTTTATAAGGTGTGATTAGTTGTGTATTGTTAATTGATGATTGTTAGTAGGTGTAATTTAAAAAGGATTTGAGATTTTGATGATTATATGTTATGAAATTTGATGGGTAATAGTTATAATTTGATTTTGTGTATGATAACATTAATGGGTATTTGAAATTAGAGGGTTAGTTGATTTAAATTGCATGTAAGTGATTGTTATGTGATTAATTGACTTGAAGTGTGTAAGTATTGTTGAGTTGTGGGTGATGATGTTGTTGATGAGGGAGGCCGAAAGAGAGAGATTGAGAAAAGAGAGAGAAGCCGAGAGAGAGGAGAAGAGAGGGAGAGGGAGAAGCCGAGGGAGAGAGACCGAGAGAGAGATAGAGAGAGGCCGAGAGGGAGAGGGAGAGATGTCAAGAAGAAGGAGGAAGGAGAAGAGAGATTGAGGTAAAAATTAAATGGTTTTTAGGAGTTAAATTGCTTAATGATTTGAATGCTAATTGATTTAAAGTGTTACTTAAATTTAACTAAGTGTATAAAACAATGTATAAGCAAATTATCATAGGGATAGTAACTTGATTTCAAATTGATTGGTTGTTGTTTATAAGTACTACAAGAAAATGGTGTTATGATTGGGAGTTAAATTCTTAACCATATGTGTATTGCTTGAATTAATTGTTACTTGAAATCGTTCTTAGTAGAAAGGTATAGCTAAAAGTATAATCATGATAACATGGACATGGGGTGATGAAATTGCTTACTTGTAATTTATTTGTTGATTATTGATTAAGGTAGTAGAGTGTAAATATAATGGTGATTGTTTGGACCGGTTGTATTCCGGTATGGTATGACGATAATACAAAGGAGATGCTGCCGAAATTTTTAAGAAATTATAAAGACGATTTTCAAAACCTTATGGCACATCTCTAATGTTAATCGTGATATCATTAGAGTATTATACTATACTACATTATATGTTATATGGCTTTACGTGCTATGTGACTTATGTGATTACGTGTATATAAAGACATATGTATATAAGTATAACAGTATCGTTGGGGCGATAGTATTATAAGTTGTCTTGTGGTATGTAAACAATGAGGGGGAAAATAAGGTATTGATTATATTGTTATAGGTCCGAGTAGGAGACCAGGCAAGGAACGATTGAAGAAGAAGCTAATTAAGTGCAATCTCGTGTATTAAGGCAAGTGTACTACCCTACCTTTATTGTTACCATATGATAAATGCTATGAGATATTGAATCGTTGTTTTGTTTCGAACTGATATCACGCTCTTTTGACCTTATTACCTTTGCGTACCTTGTGATTGATTATATAACCCTTGAACCTAATTTGACTTGTTAAACAATACCCAAAACTTTGAAACTAAATTGCTTAACTGAATTCATACTTATATCTTTTCACGCCAATTACAATGACCATATTACTTAGAACCAATTCATACTTTCTTGAATTCTTGAACCGATCATATAAATGTCTTCTTGTACAATAAACTTCTTTTTACCTTGAGACAATTATTGATTCTTGATTTATCTTTCTTGACTTGACCAAATTATACTAAACAGAATCCCAACTCCCAAGAATCCAAATTGATTAACTTTCTTCACTTTGCCTTGACATTTATTTAAAATCTTAAATTCCTATTCTTGTTGATCAGAAATTGTTGATATTATTGCTTCATTGAGACGAAATGAATTTGACACAATTTTTCATTTGACTCTAATGGAATTGGATGGAATTTTATTTTGACCGAGGTGCCGGTCCAAATTATTATGTTATCATTATAGGCCAATGTGTGCCTGGGATTCCCTTATATTTGAGAACACGTATTGGATATACGGGTTCGGAGCTCTGACGTGGGCTGATCACCCAGCTTTGCTCGTAGCGTCTTATCAGATATTTCAATTCCTATTCATCTTATTTGTTGTTGATTCAGTTGATAACTTTCAGTTGCAGATTATTATATCTTGCTTTACATTTGATTTATTCTACCAGTTTTTACATTGTTGGATTACACACTTGCTGGGCATTTGGCTCAATTATTTTGTTTTCCTTCCTAACCTTACAGTGAAACTTGAAGATGGTAAGGACACTTGAGACCGCTCGTAAGAATTATGGTGGATCAGGACTAGCCTATAGAAGGCGTTTTATTCAGGTAGAAGGGAGTGGCGACCTAATGGCTTCAGTATTAGTATAACTTAAAATTTTGATCTGTAAGAACTTTTGGGATTTAGAATTAATATGGTTTGTAATATCAATAATGTTGATAACTTGTAGTTATATTGTTCAAACTCTTACCTGTTGGCGGTCTTGGTGTAGGATTTGGTAATACTTAATTAATTAATATGCATGCTTTACCATTACCTAGTTAATTCTAGTTAAGGATTTGGGGTCGTCACAAAAACTCCGGTAATCTAGGATGTATAATCCTCCGATAATGATTATCGAGTGTTTATATCACCGAATTAAAGGAAGATAATTGAGATTACTAATTTTTTTTGTCTTAAATCGAGTCCTTTCCTCTTCGATTTTGAGATTTACAGAGTTGGGGTTATATAAAATTGATGGCGACGAGTTTATAAATCGAAAACTCGAGTTTATTTTCCGGTTAAAAACTCGATGCCCACATTATAAAATTGATGTTTATTGATGTTTTGACGATGCAGATCGGGGTTTATATAGTACTGTTTGTGCGTGTATTGTATGTATACATGGAGTTGATGAATCGAATGGAGGCCATGAGTTTAAGGCTTTGCTGAGGATGGGAGTTTAAGGCTTTGGAGTATACCCGTTGATTTAATTAATTTCATGTATTAAGGTTATGGAGCAGTTGGATTAGCCTCCTATATTAATTTCATGTTGATTTGGTTGTTTTTTTGTTAATAATTTTGTCCAGGATTGCAAGTTGCTCCAGGATTTGGTTAATTATCATGTGTTTGCAAGAGAGTGATGTAAACTGTGTTTTTTTATAAATAAAATTTTCGGGTTTCGGGTATATCCGAATCCGATCGGGTATCCGTTGGATCAGATTTGGATATTAATTTTTGGGTATTTTTCGGGTTCGGATCGGGTTCGGGTATGGCATAAATTTTAGGGTTTGGATTTGGATATTGTCATATCCGAGCCGATCCGACCCGATTGCCATCCCTACCTACTAGAGGGATTAGCCAAGGCGATCCCCTTTCTCCGTATTTATTCATCATATGTGCAGAAGGATTATCAGCAATGATTCGAAATTATGAAATCAAGCAATGGCTAACTGGAGTCAAAATCTGTCGAAGAGCACCTGTGGTATCACATATATTTTTCGCAGATGACAACTACATATACTGTAAAGCGAACATGACGGAGTCTGCTAAGGTACTGCAACTTTTAGACATATATGAAAGAGCGTCGGGCCAGCAAGTAAACAAGAGTAAGTCCTCTATCTTCTTTAGATCGAATATTATTCAGTGTAATCGCCAAAATGTCTGTCAGGTGCTTCAGATGGGAGAGGCGGATAGTAATTACAAATATCTGGGGTTGGCAAGTATTGTGGGAAGGAACAAAACAGCAATTCTGGGTTATTTAAAAGAAAAAGTGCGAGCAAGAATCCGCAGTTGGGATGGGAAATGTATTGGTAGATCAGGAAAAGAAGTGCTGATTAAGGCGGTGGTGCAGGTGTTGCCAGTCTACGCCATGAATTTTTTTTTTACTGCCACATGATATTAACAAGGAAATAGAGAGATGTTTATCCAAATTTTGGTGGCAAACAAATCAAACGAGTGACTCGTATATCAGCTGGATGTCGTGGGATCGGATGGCGAGGCACAAAAATGCAGGTGGCCTAGGTTTTAGCAATTTCAGGAATTTTAACCTTGCTATGTTGGGCAAACAGGGGTGGAGGTTCATAACCAACCCAGACAGCCTCACATCAAGAATATATAAGGCCAAATATTTTCCTAATAGTGACTTCTTGAGTACAATTCTGGGGCACAGCCCAAGCTTCATATGGAGGAGCATTATAGAAGCCAAAGAACTTCTTATGGACGGGATCAGATGGAGGATAGGTGATGGGGAAGGTATCAGCATTATGAATCAGCCGTGGTTACTGGATGAGAGCAACCCTTATATTGATGGGTTTCGAGTATAAAAAATGCAGCGGAAAATTAAAACAAAACAATAATTATCGAAACCCTACCGCAGGATCCATGCAAAAACATGATATTTAATTCGGAGATTGATGATTTACCTTAAAGAAGCTTTACGATTGTATGTCTAATGGAGATCCAAGCTTTCACGATCGTTGAGTGCTTCTCTTCGAAGCCTCCTCTACGGTATCCACACGAACACTCCAAGAACGATTCTTGATTGGAAGGGAGGTACTAGCCTCCAATGAAAATATGAGATCTTCTTTTTAGGTTTTGGTTCAAGCGGCTGGGGATAATTTTTGTCGTACAAAATTAATTTCCTTCTTTACCTATCATCATATATTTATATGATAGTGTAAGGTAAAAGCCCAACTAAAAACCTAGCCCAAGTTTGATTAATTAAATAATAGAATCAAATCCTATTATTTAAATAAATAATAATTAAGTCATACTTAATTATTAAAATCATATCTCATTTGTATTTTATTATATCTTAATTAAGTCCCACTTAATTAATATAATAAAATACAACTAATCATTTAATTAATTTAAATTCATAATTTAAATTAATTCTTCCTTAAAATGTTCTATGTGTGTGACCCTGTAGGCTATCATTTAATTGGCAATAATTTTATTCTCTAATAAAATTATAAACAATGAGCGGCATCTAGTAATACATCATTGCTACCCAATTAAATAATAATTAAATCGTGATTCGATAAAACCTTTTGTGATTAATGTTCCCGTGTAATATAATCCCTTTAACCAAATATTATAGATTAAACTCGAGGCATGTTTCATGTCATCCTCTTCATAATTTAATCCGGGTTTACTTGATCCATGAGTAGACTATTAAAAACAAATCATTATTTGAGCACGGCCATGCATTTTATAGTCTCACTCAATCAAGAGGCCAATAATATCTCTCCTAATAATAGGAGGGTTAAATCCTTTATCTATCATTCATATTTCTCATACGATTCACAATATACCCGATGTCCACTTTTATCATTACCCGGTCAAAGGTAACTTTTAATGTAGTCAAAGTATATTATCCTCGTATAGAAATATAATGATCTCAAGTCAAAGGATCATTACACCATTATCACTGTGAGTCTTTCTTATGACTTAATTAACATGAAGAATCTCACGTTGGGTCTGTCCAGTACCATGTACTCTACATGTACCTATGTATTGACTTTAGTATCTCCATACTTATAACCAATGAGATGTGGTTATCAGTCAAAAACATACTAGTCTATTTATGTATTATTATTGTCCTGTATAATAATACTCGACTAGGGACCTTTAAGAATATGATATTATATAATCTCAAATTCAAGTTGTAAACTTAAACTATATAATGTGTATCATTATTCTAAGGACATTTATTATGCTAACAAATATCGCAGTAATTAGAGTCATAATAAATACATTTTTTTAATAATCAAATGACATAAGGTTTATTTAAGAAACAATGTATTGCCTCTAGGGCACCTACACTAACAATCTCCCACTTGCACTAGAGCCAATCACCCATGTATCTAATACCCATGGAACTAGTGTGACCGTCGTGCTTCTGCTGCGACAGGCCTTTGGTCAGTGGATCTGCAATGTTATCATTTGTATGCACTTTACATATATGTATTTCACCCCTTTCATTAATCTCTCGTATGAGGTGATATCTTCTGAGTATATGTTTGGATCGGGAGTGCGATCTAGGCTCTCTAGCCTGTGCGATGGCCCCATTATTATCGCAGTATAGATCAATGGGATCTGCAATCGATGGAACCACTTCCAAATCAGAAATGAATTTTCGAATCCAAACAGCCTCCTTAGCCGCTTCACAAGCTACAATGTACTCAGCCTCCATTGTAGAATCAGCTACTGTTTCTTGCTTTGAACTCTTCCAGCTTACAGCACCTCCATTTAGACAAAATACAAAACCAGACTGTGATACAGTATCATCCCTGTCTGTTTGGAAACTTGCATCGGTCTAACCTTTTACAACCAGCTTCTCCTCTCCTCCATACACTAAGAATGAATCTTTAGTCCTTTTCAGGTACTTTAGAATATTCTTGACTGCCGTCTAGTGACCTTCACCTGGATTAGACTGGTATCTGCTCGTCATGCTCAAAGCATACGAAACATCTGGTCGAGTACATACCATTGCATACATGATAGATCCAATTGCTGATGCATATGGAACTTTATTCATGTGGTCCTTCTCATCTAATGATTTCGGACACTCGTCTTTAGAAATCGTTATTCCTTGAGACACAGGGACATATCCCCTTTTAGCATTTTGCATACCAAAACGATGCAAAACCTTATCAATGTATGTACTCTGACTTAGACCGATCATCCTTTTAGATCTATCTCTATAGATCCTCATTCCTAGAATGTAGGTTGCCTCTCCTAAATCTTTCATAGAGAAATTGCTCCCTAACCAAGTCTTAACAGCCTTTAGAGAAGGTATGTCATTCCCCATTAGTAGTATGTCATCAACATACAGTACTATGAATGCCACATGGCTCCCACTAACCTTCTTGTAAACACAAGGTTCATCCTCGTTTTGAATAAAGCCATACTCCTTGACTGTTTCATCAAAACGAATATTCCATCTCCTAGAGGCTTGCTTCAATCCATAAATGGATCGACGTAATTTACATACCTTGCCAACATTCCTTGGATCGACAAAACCTTCTGGTTGTGTCATGTATACATCCTCTTCAAGGCTCCCATTAAGGAAAGCTGTTTTGACATCCATTTGCCAGATTTCGTAATCATGGAATGCTGCAATTGCAAGCAAAATCCGTATGGACTTGACCATGGCAACTGGTGAGAAAGTTTCATCATAGTCAATACCATGAATTTGTTTGAACCCTTTCGCAACCAGTCTTGCTTTATAGGTCTGAACATTTCCTTCCATGTCAGTTTTCTTCTTGAAAACCCACTTGCACCCTACGGGTTTTACCCCTTCAGGTGGATCAACCAAATCCCAAACTTGGTTTTCGTACATGGAATCCATCTCGGATTTCATGGCTTCAAGCCATCTCTTAGAGTCTGGACTATTCATAGCATCTTGGTATGTGAGAGGCTCATCCTCATCTATGAGCATCAAATCCCCACATTGAGTCAAAAGAAATCCATATCTCTCTGGCTCATGGCAAATTCTACCAGATCTACGAACAACCTGTGTTTCTTGAGCATTATCATTATTCTGCTCTTGTTCCACCTCAGGTTCAATGCTATTTTGTGGTTCTCGATCTTCATCGAGATCTATAGTTCTCCCACTGTCCCTTTTGGAAACAAAATCCTTTTCCATGAAGACAGCATCTCGAGCAATGAACACTTTCTGCTCAGAAGGACTATAAAAATAATACGCCTTTGTTTCTTTAGGGTATCCCACAAAATTGCACTCTTCGGATTTAGGTCCAAGCTTGTCAGATACTTGACGTTTTACAAACGCCTTGCATCCCCAAACTTTCATAAAGTTCATGCTTGACCGTTTCTCCTCCCATATCTCATATGGAGTCTTTTGAACCTTCTTGGTTGGAACACGATTAAGTGTGAAAGCCGCTGTTTCTAGAGCATAACCCCAGAAACTTATTGGAAGATCTGCATGACTCATCATCGATCGTACCATGTCCAACAAGGTGCGATTTCTCCTCTCTGAAACTCCATTCCATTGAGGTGTACCTGGCGGAGTGAGTTGTGATACAATACCACACTCTTTTAAATACTCTTTAAATTCGGTGCTTAAGTATTCACCCCCACGATCGGATCGTAAGATCTTAATACTTGCACCTCCGCCTATTTGCTTCTCTACTTCAGCCTTGTATTCTTTGAATTTTTCAAAAGAATCAGATTTGTTCTTCATAAGATATACATATCCATATCTACTGAAGTCATCAGTAAATGTTATGAAGTAGTAGTAGCCTCCTCTAGCCATCACACGCATTGGGCCACATACATCACTATGTATTAGCTCCAAACGTTCAGTGGCCCTTTGACCCTTACCAGTAAAAGGGGCTTTAGTCATCTTACCAAGCAAACAAGATTCGCATTTTTCGTATGATTCAAAATCAAACTTATCCAAGTATCCATCTTTATGTAATTTGGAAATGCGTTTCTCATTTATATGGCCTAGACGACAATGCCAGAGGTATGTTTGATTTGAGTCATTTACTTTAAGTCGTTTGTTTTCTATGTTACAGATAGGATTATCCAAATCAATAACATATAAACCATTAAATAAACGCGCAACACCATAGGTTAAATCATTCAAAGCAAAAGAGCAACTGTTGTTCTTTATTGTAAACGAAAAACCTTTCTTGTCCAAACAAGAAACAGAAATAATGTTTCTGCGAATCGCAGGCACGTAATAACAGTCATTTAGTTCTAAAACAAGCCCAGAGGGCAAAGATAAATAATAAGTTCCTACGGCTAAAGCAGCAACTCTTGCTCCATTGCCTACTCGTAGGTCCACTTCTCCCTTAGCCAAAGTCCTACTTCTCTGCAGTTCCTGCACATTTATACAAATGTGAGAAGCACATCCAGTATCCAATACCCAAGATGTAGAAATAGACAGATTGACTTCTATAACATAAATACCTGATCCAGAAATCTGAACACCCTTCAATTTCTTCAGATCCTCCAAGTAAGCATGACAGTTTCTCTTCCAGTGACCAGGCTTGTGACAATAGTGACAATCACCTTTGTCAGCCTTTACGACATCTCCCTTCGGCTTTTTAGCCTTTTTGAAAGAGGGCTTAGAAGGACCAAGATCTTTCGGTGTAACCTTTTTCTTGCCCTTCCATTTCCCCTTTCCCTTAGCACCTTTCTTGCCCACCATCATTATGGGAGCTTTCTCAGGTGCCTTGACCATATTTGCTTCAGTGGTCCTCAGCATGGCCAACAATTCCATAGGAGTCTTATCTTGCTCAGTCATATTGAAAGTCATTATGAACTGAGCATAGTCGCTGTTCAAAGATTGCAAGATTATATCGACTTAAGCCTCTCGCTGAAGCGGGAAACCCAAACGAGCAAGGTAATCACAATACCCAATCATCTTTAGAACATGTGATCCGACTGGTCCATTGCCCTGCTTACACGAGAAGAGTGCTTTGCTTGTGTTGAACTTTTCAACACGAGCCTGTGATTGAAACATCGTTGAAAGATGTTCAAACATAGTATAAGCATTCATATCAAAATGCTGCTTCTGGAGCTCAGCATCCATAGTAGCAAGCATAAGACAAGCCACATCAGTTGCATCATCAATATGCTTCTGATAAGCATTTCGTTGAGCAGCAGTGGCATTGTTAGCAGGGGCTTCCGGTGGAGGAATATCAATCACATAAGATTTCTTTTCCTGCATGAGAACAATTCTCAAATTCTTAGACCAGTCAAGGAAGTTCGATCCTGTCAGCTTGTCCTTCTCAAGGACTGATCGCACAGAGAAAGTGTTGTTTGTATTTTGTGCCATTTGTTTTCTACAATGATAAAATGCATAAGATAAGTTAGATTGTTACATTAATTATGTTCAAGTGATTATGACATATTCATAATATATCTCCCACTATTTTTTATCAAATTAATAGCCCTTACTATTAAATCGGAAAGAATATCCCATAAATCTTTCTAGTGAGCCAAGATCCATATTTCATCACATCCTAAGTCAACCACTGGTAGTCCTTAAAACATGATTATTTAGGTAGACAACAGTTGTCAATTATATCATATATAATTCTTGGATAGTTTGGTGAACAACAATTGTTCTTGTTTATCTAATAGACTTTGAACCAAACTCTATGCTTCTAAGTTCATAATAATTGAATATAACCGTTTATTTTCACCTTATTATGACGACTCAGTTAAGTTAAACCCAATGATACAACGATCGAATATAACCGCTTATATTCGTCACATCTCACCACGATAGACAGGAGTCCCCTGCCACTGGCAGTCATTCCCCTTATCGATCTAGGATTCAATGAGTGTTCATTCATTGGAAAGCATCCGATTAAAACTTAATATTTTGTTAAGGGGTTTTGATTTAAAACGACCATGATCCCATCATAAAGAGATTCCCAATTTTTCCTTGAATTAAATACTTCAAATCAATATTCATCAATAGTTTCATTTCCAGGTTGTTGGAGGAGTCACAAGTGGCCTCACTTAATACCCAACTTCCTTACAGGTAAAACCCGTTTTTGACAAAATCTCCCCATATCTAAATCATTGAAAATATGTATTTAATTTCGTGTTTCATAAACACAGAAATCTCATGATCGTTTGTTCATTTTAAAATCTCGAATCGTTACAGATTTTATCTTATTTAGCATGGCAAGCATGGTATGGGTGACGTATCTAATACATGCATACATCATTAATCTAATTAAAACATGCATACATTTTTCTACTCTACACATGCATCATATGTAAAGTGCATCACATAAATTAATATGCTATGGTTATGGCCCAATCCTATGCGATTTTTCCAAGCTAATGGAAAAATCAAGGTCAATCTATGGTGGTAATAACTAATTATTACATAATCTCTTGCTGCGCTTCCAAAGCTGCCTTGATTGCCTCCAAGCTCCTCTTGAAACATTTTACAAAAGAACTCGAGTTGCATTCGAGATAAAATAATTACAAAAAGAAAAACGACATGCAAGTCGTATTTAGAAACCAAACCATAAACAAAAACCTCTATCCTATGGGTCTCACGGCCATAACCATCCACCATGCTCTAGTAACAATTAAATAACATGTCATATTATCTAATCATGTTATACCATATCATATTTCAGATGATCCAATCAAATAAATAATATAACGCAAAATTCAGAAAATCAGAATCAAATTCTGAAAACAATAAATCGCGTTTTTAATGCACTAAACGGCGTCAAACGCCTTACAGACGAGTCATGGATTTCCAGCTTGTTCAGACGCTCGTTTCCAGTCAGAAAACACATATCGTTTGCGAAAATCGGACACTGGACACAGATTTCACCAGATCTGCGCAGCGTATACAGAAATCGTATCGTATACAATCCCCATATCATGAACAAACAAGAATCATGTATATATCAATATACATACAGATTATATGATCATCATACGATCATCCCAATCATCATTAACATACAGTTTATACATATATATCAAAATCAACGCATCATACATGACAATCATCAAACATGCTCGTATATATATCAAAACTGTAACATATAACCGAATTAAAACGTTTTTGCAAGTAGCTCTGATGCCATTGATGGGTTTCGAGCATAAAAAACGCAGCGGAAAATTAAAACAAAACAATAATTATCGAAACCCTACCGCAGGATCCATGCAAAAACATGATATTTAATTCGGAGATTGATGATTTACCTTAAAGAAGCTTTACGATTGTATGTCTAATGGAGATCCAAGCTTTCACGATCGTTGAGTGCTCCTCTTCGAAGCCTCCTCTACGGTATCCACACGAACACTCCAAGAACGATTCTTGATTGGAAGGGAGGTACTAGCCTCCAATGAAAATATGAGATCTTCTTTTTAGGTTTTGGTTCAAGCGGCTGGGGATAATTTTTGTCGTACAAAATTAATTTCCTTCTTTACCTATCATCATATATTTATATGATAGTGTAAGGTAAAAGCCCAACTAAAAACCTAGCCCAAGTTTGATTAATTAAATAATAGAATCAAATCCTATTATTTAAATAAATAATAATTAAGTCATACTTAATTATTAAAATCATATCTCATTTGTATTTTATTATATCTTAATTAAGTCCCACTTAATTAATATAATAAAATACAACTAATCATTTAATTAATTTAAATTCATAATTTAAATTAATTCTTCCTTAAAATGTTCTATGTGTGTGACCCTGTAGGCTATCATTTAATTGGCAATAATTTTATTCTCTAATAAAATTATAAACAATGAGCGGCATCTAGTAATACATCATTGCTACCCAATTAAATAATAATTAAATCGTGATTCGATAAAACCTTTTGTGATTAATGTTCCCGTGTAATATAATCCCTTTAACCAAATATTATAGATTAAACTCGAGGCATGTTTCATGTCATCCTCTTCATAATTTAATCCGGGTTTACTTGATCCATGAGTAGACTATTAAAAACAAATCATTATTTGAGCACGGCCATGCATTTTATAGTCTCACTCAATCAAGAGGCCAATAATATCTCTCCTAATAATAGGAGGGTTAAATCCTTTATCTATCATTCATATTTCTCATACGATTCACAATATACCCGATGTCCACTTTTATCATTACCCGGTCAAAGGTAACTTTTAATGTAGTCAAAGTATATTATCCTCGTATAGAAATATAATGATCTCAAGTCAAAGGATCATTACACCATTATCACTGTGAGTCTTTCTTATGACTTAATTAACATGAAGAATCTCACGTTGGGTCTGTCCAGTACCATGTACTCTACATGTACCTATGTATTGACTTTAGTATCTCCATACTTATAACCAATGAGATGTGGTTATCAGTCAAAAACATACTAGTCTATTTATTTATTATTATTGTCCTGTATAATAATACTCGACTAGGGACCTTTAAGAATATGATATTATATAATCTCAAATTCAAGTTGTAAACTTAAACTATATAATGTGTATCATTATTCTAAGGACATTTATTATGCTAACAAATATCGCAGTAATTAGAGTCATAATAAATACATTTTTTTTAATAATCAAATGACATAAGGTTTATTTAAGAAACAATGTATTGCCTCTAGGGCACCTACACTAACATATATTACCACACTATCTACTGCGATTGAAAATAAGAGAGTATCATCTCTATTCTGCATGGACAGGAAAGAATGGGATATGGACGTTATACGGGATGTTTTTAATGAAAGGGACCAGAGAAGCATATTAAATATTCCACTGGGTGACTCCAATGGGGAGGATATGAGGTATTGGAAATGGGAGAATACGGGCATGTACACAGTTAAAAGCGCATATAAAAGACTTCAAGTTCAGAATGAAAGGTGGCATGAGGATAATCAGTCTACAATGTGGAGAGCCCTTTGGCGTGTGAAAGCTCCACCTAAGGCTTTAAATCTTGTTTGGCCTGTATTATTAAATTGTTTACCCACTTTAACAAGCCTTCATTCAAAACACGTTCCAGTGCAGGTGTGGTGTCCAGTTTGTCAGGAAGAAGTTGAAACTGTAATGCATAGCCTGGTGTCATGTTCGATGGCAAAACAATGTTGGTTGATTCTAAATTTGCAAGTTACAAGTAATCAACATACAGATTTCAGAGTATGGATGGAAGAAGTGTTGCACACAGAATCAGAAAAACATCAAGCGGAAGCTTTAACACTTTGTTGGGCCCTATGGAGAGCTAGAAACGATTTGGTATGGAACCAAAAAACTTCAACAGTCAACAGAATTTTAGCAACAGCAAAGCAAAGCCTTAAACAATGGAAATTAACTCAGAATAGGTCATATTCTACTCCTCTTCAACCACATCATAAGGGAGATGGAGTTTCTTTCTGGGTAAAGCCCCAACCAAACACAGTTAAGGTTTCAGTTGATGCTGTCGTTTTCGAAGACGGAGAAGAGATTTGTTTTGGCATAGTTGCAAGAGACTCGGATGGAGCTCTCATTGAAGCAAAAGCAGTAGTCCATGTAGAATTGACAGATCCTGTATTAGCAGAAGCCATGGGAGTGAAAGAGGCATTGAGCTGGATTAAGCAAATGCAATGGCCGAGTGTCACTTTGGAGTCGGATTGTCTGGTTGTGGTACAGGCAATCAGAAGTAATGCTCCGATGAGGTCTCGATATGGGGTAACTATTTTGGAATGTCGAAATATTATACGTCGTCTAAACAATGTGGAATTGTTATTTGTGAAACGGTCTGCAAATATGGTGGCCCATCAGATTGCTAGGGAATCATATTTATTATCAGGTCGTAGACTGAATAGGTGATCTGTGCCTATCAGCGTTAAAGAATATTTTGAGAAGGATTTACTAAGTTAATAAAATCCCAAGTTTTGCGTCAAAAAAAAAATTAACACATAACGATTACATACTTTTAATCTTTTAATTCCTCCAAATTGAATCCATCTAATATCACAACAGAACAATCAAGACTATACGGGAAATGCATGATGTGGATACAGGTTACAATCAAAATTTGAAATGATCAAGTATTTTTGAAATTTAGGATTTTCAATAAAAAAATTGATAAAAAAATTTGATATATATATATATATATATATATATATATATATATATATATATATACACTCCATGAAAAACACCTTGTATGAAGAACAATAAAGAACACCATTATAACACTCATATTTAATCTAATTTAAGAGTTCCGTCATGACACCTAATACAAAAAGTTATTATTTTTTTACCCTCTATCCATTCAGCAAAAAAAAAAAATCACTGTTCATGATGACGTCACTGCTGACGTCGTTAGTGAACAGTGATTTTTTTTCTGAATGGAAAGAGGATAAAAAAATAAGAATTTTTTGTATTTGGTGCCCCTGGCGGGGCCATTGGATCTATTAAAATAAATGATTCCATAATGTTTTTTATTGTTTTTTATATAAGAGTGTTATATATATATATATATATATATATATATATATATATATATATATTTTTTTTTAAATCGAAAATTTTCATGGAAACCGTCTTTCTAATCTAAATCGAGGTGTCTTCTTATTCTAAATAAGGGCATGCTTTATTTTCCCAAATCTTGTTTTTTTGGGAAAATTATAATTTCGGGAAAAATAATCTCATCAATATTAATTATAATGATTAAATTATTTAATTTGATGTTTACTTCGAAGTATTTAATTTAGAATAGAATTATAATTTTTTAAATTATTCATGTTTAATTTGATGGATAGTCATAGGATTATATTATTTAAAAAAATTCAATCCTATATAAATTTTAATTTACATAGGATTCGAATTATAGGAATTAAACTATAATTCTTTAAAAAATGTTTTATTATAAAACTAGATAATACTCGTGCATATGCACGATTTTTTAAATATTTTCATTTGAATATATATTTAAATATTATTAAAATTTAATGTAAAACATAAATGGATTATTAATATTATTCACTTTAATGTAATTATTTTTTTTCTTCTTAATATTAAATTAATTAGAAGTAATTGAGATTTTTATAAAAATTATAATGTCTATTTTAACATTACGTTAGCAAATTTCTCGATTTTCAAATAAAAAATAATTTGATTTATTAGGTGTTAGTAGTTTTAATACGAAAAAATCATTTAATTATTATTTATATTTATGTTTTATTATTTAATATTTTTAATGTATAATTTAAATTAATTAGTTGAATTTTCTATTATACAAAAAAATATTAGTTTACTTTTAATTATGTTATTAAATATAATAAAAATAAGAAAATAATATATAAAATATTTTACTCTTTAATGTAGATAACATTACGAATTTGATAATCGAAAGTGTTATCAAATTTATATGACTTAATATCTTCAAATCATGCATAATATAATACAAAAATATTATTAAATTTTCATATTTGAGGACTAAATTTGAGTTTCTAAATTCATATAATCAAATAATGACTGTATGATCTAAAAATATAATAATAATGACTTTATGTACGTAGAGTACATGTTAAGAAAAATATTTTTCATTTACAATTACAAAATAATAACAAACGAAAATTAAATCTTTAAATTATGTTGAAACTTTTTAATATGTGGTAATTAAAATTTTCATCCATAAGAAACATCTCAACTCGTTTATGTTAGACAAATCCTTTTTCTAATGACAAATTTTATGCTCTAATCTTTCATGTTTTTAATGACCTTCATATATTTAATAAAATTAGTTTTAAAAACCATATTATTATTTAAAAATATTACTTAATTATATTAGTATATGAAAAAATGCTACGATTAATTTAAATATCGATTTGATGAATATCTATTTTATGTCAAAAGTATTACATATGTATATATGCATAAGAGTGAAATGTAAATATCCATTAAATTTGATTTACTTTGCACAATGTAAAGACAATTAACATACGATAGATATAAAAAAAATATTTTTAAAATCATAGGTATAAAAGGTGTGAGTGAAACTTAAATAAAACAAAGAGTAATCGAGATATAATAGAATGAATAAAATAATAGGAGTGAAAATGGGTGAAATAATTAAAATAGAGAGCTAAATATATAAAAAAGTAATAAATGATTAAATTATAATGGAGAGTGGGTGGGAAAGAGAGAGAAGGGAAGAAAATAAAGGAATATTAGGAGGAAAATTAAATAATATTAATTAAAATATGAGTTTTGAATAAAATGAGAATAGAAGAGATGGAAAAATAATTATTTAAATGAAATGGGAGGAGAAAGAAAAGGGAAATATAATAAAAGAATAGGAGAGAGGGGTAGGAGGGAAAAATGGTAAGAGGAGGGAGGAAAAAGAAGGGTAGGAAAGATAGAAGAAAAAAAAAATAATTAAATGAAAGAGAGGAGGGAAATTTGAGAGGGAAAAATAGAGATAGGGATTTTGTTTTAGTATAAGATATAGATATAAATATTAAATAATACATCATTTAATCAAGTATTAAAAAGATTATCTCACTAACAAAATGACATGCAATAAGATAATTTAAAATATTATAATTTTTAATAAATTTGGACACAACAAACATGCAGGGGACCTAGTGCGAAATTATTTTTGGTATCCTAAACTGGAAAAATTGTTAATCCAAATTGCAAAATAAACATTTTTTTTTAAAAAGATTTGAAATCTAGTTAAGTGGCAAGTGCAATACTAAAAAACTCATTCTCGTTCATTAAGTTTACTAGCTTAAAGCCCGTGCGATGCACGGATTTTTTTAATTTTAATATTATGTAAATTTTTTCATTTATTTAAATTAATTTTTTAAAAGATGAATTTTGGAGGCTTACATTATTATATCAGATGATTTTATAATAATTATACAAATGTTATTCGTGATATTTCTAGAAATGGAAGGATTTTATATAGAAAATATAGAAAAGATGATAGGTTTTAGTTGAAAAAGGTAATGGATTAATTATTGGTAATTATAAAATTATTATTTTTATTAAATAGAATGCATGTGATATGATTAGAAAAAGATAGGATTTAGTTAGAGAAAATTAAAAAGGAAACATGTTATAGGTGAAAAATATAATTGATAAGTTTATAGCAATTATAAATTAATTACCTTATTTACTAAATACAATTGCACGAAATATTTTTAGAAAATGTGAAATTAATATTGTCCGTGATATATCTATTAAAAGAAGGATTTTAGTTAAAAAAAATATAGGAAAGATGATACGTTTTAGTTGAAAAAGGTAATCGGTTAATTATTAATATTAAAATATTATTAGTTTATTTTATTAAATAAAACCTCCCTTGATATAATTGGAAAAAGAGAGATTTTAGTTATAGAAAATAGAATGGTAACGTGAAAATTAAAAAAATGACATGATTTATGTGAAAAAGGTAATTGATTAGCTTATATAATTATAATTTAATTATGTCATTTTACTAAATAAAATTGCTCATAGTTTTTAGAAAATGAGAAATTAATGTTGCCCGTGATATTTCTAGAAAAAAAAGGAGTTTAATTAGAAAACATAGAAAAGATGATACGTTTTAGCTGAAAAGGTAATCAGTTAATTATTAGTATTATAATATTATTATTTTATTTTATTAAATAGGAACATCTGTGATATAATTGGAAAAAGAGAGACTTTAATAAGAGAAAAGAAAAAAGGTACCGTGTTTTGGTTGAAAAAGGTAACCGTTCATGATATAATTGGAAAAAGATAGATGTTAATTAGAGAAAAAAGAAAAGGTAACATATTTTGGGTGAAAAAGGTAATTGATTAGTTAATAGTAATTATAATATAATTACGCTATTTTATTAAACAAAACTGCTCGTACTATTTTTTGAAAAAGAGATATTTTAGTTAAATAAAATGTGAAAGATATTCTATTTTACTTGAAAAAGAAAATTGTTTAGTTATTGAAAAATAGAAAAGGTAATATGTCTAACTTGAAAAAGGAAATTGATTAATAAAGGAGAAATTTTAGTAAGATAAAATATAAAGTAATATTATAATTTATCAGAAAAGGAAATTATTTAGTTTTTGAAAAAGAGAAAAGATAATATGTTTAACCTGAAGGGAATTTATTAGTTAGTAGAAAAGGTAATATATATGACCTGAAAAAGGAAATTGATTAATAAAGGAGAAATTTTAGTTAGATAAAATATAAAAGGATATTGTATTTTAGGAAATTTAGTTAGATAAAATATAAAAGGATATTATATTTTATCATAAAAAGGAAATTATTTAGTTTTTGAAAAAAATAAAAGATAATATGTTTAACCTCAATAAGGAAATTGATTAGTTAGAAATTGATTAGTTAGTAGAAAAGGTAATATGTCTAACCTGAAAAAGGAAATTGATTAATAAAGTAGAAATTTTAGTTAGATAAAATGTAAAAGGATATTATATTTTAGGAAATTAGTTAGTTCTTGAAAAATAAAAAAGATAATATGTTTAAACTCAAGAAGGAAATTGATTAGTTAGTTTATCTGTAATTAAGTAAGGGAATTTATTAGTTAGTAGAAAAGGTATATGTCTAACCTGAAAAAGAAAATTGATTAATAAAGGAGAAATTTTAGTTAGATAAAATATAAAAGGATATTGTATTTTAGGAAATTAGTTAGTTAGATAAAATATAAAGGGATATTATATTTTATCATAAAAAGGAAATTATTTAGTTTTTGAAAAAGAGAAAAGATAATATGTTTAACCTCAATAAGGAAATTGATTAGTTAGTAGAAAAGGTAATATGTCTAACTTGAAAAAGGAAATTGATTAATAAAGTAGAAATTTTAGTTAGATAAAATATAAAAGGATATTATATTTTAGGAAATTAGTTAGTTCTTGAAAAATATAAAAGATAATATGTTTAAACTCAAAAGGAAATTGATTAGTTAGTTTATCTGTAATTAAGTAAGGATAAATAAGTAAAATTAACAGTACCGACCGACCGACCGACCGACTAACCAAACTTTTAATGTTTCGGCTTTTATATAATAGTATAGATAACTGATACATCTAAATTTGATACAAGAAAAAAATTAAAATTAAAAATTAATATTCTTCAAAATTATGTCAAAAATATCCAATCCATCTTAACTTCTTATCTGTAATGATCTTAATTTAAATCAATTTTTTTAATAATATGTTCAATATTGATCGAAGAAATAAATTCGGGTTTCTAAACCTTCTGTAACCAAGTAAATATAAAATGAACCTTATTTCAAATTTAAAAATTTGTACACTAAAACAGATACCAAACACGTACCTATATATACAAGATAATGACCAAAATGCCTCATTTTGGGAGGCAATGACCCAATATACCCGTTTTGAAAATCTTGGTCCTGAGTACCCACGGGACATGCCACTGGCAACGGCGTGTCCCAAGTTCATTTTTTGCCCAAAATTTTCTAAGTCCCCCGCTGTCTCCCCCTCCCCCTCCCCCCGACCGGCGAATTGACGACCACACCACGGGACAATCGTTTCGTCTATCTCCGATCAACATAACAACAGAAAAATGACGACCACATCTTGCTGATCATGTTAAGGTATCATCTTGTTGGAATCAGAACCCGTAGTTGCGTGTTGGATGAAATCGGAAAACTAAATCGCAAAATATCTTCGATTTGGGTGTTTCAAATCCGAGATTGTAATCGACAAATTGAAATCATAGGGTTGTAGAGAACGATGAGGTGATTCGTTTGGTATATAGAACTCAAATGGAAAATGACTGAAATGAGCGAACGAGCGGATCGAAAAAAACGGCGAAAATCGCCCGGGGAGTCGCCAGACGCGAGCTGCGGGGAAGACGATGCTGACGTCAGATACGCATTCACAAAATGCGTATCTGGTGATGCGCATGTGGTACCGGCGTAATTACATAAAAATTTTGTATCCCGCATTTCCAACGCTAATAACCGTTAATAACTAAATTGAGTGGTTAAATAGGTTGGCTATAGTTTTAAAATTTTATTTAAAGAAAATGATGCATATTCCAATAATATTATTTATAAATTTAATCATGTATAATTATATATAAAGAAAATGGAAAATGTTGATTCAATAACTATAGTCAAACAAATCCTAATTATCTTAATATTTTTTGTTAAAGGAGAATTGTGATTGAAATGCTACAATTTTTACATATTATCTATAATTTTTGTCATTAGACAATTTAGCTAATGGTTCTATAACACCATATGCTCTAATTTAGATGAACCTGATACGATTATACAGCGTGCACAGGATCAAAACCACTTATGCAAACATGAGAATAGGAGTTCGGAAATGTAAAATAATTATAATCCTACACTTAACAACATAAAACAAACATGTTTCAAAAAAAAAACATCATCTTAGTCTCGCACAAATTGTACATTCATATTGTAAGTCCCAAATATCATTATCCCAATTAAATAGCATTTAATATTTGACAAAATCAGAAAAATATGTGGTTCACCAACACCATAAAGTTCCGGTCAAATTTGCAATATCTGGTTAACATCTTAACAACACGTAACAACCTCTTTGTTAACTAGTCTAATCCCTTTCTACTAGTTGTTGTACAGTAATTTGTAAATAATTAATTAACAATATCACACTTTCGCACCAGTTGGAAGTTGGAACTTAAATTATTTTCACTTTAACCTGTCAATACATGTTTTAAATTATGTAGGAGTAAACTCTAAGTGGAAAAGTAATAATTAGTGCACATGTTACTACTAGTTACCGGAATTAGTTAAGATATGCTCTTGTTGACTTATCTTCTTCACCTACTCATGTTTATTGCTTAAGATCAAGCCCCTTTTTTCCTTTCTCTAGTTCTTTAAAATCAATATATTCTTTTTCAAATGCTCTACCCTCGCGTACTGCACCCGTGAAATTGTTCCCGTGAAATTGTTCGTGTTCTACCTAAAAGAAAAAGGACCTCGTATGTATTATTAATTTTAATTGACGATTAATCAATGGTCAATGTGATACAAACAATAAGTAATAGACTGAAGAGAGTGACAAGATTCGGATACCTCAGAAAAAAAGAGTGTCAGACCAAGAGATCTAGAAACACTATTTCTAATCATACATTGTTGTTGAAATTGATGCATACAAGCAGTGATGAACGGTGAAACATTTTGTAGGAGAGCGGGTTTTAAAATATAATTTTAAAACATTAGAAATAATTTAGAAATTTAACTATAAAATCAACTGAAAAACAAAAAATTTCTGAATGCAACTCTTATTATTTTGTAATCAACAATAAATTTACTAAAGCAATGTCTAGATGTGCTTTAAAAAAATTAAAAACATGTTAAATCTATGAAAGTTGAAAATCATCTGTGTATAAAACTGTAGTCATTTGTTTCAAAAAATGTAATGTACCTTTTATACATCACCGGTCACAAATCTATGCAATTAGCACAATCATATGATGATGGAAGATTTGAGAACAAAATAGCTGATTTCTTCCTTGATAAAAATAGATTTAATCCAACCTCTAAGTAGACAAGTTTAATATAATTAGCATACAGTCCTCGTCACATATGGATTAAGGATTGACTCAAATTATGAGCTATTTAGGTTTCTAAATGTCAGATGCATTACATAGCAGCTCGATGCTTCTTTCAAACTACTTTCTTAAAGAAAGCACGGTTTACTCTTCAAGCTAAAGATTTATCTTAACGTACTGTCTTTTTGCGCTTATGGGTCCTCCACTGTTTGATTATATATCCCATGATCTCTTTCAAACTAGCTCTTCTTCCCCTCTTTGAATTCCAGAGCTCAGGAACCGGATACCTCCCGCTTGGATTGTACTCATTTAGTTCCAACAATGCATCAGCTACAGCCTTGTATGCATTCTCTCCCCATTCAGTCTTTAAACCTTTCAGCTTTATATCATCTTCGTCTATTACTTCCTGAGGATCTAGAGATTATTATCCGACAGAAAACACAAATATGCAACTAGGTAGGTTACTGGCATTTAAGGGCGTACTTCGCTAAAGATCTAAACATACTACTCTGAACATGTTTAAGTTTCCAAGTTCAAGTATTTGACAGACAGAAAGACCGACTATGATAGGCACTTTACAGTAACAAATGGCAAATATCATTCTACTCTGGAAGCTGAAGTCCAACAGCACTGTTATGCAACAATTCACACCGTTAGTTTTCTTCTTCCTAGATAAGTTCCATACTGTGAATTCTATACGTAAGGTAAAAAGACATTATATCGCACAAGTGATTCCTTCTTTCATCATGACGCATGATATATGTATTGTACATAATATAACTTAGGAAATGTATTAAAATATTAGATCAAAGTGTTGACATAGTTGAATTAAGGAACCGGCATTGTAAATCTATGAAGGCTACATGAATATCTAAACTATATGAAATCAAGGAGCTTATGTTTCCCAAGTTCATTTGACCCTATATCATGCTCTAAAGCTCATGAAGTAAGCTGAACGCAAGGAGTGTAATTAGACGTACAAGAGAAACAACATTCCTTTTGTTATTAGAAAACTCAAGTGTAATATGTTAACAAGAAAAACGCAAAAACTTACACCTGGAATAAGTCAATAAAATCTAACAAGTTAAAAGATAGCATAACAAGGATGACACAAACAATATAATGATGTTTTTGGCTTTACAAAGAAATGTACCTGCAGTTTCCCATCAATGGTTAATCTCTTGAAAGGATGCCATCGTGCATTACGAACACGACGTTCCCAAAGTGAACATAGTGTTGCAGATTGCTCTTCCCAATCTTCAGTTGTACACTTCTGCTGGCATATATCTTGGAAAACTTTTCGATTAACCTCCCCCATTCTTTTGATACAAAATATGGAACGCGGATTCAGCATACCTTCCAAACCCTTGTAGAGATAACCAGAATATCAACAAGAAGAACATGGTAACAACTAACAATGACATGTTAAAAAGGTGGAATTTAGCTAATAAATAATGTTGTAAGTGGGAAGTGTAAATACTAGTCATGACAGAAGTAATAAGAGAAACATACCTCTATCACTTCTTTGCGAGCATCTTGCAGCTCACGGTTACTCATGGACTCCTTGATCATCAAAGTTTTACTAAGGCTTTCAAAGTGTTCCAGTTCTTTTCTTAGTTTCTCCTCTGCATCTTTACCAGGCACATCATTATCATTACTTTCATTACAGCTAGGATCTTCTATCTGCAGTTCAGTCAAATTGTTTGAATCCCCTTGATTTGAATAAGTTCTAATGAAGAACATATATATAGCAAAGTGTATGCAGAGTACAAAAAGAGATGCATTGAAAAAATGACTAAATTATAACAACAGTAGACATAGAAATAACATAAGAGTAGATTTATAATGACAATATACATGTAGACACACACACTCATTACCAAACATATTCTGTACAAGACCTAATATTATATTTATCTTCCCTGTCTAGAATTTAAGCAAAACAACCAGAAACCCATACATTGCCACGTGTCGAGTAAATTTATGGGATTCTATATTTTCAGAAAAATGCAAGGGCCCATGGGATCACTGTGGAAGGCAATCACCAAAGTTGATAATTTTGACCATAAGAGAAGAAACTATGAGCAATTAAACAAGTGATCAGTTACTTGTTTCTGGATATCCGAAAATAAATCATTGACTCTAATAACCACATACTTCTTATACTATACCATGCACAAGTACAAGGAAAGAATTAATTTGAAGCTCTAGGTTTCTGATTTCCACAAAGATTGTTTTGCAGAGGCATATGATAGCTTCAAAAGCTTTCTTGATTGGTATGATAAAAAACACATTATGCTCTGTTCCCCAAGGCTAAAATCCAAAAACAGATTGTGTTTAGTGGATCAATAAAAGCTATAGTTTTCTTGAAGTGAAGATTTTTTAGTTTCCCTTAATGAGGATGAATTTATATTCTCTTTGCTAGAATTTTTTTAATACAACATTAACATAACCAAGCTTCTTATCAAGTAGACAATTTATTCAGATTCTTTTGTGAAGGGATCTAAACGACGAGTTCAGTTCTATGAAATTTCTTGACAAGACAGTATATCCGTCACTACCTTCAACCGTACAGTTAATCTTGTAGACATACAAGGAAATGGGTACCTTGTACAAGTTCCAAGTTCCTACTTTTTAAAATTTATAACGAAAGTCTAACAGTTATTATAGTTAAGGATTTATAATGTGAATACCTTTATCATCTGCAAAGACTGGGGGACTATGGCATTATGAGCAACCATCGGAGCCTGCATCAATCCAAAACACCTAGTCATGCTTATCATCTCCAACTATATTGGTTCACTGAATCACAACCCTCAGGAAACCACTAAAACAGATGAATATTTGCAGAATTGCAGTTGATACAGTCATGTAATGACATTATGGCAGTACGCAACTTAATGCTAGTGATGCGGTCACCACTTGGGTTCAGATAGTCTTAGCTATCAAGACTGGTGAGTCATTTTTTTCTTATAAACCAATTCATGTAGCAGTTTGCGTTACATGGAAAGATCAAATTGCAGAGAACTAAGACGTAATAGTCAGATACATAAATAATTATTCCTCAGTTTCAAAATCGATGACCAATGTTGCGTTTCATAAACTTTATTTAAAAATTCAAGTTTGACGATTGAAATAGTACTTTCAAAGTATACAAGTTTTTTTGAAAATTAAAATTAACTATAAGTAGTACAAATGTGAAATGCAGAACCTTATGACAAACTTAAAATAAACTTAAAGGGATATATATCAATTTCAGAAATAATCGACTTTCGAAGCCGAAAGCTGAGCAGTCATCAAGTTTAGAATTTTAGGAGCATCACAGATAAATCGACCAATAGGTCACTTTTACTTGGGATATTTGAAGATTTCTCAATGAAAGCACCACATACCTTCTCTTTCTTTCTCATTATACTTTTCTCCTCCAGCACATATCTGTCTTCCTGCTCTTGCAACATCTTGATTCGCTTATTTATTTGACATTCCTTCTCAAAAATCACTTTTTCTTTATTAAAAATCAGATCCTTTTGTATCATCAGGTCATATACTTGCTCTTTCAACTCTGCATCTAGTCTCACACATAATTTCTTTTGAATTTCAAAATCATACTCCAATTTTTCATTCTTTGCCAATATTTTTTTTCGCTCTAGGAGAGACTTGTATTCTGTTTCCTCGAGAACCTTTACTTGCTTTTCAATCTCTTTCTTCAATTTTTCCATTTTATCCTTCAGCCTTTCATTTTCTTGTTTAGTGGATGGGCACAAATACAAAATAAAACATGAAAATGGGAACATGACACAAATCATGAAAATTGTCAAAAGAACATAAATAAAAGACAGTAATCTTATCAGAGCATATTATCTCTCTTGAGTAACATACCTTCCTTGCATGCTTGAAACTGCCTATCTTTCTCATCCTGCTCACGCTCCATTTCAAACAATTTCCCATTTTTATAATCAATCTCCCTTGCCAACTGTACAACAAGGGCCCGCACTCGATGACACTCCTCATTATGTGCACAAATTGCCATCTGAAAATATGATTCAAAACCCTTCATGTAACTGAAAATATAATGTGTGCAGACCTTATTGTAATTTAAAAGTTTGCCATAGCCACAATTATTACAAAAGACGACATACACCTAGTGTGAAGAACTGATATGCCAACAATTTAGACTATCATAACAGGCAATGTACATATTATGTCGGGCTACATATATCATCTCATAATTATAAGATCCAATAATAGAACATATACAACAGAAGTGTGTAAATATGCTACCATGACGACAATTTGTATCTGCATTAGCGGAACACGGCTGAAATGAAACTACTCAATCAATAGGAGGCTTATATCAATAATCAAGAAATCATTCTTCACTCCCAAGAATTTCAAAATCTATTCACAATATAAACAACAGTACAAAAACCAGAAACAACATTCCAGATTAAGACACACAAACTTAAACTTAAATAAACGGATCGTATCACATTCATTTTTAACGATCTTCGGAAAACTCACCAAGAAATTCCAATGCTTAAGGCTATACTGCTATAGTGTATAAAGCAGAGCAAAACAGAGCTGAAACCGAGTAATTTACCAATGCAAAATAAAAAAAACAATGTGCATTGCACTAAATTTAGATTTTAATTCATGGGTATTGGCTCATGCAATCTATACATAAATCTTTAACAAATGGAGGGCTTGGATTAATGCTAACGAATTATATGTGTTAATACAAGTACAAAAATATGTGAAATGAACATATGGGTTTTTTACTTTTTTGTACCTTTGATTCTTCATTGCTTCCTCGTGGAGTTTGGTTTACTCGGGTCGATAATCGGGTCAAAAAGAACCCGAACTTGCTTCATCACTGTTAGTCTGTAATCTCCATTGAATCATATGACCTGTCTACAAATAGAAGAAAGGCATTTCATATTACCTTCCCCTTTTTTTTTTCCCACTTAAAAATATATATGAAATTGATAAAATTTTACCAATATTTCAGAAGAATGTTATCAGTTTTTTTTTTTTTTCCAATTTCAGTGTTATGAGTATAGGTAATATCAAATATTTTTAATTTACTTATTATATGTATTCGGTAAATTATAGATAAATAATTTTATTTTTAGCACAATTTAAATTAGAACTCGAATTAAAAAATTTCAGAAATGAGCGAGAATAATATCGGTAGACTAAGCTTCAAACTGTTACTTGTTTGTTTTCGACAAACAAAACAAAACATAAAAACGAATATCAAGACAAAACAAGATAATTGAGCTGTTGTACTTGTGAATAATAGAACAAAATATCTTTTTTTTTTTATTTTGATTTTGTATACAAATCTTACAATAGAAAATTTTTTCATTATGAATTGCTACTGCCGCATTCAAATTATCTCAATTTGAGATGTCAACTTTTCTTCCTCAAACAGAAAATAAATATCTTAAACTTTGACTATATGCTCAAGTTTCCTGTTTCCAATATATGTATAGTTTTCAAGGGGGAAAAAAAACAGAACATGCTGTATATGATACATGTAAACTTACATGAGGAGACACAGTATGCAACAAGATGACATTTCTGTAAAACCTTTTAAGAACACCACTACATAGTCAATTAACATAATCATAAGGACTACTGATGAAAGTCTTTATGTTTTTTGGTGATTTCTAAATCCGAAGTTCAATACAATTATACAAACGACCTCAGAAACAAACAGTTAAATGTCTAAACATATCAACTAGTATTGTTCAGAAAACTACTCTCTTCAGGAACTACTTTCTGCTTCTGCGCTCACAAGTCTTCCATTGCTTGATTATATATCCAATGATCTCTTTCAAGCTAGCTCTCCTTCCCGTCTTTAAATTCCAGAGATCAGGCACTGGATACCTCCCGCTCTGATTATACTCATTTAGTTCCAACATTGTATCAGCTACAGCCTTGTATGCATCCTCGCCCCATTCCTTTTTCAAACCTTTAAGCTTCTCATCATTTTCGTCTATTATTACCTGTAGATATAGAGATTATCATCTGCATAGAAATTATTTGTGTAACACACAAATACAACTAGGTAGATTCTAAGATTCTTAAGTGTGTACTTGACTAAGCATAAAAAATATTCAAAAAGAACCGGTTTAAACATGTTCAAGTTTAGATGGTCTATGTCTGAGACTTGACAGTTACAAATGAAGAAGCCTTCCTACTCTGTAATCTAAACTCCTTAAAAGACTGTTATGCAACAAGTCGTAATATTTTTTTTCCCCTTTTCCGCGGGTAAGATTTATAAAGTGAAGTCTCTATGTTAAAGTCAGGATAAATCACATTCCCGAGTACTAGAGTATATATAAAAGCTCTTAAGTTAATTGAGAAATTTAAAAAAAAATGACATGATATCATAGATATTACGAGTACTGTGTTCTTCTATTGTAAATATATGAAACTTTCCACATGAATATCCGATCTCCTAAAAATCAAAGAGCTTATATTTCTCAAGTTTATCTGGACAGTTTTTTTGAAACAAAATAAACCTCATTACATAATCTGAAACATGGGTCTAATTAGTCAGTACAAGAGAAACAACTTTAGCTCAATATTTGACGGGCAAGTTCTGCTAACAAGAACAAATTTTACTTTAACCTGGAATAGGTCTATAAATACAAAGAAGGTTTTTTTTTTTTGCCAAGTAAATACAAACAAGTTCCAACAATAACATAACAAATATGACACACAAAAAATAATGATGTTCTTATTTTTACATGGAAGTGTACCTGTAGTCTCCCATTCATGGTTATTCTCTTGAAAGGATGCCAATGCACATCCTGATGAAAACAATCTTCCCCACGTGAACACAGCTTGGCCGACTGCTCTTCCCAATCTTCAGCAGTGTACTTCTTCTGACATATAAAGAAAAACTTTTCGATTAACCACTCGCATTCTCTTGATACAAAATATGGATTCAGATATAGCATACCTTCCAACCGTACGAAAAAAATACCAGAATAGTACCCAATGTCGTGTTAAAAGGTGAAATGTAGCTGCTAAATAATATTGTTGGCAAAGAACTTAAAAGAGAAGAAGTAAACGTACCTTCATTACTTCTTTGCGAGCATCCCGCGGCTCACAGGTATTCATGCACCCCATAATCATCAGAGTTTTATTAGGGCTTTCTGAGTATTCTGGATCTTTCCTTAGTTTCTCCTCTGATTCTTTTCTTGGAACATAGTTATTATCACTTCCATTAAAGCTGAAATCTTCTACCTGCAGTTTAAATATTAGATCTGAATCTCCTTGATCAACTGTCATCAGAGACTTAAGTTGAAAATGTTGTAATGAAGAACATACATGTCAAAGTAAATGTAGAGCAGAGAAGCAAAAGAGATGCAATAAGAATGAGTAAGTTTATATAAGAGAATTACATACAACAAAATTATGATTAGATTCATCTTGAAAATATACATACAGACATTCTTCAGATTTATCTTCCTTGGCCAGAAGAGAGTTAACCAAACCAACCAGATGCAACCTGTTGAGTAAATTAAGAGTAAATTGCATTTTGTTGGCCTATATTATAACTTTTTTGCACGTTGATGGCTATTATATTAAATTAAGCAGTTTGATAGCCGAACTTAAAATTTTAAAGCAATTTAGGACCTTCCGTCATATTTCCCTAACTCTGTTAGTTGGGTATGGGTATTTGAGTCCATTAATCCAAGAACACATCTGTTCTGTTGAATAATATACTTGTTGTAGCAGAAGAAGATCCTGATAGGGCCTTCCTCTTAAACCTTAAGGTTTTAGATGAGTTGGTTACTTAACATGGTATCAGAGCTCGGTTTTGGAGGGACTCGATGATGAGTTGGTTAGTATCAGAGCTCGGTTTTGGAGGGACTCGATCGAGTCCCTCCATCCCCATTTATTTAATTTAAATATTGGTTGTTGATATTGGTTATATATGTCGTCGTTGCCGTTGTCTAGTCAATCAGTACGAAACGTATCGTACGATTGAGGGAGAGTGTTGAATAATATACTTGTTGTAGCATAAGATCCTGTTGGGGCCTTCCTCTAAACCCTTAAGGTATTAGATGAGTTGGTTACTTAACATGTTCACTATTTTAACTCGTCAACAACGCAATAAATGCTTCTTGATTCAATTATTCAATCATTGTATGAGAAAAAAGCTTGAAATTACGTCAAATTTTCTTCTTTCAAATTATCCACAACAAACTATCCAGAAACCCATTTGAGCTACCTCTTTGGCTCTTTGAGATAAGAAATATAAATAAGATATACACACACACAAGCTCACTTCCTCTCTTCTTCATCACCACCAATTCACCATCAATGGTCGAGTCTCTGCAACACCATCCCCCCTCCCTTTACACTACATCTCATCCCTCTTTGTGTACACAACCCCATTTCGTTTCTCTCTTTTCACATAAACTAAATTTCCATCTCTCTCCTCCAATCTCTTCGTTCCTCTCTCCATTAAGCTCAAACCATCAAAACCCAAAAAATAAGGACCAACTTTGACCGACCAAGATACAATGATTTTCACCAATGATAACATATGAGGTGTCACAACTTTTAACCTAGTGGAAATTCCAGAAAAGTGTGATGAATGATAACCCATATGTGATGGATATTAAGGTCAAGGAAAGTGGGAGACTGGGAAAAGTTAAAAAGGAGAAAGTGAAAGGTGGGGTTGACATTGGGTTTTTAATTGATTATATTAAAATCATAATTTCAATTTCTAGGGTTCTTGATTCATATAATTTATTGATTGGATCAGGTTATAGAGTAGAAATATGAGTCGAGTAGAGGAGAGGAACATGACATATAATACAGATGTCCGTAGATATATTGTCATGTTGGAAAAATTGATTAAAAGACATTTTTAACCTTCAGTTTTTAATATATTTATAGACGCTATTACTCCAGTTACATGAAATTTGATGGAAGGCCTTTAAGTGCTTAAAATATTTAATTCAGTCATCAAACTGCCTAATTGGATATTTTAGCCACCAACCTCAAAAAAAACTATAGTATAGGCCATCATACTGCAAATTACTCGTAAATTAATGGCTTTCTATCTTTGCGCCAAATATCAAAGCCTCTGGGTAGCAAAAGTTAAGTTCCAAATGGCAACCTTCACCCTAAAAATATTACACTTCTAAATAGAGATCTGCAAATTCTCAACGGTATTAAGCAGGTGACTTAAGTTTCTAAAATTTTCATTCAGTCCCTAGGCTTTATCTAGCTTCCAGCTCTAACTACTGTCCTGTTTCAATTTTCACTTGAGGCTGCTGGTGTCTTAACACGATAAGCAACCATCAGGGTCTGCATCAACCCAAACACCTAGTTACTATCATGCCAATGATTAACAGATTCACAGCCACAGTCACAGCCACAAAAACAGAGGAAATTATCAGTTAATCTAACCATGTGTGACTGAGAACAATATAGACTGAATACTACCAATTAACATGTTTTAGATAGATTAAAACAGTAATCACCACTAGAGTTCAGATAGTCTTGGTAATTAATACTGGAGGGTCTTTTTTTATTAGACAAGTAGACACAAAATGTGTCATTATCCAGCTGGCAAGTATCCTACGGAAAACTGGTAACCAATTTGTCATGTAGCAGTATTTATTTACAAGATTCAGATCATATTCCAGATGACTAAGTCATAATAACCAGAGAGCAAATTAATTCAACCTCAACTTTAAAATCGATACCAGTGTTGCTTTTCCAAATCAGCTTGAAAAATCAAAGTTATAATTGAATAAATATGTTTAAATTGTGAAGCTTGCAATATATGGTAAAGCATAACATTTACAACTACTTATCTCAAATGGATCTTATCAATTTTGGAATTGAAATTGTTTGAATATGTTTTGGATAGGTAAACAGTGGTCATTTAGTTTGGACTGGAGCCGTGGAGGGAGCATCACAATTCACAAATAAATCATCAAATAGGAAACTTTTGCAAGGGTTATTTGAACACTTCCCAGTTGAAAACTACACATACCTTCCGTTTCTTACTCACTATACTTATCTCCTCCAGCACGTGTTTGTCTTCCTTCTCCTGCAACATCTTAATTCGCTGTTTTTGAGATTTCAAATCGTTCTTTAATTTTTCATTCTTGGCCAATAAGTTCCTTCGCTCTAGGATAGATTTATATTTGGTTTCCTCAAGAACCTCCTCTTGCTGCTCAATCTCTTTCGCCATCACTTCCACTTTAAACTTAAGTATATCATTTTCTTCTTCGATGGATGATACGTCACACACTCCTAAGATTGAAATTGGGCATAATACATATAATCAGGAAGATATCTAAAAAACATAAATAAGAAAACTGAACAGGATAAATCAGAAGCCAGAAAGTTGAATAATGAGAAAACACAACATAATACATATTGGACTAGCCTTATTATTAACCTGCACTGAAGTACAGCTCTCTCTTTTGTAGCAGTATATCTCTGTTGTTAAGTTATACTCAAAAAACACAAACACATCACGCATGTGCAAACTAATCTGTGGGGATTTTCTCTCAAGTAAACCTGTAAACGTACCATAATTATAAGCTTGAAGCTGCCTATCTTTCTCCTCGAGCTTGCGCTCCAATTCCAGCAATTTCCAATTTTTATGATCTATCTCCCTTGCGAACTCTATAACAAGGGACCGTGCTTTACGACAATCTTTGTAATGTATGCAACTTTCCATCTAAAATAAAACACAATTTCTGATGTAAGACAAGTAATCAACACAATGATAATGGTAAGAAGCTTGAGTTCTCAAATCACAATTCAATCACAATCCCACGACAATTTCCATTAATATGAAGTACAAATCGTGACAAATAACCCTGATGGACCAAGGCCCAAACAGTTGTGCTAAAAAAAATATATAACCTAATAACTAAAACATAGTCCAAACTCCAAAAATAAATTCAATAGCATGATTAGAATAATTACTGTCAGGAATCTGTTCATCAATAATCAAAAAAGAGATAACACATGTGTAGTTTTCATTATAATTTAAAAAAATTCCTATACCACAGTAATAACAAGAGAAGACATACACAGTGTGATATTAATAGATGCACTCTAATTAATATGCCTACAATACTCAATCTGTTGGAGGAGAAATTGTTTATCTATCAAATTTTAAATCACACGAGAAATTGTTTATTCATTAAATAGTTTATTGATAATTTGATATCAATAGACAACAGTCAATAATCCTATCAATGAAATCGTCTGAATTCTCTTTAGATAGGTAAACAGCGGTCATTTAGTTTGGAGTGGGGGAGCATCACAAATAAATAATCAAATAGGTAACTTTTGCAAGGACTATTTGAACATTTCCCAGTCCAAAACTGCACATACCTTCTGTTTCTTACTCAATATACTTGTGTTCTCTAGCAAGTGTTTGTCTTCCTTCTCCTGCAACATCTTAATTCGCTTGTTTATTTGACCTTCCCTTCTTAGCGGCATTTTTTCCTTATTACTCATCAAATCTTCTTGTGTCATCGGGTCATATCCTTGCTCCTCCAACTTTTTGCCTAGTCTCCCAAATAATTTTTTTTGAGATTCTAAATCGTTCTTTAACTTCTCATTCTTGGCCAATAAGTCCCTTCGCTCTAGTATAAATTTAATTTTAGTTTCCTCAAGAACCACCATTTGCTGCTCAATCTCTTTTGCCATTACTTCGACTTCACACTTCAGCATATCATTTGCTTCTTCGACAGATGATATATCACCCACTCCTAGGACTAAAATTGGGCAAAAACATATACTCAGGAACAATATAAAGCAACATAAATAAAAAAAACAAATCAAAAGGATAGAGCAGAAGCCAGAAAGTTGAACAATGAGAAAACACGACATAATTCATATTGAATTAGCTATATTATCAACCTGCAATAAAGTACGGCTCTCTCTTTTGTAGCAGTATTTGTAAAGAAGACTATAGATTTCAATTGGGTAATTGACTAAGTGGGCACTTGAATATCGACTAAGAGGGGATACCAAACATGCACCAAATTTGTTGCTAAGTTATACTCAAAGACACATCACACATGTGCAAACTAATAAGTGGGAATTTTCAGTGAAGCTACCGAAAAACCGTTGATTCCATAATTAATAATTCCTTGAAAATTGAAATTCAATTTGAGTAATAACCTCCGACGCTGTACGTCTATCCTAAAAACTTTCCATAAAAATCAAAATATATTGGATGCTGTAACCCACTAACTGAAACTCATAATTGCAAAGTGCATTTGTTTTTGCCTTTTGATACCGAAACATTTTAATTAAGCTTACCTTCATTATAGGCTTGAAGCAGCCTATCTTTCAACTTGAGCTTGCGTTCCAATTCCAGTACTTTCCCATTTTTATAATCTCTCTCCCTTGCTAACTCTTTAAGAAGGGCCCTCGCTTTCCGGCAATCTTCGTAATGTATGCAAGTACCCATCGATAAGCAAAACACAATTCCTGATGTTAGACAAGTAATCAAAGAAATGCTAATTGTAAGAAGCTTAGGTTATCGAATCGCAACTCAATCAGTATCCAATGAAGAATTCCATAAATATAAAGTACGATTGGCGACAAGTAACCCTAATGGACTAAGGCCCAAACAGTTGGGCTAAATAAATAAAGCCTATCAATAAACATAGTCCAATAACAAATTGAATATCATGATGCAATAATATGATAACCGTCGGGACACAGATATTGATTCCCTTCATCCTTTTTCAAAAAGGAGATAAATATGTAGCTAATTTGCCTAAAATAGTCAATCTATTGTCGCAGGCTCTTAGACTTCATATATCATCTGCAATGTAATAATAACAATACAAATCTGCACTGTAATAATAAATGTATATCGAAAACAATAGACAAAAATCAAAAATCCCGTCAATAACTATGATGAAATTCATATCAATTAACAAGAAATTGTTCTCCATTCCTAAGAATTTCAAGCTTGGTCACATTTTAAACAACAATACAAAGCTATAATTTATAATTTCCTCATGTTAGTTTGGTTCAATGAAAAAATATATTTTCCAAATGAGAAAAGTTCTATTAAAAGATGCTATGGTTTTAGGCAAAATGGCTTCTCCTTCCCAGAAGAGAAAAATATTTTCCGAATCCATGAATTCTTTAGAACATTGTTTACGACCATGATCGAATCAAAATAAGTTAATTCCCAAGAAGTTGTTTTCTCCAAAATATATTTCAAAAGAGTACATATCTCCTACCGTGATGACGGTTAATATCTGAAAGTTTGTTGCTTTCATGGAGCATAACCAAAATGTAACTACTTACAACAAGTGTCTAAAATTCAAACATAATAACAATACGAATCTGTAATGTTATTTATATTTGAAAATCAATAGACAATAATCAATAATCCTGTCAATAACTGTTATGAAATTCATATCAATTAACAAGAAATCATTCATTATCCACAAGAATATCAACCTTCCTCACATTTCAAACAATACAAAGCTTTAATATTATTCATATATAATTTCCCTGTGTTAATTTGGTTTGATGAAAATAAAAAAAATCTCCCAAACAAGAAAAACCCTTTGAAAAATGCTATGATCGTGGGTAATAACTTTTCGTTTTCCAAATCCATAAATTCTTTAAAACATTTTCTCACAACTATGATCACCAACATCACAAATCAAAATAAGTACATTTCCGAGAAATTATTTTCCCGAAAAACATTTTCCTGCAAACAAACCAAGCCTTAATTTGTCATACCTTACAGTTTACATTTAACGATCTTCGAAAAACTCAACAAGAAATCCCAACACCAAAATCAAAGCTGCATTGTAGAATGCACAGTATATACACAGTTGATTTCCAATGCAAAAATTTTAAAAAAAACAAATAATGAATTTTGCCCACTAAATTCAGATTTAAGTTCAATGGGTTACTCTAATAATCTCATGCAAACCTTGATATATATATAAAGGGTTTTGATTAATTTCATGATATTACAGTTAAAGGCTATGAAATTGCAAAAAGTACAATATCTTTGAAATGGAATCAAGGGGCTTTACGTTTGTACCTCCATAAGTTCTTGGTGGAGCAAAACTGATGTGGGTTTACTCGGGTCGGGTCTAAAACAACCCGAACTAGATTCATCACAGTGATCTCCATTGAATGTTATGAATTCATATAGTCGGTGTAAAAACGAGGCAAACTACTTCAGGTCTGCTAGTTTTGGGTATCACAGGGTTTTTATATGGGTTTATGAAATCAAGGTAGTTTCACAGACACACGTATTTTTATTTAAATTTATAATTTATTTAGAGAATATTAAATAAAATCATTTTATAGTATTAAAATTATGTATATCAAAATAATATCTAAAAAATTGTATGTATAAAAAATATATTAAGTTTACTCATATCTTAAAAAGCTACATCCTTTCTTCTTTTTCTCATTTATTAATTATATAAAAATGAGAATAATAAATCGAAGATATATTACAGTTCCATAGGAGAATATGACCAAAATGCCTCATTTTGGGAGTCAAAGGTCCGAAATACTCGTTTTCAAAGTCGTGGTCCTGAGTACCCACGGACACGCCACTGGCAACGGCGTGTCCCAAGTTCATTTTTTTCCCCAAAATTTTCTAAGCCCGAGGCGGCTCTCCCCCTCCCCTCCGACCGGCGAATCGCACACCCCCTCCCCTACCTTCGTTTCGTCCATCTCCGATCAATATGACCACATAAAAATGATGGCCACACCTTGCTCATCATTTTAAGCTATCGTGTTGTTGAAATCTGATCCCGTAGTTGCGTGTTTGACGAGATCGGAAAACCAAATCGGAAAATAGCTTTGGGTGTTTACTATACAGCATTAGAATCGATAAATTAATGGCATATGGTTGTAGAGGACGATGAGGCGATTCGTTTGGTATATAGAACTGAACGGGAAAATGAATGAGGTGGGAGAACGAAAGAGATAAAAAAATGGCGAAAAATCGCCCGGCGAGTCACCCGACGAGTCGACTGGAGAAGACAATGATGACGCTAGATACGCTTCTCTAGAATGCGTATCTTACAATACGCAATACCCAGTTGCGTATCTGCTGCTACAGTACCCGTTGGATGCTACTCTCCCAGTGGCGTATCTCAACATACGGGTCTCCCAGTGGCATATCTCAATACACGGCTCTGTAAGTAACGTATCCCGTGGGTATTTAGGACAATCTTTCTGGATCTGGGTATTTTGGTAACCACTCCCCCCATTTTGGGGTAGAAAGGACCATCACCCGTTGGATAGTATATCAATGAATATGTTTTGTTCCACAATTTTTGTTCGTATATACAACTTTTTTGATATACATATTCCTTACTCTCTATACCAATTTCTTATTGTATTGTATTATATTGTATTTTAACTTTGAATTTCGATTAGAAGTGTCTTTTCTCTTTAACAGATGTATCTGAATCTAAATACACGGGAAGCCAAATTCTTTTTAAATGCAACTAAGAACCTTCATAACTAGTTCTGATTTAGAATAATGCACGCATGAAACTATTTTAGCATCAAAAATCACTTTTGATGCTAAATAATAATAATAATAATAACTCCATATATTTTAGCACAACCAATGAATATGCTTTTACAAATGCTATTACATAGAATTAAATGGTTAAAAAAAGATTGGATCCATAATAGGTTCATTCTTAATATAAAAATAAGGGGTACAACTACGGCTAAGCATTCTGAAAATCGAAATGATGTTTTTTTTGAAACCGACTCAAACTGAGGTTGTCTTGTAAAATGTACGAAAACCAAACCAAAATATATCAACTGGTTTAGTTCGTTAGAAAAATATTTGTATTATGATTTACGAATTATGTTTGCCATATAAAGTTATTGATAAAGCCAAAACATTACATCCATTCATAATTTCATGATTTCTCAAAAAAGAAACAATCGCCAGCAAGCAATAATTTGAAAGTTTAATCCAAAACAAGCAATACTGAAATAGCCATTAAGTTCAAAAATTTTGGAACATTTGTACAATACTAGTTCATGTTAGTCACAGAGGCATGCCTGAATACATCTAATAACAAGCCTAAGTATGTGTAATGCTGTGCATTACCTACATGACCTCTTAACTGAGGGAATCTCTAGTTGTAGAGTTTCTATTTGTTCTGTACTTGTAATAGGCATCAAATCCTAGTTGTGTAACTGTACTTATAAAGTCAAGAATAATGCTTGAAAGAAGTTCCAAGGTTCATGCCTCAAGCAAGGAGATAAAGACTGCCAAATAATCATAGTTGGGATTTGAAGAAATGAAGAATTTGCCTAAGTACCAATTCGAGAAGTACATTTGTCTATTCGAGAAGTCTAGCATTCGAGAAGTCAGAGATTCGATATCTCAGAAGACACTATTCGATATCTCTGAATACACTGTTCGATATCTCATTCGATTTCTCAGAGATTCGATATGTCTATTACTCTATTCGAGAACTCATGGAGTCAACAAGTCAAAGCATCATTCGAGTTCTCTAAGAGTCAACAAGTCAATGCTCTATTCGATATCTCAAGGACTAAAGAAGCTATTCGACATCTCAGGGATTCGATATGTCAAAATGCTCTATTCGATATCTCAAGGAGTCCTAGAGAAAAGAGCTATTCGAGAAGTGATTCGATATGTCAATATAACACTATTTGAGAACTCAGAGTTATCGAGTAAGTCAATTCTAGTTCTCGAATAAATTACTTAGTCACTTCTCGAATACATTCTTGGAGACAAAATACTGAAGAATTGTACAAGTCAGAAACCTGCAACAAGCCAAGACGCTTTATTTGACTATGTATTATAAAGCACATTGGAAAGCCTACAAAGAAGCTTGGAGAGATAAGACAAAGGGACAAGGAGCTAAAGAAGTGGATCTGAACAGGCTTTGCAAAGTCAAATCTTTAGCCGTTTGGACTCTTACTCAAATGAGATAGACAGACTGGAAAGTAGTTTTGTTTACCTACCTTATTTGTAGTAAGTAGGTGTATCCATGTCTATAAGGATACAGCCTCACTTCCTTAGCAGATAAGTTTTTAGAGATAAGATTTTCATATACATCACAAGAAATATCTCTCTAAGAAAAACGAAGCTGAGAATACTACCATTTGTATTCACAGATTGTAGCAAAATCTTTATCTAATAAAATATTAGATTAAAGTGATATTGTGTTGTGTTTGTCTTTGTTATCCGCACTTACATATCTCACACACTCAACACATATCTTGCTGCAAAGATTCAAGAACGTAGAAAAGTTCAAGAATCCATTCACCCCCCCTCTGTATTCTTTTACTGTATTCAATACTCAACAAGTGGTATCAGAGCAGGCTGTTTAATCTAAACAGAAAACGATCATGAGTTCGAATACACCAAAGACTACAGGTACGGTGAAGGTCCCTAAGTTCGACAAAGAGAATTACAACCTCTGGAAAATAAAAATGCTGTTGTTCATCAAAGCTGCCAATCCTCTCTACCCTGACATCCTCAAGAATGGTCCATTTGTACCACAACAAGAAATTACTGAATCTACAGTGGGCACAATAGTCATTCCTAGATCATATATTGCAAAAGAACCATCCAAATGGACGGACTCAGAGAAGGAAAAGGTTGCCCTAGACAGTCATCTCATGTTGCTGATCATAGACTCCATGGATATGTCGATGTTTGCCAACATAGCATCATGCACATCAGCCAAGGACATGTGGAACCACATCGAGGTGTTATGTGAAGGGACAGAGGAGGTAAGAGAGAATAGGAAACAGATACTGGTCACACAGTATGAGGCTTTCATGGCACAGTCAAAAGAAAGTATTACTGATATGTTTGAGAGATTTCACAAGCTGGTGACTGAGCTTCAAATGAATGGGAAGGTTTACAGCACTAAGGAATTAAACATGAAGTTTCTACTATCTGCACCAAACCATCTAGAGCAAAGGGTCATATCTCTAAGAGAAAGAGATTTGAACAAAGTCACATATGATGTGCTCTATGGGGTTTTAAAGACTCATGAGCTTGAGTTGCTTCAGAAGAGGGCTATCCAAGCCAACCAAGGCAGAAGATAAACACATCCTGTGCCTTGATTGTCAACAAATCCATTCAAGACCTGGAAGCATCTACAAGTCAACTGAGAATAGAAGAGATAGTAGATGATGAAGAAACTGAAGAAGAAGTGACTGAACCTGTTGAAGAAAAGGAAGAATATGAGTTCTACACTCTTGAAGAGTTGGATGCCATGGAAAACACTTCATATGCTTTTATGGCTAGAAAATTCCCAAACATCAGATTTAAGAGGAATCAGCCCTTCAAGTCTAGATCTCAAAATCATTCATTCAACAAGAGCAAGGCACCTATGAAAGCAAACTAAAACAAATTCAAAACCAACTATGTGGATAGGTCATCTGTGAGATGTTATAGATGCAATGACCTAGGGCATTTTGCCAGTGAATGCAAGAAGCCTAAAAAGAAGGATAAGGAGTTTCTTGAGCTTGAAGCTAAGTATGAGGCTCTGCTAAAGAAGTATACACCAGGTAAGGCCTACATAGCTGAAGGGAAGTGTTGGGATGATTCTGATAGTGATGGAGAAGAACAAGAATTCTGCAACTATGCCTTGATGGCCAACTCCAAGGAAGAACCATCTGAATCAGACTCTCAGGTACCATCCCTCACTACTATAGACATGTCTGTTTCTGAATATAAATCTATGGTTGAACAACTATCTGTTGAGATGTTTAATATTCATACTAGTATGACTGCTGCTAATGAAGAAATTGCTAAACTGTCTACTAATTAAGAATGAACTGTTGAACAAAAGAAATGAGGAACTAGAACTAACTGCTATGCAAGTAGAAAACCTTAAACAAGAAATCGAAAATCTAAAGAATAAGGTTCTATGTGCTAGTCAAGTTGAGAAAACTCTTAGGGATGAACTAGCTGAAAATGAATTTAAATTGAAAACATTTAAGAATTCTTCTAGTCTATTGCAGTCCTACCATTAGAAAAATATAGCTAGACCTAAGGCTGCCATTGGACTTGATTATGACACTCTCAAACAGAGGAAAGGCTATGCAGTCATTGAAGATGACATTGTTGTTCAAGAGGAAGTGCCTCAGGTTTTGAAAAAGGTTGAGACCCCAATATTTAAAACACCAACACTTGATATTGATGAGGATGCCTTACTCATTAAGCAAATGTTGGATGATGAAGATAAGGCACAATCAAATGAACAACAATCATCCTCTAAGAGTGAGAATGTCAAAACCAAAGCCAAGGAGCCAGTAGGAGGTAGACCTAGACTTGAGAAATTTGTGAAGTTTGTTTCAGCTGGGAATAATGAGTTTGAGAAGAAAGTGGCTAAAAAGAAACAAAACAGGAATGGCAAATTAGGGATTAACAAGGACAACAATTATGCTTATGTGCCAAATGCCCCAAGGAAAGTTTGTCAAAATTGTTTTAGCACTAATCATTTAACTCATGCATGCAAGAAACCATTTGGTAGTGTTGCTAAACCATTCTATGATTGCTCTGTGCCTTTAAGACATAGAGACTCTCCTTTCTGTGATAAATTTGATTGTATGCCATGTAACATGAATGTAATGACTAGTTGCTTTAATTTGAGAAGACAATTCATGGAAGGTTGCATCAGTCACAATGTTCACACACACTACACAAGAACAAAGTCTTCAAGTCCTCCTAAAGTTAGGAAGGTATCTCTGTCACCTAAGTTTAAGAACCCTGATTCTAAGACTTCTAACAGTGACAAGAAGACTAACATCAAGAAAATTGATAAGCATGCTGTTTATGATAAAACTGTTGGTAAGCCACATGGACCCAAACTTGTTTGGGTACCAAAGGAGAAGTAATACCTTTGTGTTTGCAGGGCAAAGAAAGTGAAAGGAAGGTCATGTGGATTTTGGACAGTGGATGCTCAAATCATATGACTGGTGATATGGACCTGCTATCACAGTATGAGGAGAAGGCTGGCCTAATGGTTGCTTTTGGAGATGACAGCATTGGCAACACACTGGGATATGGCAAGTTGGAAATTGGAAATGTCATCATTGAAAATGTAGCACTGGTCAAGGGGCTAAAGCACAATCTACTGAGTGTTGGTCAATTTATTGACAAAGGCTTCAAAGTGAATTTTGACAAAGATGAATGTTTGATCACCCACAAGAAGACTGGTGACTTTGCTCTATCTGGAGTAAGGAAAGGAAGCCTGTTTGTAGCCAATATGAACTCTGCAAACAAGGACAAAATTTGTTGCTTTTACTTAAAAGCATCAAATGAAGATAGTTGGTTGTGGCATAAGAAGCTATCATACTTGAACTTCAAAAGCATTAATTCTCTAGTCAAAAGGGAGTTAGTGAGAGTCATGCCCACACTTGAATTCTGTCAAGAAGGAGTGTGTGAGGCTTGTCAAAAGGGAAAAATGAAAAGATCAAGCCACAAGTCAAAGACAGTGACATCAATAACCAAGCCCCTACAACTAATTCATATGGACTTGTTTGGGCCTGTCAATATTATGTCACAAGGAAGGAAAAAGTATGCTCTGGTGATGGTTGATGATTTCACAAGGTATACATGGGTAGAATTTCTGGCATCAAAGGATGAGGCTCCACAAGTAATCATTGAGCATATAAAGAAAATTGACAAGGAAGCAAAGGCCAACAATGCAAGTGTGATTGCATTAAGAAGTGATAATGGAACAGAGTTCAGAAATGCCAAGCTTGAAGCATTCTGCAAAGAGAATGGCATTTCTCAACAATTCTCAGCTCCAAGGACTCCACAACAAAATGAAGTTGTTGAGAGAAAGAATAGAACTCTGATTGAGGCTGCTAGAACAATGTTACTTGATGCAAAGATGCCTACATGTTTTTGGGCTGAGGTTGTGAGCACTGCATGCTATATCCAAAACAGAACCCTCATCAACAAAAACACTGGAAAGACACCTTACAACTTGATGACTGGAAAGAAGCCCACTCTAAAGTATGTTCATACTTTTGGAAGCAAATGCTTTGTGTTAAAAGACAATTCAGAATATGTTGGAAAGTTTGATGCAAAAGCATTTGAAGGAATTTTTCTTGGCTACTCTATGGAAAGAATTGCATACAAAGTTTATGTCATCAGTCAAAAGAAAGTTATGGAAAGCATAGATGTGACATTTGATGACAACAAACTACCTGGATTAGAAGAAGCCAATGATGAAGATAAAGATCCATTGAAGTTTGACAATCTAGATGATTCTGATGAGGAGATTGAAACTGAATTTTAGCCCACAATCCAACAAACTCAAGTGAATGAAGAGCCTGTGTCAACCAACAATGAAGAAACAAGCATCCAAGACACACCTGTGATTAGTGGCAACTTCACAAGGGGAGGAAATGTAAATGATCATGATCTGGATGATGAAGCAACATCAAGGCTGAAAAATCAATCTGAACATACAAGGAAATGGGATAGATCACATACTGCAGATCAGATAATTGGAGATCCAAATACAGGAGTGAGGACAAGGAGAGCAACTCTAAATGAATGTCTCTATGGTTGCTTTCTATCCCAAGTTGAGCCTAAGAAACTTGATGATGCATTGTTGGATCCTGATTGGATAATTGCTATGCAAGAGAAGCTAAATCAATTTGAAAGAAGCAAAGTATGGGAACTTGTGCCTGCACCAAAGGATAGAACCATTGTTGGAACAAAATGGGTTCTAAGGAATAAGATGGATGAAAATGGTGTAATCATAAGAAAAGCAAGGTTGGTTGCAAAAGGATACTCTCAACATGAAGGCATTGACTATGATGAGACTTTTGCCCCTGTTGCTAGACTAGAGGCCATCAGAATTTTCTTGGCATTTGCTGCACATTCTAATTTCAAGGTTTATCAAATGGATGTCAAGAGTGCATTTCTGAATGGGGAGTTGGAAGAAGAAGTATATGTGCAACAGCCACCTGGCTTTGAGGATCCACAATTCCCTCACTTTGTCTACAGATTGCTTAAAGCATTGTATGGGCTTAAGCAAGCTCCTAGGGCATGGTATGGCACATTATCACAATTTCTACTGGAGAATCAATTCACTAGAGGCATACTGGACAAGACAATGTTTTACAAGAAACATGGTGATGATATTATCTTAGTTCAAATCTATGTGGATGATATCATATTTGGCTCTATAAATGAGAAGATGTGTGAGAAATTCTCTAAGCTCATGCAGAGCAGATATGAGATGAGTATGATGGGAGAATTAACATTCTTTCTTGGGCTGCAAGTGAGTCAAAGGAAGGATGGAATTTTTATAAGTCAAACCAAATACATCAAGGATCTATTGAAGAAATTTGACTTAGAAGAATGCTCACCTGCAAAGATACCCATGGCCACTGCCACTAAGTTAGATGAAGATGTTAAGGGCAAGAAGGTAGATATCTCAATCTACAGAGGCATGGATGGTTCTCTACTCTACCTCACTGCTAGTAGGTCAGACATCATGTTTGCAACATGCTTGTGTGCAAGGTTTCAATCAAATCCAAAGGAATCACATATGATAGCAATAAAGAGGATTTTCAGATATCTAAAGGGCACACCAAACTTGGGGTTATGATATCCTAAGGACACAGGGTTCAATCTGGTTGGTTATTCTGATGCTGACTATGCTGGATGCAGAGTGGATAGGAAAAGCACCTCAGGTAGCTGTCAGTTTCTTGGACAAAGGTTAGTCTCTTGGTACAGCAAGAAACAACAATCTGTGTCAACTTCCACAGCTGAAGCTGAGTACATAGCTGCTGGAAGTTGCTGTGCTCAAGTGCTTTGGATCAGAAACCAACTTAGAGATTATGGACTTGTGTTGGAAAGAATTCCAATCATGTGTGACAACACAAATGCAATCTCTATAGTTTACAATCCTGTCAATCATTCTAGGACAAAGCACATTGACATCAGATATCACTTCATAAGGGAGCATGCAACTAATGGAACCATTGAGTTACATTATGTTCCCACAGAGAAATAACTAGCTGACATATTCACTAAGCCATTGGATGAAGCCACCTTCACAACGTTGGTTAGTGAGATTGGAATGCTGAATTCTTCAAATTCTGGCTAAGTGAATATATCAACTAGATTGTTGCAGCAGTAAATTCTTACTTTATCAAATGCTCAATATTTTTGAAGTAAGTATTGGCTGGAGTATGATTTATAAATATTCCACAATGCTGTATATGTTGAAAATCATACATCTTTAGCTTGAAATTTCTGTGAAATTTTGAGAGAATCACTATTTAATTTGGTAGAATATTCTTCAGTGAATATTTCTGGTAAATTTTAAAAGATAGTGAAAATTGAATTTTATGAGTGAAAAGTATAGTTCGATAAGTCAGACTTCTCGAATGGTTCATTGTTTTGTCATGGCTCAAGTTCTCGAATAGGCCTATCTAGAACCCTCTTGAGTTCTCGAATAGTGTCTTTTGGAGAAATCGAATAGCACACTCTGAGTTCTCGAATAGAGTATTCTAGTTCTCTAGTGGTGGAGTTCTCGAATACTGTATTTGAGTTATCGAATCATTTGAAAAGGCTGATTTTTCGCTGACACTTAATCGCTTTTTGGATTTATATTCAAAATTTCATTTCGCTCATAAAACATATTTTATTTAGCTTAGAATTATTTTCTGAGTTAAATAACTGCCAGCTGTGAGTTACAAACTGCTTGAGATATCGAATAAGCCTTTCTTGACTTATCGAATAGTTGTTTTATACTTCTCGAATGACTGACTTGTCGATACAAAACTTATATCTAATCGATAACTCAAGTCACTCACATATATACAATTCCACAACTGTTCAAATCATTTCATTCGATTTCTCAGGCAGCTAAAGTTCCAAAACCTCTGTAAACCCTAATGTCAAAAGTTAAATTTCTTCTTCAACCTTCATTCTCTTCTTATCTCTCTGTGTAACAATGGCAAATACCCAACTCACAATTCCTACCCACACCAATTTCATAGCAATAACCAACAATGTTGAAGCACCCAATGCAAACTTTAAGTGCTTCGTTCGATGGATGGCTGAATCATACATCAAGGATGCACTCTTAGCCAACCCAACTCTGTATCTAGACTTACTAGAACAATTTTGGAGAACTGCTACTGTGGAGGTCGTGGCCCTAGAGAATGCAATAACTTTATACGTAATCTAATGCAAGATTCAGGACAAGGAAATCACCATCACTACTGAAGACATGAATCAAGCACTGGGGTTACAACATGGAGTGTATGCCAGTCAAGCTACTGATCAGGAATTAGAAGACTTCTTTGATTTTATCAACTACTCAGATAGAATCAAGCTTGGAAATTTGAATAGGAAGTACTTGAGGAAAGAATGGAGCTATGTCTTTGCCACTCTTCTTCAAGTCTTCACAGCAAGGAAGTTCAGCTTTGATCAAATCAGCACACCTATTCAACAAATAGGATATGCTCTAGCATATGGGAGAAAGATTGATGTTGGTTTGATCATAATGCAAGAATTGTATGGGAGACTTGGTAAGAACTCAGCCAAGAGAGGTAATGAAATTTTCTTCCCTCGCTTTATTCAATCTGTACTTAATTTCATAGATGCTAAATTGATTGAATTGCCTGGGTTAGACAAAAATAGAATAGGCTATCCAAAATCCATGACCAAACTCATTTTTGGTAGTTTGGAGACTAGGAATGATGTGGATGTAAGACTCAAAATAACTTCCCTTATGGAGAGTTTATTTAGGACTTACCCCCACAACATGCCAATATGTGCCTCAAAATATGAGTTAGTTAGGCCCAAGCAAGTAGAGCAAAATGCTAACCCAGGGCCTGCTAACCAACCCTCTCAGCCAAACACTTTACCAAACACAGAGCCAACTGCATCATCCTCTCAAAAGGGTGATGTTAGTGTAAAGAAGAGAAAACAGGTTGCTTTTGAACCTCTAAAAATCTTAACTGAAGCAGTCTTGGCTGTAGAATTAGGCATAAAAAGTGAGGAACCTGAGTCACCCTTACTAAGGCCAAAGAAGAAGAAGTCTAAAACCACCTCTTCAGTCACCCAAATGACTGAAGTTGTAAAATCAGGGGCAAACAGCTCACTAGATGTATCCTCTCAACAGGGTGCATCTATAGAATCAAGCATCCTCCCCAATGCACCTATTTGTAAAGAGTCAGCACATGGGAGTGATAAGGCTGGCACAACACTGAGTGGAGAGCACATCACAATTGAAACTCCCTCTATCTCTCAGGGGGAGTTGCCAAAATCTAATCCACAACACACTTCTCTTCCAGAATCTACCACTCATATTTCTTTGGAGCCTGAACTCAAGAGGAGCAAGGCATTGATCATCAAGAATTCCTTTCTCTAGATGAGCCAATGGATTCAAGTTACTTGGTGCATGACACCTTGCTCACCACCCAGGTACCACATTTAGATGGTCAGGGAATGCATGCTGGGGCATCTCCTAATGACACCATCCCAAACACAGAGGATTCACTAGTTTTAACTAGAGACTCTGTGCCTATGTCACCTACTGTTGTAACTCATCCCACTCTTGTGGAGACAACAGTAGTAGAGTCTTTCCATCCAGTTACAGAAGCTGCATCTGTAACTGAGGAGTCTAGCTTGCCTAGCTCTAGCTCTGACTTTCTGTCACAATGGCTGAAGCCTGTGCAACATGACAGTGCTTCAGGATCAGGATCTGTTCCACCAAAATTGACGGTTGAAGCACTTCAAAGCTTAGTTGTGGATCAGATTCCTGAGTTTGTAAAGATAGCTCAGAACTTGGTCACCTCCAATGTGCCAAATCCAGATTATGAAGCAATATTGCTCTGCCATAGAGATGATGTGGAGATGCAGAAAACAAAGATATTTGATGAGGCTGAGAGAGATGGCAATGTAGATGCCTGGATGCAAGGAACTTATGATATCACTCTCAATGAAGCCTTACAGTATCTGAGGGAGGAGTACATCACTTCACTAGGCTCCAATGCTAAATCCTTAACTCCTGGTGAAGTGTATGAAGCCATCAATGATTCATACAAGGGATTCCTCAAGGCTGCACACTACCTGGGTAAAGGTGTCAAATCAGATATCAACAAGGTAAGTGATGCAACAGACAAGTCTGTGGGAGAGATAAAGAGGACTTTTGATTCCAAATTCCCTCAATTGGAGACTGTAGTCAAGGACATTCTAGCCTGTAAGTCTACCTGCACCAAGATGGATAATGGTTTGGCTATTCTCAAGAATGCTGTCACAGGTCTGGGGCACAAATTCCAAAATCTCACTGATCAGACAACTGAGGCCAATGCCATGCTTTGGACACTCTTTGCAAATCAATATGGAGACAAGCTGGTCCCTGAGGTCCCTGTGCATGAGATGTCTAGGTTTGAAGTGCAGAGACTTAAAGAACAATCCCTGTCTGGCTTCAAATCTTCTGCATTGTTCAGCAAGGTAGATGCACTTGAAAAGGAGGTAGCTACTCTCACTAAGTCTAATACTCATCTTACAGACAAGGTACAAACTCTGACTGAGCAGTTGAACACTCAAGCCACCACCACAGCTGATGTTCTTCTGCATCAACAATCAATGTTGTCTGCAATGATGAAGCACATGGGTCTCCCTCTACCTGAAGAATCTTCAACCCCAAAGGTCAATCCTACAGCCTCTGTGCCTGACAACAAGCCTAAGGGGGAGAAGAGGACATCAAGGAACTCAAATACAAAGGGGGAGAAACCACCAGTAAAGGGCATCAAAATCATTGAAGGTGGTCATCAAAGAACTTCAAAATCTTTAACTCATGTGCCTGGCAAAGGAAAAGACAAAGTTGATGAGCCTCCTACTTCTCTGCCAGTTGTCACTCTACCAACTGTGCACATCACTACTTCCAGTGGTCAAAAGCAATCTATCACAACCACAGTGGTTGCAGGGAGTATGCCATTTGACAAACCTCCACTCTCTATATCTAAGAATGCCAAGCCTGTAGAAGTGAAGGTGGTCACTGAGGCCAAGCTACAAGAAATTGCAAACTCAAATGTCTATCATGATGATGCATTCTTGGAGTTTCTGAAAGTCTCAAGAGAACAGGCTGGTGACACTCAATTGTATCTAAGAAGCTTGAAGGATCAGATCAATTACTTCACTGTGATACCTAGAAAAATTGATAGCTCATGGCTCAAGGAAGTAATGATGGTAGCAAAATCCAGAATCTGGCATCTAACCTACAAAACTCTACAAGCCTTAACACATTCAGAGATAGATGCGCTGATTGAGCTCATAGAGAAGAGGAATGTAAATGAAAACAATAAGAGTCTGTATGATGACTTGAGGAATGGCCAACCTTCAAGGCTGCCAGAAGTGATTAAGAAGCCATGGACAATCATCTATCAGTCTGGCACCAGAGTTGAAGAGATTAAACAATTGGTCATTCCCAATGATCTCACTTCTCAAAATCACAGACTCATTATTGCCATCATTGATCTACAGCAAAAGAAGAAGGGGACAAGTACTGCTGAAGAGATAGAGGCACTGCACATTCTCAGATCATACATTGCAACTGGTGTAATTCCAGAAATGGCCAAGCCAAGGAGGAATAAGGATGATGAAGATGAAGACAAGAGTGATGGGAGGAGAAGTCATCACGGGAGTGATAAGGGGGATGAGGATAAGAAGAAGAAGAAAGACAGCAAGGATAAGAAGGATGATGACCAAGGCAAAGTCTATGAGAGGAAGAATGGAAAACAGCAAGCCTTAGGCATTGCTAGCAGTAATCTCACCACAACACAAGACTCTAAGTCTAGGGTGAATGTTGTCAGTAATGACCTACCAAAATCTAATCCCTTGGCTTCTGCAACTATTTTACCACCTCAAGAAGAGAAGAAGATTCAAGTCAAGAAACCATCTGTATATTTCAAAAAGCAAACTGCTAATGGAATACTACAATGGTCTACAAACAAAGGTCACATTACTGCCAGGCAACCATGTAAAAAGGATCAAATTCAAACAAGCTGCAAGGAAACCAAAGCTATCCAAATCAAGGACTCTGACAATCTATCCAGGCTTAAAACTCCAACCACTAGATGAAGATTTTGATGAAGACCAAATGAAATTCTTACAAGCTCAAAGAATCTACCATGTTGCCATTGTTGATAACTGTCTTGAGATCAAATATACTGATGGAAGGGAGAAGAAATTCAAACAACGAGGATGTCAACACTGGGACAAGCTACATGACATAGAAAGAATCATTGCATTGTTGAGCTCAGAAGATAAAGTGGAAAGTGTATGGAAGCTGGAGCTAATTGATTTTGTGAAGATGAAGAGAGATCATGAGGAGAGAATCAGAAAAGAGTGTCTTGAGAAATGACTAGCAAGGGAGAAAGAAATTGAGAGACGGGAGATTGAAACAGAAAAGCTAAGGGCAAAGGGATTGTTTAGAGTTCAGTTTAACCCCTATGTGATAAAGTATAGGAGGAGAAATGGGGATCAGGTCCACATCAGAATGAATCTACTCAACCACTATCCTGCAAACATTCTGAAACCAGTACTTGAAGATTTCAAAGACTCAATTTTCCTTGAAGAATTGGATGCTATGGCAGAAATAATAAAAGCTATGGATGAGAATACAAGGAAGGAGAAAGAAAGAAGACATAAAGCATATGATGATTTGCAAGCCAAAGCTATGGAAAGGGAAACAAATGACAATGGCTAGTACTTCATCATAGGCTGTAAGATTACTCACCTTGTAGTTCTATCCACATTGCTAATCAAAATTCATACATGTACTATCAAGTTTTATCTTTATGTATGTTAGGCTTGTTATCAGACATGAAATTGTGACTAAGGGTCTTACTCACAATTTGGGGGAGATTGTTAGTCATAGAGGCATGCCTGAATACATCTAATAACAAGCCTAAGTATGTGTAATGCTGTGCATTACCTACATGACCTCTTAAATGAGGGAACCTCTAGTTGTAGAGTTTCTATTTGTTCTGTACTTGTAATAGGCATCAAATCCTAGTTGTGTAACTGTACTTATAAAGTCAAGAATAATGCTTGAAAGAAGTTCCAAGGTTCATGCCTCAAGCAAGGAGATAAAGACTGCCAAATAATCACAGTTGGGATTTGAAGAAATGAAGAATTTGCCTAAGTACCAATTCGAGAAGTACATTTGTCTATTCGAGAAGTCTAGCATTCGAGAAGTCAGAGATTCGATATCTCAGAAGACACTATTCGATATCTCTGAATACACTGTTCGATATCTCAGAGATTCGATATGTCTATTACTCTATTCGAGAACTCATGGAGTCAACAAGTCAAAGCATCATTCGAGTTCTCTAAGAGTCAACAAGTCAATGCTCTATTCGATATCTCAAGGACTAAAGAAGCTATTCGACATCTGAGGATTCGATATGTCAAAATGCTTTATTCGATATCTCAAGGAGTCCCAGAGAAAAGAGCTATTCGAGAAGTGATTCGATATGTCAATATAACACTATTCGAGAACTCAGAGTTATCGAGTAAGTCAATTCTAGTTCTCGAATAAATCACTTAGCCACTTCTCGAATACATTCTTGGAGACAAAATACTGAAGAATTGTACAAGTCAAAAACCTGCAACAAGCCAAGACGCTTTATTTGACTATGTATTATAAAGCACATTGGAAAGCCTACAAAGAAGCTTGGAGAGATAAGACAAAGGGACAAGGAGCTAAAGAAGTGGATCTGAACAGGCTTTGCAAAGTCAAATCTTTAGCCGTTTGGACTCTTACTCAAATGAGATAGACAGACTGGAAAGTAGTTTTGTTTACCTACCTTATTTGTAGTAAGTAGGTGTATCCATGTCTATAAGGATACAGCCTCACTTCCTTAGCAGATAAGTTTTTAGAGATAAGATTTTCATATACATCACAAGAAATATCTCTCTAAGAAAAACGAAGCTGAGAATACTACCATTTGTATTCACAGATTGTAGCAAAATCTTTATCTAATAAAATATTAGATTAAAGTGATATTGTGTTGTGTTTGTCTTTGTTATCCGCACTTACATATCTCACACACTCAACACATATCTTGCTGCAAAGATTCAAGAACGTAGAAAAGTTCAAGAATCCATTCACCCCCTCTGTACTCTTTTACTGTATTCAATACTCAACAGTTCAAAAACTGAAACTAAAATAGAAATTTGAACATGTGGTATGTGATATGTTTAGAGCAAGTCCAATTCAATACTAGCATTGTTCTATTGCTATTGTTAGAAAATGTGGGTCTTAGACCCACATTGTCGAGTTATTTTGAGCTCCAATTTGAGTGTGCCTTGTATGCGTGCTTACAACAAGTTGTGCTTGGAGAATGTTCTCCTTTTCAAGAACTTTCCAATGCATGTTTAAACACTCAAAACGACCAAGGGATGGATGAGTTATGATTACTCAAAGTTGGTTCCTTAAGATTGGAAATTTTGTTATAAAACTTGAATTCCCACATTGATTAGGAAAAGGAGTTCCCTTTGCTTTATATAGTACAACACATGAGTAGTGTTTACTTGTGTTGGCTAAGTGTTGCTCCATCTCTTACGTGCGGGCAGGGGGGTGCAAATCATGGAATTCAGAGGGAAAATTCGTGACTTCACAAGCCTTCGGGCTTTCCGCTTGTGCGACCTGCGGACACGAATGCAACAGAAAATTGGGCCGAATAACTTGTACTAGTTTTGCTAATTATTACTTCCACTGGACTTGGGCTTAAAATCTGACTAAATTAATTCGAATTTGGAATTAATTGTGGTAAAATCAATTTCGGTTTTATAACGAATATTTTGCCACCGACTTCTTGATTAGCGCGGCTAATTAATTAGGGAAATTATGTAGCGCACAAGTTTTCCTATAAATACTCATCTAGAGCTTTGGGATACTGTCGTTGGATAGTTTAGTGTTCCGGTTGGATCGACGGTAGTACCACCATCTGGAGTGGCTACCACACATGTTGCACCTGTTGTGCCTACGGTTCCTGCAGTGCCTGCTGCACATGCTGAGAAACATGAGAAGTTTAATGGTACGAAATTCAAACATTGGCAGCAAAAGATGTTGTTCTATCTGACCACGTTGAATATGGATCGCTACCTCAAGGAGGATCCACCGTTGCTCACTACTGAGAGGAACACGCAAGCAGTTGATGCTTGGAAGCACGCCGACTATATCTGTCGGAATTATGTGTTGAATTGTTTGGCTGACTCGTTGTATAACGTGTACAGTACGAAGCCAACCTTTAATGTCTTATAGGAGTCACTTGACCATAAGTACAAAACCGAGGACGCTGGGGCTAAGAAGTGGATTGTTGGCCACTTTCTTGATTATAAGATGGCGGATTCTATGACTGTGGTCAGTCAGGTGCAAGAACTGCAAGTGATCATCCATGATATTCATGCTGAAGGGATGATCATAAGTGAGTCTTTCCAAGTTGCTGCTGTGATTGAGAATCTGCCACCTGGATGAAAAGATTTCAAGAACTACCTTAAGCATAAGCGGAAGGAGATGACTATGGAGGATCTGATCGTTAGACTTCGCATTGAAGAAGACAACAGGGGATCCGAGAAGAAAATGAATGTTGCCACTGAAAAGGCAAACATGGTGGAACATAAGCCCAAGAAGAATAATTCTTGGAAAGGGGCAAAGTTGGCACCCAAGGGAGGAATTTCGAAGACGAAGTTTCAAGGGAAGTGCTACAACTGCGACAAAGTGGGTCATAGGTCTTCTGATTGTAGGAAGCCTAAGAAGCCCAACAAAAGGAAGGAAGCAAACATGGTCGATGATATCTCTAAGGAGATGGGTGACATAGACCTCTGTGCTACGGTCTCTGAAGTGAACCTGGTTGGCTCTACATGGGGAATTCAGCAACTTCAACCATTGAAGGGGAAGGCACGGTGAATCTGAAGATGACCTCTGGGAAGAATCTGACTTTGAAGAATGTACTTTATGTGCCTGATATTCGCAAGAACCTTGTGTCTGGTTCCTTGTTGAATAAGCATGGCTTTCATATTGTAATTGAGTCGGATAAAGTTATTTTGTCTAAGAATGGTATGTTTGTAGGCAAGGGCTATGTAACCAACGGGCTTTTTAAGCTCAATGTGATGTCCGTTAAGGACGATAATGAAATAAAGAATTCTTATGCTTACTTGCTTGAGTCTCCTAATTTATGGCATGCTAGATTATGACACGTTAATTATGACACTTTACGAAGATTAAGTGCAAAAGATTACATGCCAAAATTGAATATCGATTCAAAGCAAAAGTGTGAAACTTGTGTTGAGGCAAAATTAACGAGATCATCGTTTAAACATGTGCAAAGAAACACCAAGGTGCTAGACCTTATACATATCGACATATGTGATTTAAAATTCGCTCCAACTAGAGGAGGAAATAAGTATTTTATTACATTCATAGATGATTATACAAAATACTGCTATGTATATTTGCTTAAAAGCAAAGACGAAGCTATAGATAAATTTAAAATCTATAAGGAAGAAGTTGAGACACAACAAAATGGGAAAATCAAAACGATACGAAGTGATCGTGGAGGTGAATATGTTGAACCTTTTGGGGAATTCTGTTCACAACATAGTATAATCCATGAGGTCACTGCACCATATTCCCCTCAGTCTAATGAAGTGGCTGAGAGGAAGAATTGCACTCTCAAGGAGATGATGAATGCGATGTTGTTAAGCTCTGGACTTCCGCAGTCGATGTGGGGGGAAGCCATCTTAAGTGCGACTCATATTTTAAATATGATGATCCGCAAGAATAAATATGAAAGTCCTTATGAGATGTGGAAGAAAAAGAAACCAAGTTACCAAAATCTGAAAGTGTGGGGGTGCCTTGAAAAGGTACTAATTCCTGCACCTAAGAAGGTGAAGATTGGTCCAAAGACTGTGGATTGTATCTTCATCGGATATCCACCACATAGTACTGCATATCGGTTTCTTGTATATGAATCGAAGATTCCTGAGATTCAAAAGAATACGATTATGGAGTCAAGGAATGCATCATTCTTTGAGAATATATTTCCTTGTAATCCTGGAGTCGAGCGCCCCACGACGTCTAAACGACCTCATGAGTCTATAGTAGATGACAATGAGAATGATGAAAGTGAAGACGAAAATGTGGGGGTAGTGAGAAGGAGCAAAAGACAAAGGAAGGAGAAATCCTATGGGTCAGAGTTTCTAACTTATTTGCTCGAAGAAGGTGATCCGAAAACCTATAAGAAAGCGGTAACGTCACCTGATGGACCTATGTGGAAAGCGGCTATCAAAAGTGAAGTTGATTCTATCTTACAGAATCATACTTGGGAGTTAGTGGACTTGCCAGCCGGTAGTAAAATACTAGGTAGCAAGTGGGTTTTCAAAAAGAAGTTGAAACCTGATGGCACCATCGATAAGTACAAGGCCAGACTTGTAATCAAAGGATACAAGCAACAACATGGCCTTGATTACTTTGATACATACTCTCCAGTATCGAAAATAACATCTATAAGAATGATGTTTGCTATCGCTGCAATGCGAAATTTAACTGTGCATCAAATGGATGTGAAGACAGCTTTTCTAAATGGGGATATAGATTGAGGAAATCTATATGGAACAACCTGAAGGGTTTGTTGTCCTTGGACAAGAAAGAAAAGTTTGTAGATTGGTGAAATCTCTGTATGGCTTGAAGCAAGCGCCTATGAAATGGCATGAGAAATTTGATGAGGTTGTGTTAGCCAATGGCTTCAAGATCAATGAATGTGATAGTTGCGCCTACTACAAGGATAACGAAAATGGTTATGTCATGATGACATTGTATGTAGATGATTTACTTATTTCAGGTAGCAATGATAAAGGGATCAAATCTACAAAGGACATGTTAAAGGCAAGGTTTGACATGAAAGGCATAGGTCTGGCAAATGTAATTCTAGGAATTCAGATTTCTAGAACTTCAGAGGGTCTTGCCTTAAGTCAACCACATTATGTTGACAAGATTCTTGAGAAATTTCTCAAGGATGATGTTGAGACAGCGAGAACACTTGCGGATTTGACTTTGCATCTATCCAAGAATAAAGGTGTAGGAGTCTCGCAGTTGGAATACTCACGGATAATTGGAAGTCTAATGTACCTTATGAGTTGTACAAGACCAGACATTGCATACTCAATTAGCAAGTTGAGTAGATTTACGAGTAATCCGGGAGCTGATCACTGGAAAGCGATCATACGAGTACTAAGTACTTGAGGGGAACTCGAGACTATGGTTTGCATTATGGCAGTTATCCAGCAATAATAGAAGGCTATACTGACGCAAATTGGATATCTAGCAAGAAGGCATTAAAGTCTACGAGTGGTTATGTGTTTACACTAGTTGGAGCAGCAGTGTCATGGAAATCCTCCAAACAAACGGTGATAACTCATTCCATGATGGAAGCTGAGTTTGTGGCATTAGATAAATGTGCAGAAGAGGCTGAATACTTACGCCAATTTTTGGAGGATATTCCGAGATGGCCAAAGCCTGTGACTGCAATAGGACTGCACTGTGACAGTCAGTCTGTTATTGGCAGAGCACAGTGCACAATGTATAATGGAAAGTCCCGTCACATACGACGATGACATAGTTCCATTAGACAGTTAATGTCAACCGGAATTATCACTATTGACTTTATACCGTCAAAGGATAATATTGCGGATCCGCTAACCAAAGGGTTATCAAGAGAACTGGTAGACAAATCATCGAGATGGATGGGCCTTAAGCCTATTGCTTAACGGCGTCATGGTGGACACCCAACCATTGCTGACTGGAGATCCCAAGAACTTGGTTCAATGGGCCAACTAAATCATGATGACCAAATCACTGTGGGGATAACCCCTGGCCTGTTCCTATGATGAGGAAACAGTGAGACCCGTAAGGTACGAGGGTAAGCTATTACGCTTTTAATGATCTTTCGGTGAATACATGGAGTTCAAGATTTGAATGCATGGAATTCAGTTGAGTAAACGTGGGTTACTCTATAAGATAAAGATCACCTATGTGGGAGAGTAGTGGGGCCGCTTCAAAGGAGAATTGCGAGGCACAATTCTTTAGAAACTCCTGTAGAACCAGAACGATGTTCCATAGCCAAAATGGACATAATCATGAGAGCTGAACGAGTCAGAAAGGATAGTGATAAGTATATCATAGTTTACACAAACGGTCGAACAGTTTAAAGACAAGCACGTCTACTGTCTACCAGTAAAGTCGGTATGCTTACTCAAGCGAAGGTTCAAGGAGCATTCTTTACCTATCGTATGCTATATCTGATCGAAGAATTATCACCACTTCAAATTCTGTGTCTGTTTGTCTGGTGTGTGCTACTACGATATCAATCTCATCCATGTGGGGAATTGTTAGAAAATGTGGGTCTTAGACCCACATTGTCGAGTCATTTTGAGCTCCGATTTGAGTGTGCCTTGTGTGCGTGTTTACAACAAGTTGTGCTTAGAGAATGTTCTCCTTTGCGAGAGCTTTCCAATGCATGTTTAAACACTCAAAACGACCAAGTGATGGATGAGTTATGATTACTCAAAGTTGGTTCCTTAAGAGTGGAAATTTTGTTATAAAACTTGAAGTCCCACATTGATAAGCAAAGGAGTTCCCTTTGCTTTATATAGTACAACACATGAGTAGTGTTTACTTGTGTTGGCTAAGTGTTGCTCCATCTCTTACGTGCGGGCAGGGGGTGCAAATCATGGAATTCAGAGGGAAAATTCGTGACTTCACAAGCCTTCGGGCTTTCCGCGTGTGCGACCTGCGGACACGAATGCAACAGAAAATTGGGCCGAATAACTTGTACTAGTTTTGCTAATTATTATTTCCACTGGACTTGGGCTTAAAATCTGACTAAATTAATTCGAATTTGGAATTAATTGTGGTAAAATCAATTTCGGTTTTATAACGAATATTTTGCCACCAACTTAACATAATTAATTAACGCGGTTAATTAATTTATGAAATTGCCACCGACTTCTTGATTAGTGCGGCTAATTAATTAGGGCAACTGTGTAGCGCACAAGTTTTCCTATCCTATAAATACTCATCTAGAGCTCTAGGATTATTTATTCGAAAACATGTCCTCTTCTCTTCCTTCGGTGATATTCTTGTTCGGTTTCAAGCTCGTTGAGAGTGACGCTTTTATAGCTTCGCTGCAATCCGTTTTATCCTGCGAGGGGTTTCGCTCGCACATACGGTGAGGGCTAATACGCTTTAAGGAGACAGTCACGCACTGGACTCGGGTTTTTCCGTTCCTGCCTCCTCTTTAATTGTCTTTATTATTCTGTTATTCACACACACGTTTGTTATTATTTTGTTCTATTTTCACAGATTGTCTAACAGCTATATTATAGCAACAAATTTTAAAAGACTCAACTCCAAAAAATTGCTACAATTGAATGTAAATATGCACAAATGCATCCTTGATTCTAAACTTGAAACCAATGATGGATTTATGCATACATGCCACATCATCATTTAATCATACTAGCTTATAGTGCAAAGCACGGGTTATTTTTTATTTTTTTTAAATTTGTTATAGTTTAGTATATATAATATTTTAAACATTATTTTTAGTTTAGTATTAAATCTAAATTAATATGCTGTTGATGGGAATCGAACCTTCAACCTTTCTATATAACATAATCTAGTATTAATTTTATATTAAAATGTTGTTGGCGGGATTCGAACCTTAGACCTTCAATTTTTAGTATTGTTGTATCTAACGGTCATGATCTATTTGAATTGAAGATCTAAAGATTGTGAATGAGGATAACCAAAAATAAGTGGATAACCAAAAATAAGGGGTAACCAACTACAAATTATACCCCCTTTCGTTTATTATAATATAGTATAGAATATAGTATAGATATGAATTGTGTGTTGATGTAATTTAAATGAAAGTTAGGAGAGAAAACAAAAAAATAATTACATTTGGAATTAATTAGATTTAAAATGCAACTAGTATACACCAGAAAATACTTTTTGATGTTAAATTATAGCAATAACTATAAGTATTTTATATCTAATATTGCACTTGTTTATACCCAAAACCTATAGGTAGTGTTTTTGTTATTTTCTGTATATTAGTAATTTCACATCCTTTTTCTGGAGAACTTTACCCTTAATTGGCATATAATGTGTGTATTTTGCTCCACTTAAATTGGGCTTAAATGAAAATTAATTTCTAACTTATGCTATCTATCTGGCAAAATAAGAGAAATATCTTATTTGCTCCTTATTTGACGTAAGTTGAAAGAAAAGTTTGGTAGTACTAACATTCCGCCCCAAATCCAACTTATTCATAGAATACAGGCTTGTTAATGGATCGGGTTTGGACCGGATCAACCTGAATTGATATTCAAATCCATTTAATATTTTGGATCGGATCGGATTAAGCGTCGGATTTTTTTAAGACCAATCCATATCCGCTCCATTAGGATTACGGGTAATCGGATCGGATATCCAATACAATTAAATTTTATTTCAAATTTTTTTTTATTAATATTAAAATCTAAAATGATAAAATAAACAATTTTTAGATGTAAAAGTACACATTATAATCCAAATATAAGAAAAATAGAACATTGAAAATCAAAAATAAATATCTATTAATACTGAAATGTACCAGACAAAATTAGAATTATCAAGAAATGAACTCTACGAATAAAAATAATTCAAATTAATATATGAATTCAATTTTAGATGCAATACAATGATAACGTATGTATTATAAACGTAGTACTTTTTTTAAAATATAGTATAAAATACTACAAAAGGATTTTGGATCTCATATGATTTGAAAATTATACATTATTTGTATAATTGTAAATATATGAATATTAATATATAATAAAATATATAATTATATATTATAATTATTCGGATCGGATTCTTAACAGATCGAATCATGTAAAATCCATATCTATATTATATGGATCGGACCCTTATTGGATCGAATTTATTTTATATAAATCCATATCCTTTTATAAGGTCTCGAATCGGATCGGACCGGATCGGAGCTCCAGTCCATTAACAGGCCTAATCCAATATATATCAATCATAAGATTAACCTGCATAAAAGTGACAAGATAAGTTAAATTAAGAGTACATGATTGTTGTATTGGTGCCCAACTTTTTTGATCTTGCTCATATCTTTCTCTGGAGGAATTAAATTAACAAATGTTGCTCCTTTGTTAAAAAAGGTGAAGCTATATTTCGGGAGAGACTTTTTTAAGGTGTAGAATCAACGTATAGCTAGAATAACACATACTCGCTCCGTCCCTCTAGATTGTTTACATTGGGGATGGGCACGGAGACAAAAAAAAATATATAAAAATGAGTAAAGTTAGATGAAAAATGGGTAAAGTGGTAGGATCTATCAATATTTAATAATAGATTTGAGATAGTGGAATAAAGTAGTGGGTGTAATTATTATTAAATATGAGATAATGAGGAAAAGTAGTGAGTGTAATAGTGGAGGAAACTTCCTATTTATGGTAACGTAAAGCAATGAGAGGGACAACCCAAAATAGTAACCGTAAAGAAATCAGAGGGACAGAAAGAAGTAGTACATAATCAGCAAGTTAAGTTCCTATAATCGAAATTAATTTACACGTATTTATGCAATAATTAAAAAATCTACATATAATGTGATGTTTACAGGAGTCCACAAATTTTTAATCTTTTTTATTAATAAGTTTTTTAATACCACAAATTAAAATAAAAATAAGGTTTTTTTAATCAGGAAAATAAGGTCACAAATTACTTGAAGAACAATAAATGCATTAAATCAAGAATGTTGTGCATACATTGGTACGATATTATGCATCAATCTTCCATTTCTTTCGAAGAATTCATTTCACATAATAAACATTCACATTTTAGATATTTAAGGTTAAAACCTAACATTCAAGTTTAAATAAAAATTAGGGTAGGAAACTATCATGTTTAAGAATTAAGGAAGAAGGCTTCAACAATTATTTCAAAAAAGAAAAAGAAAAAGGAAGAAGGCTTAATAAAAACTGTAACAGGCTTTTGAATGATGCTTATCCTAAGACCAATCTTGGTAAGAAAGAAAAGTCCCCTAGCCTATCAGCAACCATGTTACAACTAATATACAACTACAATCTAGTTGGTAGTTGCAATCTATTTTACCACCACCACCATATTATAGTTTACAAGTTAGACAACAATGCAGCTATGCTACTCGAGTTTGAACTCGGTTACCACTGCTACTACCGGTCAACTAATGTAAGCCATACTCAGCCCTGTGATGTATATAATCTACCATCACCTTCTCCTCTTAAGCGACTTAAGAGTCTTCAATTGCTGGACTAAGCAAACAATCACCTCTTTCAGAGTAGCTTTCCTACTTTCCTTGTAGTTCCAAAGTTCTGAAACTACATACCTCCCACTCGGATTATATTCATTCAGTTCCATCAATGCTTTCACTACAGATTCATAAGCTGCGTCCCCCCATTGAGTTCTCAATTCTTGCAACTGCTGATCGTTTTCATCAATCATTTCCTGCAGTTTAGAGGCTAATTAATGCATATATGAAAGTGTAATAACTCATGGCACAATGCTTAAAAATACAGGAGCTTAGTAACATACTAGACAAGCATTTTGCTACTGACATGGTGCTCACCTTAAAATGATGGTCAAGTATTGCCACATAAGAGTCAAATGCAAAGGATCCATAATCCCATACTTGTAATTATTAAAGAATTAACATATGGGCAGAGGTATGAGTGGTAAAATCAAGAGTTGAGCACCAAATTTTTGACACAACTAGCTATAGCTGTGAGTTCTAGTCATGGAATGAAGCTGTTACAAGCTGTGAGCTATAGCTTTTTCGAATCAAAGTGTTCGCCAAAACTACATGTTAAAATATTGTCTAGCAAAAGTGAAATTGATGGAAACACACACGTTTAAAACTATGCATTAAGTTGAAATTTGGTTTCAAATTTCTTTTTTTGCCAATTTTAATCATAAGGATAGTAGTTAGGGACAAAAGGTCCACAATCTGATATAATCTTCTTGGAATTGAGAGATCAGCTATTATGGAAAACAAATATATGTGCTATGCCCTACTCAAGTTTTACTCTTTGCCTTTGTTACTAATTAAACATTATAAAGTATATTATATAATAGTGTGATAAAATTTATAGCTGAATACTTCCTTAATCGTACAGACGTACAGTTAGTAGTAAACATAGTTTTAAATTCATTCATGTCTTCACATGATAACAATATAAGATACCAGTCTAGCTTATGGTAGTTACATATATGGGGAGGTGGATGAGCAATATAAGTACACGTTGCGTGTTGCGTTAATCAATGTTTCTCATGATTAAAGCATATATTGTATTACTAGGGATTTCAATATTATATCAATGAGGTGCTTATGATTTCATCCGAGTTCATCCATCACTCTTCCACCCAGTCACTTGTAATTTTCTAGCAGTCCAACCTCTAAATTGGTATTTTTGACATAGAACCAAAAAGGATCAATTAGATCCTTATCAACATCAATTAATTCAACCAAACTTTTGATTGCAGAAAGACAGGGATTTACAAGGTACTGTATATGACTTTTCCCAACTGGAAGTCCTCAAATAATTGCAGAAAGAAAGACAGAGAAAAAGAAATTATCATATAGGATTCCCGACGTTGGAACTCCTCAATACTTGAAGACAGTTCATGAAGTACAACATTGAGATGAATAAAACAAAAAAAGCCATACCTGCAACTTCTCATCTTTGAATACTTGTTTGAAAGGATGCCAGTTTGAATTATTGACCTTGATCTGCCATAATGAGCTTAGCTCCATAGCTCTCATCTCTGCTTCATCCAACGAGAACTTCTGCAAGCACACGTCTTGAAAAGGTTTTTGATCAACCTCTCCCATCCTCTTGACTCCAACTACAGAACTATCTGTAAGATCTGGTAAAACCTGCAACAGACACTTAGGTTGTTAGCTTTGAACCGAAAACTTTAAAGACGTACTGTAGCTAAATAATTATGTCACATAGAATCACTATAGCCCAAGAATGAAACATGTATAAGAATATCAGAATCCATCAAAGTCGCACACTTAATAATTCCTTGCGCGCCTCCTGTAACTGATCATTGCTCATGTGCTCTTTAAGTATAAGAGTTTGGTTTAGGACTTCCATATCATTCAATTCCTCAGCCTTTTCAGCCAACTCTGACATTAAATCCTCAATCTGGAATGTCATGTTATAGGACTCACCATCAAGAGGGACTTGAGATTTCAACTGCATCAATTATACAAACAATAAGTCAACTGACCAGATCATTCTGATATTATATGACTATAGCTACTGGAAGTACTTCTTTCCTTAAGATTTCAGAACATTCTTATGTAAGGAAGAATATTTGAATGATTAATACAGAAAATAAAACCTAAAGCTATAGAACCAAAAAGGAAAGAAGTTGAGGGGTCACGTACTACTATTCTCGGAAATATTCGGGGTGTTTTGAAGGATCCGAGTAAATAAGAATAGTACTGAGAAAAACAAAACAGAATCGATCTCTCTGAAGATGGCATGTTACACGTATTATTTTTAACATAAAAAATCATTTATAAGTATCAAACAATGCACGGAAGACATGAGGACTTGTGGAGACGATATATAAAAACAATGGAAACCACATGCACAATACAAAGAACATGATGCAGGACAACATATTAAAAAGCCCAAAGAAAGTATTTGGGAGTAGTATAATAGGCTTTGGAAACCCATTTATTAGAATATTATATAATAGGTTTAGTTTTATTGTTATTGATAACATTAATAATATTAGAGTTATAGCTTAATTAGGAAAGTCGACTATTATATATAGGACTTTTATCATTGTAATTCGGCAGAGAATATTATTATTGAGATTGTTTTGACGTTGTTTTAAAGTTCCATTGCAAGAGTTCTTTGTGAAACCCTAATTTAACCCCTGCCTCCCCCATCAGAACGATTTTGAACCCACCATATGCCACTCGGAATTTGAATATGAAAATCATAATAAACACAGGACAACTCTTTAAGATTTAAAGTGGGAACTGCACAAACACACTTCTATCTCCTTCGAGATGTTACATTGGTAAAATTCACCTCCGAGAGACCTATGTTTTTTAACTTAAGTAACTGCCATTACATACATTAAGTAAATTACACAGACAGACAAACTGTGGAATATCTATTGATGCAAGATAATAGTCTTACTTTTTCCTTCTCGGCAAGAAATTTTTTCCGCTCAACTTCAAACTCTGCCTCTCGTTTCTCCAATTCTGTTTTTTGCTGCTCAAGTTCTTTCTGTTTGTAGAACAAATCCTGTATCAGCTTTTCATTTTCTACCCCATTTGATTGTATCTTCTTTATTTTACACTCGGATTCATATTTCAGCTGTTCACTTTTTTGCTCAATGAACTGCATCTTCCTCATTTCTGCGAAACTAATACAATCATGTCAAACACTCAAAACATAATTCTAGTACAACATTGAAATAAGCGAAAAATGCATAAAACAAACAAAATCATTTCCTAGACAAGACTAATTTTTTTTTTTTAATAATTAATCATGCTTTGAGCCTACTGAAGAGACCCAAAATTAAGAAAAAGTAAACAGTCATAAAATCAAATCTTTACATTCTTTAAGAAATAAACTACTAACACATTAAATCATGAGATTTCAACAAGCTAATGAAACATAATTTCTTATAAACAAGTTTTTAGAATCACCCACATGACACAAATAATTTTTTTAATATTTCAACTGTTCACAATTTTGGCTAAATGAACTGCATCTTACTCATTTTCACAAAATTAATAACAACAACAAATTACGCGAAAATTCAAAACAAGCAATCATCAACTCATAGACAAAACAAACTCAACACACATCAAACCTACCAAAAAAACCCAAATTCAAGAACAAATCTTTTATATTCTAATACAACAAACCCAACTAAAAACAACAAATTCTAATACAAAAAACCCAACTTACACAACAAATTAGCCCAAAAACAATTAACAAACAGCTAAAAATGCCATCTTTTTTCAAGAACTCCTTAAAAACAAGAACTTACAATGACCCAGATGAAAAAATCCAATAAACTAATAGTATACACAAGAAATATAGATACAACCTTCAGCAAAAGATTCATGGAGCTTGTCTTTCTCAGCAATCATCCTTCCCAAAGCAGTAGAAGCCTCATTGAACTTGCGTTCAAGTTCCCAAAGCTTTTGATTCTTGAAATCAATATCTTTAGCTAAGCTTACAACTAGTCTACGAGCCTGTCTTAATTCTTCTACTATATCTTTCTCCATTTTTTCCCAGAAAATAATGGCCCAATTCACCTGGGATCGCTTAGGAGAGGTCTGAGCTCAAGAGGCCAGTACACGTACTTGAGTGTTTTGAGTTTTGACTGCACAGTTAAAATCAATTTTTTAATTAATTTTTTTTGTGAATTAAAATTTTAATTAAACTCTTCGTGTGATTAACAAATTTTTATTTTTGAATAATAAAATTAGATAAATTAATATCTGTTAAATCAAAAAAAAATTGATAGGTATTTTAAAAAATTCCTAAAAAATTGATTTAAAACAATTTACATGAATTATTAGTTTAAAAAAAACTCTTATTATAGATTTAGATTTATAATCTTAAAAATATCATAAACATGAAAAATAGCAATCACAGTACGAACGTAATCTTTACGATAAAAAATTATAGATACTGAATATACCTAAATAACATTTTTTAAAGCCAATACCCCTCTCATAACATACATGTTCAATAATAGTGTAAGAATTTATTAAATTAGAATATTATTTTATTTCGAACAGCAAAATGAAATAAAGTGATAATTTTTTATCGATTTATCAACTAATAAAATAGGTGGATTTATTCAATTTAATAGGTTTGGTCACGTAATTTGTTATGTGCAAAAGTAAAAATCTGTCGATATTATTTATATACAAATTCTAGATGTTAACCGAAAGATCTATACACTTCCATAGTTAGATATATGGATACCGCAGTTTCATCAGAAATCTTGGAGACCTTCTGCGAGTAAAACATTGCAAACTGTGTTATTTTAAGAAACACGTTCTAAGAATATTAGTAGTTCACTGAAAATCTTGTAAATCTTGCATGTTTTGTTAGAAAATTATAGAAAAATGAATTATTCTGCAAAATACGTTATATTTGAACGAACTTGCTTGCGAAACATACATGATTTTGAAGATTTCAACAAAATACCCCCTCCGTCCCTTTTTAATTGGCACATTTGCAAAAAAAATTAGTCCCCAAATAGTTGTCACATTCCTTGTTCCAATACATATTTTTACCAAATTTTCCATATATACCCCTTTATTGCTAATAACAATGTTTGACTTTATATTTAATATACACACTCATAACTCATCATTTAATGTGAAGATTAAGGGTAAACATGGAAACAAATTACATAATTAAATCTTTCTTAATATGTGTATTTTTTGCAAATGTGCCAACTAAAAAGGGACAGAGAGAGTAGCGATCTTCATGCAAAATGTTTTGCAAGATAATATTTTTGCATTGTTTTGAATGCAAAACGTATATGGTCTTCAAGGTCTTCATAGAACTTATCTCTACTTCCATAACTTATAATAATTTCCACAATCACTGTTAAAAAAGATTGATGAAGAAGTTAAGTTTATCTATTATAGAATGATCTGAAAATAAATTACGGTGATCTTGAATATTGAATAGAAAATGATGCAATGTAAACAATTTTAAATCAAAATTTTATCAAAAAATAATCTTAATTATATATATAAGTAATATATTATTATTACATAATAATTATAGTGCGCAAATGAAGTTTGTTAATATTTCAAATAGATAAAATAAAATATATTTTATATCTTGTTTCTTGACATAAAATGATATAAATTTATTAAATATTTAATAGGTGTAATTAATGACAGATTAATACGTCATTTAGATGTTATTTAATACTGTTAATTAATGCAAGAAAAGAATTTTAATAAAAAAATCAAAAAACAAAAAAATCAAAAAAAATATCATGAACGCTTCCAATGCCGTTCCGATCCCCGGGCATTATAATTCATAAATACCATTTTTTAATGCTGACACCCCTATCAAAACATACATGCTCAGTAATAGTATAAGCATTTATTTAATTAGAACATTAATTTATTTTGACCCAATATAATCAAACAACATGTGTATAACTTTTTATCAATTTAATCAACTGATAAAATGGTTAGATTTATTTTATGCCAAAGTAAAAACTTGTCAGTATTATTTGTATACAAATTCTAGATTTTAAACAAAAGATTTATATGCTTATAGAACTTATAAAGAAGAAAAGTAAAGGTCGTATGTCCCACAATCGTTCGAAAAGAAATGACAGCAATCTTGAATATGGAATAGAAAATGATCCATTGTTAATAATTTTAAGTTGTCAATTTACCTAAAAATAATCTTAATTATATATATTTGATATTTTGCAATTGAAATAATAATTATGATGCTCAAATAAAATTTGCTAAGCTTTTGCATAAATAAATAAAGTAAATTTTATATAAATTTAACATGTGTAATTAATGACTAATTAATATATCATTAACATGCTACTTAATGCAAGAAATTTTTTTTAATAAAAAAATCAAAAAAGAGAAAATTCAAGAAAAATATCTTAAACTCTTCTGGTGCGTTTCCAGTCTCCTGGCATTATAATATACTAGCTTATAACCCGTGTAATGCACGGGTTTCTTATATTATATTATAAATTTTATTTAATACAATATATACGATTTTTAATATATTTTATTAATAATTGAGAAATATGATGTGATATTTTCTTGTATATATTAATGATTGTTAGATTTGTTGTAAATTAAAAAGTTAACGTAAAAATATTAATGATTGAAAGATATGATAAAATTGATGTTTTTATGTGTTTATAAAAGGTAATATGTTCAACTAAAAGTAAATGTGAAAAAGGCAATCAATAATTACCATTAATTTTATTATATTAATTTGAAAAAGGCAATCGACTAATTATCATTAATTTTATTATCTTAATCGACTAATTATCATTAATTATAACATGTTTTAATTGGAAAGAAAATATTAATGATGGAAAGATATGATACGATTGATGTTTTTAGGTGTTTATAAAAGGTATTATCTCGACTAATTACCATTAATTATATTATGTTATTATTTATTTTAGGTATATTTATGTTTGTTTATAATGAAGGGTATATAAGTAAATTCACTAAGTACCAAAAAACAGGTACCAAAACTTTCAATGTTTCGGAATTTATATAATAGTATAGATATAGATATTTTTATTCAGATAAAAAAATTTCAAAAATAATAATTTTAACTATGTTGTCAATGCATCTAAATATATGTACAGAAAAGTCAAACGGCTGATATAAAAAAAACAGATTGGGCTCAAGGCTAGGAATCAAAAATCCAACAATTAAACTGCAAACCAAACAGGCTTGGAGTGCACGCCAAAAAAACCATAACAAGATCTTTCAACAGAAACATAAGCAATTAACATAAACATAAAATAGCAATGGGCCAAGAGGCTAACCCAAGAGAAAACATATAATACCAGCCCAAAAATCGACCTGCTCATGGACACCACAGCAAAACACGACGATTTAGTTACCAGTTCTCCATGCCAACGAAGATGTTACCAGCATGCAGAACATGATTGTCGTCTTGAACCTCCAAATCCATCTCGGGATCTACCACCTCAGCATCCATAGCAGCAACGTTGACATCCTTCTCTAAAACCCATTCATGATAATCACCAGCCAGACCTAAACCCATGCCTTTATTCCATAACTCAATAACCCTACCAAAAGGTTGCTTAATGAGTACCATCATGTTCTAGTTAGAAGCTCCATGAAAAGCTAGATAAGCAGCCAGCTCGTTATCCACAGCATCAGCTAATCGAATTTCCAAAAGAAAATTCTTATCCCTCCTTCTTGTATTCAACAGCCTCACTACAGACTCATCATCCGGATAACAACCTGCTTGAATCGAATCTTTCCACTACCAATAAGCATTGACATGGTCAGTTTCTTGAGTGACTTTTGAGAAACCCTTTACATACGCCATTTTCAGACCTTCCAAGAGAGCATGATACTCATTATTTCTCCTTCTTTCTTTACGAAGAGAACCAGCCAACATACTTAAGATGTTACCCCTATGATCTCTAGCCACAACTCCTATGCCACTCACATTTCCATTTGGCAATCTTTGCTGAGTAAAGAACGCATGCACATTAATTTTCACAAAACCTCGCCTAGGGAGTTCCCATCTAGGCTGAACATCCACCATTTTCTTGTAAGAGAAAATTTATTTATTTGATAATAAAGAAGGAGAGAAAAAGATTAAGAAAAAACCATGATGGGGTCTAGATAAATAGAGGGGGTTTTCTTGATCGTGTACCCAGAAATAAAATTAAAGCTGTCTGCACAGTAACCCAAGCCACTATGTTCAGTGTGGCCAATAGAGAGAGTTGGCGATGGTTCGTTGCATAGGGAGAGAGTGAACAGGCAATGATTACTACTAAATGGGCTTATACTGGATGGGATGCAAAAGACTTTAGCATTGCCAACCTCTTAGAACCCACTAATTCCAATAAAAAACACCTAAGCCCATTTTAAAACCAATTAGACTACTGAGAACTATTTTCAAAACCACGTGACAGATAAATTATTGCATTTTGCACCTTGCTTTGCAAGCAAGTCAGCTTCAAAATTGTCATACCTGGAGATTTTTTTGACTGAAATGTGCGAGTCTCTAAGAAACTCATCCAACCAGATTTGCATAGGACTAGCATACAATCCTAAAGCTTTAAATTTAAGGACCCAATCTACTATTGAAGCATTATCTGAGTAGATCACCAAACTAGTCTTACCAAGATTAGTGCTTTTAACTAGTCTCGACAAAGTGTTAAGGGCTTCTAATTCCGAGTTGAAAGGACTTGACGACAAAACTGGACCAGAAAAGGACATTTTGTACCTTCCTCCCGAGTCTTTAAGAACCCCACCAATACCAGCCTGAATAACTCCATTTCTTATATGCCAACTAACATCAATGAAGCCAATAAAATCCGATCCTGCTAAGAGTAAACTCTGCTTCCTCAGATGATCAGACCTAGTCACAGAACCCACAGGATTTAGCTCCCACCAAATTAGTGATTCTTTATTGATTAAATCTAAAGCTAAGGCCCACTCCTTAACTCTGAGCTTTATCAAGAAAATGACTGAATCAAGATTGAACTTCTTATTTTTAAAGATAATTTCATTTGTCTTTAGCCAAACTGTCCAAATTGTATTAACTAAGAAAAACTGCCAAATTTTCCTCAACAACGATGACTTGAACCAACTAGCAGATTCCTACATTAGAAGAGTTACAGAAAACTTTTTTATTAGAGAAACCCCACCATGATAGAACAGAATTCCAATAGGTTATAGTATACTTACACTCCCAAAAGAGATGCTCCAGAGATTCATCATGAGCATTACAGAGGCTGCATATGCTTGAACCTAGAAAAGATCCTAAATGGGAAGTGAGAAAGCATTTTGTAGGGAGAATCTTCATGTGAAACTTCCAAATGAAGATTAGAACTTTTGCAGGTACCTTAAGGCTCCAAATGAAATTCTAACCCACTATCTCAGATTGAGAGAGTTGCTGAACTCTTTTGACACCTTCTCTAACTGAAAACGAATCATTACAGTGAGACTAAATTAACTTATCAGGATGCTTTAAGAGTCTCAAGTCTGTAATGATTTTATCTAAAAGATTCAAATCATCTTCCTCAGAACATCTCAATTTTCTTGTCCAGAAAACCTCACTTAGATGGTCATAACAATCCCACAAATCAAGAAAAATGCTAACCTCTACCTCCTTTAGGTTAGTAATCCTATATAAACTCTTAAAAGAAATTTTCAAGGGGACCCCATTGTGCCAAGAGTCTTCCCAAAACAATGTTGATGCACCATTATTAACATGCAAGTAGAAACTACTGAAAGAGCGATCAGGTCCTAGGGAAGAATTATTCTGAAGATCAATCAGATCTTTGACGAACTCTGAATTTTTGCTACTAACAGTACTAAGAGATAAATCATCACCTTTATTACACAAGTACTTACTTCTAATCCACTTATTCCAGCTTCTATGTCTGTTAGTATGCCATTTGCTGAACCATTTTCCCAGAGAAGCCATATTCTTAACTTCTATAGGTGTTAAACCTAGGCCACCCACCTTTTTGGGAGAACAAATGGTTTTTCAGTTAACCAAGTGAAGTTTGTTCCCCTTGTGTACTCCATCTATATGACTAGACCTCCAGAAGAAATCTCTCCTCAACCTTTCTAGGTGATTACTAATGCCTTTAGGAATTTTGAAAAGACTATTCCAATACACAGGCATACTTTCCATTACTGACTTCAAGAGAACCAACCTTCCTGCATCATTAAAAGATTCTGCTTTCCAAGATGCTAGCTTTGAATTCATTTTCTGAATAAGAGGTTTCCAAAAGACTTTCTTTTTATGTGATAGCCAATAGAAACTCCAAAATATTTCACTGGCCAAGAACCAATTTGACAATTAAGAATGTGAGCACCTTGATTAAGAGTATCCAAGTCTGAAGAACAAGAGTAAAGACTACTTTTGTGGAAATTAATCTTCAAACCTGACAAGAGTTGAAAACACTGAAGGACTCTCTTAATGCCTCTTAATAATTCCAAATCATTCTTGATAAAAATGATTGTATCATCAGCAAACTGTTGGTGAGTAATTTGATCTCCCAAATTGTTGATTTCGATCCCTTGAAAAATCTTCAAATTTTTTGCCTTTTGAAGCATGGAGTTCAACATTTCTCCTGCAAGATTAAATAGCAAAAGTGATAAAGGGTCACCTTGCCTAAGACCTTTTCGAGGAGAGAATTCACTTGTAGGAGAAATAGAGCAATATAGAAATAGAATGCATTTACATCATACCAAAACATTGTGTGAAAACATATGCATTATATCTTGTAAGAGAATTGATGTACATTTATGATTTCAAAAAGTTTTACAATTATAAACAATCACAAATGTTGAATGATTTGAGTTTTCTTTTAAAAACTGTTAATGTGCAAGAGTCTGTATTTATGCATAAAACAATGTATTATAATGTCTTTTAATGAAAACTAGGTCATTTTATTTTTAAAAGACACAAACTCTTGACTTCGCAGTAATTTAGAAAGAAAGATTTTCTTTAAGTGCTTATTATGTATAGAGAACTTTAACACAAAAGTTAGTGAAAAGACTCATACAAGCACTGAATGTAGTTTAGGTAACAAAGATTACCAAGCACATAAGTACAGATAACCAATGTCTCTCGCTTGGCGCTGCATTACTTAGCACAACATAAACTAAGTAATCGTCTGATGGATGTAAAAATATTCTAAGAACTATCATGTATATAAAGTGGTGTATAACCAGAATTAGAGAATTCAATTTTGAAAATTTTCACCACTTCAAAATATGATAGGAGACCGAATGTAATTTTAAGTCTCACTTACTTAGAAAGTTGAACACCTTAATTTATACTAACACTAATGATTTATAGATAAGACACATTTACTCAGAATAAATCCTAAGTAATATCATCAGAGATAATATATACATCACAATTAGTTTGCAATAAAGTATCAGGACAACTAGCAATTGTCAGTAAACAAATATTTTACTATTTGATACCAACTGCTAGTATTTATCAAATACTTTAGAATGCAAGTAATTGTGTTTATGATTACTTTACCAAATTTAAATTATGAGCAAATAAACCATTGAATTGCTTCACGTCATAATTTAACTAGGATATAAATAATCACTGTTAAATACTAAATATTCAATGATACCAATTGTTTGATAAATTCAATTCAATGAAGATTGAATTTTTACATTGAATACCAATTGACAGAATGAATATTAGTATCTAACTACTTATGACTATCATTCATTGACATTTATAAGTACGAGGAACTGGTTGACAAGAAATACATAAGTTCTTTAGATGTAACAATTCAAACTTATGACTTCAAGGCAACTCCTCGATAATAACAATTGTTAACTCCTAACAACTGTTTACTGGTAGACAACCTTGGTTCTATAAATAAGACTCGATTACCAAAGCTGTCTTGTCTGCAATCTTAGAAATGATATTCTAAGTCCTATACACCTTGATCCATAGTATATAACATTTATTATCAAAGTGATTAGAAGCTTGCAAATAAGAATAAAAATTATTCCAAGTAACTGAACAATGGTCACTTTAGATATTTCAATATCCATAGTTCTACTTAGAGAATTTTGATACTATGCATAGTAATATGAGTGAATTGTAAAAGATATAACAATGATTACTTAGAGGAGTTACATACCAATATATCTCACAATTAGTTAGTAAATAGAATTCTAACTAAATATCATTAACTGATATAAGTCAAAACTTCAATACAACCAATTGTTAGAGCCATGATATTAATTATAGTGAATTTCTGAAAATGGGATATTAAAGTTCACTAGAATTAACATCTCATAACTGATTGAAGACCAATACAGATTAGGTCCAAATTAGTTATGTTGTTTATTTATTTTAATAAATATGAGGTACAGGGCAAATACTAAATTGAATTGCTTTAGATTCTATAACTCATATCAATCAAAGCAAATAATTAAATAAATAAATACTAAATCTCTATGAGTTAGATTTTAGCATTTAAGTATTTAAATTATCCTTAAATAATCACCACTGAAATATATTGCAATTATACACATGGCAATCATTCAACAGATAATTCTCAGCGTGAGGTCTGGATGTAAATAAGATCACAAGTCCTTTCAATACAGACAATTGAATACTTGTGAGCTTACTTAGGAAATACTTAACAGATGGGATATACAAATTATATAACATTAATAAAATCCCAAGTTTATAAACCAATCTTGAAAATTTAATTTCATCAAGTGATTTAGTAAACGTATCTGCAAGTTATTCTTGACTAAAGACATGCTCTCTCAATAATTGATACTTTATGCAAGATGCTTAGTCCTTGAGTGCTCCACAGAGTTGTTGGAGATGAATTTGATTCCTTGTGTTCTCCTGCTTTCGTACAACTCATTTGATCTGTCTCTATGCAGCAAAACATGTCAGAACTGATGTCTACAGTGTACCAACTCTGCAGATTTGGGTCCAACTTAAGACATCTGAAAATCAATTGTAATAACTACAAGAATAGATTCTCAAGAATCCACTTGAAACTATGGACAATTGCATAATTTAGAATAAAATATGTGTGTAAGTGATCTAATAGCAATTGAATAAGATAATGAGCTGATGATTCCTCTATAGCCTGATTAGGTCCTAATTAGTAGATCCTGAACTTATTAGGTCAAATATCTCTAGGGTACCATTTCCTTGGATTTGGGTCCATCTTAAGATTTTTGATTACCAACTTGTTAGATCCAAACTAATAGGTCAAAATCCAGCTATAGTGGTGTGTTGGCATGTAGTCTTGACAGGTCTAGAATTTTCTGAATAGAAACAAAAGATCCTTGACTTACTTTTATTGTCATCATTCTTTTGGCTTACTTGTGCTCCAAATAGAATTATTCTTTTGGCTTGCCTGAGCTCTTAAAAGGATTCTTCTGTTGGCTTGCATGAAGTAATTCAAAAAATTGCAACTTTACCAACATCAAAATAGCAAATATCTTGATCCCAATTTATAGGTAGTAGACCAACATATAATATAATCAAGATATCATTGCACATATATATCATTTATGTTTGTGCCTAAAGATGTAAAGAGTTCTATAAATATGACACCAATCGTTAAATGATACCAACTATTAAAGATTGATACCAAATGTCAAATTATAGTTAGGGTGTCATACCATGTCTTTCATGCTTGCTTGAGTGATGATACCAGTTCATACTAACCTGTAGAGATCTTTCATTATCTCACCAACCAGGAGTGCACTTGTTCACATTCCTCTAGCATCCAGATTCAGTAGTTCTAGATGTCCATTATAATCTCGAATGTGCAGCAGGTGCCTGATATCCTCAAGTCTTGTCACTGGTGCTTCTTATCAAATATACCATTTGATCAAATTGTAACTTAACATCCAGTTTGGCTTTGTCCCTCATAACAATGCCTTGACATCCAGTTAAACTTCTGGTTATCCTTATATCAAATACAGCCTTGTTGTTTGGTCTGGATACCAGCTTCCCTTCAATCTGCCTTTTATAGTGATTGAGATCATCTTGCATTGCAATCACTCAATCTGAATCTTTTAGAGCTTTTGTAGCTTTCTTAGTTTCTTCTAAAAGAAAACTAAAGAAATGATCATTAGTACTTGAAGCTCTGCTAGTCTTTTAGTTCCACCATTAGAAACACTAAGAACTAGGACAAAAAATTAATTGAATCAACATTCTTTGTCTTGGCAGACATGTTCTCATAGCATCCTTTGACTTTCAGTGTGGTGTTGAGTTGACTAGTTGATCCTTCTGTTGCTCCCCCCAACCTGTGATGGATATTTTAGTGTAATTGGATTGGCTAGTTGATCAATGTAATCGTAATATTACATCGAACAAGTCGGGAGAATGCGGAGTGCATGCTCTGTTCGAGTTCGTTATGATTTCAGAATTATTGCTTATGAGACATGTCTATTGGCATCAAACACATTTGCTAGAATGAGATGTGTCTATTGAGAAAAGACACATCTTGAGATGTGTCTATTAGCATTGGACATGACTGTTGGAAATGGGATGTGTCTTTTGGCAAAAGACACATCTTGAGATGTGTCTATTGGCAAAAGACACATCTGTTGACATCTATATATAGGTGTGGCATTGATCATTTTCTGTATAGGTTCATTTGAAATTCACAGCAAAACACATTCTCTCTTCTTGCAGAATTTCTGACTTTATCCGATTGAATTATTTGGGTGAACCACAAATAACTTCAATCTGAAAGTGTTCACACGACTTCAGAAAAATCCAAGTAATTACCCATATTCCCCAAAAAAGATTGAAGTCATTTGTTTTTGAAGATGGCGAATGCAGAATCTGCAAAAGACATGACAAGCAAGTTTGCAAAACTGGACAAGTTTGAGGGCCAGGATTTTAGAAGATGGCAGAAAAAGATGCATTTTGACCACGCTGAAAGTTTTGTATGTTCTGAGTACCCCCATTCCAGAAGTGATCGAAAATGAAACCGCTGAACAGACTAGGAAACGGTGCAAGTGGGAAAACGATGACTACATCTGTCGCGGCCACATCTTAAACGGTATGTCTGATTCCCTTTTCGATATATACCAAAATGTTGAGTCAGCGAAAGAATTGTGGGATTCTCTTAAATCCAAGTACATGGCAGAAGATGCTTCTAGTAAGAAGTTTCTGGTTAGTAATTTTATGAATTATAAAATGGTCGATTCTAGACTAGTGATGGAACAATACAATGAATTGTTAAGGATTCTGGGGCAGTTTGCCCAACACAATCTGAAGATGGATGAATCTATCTCAGTTTCTGGTGTTATAGACAAACTACCACCATCATGGAAGGATTTTAAATACTCCTTGAAACATAATAAAGATGATATGACTTTGGTTCAACTTGGAAGTCACTTCAGAATTGAAGAGGCTTTGAGGACTAAAAAAATTGAGAATAATCCTAAGGGAAAGAACCAAGTCGGTAACTCTTCTGTGAATATGGTTGAAGATGGTGGATCTTCCAAGAATTCTAAGAATGGCAAGGGTGATAAACGAAATTTTAAAGGAAACAACAACAATTCTTCCAATAAAAGGCCAAAGATGGCATGTTGGAAGTGTGGCAAACCTGGACATTTCAAGAAGGATTGTCGGGTTGGTAAAGGCAAGCAAGAAAAGCGGATTGCTAGTCCAAGTGGATCCAAGGATCCAGAAAAGCAACAAGGTCAGATTTTAATACAGAATTATAATTCTGGTCAGAATTATGTATCACTAATATCTGAGGCATTTTATGTGCAGGATGACAATGTTGCTTGGTGGATTGATTCAGGAGCAACGAGTCACGTATGGAAAGATCTTCGTTGGTTCATAGACTTTCAACCAATCGAAGATGGATCTATCTTAAAGATGGGAAATGTTGCAACTGAACCGATCAAAGGACTAGGAAATGTCAAGATAGTTTTTACTTCTGGCAAATGTATATTGTTAAATAAAGTGTTGTATGTTCCCGGGATTCGGAAGAATCTCTTGTCTGGTGTTGTATTGAACAATTGTGGATATAAACAAGTTTATGAAAGTGACAAATATATATTGTCAAAACATGGCTCTTTTGTTGGCTTAGGCTATATGTGTAATGGTATGTTTATGTTGAATGTAAATACTCCATTTATTGATGAATCTGCTTGCATGGCTTCTACTAGTACTTGCAAAGATTTGAATAAATCTGAATTATGGCATGCTAGACTAGGACATGTACATTACAAAAGAATAAAGGATATGTCAAAAATGAGTCTCATACCTGCCATTGATTTAGATAATGAAAAATGCAAAACATGCATGTTAACGAAGATAACCAGAATGCCATTTAAAGAGGTTAATAGGGTGTCTGATGTTTTAGAACTAATTCATAGTGATTTGTGTGATTTTCATTCTACACCATCATTAGGAAATAAAAAGTATGTAGTTACTTTTATTGATGATGCTACTAGATATTGCTATGTATATTTATTGCATGCTAAGGATGAAGCTCTTGACTTCTTTAAAATTTATAAAGAAGAAGTAGAGCTACATCAGAGTACCATGATTAAAAATCTACGTACTGATAGAGGAGGTGAGTATTATGATCCGGTTTATTTTCAATCTACCGGTACAATACATCAAACCACGGCTCCTTATACACCACAACAAAATGGTGTGGCAGAGAGAAAGAATAGGACTTTGAAAGAAATGGTTAATTCCTTGTTATCCTACTCGGGATTGAGTGAGGGTTTTTGGGGTGAGGCTATGTTAACAGCCTGTTATTTATTGAATCAAATTCCTAGCAAGAGGAATAAGATTACCCCACTTTGGTATAAAGAGTCACCAAAATTGAGTTTTCTGAGAGTTTGGGGATGTAGAGCAGTTGTAAGACTCACTGAACCCAAAAGAAGAAACTTGGGTGAACGAGGTATAGATTGCATATTTATTGGTTATGCTGAGCATTTCATAGCATATAGATTCTATGTGTTAGAATCTAATGACTATATATCTGTGAACTCGATTATCGAGTCAACAGATGCTATATTTGATGAAAACAGATTTACATCTATACCTAGACTAAGGGACATGCTTCAGAATTCTTCTAGTAGGAACTCAGTTTCTATTGAAGATGTGAATGGACCGTCTGAACCAAGGAGAAGCACTAGAGCTAGAAAAGCAAAGTCTTTTGGAGATAATTTTCATCTTTATCTAGTAGAAGGCTCTAGAGATGAAATTGAATATCAATACCAATATTGTTTTGTTATTGAGGAGGATCCAAATACATTTAGCGAAGCTATGAAATCTAGGGATGTTGCATTCTGGAAAGAAGCTATCCAAGATGAAATGGATTCTATCATGAATAATAATACTTGGGAATTGAGTGATCTGCCCCCTGGCTGTAAGTCATTGGGAAACAAATGGATCTTCAAAAGGAAAATGAAGGTGGACGTTACCATAGATAAGTTTAAAGCCAGATTGGTAATCCAAGGTTTTAGACAAAAAGAAGGGATTAATTATTTTGATACTTATGCTCCTGTTGCTAGAACCTCTACTATTAGGTTGTTAATAGCACTTGCTGCTATACAGAACCTTGTCATTCACCAAATGGATGTGAAAACTGCATTCTTGAATGGTGAATTAAATGAAGAGATTTATATGAAACAACCCGAAGGGTTTGTTATGCCTGGTTGTGAAAACAAGGTGTGTAAATTGAAGAAATCAATTTATGGTCTGAAACAAGCACCGAAGGATTGGCATGATAAATTTGATATTGTGGTCTTGTCTAACGGTTATTTTCTTAACCAAGCAGACAAGTGTGTATACAGCAAATTTGATGCTTCTGGTAAAGGAGTTATAATTTGTTTATATGTGGATGACATGTTGATTTTTGGTACTGACCAAAATCAAGTGGATAAAACCAAGAAGTTCTTGTCATCTAATTTTGATATGAAAGACATGGGGGAGGCTGAGGTGATTCTTGGTATAAGAATCAAGCGTGAGAACAATGGCATTTCAATTTCTCAATCTCATTATATTGAGCAGATTCTGAAAAGATTTAACTTTAAGGATTGTTCTCCTGTTAGCACTCATCTTGATCCTAGTATTAAACTCCTACCTAATACAGGTGTTGCAGTATCACAACTTGAATATTCAAGGGCTATTGGTAGTCTCATGTATGCCATGATAAGCACTAGGCCAGATATTGCCTATGCTGTTGGAAAGCTTAGTAGGTATACTAGGAAACCAAGTTCACATCATTGGCAAGCCTTAAGCCGAGTGTTCAAGTACTTGAAAGGAACCATGGATTATGGTTTGACATATACTGGATTTCCTTCGGTTATTGAAGGTCATTCAGATGCAAGTTGGATTTCCAATAAGGAAGATCATTCTTCCACAAGTGGATGGGTATTCCTACTTGGGGGAGGTGCTATCTCTTGGGCATCAAAGAAACAGAGTTGTATTACTGATTCAACGATGGAATCTGAATTTGTGGCATTATCTGCGGCTGGTAAAGAATCTGAATGGTTAAGAAATCTGATTTATGAGATTCCATTGTGGCCTAAACCGATATCACCCATATCTATCAGATGTGATAGTGAGTCTACCTTGTCTAATGTTTATAGACAAGTGTTCAAAGGCAAGTCTAGACACTTAGGTGTTAGACATAGCATGATTCGTGAGCTTATCACGCATGGTGTTATATAAGTGGAGTTTATAAGAACTCAACATAATTTAGCCGATCATCTAACCAAAGGGTTGAGTAGAGATCTTGTGCACAAGTTGGCTGTGGGGATGGGATTAAAGTCCATCGAATAACCTCTCATGTTGAGATACCCAATTCCCATCTAATATGACATTAGGTGCTGAATTCAATGTGGAAAGCTTAACATCTAGAGATTGGAACACATTAAAGCATCATCCCAAGGTATGTGTTCAGACCTGCAAGTTCAGGAGGTTGAAGTTTATCTTCTTAATAGTTCTTTTGAAAAATTGCATATGCAGGTGCGAGAATAAAAGAACTACCTATTTGAGCATGAAGTTTAGCCGCTTCAAGAAGCTTGGACTTGGCTTTGATATGCTTAAGAAGGATTAGGACACTAGGCTAGTAAAACATAGTGTCAAGTAAGAACATTTGAGAATGTAAATTTATGTGTATATTATCTTCATTTATTCACTATGAATAACCAAGGTTCAATCCATAGTGACACCTTGGTATTCGAATATTTGGAATGTGTAATATACTAATGTGAAATTCAATCGTCACGATATTTCATTTATGCATAAGTTTGTTTTTTGTTGTGATTTTGTTTAGTTAATCATGGATTACGCTAAAATGGGGGAGGATTGTTGGATATTTTAGTGTAATTGGATTGGCTAGTTGATCAATGTAATCGTAATGTAATTAGATATGAGATCAAAAATACTGAATCGAAATAACACAACTATTTGGGAAATATCTTTGAATAGATAAAACCCGGATGTTTGTTACACAATCTAATCCTATGGATCAACTACAAAATCAAACACTCCTAAGGATAGTTGAGGCACGAGGACCTTCTACCCGACACATCCTGAAAGCGGGCTAAGCTGGCTTTCCTACTAGATGGACTGTCTAGCAGCTTACATAGTGAAGATATATAAGAGAGAGAAGAGAAAGTTGTGTGTTGAGGTATGTTTTGAAATGAAATACAACAGGCCTATTTATAGATTATAGAAAGTTACTATGCTGCACTATGCTATACTATTCACGTGGGCCACACCTGCATAGTACCACTATTTCACCAACCAAACCGTGCCTGATAAAAAACTTTCTTCCGTGGGCCCCACATGCATAGTAACCACTATTTGCATAGTAACTACTATTTGCATAGTAACTACTATTTGCACAGTAATCATTATTTACACAGTAACCTGCATAGTAACCGTGCATAGTAATTTTTCATAGTAACCTTGCATAGTAATCATGCATAGTAACTTTGCATAGTATTACTATTTTTGGCTGCTTCTTTTGGGCTTCTCTCTCTTGTTTCAAATATTCTGCTTGAGATATTTTGTCTGTCCTTGATTGTCAATATGCTTTGGCAATTCTTTCTGTGAATTAATGTGTTGATCCTTCTCGTATGTGCTGACACTTAGTGCACTGGTCTGGTTCACAAGTGACTAGCACTGATCTTGATCTTCACACCTTCGTTACATTCCAATTGATTAGCCTACAGCAGTATCTTCAAATAATATAAGTACATGGAATCTTTTGGCCCTTCAACTGAATCATCTGTACATCTTATTCTGTCACTGAGGCTTGATCATGTTAATGAACTTCTTTCAGCGACTTGATCCTTGTCGGTGCCTGTTCTTCAAATTTCACGATCCCTGTATCGAGTTAATATTATTTATCTTTTATCCTAGTTGAGTTATATATGTCCTCTATTGCATATTACATTATATTATGCTTTACAATCTCCCCATATTTGATTGTTAGGGTTTGACAAGCAAATTCCTAGAGGATAACTCAACTGATACAACAAAAAATAAAGTTCAAAGATAAATAATATTAAAGTGCATTCTGGATCACATATATACATTTTCCAGATTTCTAAAATTAACCAAGTGCAAGACAATTGTTCTTGTAGACTGAACATATTTTCAAGTTTGCCTTTGCTTTCTTTCCACATAGCACTAATACTCCCATTAGCTTTTCCTTTCCCAAAATAAAGTTAATTCCGTGTCAACAACCTTTTCCTTTCCCTTATTACGCCTAGCTTCTTGCCCATCCACCTTCTCCCCCTCAGTTGGGTTATCCTCCAGAATAGTAGGATGTGGAATTGATAAATTGGACGAAGCTGTCTTTACCAAGGAATTAATTGCATGACTAAACTGGGCTGCCATGGAACTTAATTGAACCTGGAATGCATCATGTTGAATAAGTTGCAAATTTTTGATTTCTGAAATGGACTTACAGATATTTGACAACTCTTTCTCCATTGTTTGCACCCGTGTAAGGAGTCTGTTGTATTCCTTTCTGGTTACAGGTGCATTTGGTTGAGTAGGTTGCTCACTCATACGTTCTGCAAGTGTTTCACTCAACACTCTATATTCACTCGGTTTAGTGGTTTGGGTTACACTTGCATGTTCTGTTCGTGTTTCCCTCAACTCTCCTCCAGAGCTTCCACCGATATGTGTACCTGCAAATGAAATCATCCTAGCCCCTTTTTCAGAGGTCATGGATGGTGCAATGAAAGTTCGTGAGCTTTCCTCCTCGCGTGAAGCGAGTTTCCGACCACTGGTAAAGAGTGGTAAATCTCGAAAGAGATCCAGAGATTTTCCCTCTGGGAGATTAAACTTGAATCGATTAAATGGCACAAAACCCAAGTTTCCCTCGTACGTCTGTGAAGACACTTGGTTCATAAAAGAACCACCTACCGATGGATCTTTCCGTAAAATGGAAGATACACCAGCAGTTATTGAAGTAGGTAATTCCACCTCGGATGCCTGTGAAGGCATTTGATCTTTAGAAAGATCATCAACCACTCTTATGTTCCGTGAAATGGAGCTCAAGATAGTTGCTCCCGTCAATTCAACCTTATTTACATTTTCACTCATTTGACAAGGAAGAATTGTTTCACTAACAGTTGCAGTTACCTCAGGTTTATTTGGTTTACTTTTTTTAGAATGAGGTAGAGCTGCTGATGTAACTAACTCCTTATGTGGTGCTGCTGAGACACTATCTCCCTCAAAAGTGTTGATGGCTGGTCGTTTAAGTGACAATTGAGGTGTAGGAGTTTGTTGTGTTTGTGTTTGCATTTGTAGAATGGGCTCTTAGACATGTGCTAGAGTCGGTGGGATTTCCTGCTCTTGGTCGGGTAAGATGGCCACTAGGGGCTGTAGAAACTGTATTTCCTGTGACACAACAGGGAATACAGAGGTTGGAATAGCAGGGATTGAAATATTACATTGTCGTATACCTGCTCTCACTAGTCTTGGTAACAACGGAAGTGGGACAGTATTTAGATATTCAGTTAGGACTGTAGGCACATCCGTATAGTTCTTTTTTGCTTATGTAATTAATTACATTCGTCTTCATGTAAGAACATTCCACCTTTTGACCATTTTCCAAGCGTATCCTGTCTTCATCATTCAAAAAATCATTTAATATTAGCTGTAGAAACCTTGGATATAGACATTTGACATTTTGAGTCCGGACATCTCTTGTTCCCAAGTGTTTCATCTTTAAAATGGCTCGACCAAGCACTATTTTTCCAAAATTAATCCTCAAATTATTGGCGACCGCATACCCTATTTTTTGAATAAATTCAGGTATTCGATCTTGATTTGTTCTATCTAAGGAAAAAACATGGTTAAGAGTGTGAAATAAGAAATTCCAATACTGGGTTAGAAACGTTCTAGAAAGATTACCAGTATTGAAATTGCCATCTTGGTACCTTATAAAACGAAAGAATATTTCAATCTGTTCAGGTGTAGGATCAGAAACGAGATTTTCCATAGGACAATGGAGAATTCGGTTAACATCTCGTTCAGTGACCCTAATCGACCTACCAAACAGTCGATATGTGATTGCATACCCGTCCTGTCCAGAAGTGTTAACTGCACTGCAATATAGTTCACACAATGCATCATGGTTAAGCTGCACTGGTTTAACTAAAGCATAACGAATTAATGAATGTTCATTCGAAAATTGTGTCCAAGCCCGAAATTGCTCATCCTGAATGGTTTCGATTTGCTGAATGGAAATAGGATTAACTTTAGCAATTAAAAAAACTTCCCTGCAATGCCATTTTCAAAACTTTGAGGAAATTCAAAAACAAGGGTTAGTGCGTATAACAAAAATATGAAATCCGCTCTAAAAACCACCATCTAGATTGTGAGATCTTTCCGGTCAAAGCTTGAAATTTTCAGCAATTGTGTGTATATGCTCTGTATATTTGAAAAATGATGATGTTAAACACAAACAAAAACTCATCATTTATAAGGTTTCAAGGTTCAGTGGGTTAGGTGTAATAGTTATAGGTTATGTTTGAAAAACTAACACCGCTCAATAATTTCTCACTTAACAACCTAATTAGCCGAAAAAACATCTTATCACCGAAACCTGTCGGCCGAAAAACATCTTATCACCAAGACCTATCAGCCTATACACATATACACATATTTAATACTTCTAATTATTATGGATTTAAAAATAATCACGCAGTGAATCAAGAATTAATCCACAATAATAAGATAAACTCACAATTAAATAGACATAAAATTAACAAAATATCATTAATTGATATATGCCAATAAAATATTTATTTAATTATGCTACAATTAATGCAATTATTTACTAACTAATTACCATAAAATATAACATTTATAAGCATGGCAATTAATATAGAGATAACTTATAATATGAGGACTGGATGCAAATAAATTCACAAGTCCTAAACATATGGACATTTAAAATACATGTGAACTTATAAAAAATTGCAGTTATTGATTATCCAAAATTAATTAGACAGATTTAACATCCCAAGTTCACCAACTAGCCTGGAGAAAGTGGATTCATCCAGTGGTTTAGTAAAGATGTCTGCAATTTGTTGATCTGTGGGAACAAAATATAATACCACAGTTCCATTCATGACATGCTCTCGTAAGAAATGATACCCGATATCAATGTGTTTAGTCCTGGTGTATTGAACTGGATTGTTGGCAATGGCAATGGCACTCGTGTTGTCGCATAGAATTGGAATTTTGTCCAACATGAGTCCATAGTCCTGAAGTTAATTCCTCATCCACAGGATCTGAGCACAACAACTACCTGCCACAATGTATTCTGCTTCGACTATCGAGGTAGATACTGAGTGTTGCTTCTTGCTGTACCAAGATACCAACCTTCTTCCTAGAAACTGACAGCTTCCAGAAGTACTTTTCCGATCAATCTTACAACCTGCGAAGTCAGAATCTATATAGCCAACTAGGTCAAAACCTGTTCCTTTAGGGTACCAAATCCCAAGATTGGGGGTTCCCTTAAGGTATATGAAAACACGTTTAACAGCTATAAGATCTGACTCTTTAGGGTTAGCCTGGAATCTAGCACATAAACAAGTTGCGAACATAATATCTGGTCTACTAGCAGTTAAGTACAAGAGAGAGCCAATCATACCTCGATACTTCGTGATGTCAACTGACTTACCAGATTTGTCTTGATCAAGCTTGACAGCAGTTGGCATCGGGGTCTTGGCAGTAGCTGCTTCTTCCATCCCATACTTCTTCAGAAGATCCTTTATGTATTTTGACTGGCAGATGAAAATACCATCAGGCTTCTGAACAACTTGAAGTCCAAGGAAGAAGGACAACTCACCCATCATGCTCATCTCATACTTACTCTGCATTAGCTTAGCAAATCTCTTGCATAGCAAATCATTAGTAGAACCAAATATTATATCATCCACATATACTTGCACCAGAATTATATCATTTTTATGCTTTTTATGAAAGAGAGTTTTGTCGATGATACCTCTTGTAAATCCATTTTCGAGTAAGAACTTGGAGAGAGTATCATACCATGTTCGAGGAGCTTGCTTGAGACCATAGAGAGCTTTGAAGAGAAAGTATACAAAACCTTTAAATTCATTGTCTTCGAACCCAAGGGGTTGTTCAACATAGACTTCTTCTTCTAGATCTCCGTTCAAAGATGCACTCTTCACATCCATCTGAAAAACCTTAAAGTTGGAGTGTGCAGCAAATGCTAAGAACATCCTGATTGCTTTAAGCCTTGCAACTAGAGCATAGGTTTCATCATAATCAATTCCCTCTTCTTGAGAGTAACCCTTTGCTACCAATCGAGCCTTGTTCCTCGTAACAATACAATTATCATCCAGTTTATTCCTAAACACCCATCTAGTGCCAATTACAGATTTATTTTTTGTCTTGGCACCAGCTTCTAAACTTTCTGCCTTTCGAACTGATTGAGTTCTTCCTGCATTGCAGTTACCCAATCTGAATCATCAAGAGCTTCATCAACCTTTTTAGGTTCAATTTAAGATAGAAATCATGCGAAATTGCATTCATTCTGTGTTGCTCTTCTAGTCTGTACACCCATGTCCGGTTCACCAATGATCTGTTCAAAGGGATGCGCTCTACTCCATACCCTTTGTCTCGGCAGATTTGATATTGATGGTTCCCCAAGTTCGTAATTGTGTTGAGTGTGATGACTAGTAGATCCAAAATCATTGTTTGCTCCCCCTGAGCTATTGCTTTCAGAGTTTAATGAATCATTAGTAGATGCATTCTTTGATGTTTCTTCACTTGATTGGGGTTCATTTTCATCGTTCACTTGCTCCCCCTCAACATGTGCTGCAGTTTGATCTACTTGTATAGATTGAACAATATAGTCTGAAAGAGTATCAGAATTTTGTAGATCAACATTTATTTCTTCATTTTCAAATCTCAGCTGCTCATGTTCATCAAAATCTTCAAGTCCTGTTATATTCTTATCATCAAAAGATACATGGATAGATTCCATGACCACTTTTGTTCTCAGATTGTAGACTCTGAATGCTTTTGTGGATAGTGGGTATCCAACAAAGATTGCTTCATCATCTTTTAAATCAAATTTGGAAAGATGTTCTGGATGAGTCTTAAGAACAAAACACTTACATCCAAACACATGAAAGTACTTCAGGTTCGGCTTCTTATTTTTCACCATCTCATATGGTGTTTTACCATGCTTGTTTATGAGTGTAGTATTTTATTTGAAACAAGCAGCTTGCACAGCTTCAGCCCAGAAGTAAGTTGGCAGCTTTGCTTCATCAAGCATGGTCCTTGCAGCTTCTATAAGAGTCCTGTTCTTTCTATCTACTGCTCCATTTTGTTGTGGAGTTCTAGGTGCAAAGAATTCTTGCTTTATTCCATTTTCTTTACAAAATTCTTCCATGGCTACATTCTTGAACTCAGTGCCATTATCACTCCTTATGATTTTCACTGTATGCTTAGATCATTTGTCCAGTTGTTTGACATGCTCTGTTAAAATTGATGCAGTTTCTTCTTTCTTGTGCATGAAATACACCCATGTATATCTGGTGTATTCAACAACAATAACCAAAGCATATTTTTTCTTTCCAATAGACATTATATTTACTGGACCAAATAAATCAACATGCAATAAGTGATATGGCTCAAGAATTAAGAATTCAGTCTTACTTTTGAATGAAGATTTCCTTTGTTTTGCCTTCTGACATGAGTCACATAGGCCATCTGGAGTAAAAACTGATTTGGGCAATCCTCTCACAAGATCTTTCTTCACTAGCTCATTAATGCTGTTGAAATTCAGATGAGAAAGTCTCTTGTGCCAATCCTAACTTTCTTCAATTGATGCTCTACTCAGTAGACAGATTGCAGAGCCATCAGAGTTTGTTGAAAGCTTGGCTTAATAAATGTTACCATGCCTATATCCCTTTAGAACAACTTTGCCTGTAGATTTGCTTATAATTTCACAGTGTTCTTCAAAGAAATCCACATGATAACCTCTGTCACAGATTTGACTCCCACTTAGCAGATTATGTTTGAGTCCTGAGACTAGAGCTACAGTTTCAATGATGACATTCCCAAGATTGATATTACCATATCTCATAGTCCTTCCAATGTTGCCATCTCCATAAGAAACACTTGGGCCAGCTTTCTTCACAAATTATGATAGCAGGGATTTATTTCCAGTCATGTGTCCTGAGCATCCACTGTCCAGAACAAGGATATTTTTCCTGTTACCCTGCAATCACAAAAACTACTAATGATTAGTTTTAAGGACCCAGACTTGCTTGGATCCTTTGGCCTTATTAAGTTTGTTAGCTTTTACAGCAGAAGTCTTATCAGAGTTTGTGCTAACATTCTTTTTATCAGAATTTATACATGTAGAATCAATCTTGAATATATTCAAAGATGGTTTAAGTTCATAATAATCATAATACAAATTATGATACTCTTTGCATGTATAAATAGAATGCCAAATACTGCCACAGTGGAAACAAGGATTCTGTGGTTTAAACCTAACTGAACCACTCTTAACTCCTGACTTAGGAGGTATAGAGTTTATATTTTTATTCTTTCTGCAAAAAGTAGCAAGATGGTTAGGATTTCCACAGTTGTGACATTTCTTCCTAGGAGCATTGGGAATAGGCATATAGTTATTGCTTTTATTAATGCCTACCTTTCCATTTCTATTTTTCCTAGGTTTTTTTACATTGTTCACTCCTTTTATCTCCTTCAGCTTGTGTTTAAGCTGTTTCTAAGACATTAAATCAATATTTACTGATTGGACTTCATCCTGTTTTGGTTTGTCAGATTTTGGTACAAACCTCACAGGATTAATTTTGGGCTTTGCAGCCCTTTCAGTAAATACAGGTTTAGATGTCTCAGCTTCTAGGTTGGCAGTTTTCTTTTTATCAATGTAACATAGACCTTCTTTCCAACAATCATTCTCCATGATAATCAGATTAGTTTTACCAGAGTTAGTCCAATTTTTAATAATGTTTCTTTCTTTAGCAAGTTCAGATTCAAGATAAGCATGCTTTTTCAATAATTCAGTTTTAACAATAATAGCATCATCTCTCTCTTTCTGAATTTTTAACATCTGGACTAATTTTAATTCTAGATATTCATTTCTCTTTCTAAGGTCTAGGCTTTCAGATTTTATTCTTTCATTTTCTAAAGTCTGATCTCTGTAGCTAACATGCAAGTTTTTAAGAAAGAGTCTTAACTCAGATATATCAGTAGTATCAAAAGCTAGAGTAGAGTGAGGTACCTTGGTCTCAGTAGCTTCAGAGCTACTATCAGCATTTACCATCAAGGCATAGTTCACCTCCTCTTCAGAGTCTGAAGTGTCAGCCCGGTCCTTCTTCTTTGTGATGTAAGCTTGACCTTTATCAACTTTGACTTTCTTGCACTCAGGTGCAAAATGTCATTTCTCACCACAAGTATAGCATTTGATCTTGGACTTGTCCACTTTCCCAGACCTGCCTTCCTTTCCCTCAGCTTTTCTGAAATTCTTCTTTTTGGAATTTGAATCTCTTCGTGTGAACTTCTTTCCTTTCCTGAAGTTCTTGTAAGCCATCTTCTTGAAGCTTTGTACCATCAAGGCTGCAAGTTGTATCATCTCAGCGTCACTGCCATCATCATCAGAGTCTGTGAGATTGTCAGAGTTTGAGTCATCATCAGAGTTTGATGACTCAGTATCAGACTTTGTAATAAGAGCCTTTCCATTGGATTGACTCTTTTTCACAGCAACTTCTTTAGAAGCTTTCTCCTCAGCTTTAAGAGTAATTGACTTGGGCTTGCCTCCATGCCTCTTGCTTCTTTGTTCCATCTCAAGCTCATGAGTCTTGAGCATTCCATAGATTTCATCAAGAGACATGTCTTCCAGATCATAACTGTCTCTGATGGTAGTGGCCTTTAAATCCCACTTCTCAGGAAGAGCCAACAAGAATTTCAGATTGAAGTCTTCAAGATCATACTCCTTATCTACCAGTTACAAATCATTCAACAATTTCAGGAATCTGTCATATAGATCAATTAATTACTCATAAGACTTCGAGTCAAAGTGCTAGTACTCCTGTATGAGTATTGTTTACCTGTTCTTCTTGATGGCTTTGGTTCCTTGACATCTGACTTCCAAAGCATCCCAAATCTCTTTAGCAGTTTTGCATCCAATGACTCTGTTAGACATAACATTTTCGAGAGCGCTATGTAATAAATGCCTTACCTTGGCATCCTTGCTAATAAAGGAGATATCTTCAGGAGTGTAGTCTTTCTTCTCCTTTGGAACCGTTATCTGTTCCTCTTTTTCAACTGCAACAGACAATTTGGTCGGCTTATGTGGACCATCATGGATTCTGTCTAAGTACTCTGGATCTGTAGCCTCTAGAAACATTTCCATCTTCACCTTCCATATGGGATACTCTGATGCCCTGAGTATTGGAACTCTAATTGATTCATATCTGCTTGTTGTTGGAGTTTGTGTTTTCTATGTCATGATTGTATAGCTTTTTGGATCTTAAATATTGTATAATAACAGAGTGGCTTTGATGCCAATTGTTAGGTCCGGAATAACGTAGAAGGGGGGTTGAATGCGTTATTCTAAAAATATTTCGATTTTTGATGTGGATATGAGATCAAAAATACTGAATCGAAATAACACAACTATTTGGGAAATATCTTTGAATAGATAAAACCCAGAGGTTTGTTACACAATCTAATCCTATGGATCAGCTACAAAATAAAACACTCATAAGGATAGTTTAGGCACGAGGACCTTCTACCCGACACTTCCTGAAAGCGGGCTAAGCCGGCTTTCCTACTAGATGGACTGTCTAGCATCTTACACAGAGAAGATATATAAGAGAGAGAAGAGAAAGTTGTGTGTTGAGGTGTGTTTTGAAATGAAATACAACAACAGGCCTATTTAAAAATTATATAAAGTTACTATACTGCACTATGCTGTACTATTCACGTGGGCCCCATCTGCATAGTAACCACTATTTCACCAACCAAACCGTGCCTGCTAAAAAATTTTTCTTCTGTGGGCCCCACCTGCATAGTAACCACTATTTGCATATTAACCACTATTTGAATAGTAACTACTATTTGCAAAGTAATCACTATTTGCACAGTAACCTGCATAGTAACCGTGCACAGTAATCTTGCATAGTAACCTTGCATAGTAATCATGCATAGTAACTTTGCATTGTATTACTATTTTTGGCTACTTCTTTTGGGCTTCTCTCTCCTGTTTCAAATATTCTGCATGAGATATTTTGTCTGTCCTTGTTTCAAATATTCTGCATGAGATATTTTGTCTGTCCTTGATCGTCAATATGTTTTGGCAATTCTTTCTGTGAATTAATGTGTTGATCCTTCTCGTATGTGCTGACACTTAGTGCACTGGTCTGGTTCACAAGTGACTAGCACAGATCTTGATCTTCACACCTTCGTTACATTCCAATTGATTAGCCTGCAGCAGTATCTTCAAATAATATAAGTACATGGAATCTTTTAGCCCTTCAACTGAATCATCTGTACATCTTATTCTATCACTGAGGCTTGATCATGTTAATGAACTTCTTTCAGCGACTTGATCCTTGTCGATGCCTGTTCTTCAAATTTCACGATCCCAGTATCGAGTTAATATTATTTATCTTTTATCCTAGTTGAGTTATATATGTCCTCTATTACATTTTACATTACATTATGCTTTACAATACGTGTCCCACTCCTCCGGCGACACGCCTATACAATTTAAATACACCGCATAGGAGGTGCCAATCACGAGATTATCCACTCGTGACGGATAAATTACAATCTCCCTAGCCATAAAATATAACCCAATATAACCAAAAACATAATCCTCAAATATCACAAACCCAATTATGTTACAAAATTGACAAAGGATAGCGAAATCACAACCTGATCATTTCTAAAAAATGGGAAATTACACTATGAACATAAATTCAAATCAAAAAGTTTAAAACACGAAAATCATAGAAAATTCCAAGACCTTTCCAGAATGGTAATGCTCGTTAAAAACGGACAAATAACGAACTCTGAAAGTATATTTTTGCGAACAGCAAAACAGAATCAGCACCTGACTTATTTAGTATTATGCTATTTACGACAACAGAAACATAGAATTTAACAGAGAAGTGTAAACAAGAAATGTAGAATGCGGAAATGCCTTTCTGTAGATATATTACTCATAAAATATGCACAAAATTTCAATTTAATATGAATTTTCAAAGTAAGAGTATCAGTTCAGAAAATGCCCTGGCAGGTCACTAAAATCACAGAATACACATACTTACGCATAGAAACTCAGAAAAGCTAAAAAAAAAATTGTAGATAATTCAAATACCTTTTCAGGGACAATAAAATCATCATCATACGATAAAAATTGAATTTTATACGGATTTTGCAAGAACTCAGCACATGTAAAAGATCAATGACGACAATTTCTTACAATCGAAACAAGGTAAAGAGCATAAAGATGATATCTGTACCTTAAAACTCAGAAATTACGAATGGTTTTAAAGAATTTCAGATTCCCCAATCACTCTAAAACCTAATACATGTATATAAAACATAAAATCCATAAGTTCTAAATCCTAAATCAAATATGAAAGTCTATACAGAAGGGATTTGAGTTTTTACCTTAAAACTCCAAAATCCTTCTCCCAATTAGATTGTATTACCCATCTCTTTCTCTTCCTCCTTCTCTTTCTTCTCCCACTTTTGCTTCTTCCCCTCTGAACAAAATAATGTAAGTTTAACTCATCCCCTTTCCTTTTCTCTCTCTTTTTTTTACGTCTCTTCTTTTTTTTTTCTTTTTTTTTTCCAATAAATTAGTTTATTTTTAGTATTAAATAATATAAAAATATTAGGGTCTTACATTCTTCCCTCCTAATAGAATTTTCGTCCTCGAAATTTATCATACATACCTTTGCTCAAAAAGATGTGGATAACGTGCACGAACAATTTCCTCCATCACCCAAGTAGCCTCTCTTTCTGAATGTCCTTTCCATAATACCCTTACAAAAGGAATTGTTCGGTGACGCATTACCCTTTCTTCACGCTCCAGAATTCTTTCGGGTTCCTCCTCATAGGTCAAATCCGGTCGAACTTTATCTAAGGGACAATATACTACATGCGACGGATGATAATTATATCCTCTCAATAAAGACACATGAAACACATTATGCACCCTTGACAATTGAGGCGGCAAAGCCAACCTATATGCTACCTCTACTTTTCATAAAATTTCAAATGGACCAATGAATCTTGGATTCAACTTTCCTTTCAACCCAAAACGATGTACTCCCTTCCATGGAGAAACCTTTAAGAATACTTTTTCACCAGGCTCGAAACTTAAACTCCTACGATGCACATCTACATACTTCTTTTGTCGGTCTTGAGCTTGTCTCAATTTTTCTCGTATCACCATTACCTTATCATTAGTCTCTTGAACTATTTCGGGCCCTTCCAACTTCCTCTCACCAACCTCATCCCAACATATAGGTGTTCTACATCTCCTCCCATACAAAGCTTCGTACGGTGCCATCCCAATACTAGCTTGCCAACTATTATTGTAAGCAAATTCAACAAGTGGTAAGTGTTCGTCCCACCTGCCAGCCCAATCTAGTGCACAAGCCCTCAGCATATCCTCTAAGGTTTGAATGGTTCTATCTGATTGACCATCTGTTTGAGGATGAAATGCAGTGATGAAACTAAGTTTAGTACCCAATGCCTTTTGAAATCCTTCCCAAAATCGAGATGTAAATCGTGGATCTCTATCTGAAACAATACTAACTGGAACACCATGTAATTTCATAATCTCATCTCTATAAATTTCAGCCAATTTGTCCACTGAATCAGTTGCCCAAATTGCAAGAAAGTGGGTAGATTTCGTAAGTCGGTCCACAACCACCCAAATACCATCATGTTTCTTCATTGTTTTAGGTAAATCCATAAGGAAGTCCATGCATATATGTTCCCATTTCCACTCGGGTATTTCCAATGAACGTAATTCCCCACCTGGCCTTTGATGTTCAATCTTGACAAGTTGACAAGTCATACACTTTGACACATAATCAGCAATATCCCTCTTCATGACACTCCACCAAAACTGATCCTTCATGTCCCTATACATTTTGGTAGTGCCGGGATGTACAGAAAATGGTGAGTTATGAGCTTCCGCCAAAAGTTCCTCTCGAATAGCTGACTTTGGAATGCACAATCGACCCAAAAACCAAACAACGCCATGATCATCTACGTTAAAATCTGATGGCTTACCATCTTGAATACTCCGAACAATCTCTTGCATCTCTAAGTCCTCCTTATATGCTTCCTTAATCCTGGAAATCAATGTTGGTTCCATTTGCAAATTAGCCAGCACACCAGCCACACCTCGCACACCAAGAGCCAACCCCATTCTTTGCACTTCTTCTTGTAACTCATTAGGCAATGCAAACAAAAAAGAAAGCTGACTAGAATTTTTGTGTCTGAGTGCATCTGCAACAACATTAGCCTTACTAGGCTTATATTGAATCTGCACATCATAGTCCTTAATCAACTCAAGCCATATTCGTTGCCTCATATTTAGCTCCTTCTGGGTGAAGATGTATTTAAGACTTTGGTGATCAGTCCAAATCTCGCAAGAAACCCTATACAAATAATGTCGCCATATCTTTAGAGCAAACACCACGGCTGCCAACTCTAAGTCGTGAGTCAGGTAATTTTCCTCATGTGTCTTCAGCTGTCTAGACGCATATGCCATCACCTTACCATGCTGCATTAAAACCGCTCCTAACCGCTTTCTTGAAGCGTCACTATAAATAACAAATCCCTCAGACACTGATGGTAGTGTCAATACTGGAGCTGTAGTCAACCTCTTCTTCAGTTCCTGAAAACTCTGCTCACACTCATTTGTCCAGAAAAATCGATTATTCTTCCTCGTCAACTGTGTCAAAGGTAAAGAGATAGTAGAAAAACCTTCCACAAACCTTCGATAATATCCAGCTAGACCCAGAAAATACTAACCTCTCTCACTGTAGTTGGTCTCGACCATTCTGCCACTACTGCTATTTTTGACGGGTCCACCTGTTTCCCTTCAGCGGAAACAACATGCCCCAAGAATTAAACTTGTTTCAGCCATAATTCACACTTTAAAAACTTAGCAAACAACTGACGGCTCCTTAAGACCTCCAAAACTACTCGCAGGTGTTCCTCATGCTCTTCTTCAGACCTCGAGTATACAAGAATTTCATCAATGAATACAATAACAAACTTGTCCAAAAAATCCCTGAAGACCCTATTCGTCAAATCCATAAAGACTGATGGAGCATTAGTTAACCCAAATGGCATGACAAGAAACTCATAATGTCCATATCGTGTTCGAAAAGCTGTCTTCGGCACATCCTCATCTCTCACCCGTAGCTGATGGTACCCTGATCGCAAATCAATTTTTGAGAAAAATTTGGCACGTTGTAATTGATCAAACAAGTCATCAATACGTGGTAATGGGTATCTGTTACGTACTGTGATCTTATTCAACTCTCTATAATCAATGCAAAGTCTCATCGAACCATCCTTCTTCTTCACAAAAAGAACTAGAGCACCCCAAGGAGATACACTTGGGCGGATAACACCCTTATCAAGTAACTCTTGTAACTGTTCCTTCAACTCCTTTAATTCAGCCGGAGCCATTCGGTAAGGAGCATTAGAGATTGGCTCGGAACCTGGTATGAGCATTATAGCAAACTCAACCTCCATCTGTGGATGTAATCCTGGAAGATCATCCGGAAACACATCAATAAATTCCCTAACCACTGGCACATCCTTTAGTTGCGGTTCTACCATATCTATATCAACTATATAAGCAAGATAACCAGAACAACCCTTCTTCATTGATCTCATAGCCTTCATGATAGATATCATCTTATATAAAGCACTAGGTTTGGAACCATGATATTCGACTACCAAACTATCACTCAACTTGAACTTCACAATTCCACTCTCACAATCGATAATTGCCCCATACTTCTCCAACCAATCCATGCCTAAAATCACATCAAAATCTCGCATATGTAAAGGTAGTAAACTAGCTGGAAGTATGTGATCCCCTACTCTGATAAGACAATTAGGATACTCCACATGCACATCAATACTCATACCTACCGCATTGCTAATACAAATTGATGGAACTAACTCATATGATTGCACCCCAAGATGCTTAACAAAACTAGAAGAAATAACAGAATGTGTAGCACCAGTATCAAATAACAATCTAGCATCTCTATTGCTAACAAACAAAGTACCAGAAATAATACCCGAAATATTTGCTGCATCCCTAGCTATGGTGGAATAAACACGACCAACATTTCTCTAACCCTGATTGCTTTCTTGCTGTTGATGTGCCTGGCCCGGATTTGCATTAAATGGATTTTGATGATGCTCCCTATGCTGCATAGTACAATCTCTAGTAAAATGTCCAGTCCTCCCACATGTATAACAAGCCCCTTTCTCCCGAAAACATGGTTTTCCTGGATGGTTACCCCCACAAGTCCTGCATCGGTCCCTTGCCTATCGGTTTCCTTGAAAGTTCCCTCTATTACCATTATAGGTCCCCGACCTCCTTCCACTACCAATATTCTGATGACCCCTCTGAAACCCTCAACTCCCAACATTATTTCGGGAGTAAGATGGTCCACTCTGTCAAGACAAGTGACTCCCCTGTTGCTGAGCACCCCGAAACTGATTAACTCGAAAGCTCTGTTGGTTGCGATTGAAACTCTGTGGCTCATCCCTAGCCCTCTTCCTGCTAGGATCCTCCTTACCATCTAGAACAGATAACTCCTGATACTTAGCTCCACTAATAGCCTGCTCCATACTCGCAAACCTGGTAGAAATGATGTTATGCCTGTACTCCACCCTAAGACCCCACTTGAACTTGTTAGCCTTATCTTCCTCTGTCTTAATCTCTGAAGCTGTAAAGCTGGCCAACCTGTTAAACCTGGAGATATACTCTGCCACTATCTCAGTGTCACCCTGTCTCACTGTCTGATACTCACGCACATACCTCTCCCTATCAGCCACTGGAAAGTACATCTGATTAAAAAGCTCCTCAAACTCATTCCAAGTCACAACATCTATGTAGTGCTTCGGTTTGGTGGCAGTTACAGTAGTCCACCATCTATCAGCATCATCCTCCAACTTATATGCAGTAAACCTCGCCATAGTATTTTCAGAGCAACCAATCAATCAGAAAGTTTTCCTGAGATGTCCCAACCAGTTCTCAGTTGCTTCCGGTCCTCCCTGCCCATTAAAACTCCTAGGCTTTTGCTTATTAAATCTCTTCAACATAGGAATGTAAGTAGCATGATTCTGAGGATATTCATATGCATCATTATAGGGAACCACAATTGTATTATGCTCAACCCCCTGCTGATTATTAGTGTTATTCTGCACCACATTATTAGGTTACTCCACATTTTGCCCCTGATTCTGACCAACCATATTAGGACTGATAATTCACTCAAGGGAGCTAACCACTGTCTGACTCACAACTTTAGCCAACACATTCGGATCAATAGCTAACTGATTCTGAGGTTGTGCCACTGGTTGCTGGCTGCTCATTTTCCCCTATGACATTTCCCCCCTGCTCAGTTTGAGGCACAGTTTCTGGTTGTGTCGTCGTATTCTGAATAGCACGAGTAGCTCTTCCTCTACCCCTATTAGATGAAGCAGATCCTCTACCCCTACGCCCTGGTACAGAGCGGTTAGCCTCGCTAGAATGCTGCTCACCAGAAAGTCGGGTGGATCGACGAGTAGACACCCTACAATCACCAATTAATTCAGTTCCACAAATACCAAAATATAGATGCCAATTATATATGCAATGCAACGTAGTGAAATAACAAAAAACTACATATCCTACATCTACCCAATCCTCACAGGTCGAGCATAATGCAAGTCTACAGAATCATAAAACCTTAGCTCTGATTCCAACTTTAACATCCCAACAATTATCTCAAAATAATAAACATTTTCAAGTCCATTAAATTAAAAATTCTCCAAGAATTAACCAATCCAAACCATACCAATCTCCAACTTACAATCCATAAAATAAACTTACACTTAAATTGTCCAACTCGAAATTCAATACCACACTTTCTAAAGTTCGAATAAAATTCTAGAATTCTAATAAAATGAAGGAAAATAAATGAGCTCCGCTAAAACCGCACTCGCACTCATCCCATAAGATAGCCCACCTGCCGGAAGAAAAAAAATAAAGAAACAAAAAACCAGCAGTGAGCGAAAGCTCATATACGGATAACAAATGATGACAAGGTGAACAAGAATTAAACGTGATGACAATAATAACATAAACAAAATAACCAAATAAGAAGTAAAGACAAAATTTGACAAAATAAATATATCGTAAAAATCTTAAAACCACAATGTAAACATACGTGCTTTCCAATCCAAAATAGTCATGCTTTACACATACACTTACACTTACAAATCATACTCAAAACAATATAATGGAAAGCAAAACTTACATACTAATATGGGAGACAAACTTACACTTACAGGATGTCCCACATTTTCGGTTATCCAGAAATATGTAGTCATCAAAACTTACAGGGGCTTGCATAGCACAAAGCAAATGCTACCCAAAATGGCCAAACATACACATACGGAATAGTCATGACTATACATGTATTACTCCTCCGGCGATACGCCTATACAATTTAATTACACTGCATAGGAGGTGTCAAGCATGAGATTATCCACTCGTGACGGATAACTTACACTCTCACAAATCATAAAATATAACCCAATATAACCAAAAACATAATCCTCAAATATCACAAACCCAATTATATTACAAAAATAGACAAAGGATAGCGAAATCACAACCTGATCAGTTCTGAAAAATGGGAAATTACACTATGAAGATAAATTCAAATCAAAAAGTATAAAACACGAAAATCATAGGAAATTCAAAGACCTTTCCAGAATGGTAAGGCTCGTTAAAAACGGACTAATAACGAACTCCGAAAGTAGATATTTGCGAACAGCAAAACAGAATCAGCACCTGACTTATTTAGTATTATGCTATTTACGACAACAAAAACATAGAATTTAATAGAGAAGTGTAAACAAGAAATGTAGAATGCGGTATTGCCTTTCTGTAGATATATTACTCACAAAATATGCACAAAATTTCAATTTAATACGAATTTTCAAAGTAAGAGTATCAGTTCAAAAAATGCCCTGGCAGGTCACTAAAATTGCAGAATACACATACTTACGCGTAGAAACTCAGAAAAGCTAAAGAACAAAAATTGTAGATAATTCAAATACCTTTCCAGGGACAGTAAAATCATCATCCTACAATAGAAATCGAATTTTATACAGATTTTACAAGAACTCAGCACATGTAAAAGATCAATGACGACAATTTCTTACAATCGAAACGAGGAAAAAAGCATAAAGATGATATCCGTACCTTAAAACTCAGAAATTACGAATGGTGTTCAAGAATTTCAGATTCCCCAATCACTCTAAAACCTAAACATGTATATATAGCATAAAACCCATAAGTTCTAAATTCTAAATCAAATATGAAAGTCTATACACAAGGGATTTCAGTTTTTACCTTAAAACTCCAAAATCCTTCTCCCAATTAGATTGTATTACCCATCTCTTTCTCTTCCTCCTTCTCTTTCTCCTCCCACTTTTGGTTCTTCCCCTCTGAACAAATAATGTAAGTTACTTTTTAATGTTTTATAGGTCTTTTAATTGTCACTGGTTTTATGACGATTCGGTTTGTGTCATTAATTTGTTTTATGATAATTGATTGTTATATTTAATTTCTAGTTTCTAATATTTAATTCATGTTTGATAGTGCTCAATTAGTGGATTTTAATGTGTTCTAATTGATGATTGAGATTTTGAATAATCAGTGGTTGATTGATTATACTTTTGATTTGTTTTGTTTCTTATCTTGAAAAGCCTTTATTAGCACTATTGTACCATTTTATATGGTTTTGTACCTTTAAGGGTGTGCCATATATTGTGGCTTTTTGGACCAATTTTGGGATTCCTTTGGTGTCTTCTATTTGACGATTTGGATCATTGTTGATTATTATTCTTTAATCATATTTGTAATTGACAATTATTTATTTTTATAAATATAGAGTTTTAAAATACAAGTTTATTTTATTTAAATTTTTGATCTTAGTTTACATGTCTAGCCAAAAGCACCCAATTCTTAGTAGTGTTTGTTTTATATTTTGTTATTTTTCTTTATTAAGAGGAACTTATAAATAGTTGTATGTCTAACCAAAGGTATTCCCTTTGGTTGGGACTTAAGTATAATATTGAGTTAATTTAGAAACTCTAATTAATGGTGTTTTAAATGGATTTTGATATCTGTTTTGTTTTTCACATTCCAGGAAAACATTTTTATAGGCGGGTGGAGAATGGTTAGCAACCAATTTTTTGAAGAAAAGCTGTTGACTGGGTTTATTGGAGGGCACTCTTTTCCAACTTGAGTTTTTTCCAAAAGGGTTTTGCTCTAGTGGGTTTTTAACGAGGCCCTTCTTTTGTTCCCTTGGTGTCCATATTGATTGGGTTGTTGGGCAGACTGGCACGTTTTCAAATAGATTGGTGATTAATGATGGAGAAGTTGGGGTCTTAGTAGTGTTGGGGATGTTTGAAGATCGGCCATGTTACTTTGTGGGAGTTCGGTCGTGTAGTTTTAGTTCTCTTTTTCTTTCCAGTATTCATTTTTTTGTATTGTACTTACCATTCGGGTGCATCTTCTCAGACATTAAAGTTCTATTGTCTAAGTGTCCGGAGGTAACATGCGTGCCTTTCGGTTAGATGATAAACTTTCTTGAATGAAAGAACACCTTTCGAATATTGTATTCATTGCAATTCATCTATGAAATAGATACCCCTGACAAAAAAAAAAACTTCTGGGGTCACTTGACTGATTTGTAAGTGAATTCAAGAGAGCTAGATTTTAATTCAGTAGAAAATTTGTTTCTTAATGCTTAATTTGTTTTTCTTCCGATTGTATAAAGAAAGTCACGTTATTAATCTTCCAAGTAACAAAGAGTCTAAATGGTTATTTGATTTCAAATTGATGTATCTGTTGGGTATAGAACTTCAAGAAATTAGTATAAGGGAATTTTGAAGATAAAATTTTATTTATAACTCTTCTGAGGTAGTATCTTTATATAGATAGATAAAATATCTAGACTCTTCCTAGAAATTATCATTAATTTGATACATGAATAATTTTGGAGACTCTTGGTTTCATACATTGAACATGAATCTTGAACTTATTTCATCGAGGACTAGATGATTCTGGACACTTAATTCATGAGAATTACAAATTATCTTTTCAACAGTATCCTGCTACGACTTCTGAATTAATGATTACATGACACATCAATATTAATTAATATTAATATAGCGCAATTAGATACATCAATATCAAATCAGTCGATTATAGCGCAATTAGATAGTTCAAGTGGTATGTCTCGGATAAAATATAAACATCCGAGTGGTAAAGATCACCTGGCATCGACATGAGCTAGGATCAAATTATATTTCTTCGCCTCTATTTAAAAAAGGCTTAGTCAAAGTTAATAGGCTATACAAGTGAGGCCAACAATTCAAGTGGGAAAGTTATGTTGAAAGTTAAACTTGATCAATCAGGAGCTAGTCATAAATCAGGAGATATCAATCAAGTTGGAGTTGAAGGGTTAGTAGCAGAATGGGCATATACATGCCATGAATAAAAGAAAACGAGGAGTTTTATTTTAATTTATGTATCTAGTATTTATTATGCATTCATATATCTCATATATTTTTAGAGCTATAAATAATAAGCTCTAAAAATCATTTGTATGTGAGGAAGCCAATCATGTAGAAATAAATAATTCTTCTTTTCTTCCAGATAATACCTTTTGTCTTACCAACAGAGTGGTATAAGAGCCTTGAAAATAATGAGTAATTCATTTCCATTTGTTGTTCCTAAACTTACAAAGGAAAACTATGGTCATTGGTGTCTCCATATGAAAGCTTTGCTAGGCTCACATGAAGCCTGGGATATTGTTGAGAAAGGTTATGAAGAACCTGAGATGAATCAAAACCAGAAAAATGCCCTAGGAAAAGCTTGCAAGCAAAATCAACAGGCTCTCTCTATCATTCACATGGGATTAGATGAAGCCATGTTTGAGAAAGTTGCTACAGCAGTAAAAGCCTGGGAAATATTACAGAATAATTTCAAAGGAATCGACAAAGTAAAAAAAGGTACGTCTTCAAACTCTTCGTGGTGAATTTGAAGCATTAAAAATGAAGGATACTGAATCAGTCCAAGAATAATTGATAAGTGTATCACAAGTGGTGAATCAAATGAAGCAATATGGAGAAAAAGTTGATGATGTACGTATTAACGAGAAAATTCTCAGATCTCTTAATACCAAGTTACTACTTGTTGGAGTTACCATTGAAGAGGCAAACGATATTGATACCATGAAAGTGGATCAACTCATGGGATCATTGCAAGCTTATGCAGAAAGGGTAATAGACAAAGAAGAACCTGATTCTCATGCTCTTCAAAAAAAGGTCGCTTTTGGAGAAAATAAAGAAGAGGAACAATTTCAAAGAAGAGGACAAAATCATGGACGAGGAAGAGGCCGTGGCAGAAGAAGAAGTGCAAGTTTTAGTCGTGGCCGTGGTCATTCTACAGAAGGCCAGAATTTTCATAATGAAAGAACAGTGAGCTACTCAAGAGGACGTGGGAGTCAAAGTGCTAATAGAGGTAGAGGCAGAAGGTCTGACAAAACAAGCATTCAGTGTTATGCTTGTCAAAAATATGGCCATTACGCCAATGAATGCAGAAGCTCAAATAAAGATAAAAAAGATGAACGGGCCAACCATGTGGAAGAAAAGGAGGATGAAGAATTGCTCTTATTAATGGGAACGAGAGAAGAAAAAGATAAAAATGTTTGGTATCTTGATATAGGTGCTGCAAATCAAATGAGTGGAAACAAAGAGTTGTTTTCAACTTTTAATGCATTGGCTTCAGGAAATATTACTTTTGGCGACGACACCAAAGCACCAATCAAAGGAAAAGGTGATGTTCTTATTCGTTCCAGAAGTGGAAATCATATTCTAATTTCTAAAGTTTATTATGTTCCAAATTTAAAAACAAATATATTAAGTTTGGGACAATTGTTTGAGATGGGTTTTAATATTCACATGATAGATAATTATCTAACCTTGAGAAATGACTCAAACTTGCTGATTGCAAAAGTTCCAATGGAGAAAAACATAATGTTTTTGTTGAAAATAGAAGTTGATCATCCAAAATGCTTGAAAACTTGTGTGGAAGATATTTCATGGATATGGCACTTGAGATTTGGCCATCTTAATTTTGAAAGTTTGAAGTTGCTGTCAAAAGCAAATATGGTGTATGGACTGCCAAAAAAAAATCATCTAATCATATGGTGAAGGATGTCTCTTTGGTAAACAATCAAGAAGAAGCTTTCGACAAAAGGCAATTTTTCGAGCAACTAAGCCTCTCGAGCATGTTCATGCAAATATTTGTGGACCTATCAGACCTGCATCATATGGTAAGGCAAATTATTTTTTTGCTTTTCATTAATGATTTTTCTCGCAAGACATGGGTTTATTTTTTGAAAACTAAAGATGAAGCTTTTGGAGTTTTTAAACAATTTAAAGCTCTTGTTGAGAAAGAAAGTTGGCATTTTATCCAAACTTTGAGAACAGATTGAGGAGGAGAATTTACTTCTACTGATTTTAATCAGTATTGCAAAAATAATGGAATTCACCGTTTTCTCACTGTGCCAAGAACTCCGCAGCAAAACGGAGTTGTGGAGCGAAAGAACTGAACCATTTTGAACATGGTTTGTAGCATGTTTAAAAGCAAGAACATGTCAAGGGAATTTTGGGCTGAGGCAGTAGCATGTGCTGTTTATTTATCAAATCTTTCAGCATCAAAAAGTGTTCAGGGTGCAACGCCTGAACAAGCTTGGAGTGGTAAAAAGCCCATTGTTTCGTATTTACGTGTCTTTGGAAGCATTGCCTACATACATGTTCCTGATGAAAGAAGATCAAAGCTTGAATCTAAAAGTGAGAAGCATGTTTTTATTGGCTACGATCCAGGTACAAAAGGCTACAAGTTCTATAATCCCATTAATAAAAAAATTACTATTAGTAGGGATGGTGAATTTGATGAAAAAAGCTGTTGGAATTGGAATATCCCTCAAGATGAAGAATTTGTGGTCTTTCCTTACAAGAGAGAAGAATCAAATGAAAGAGAAAATATAGCCACACCACCTCACTCACCTAATACTTCTCAATCATCAAGTGATGAATCTTCTGAAGGACCACTTCGTACGAGAAGGATTTCTGATATTTATCCAGAAACAAATGTGGTTGATAATCCAACTTTCTATGTCGATGACAATCCGAGTTGCTTCTGTTTATTTTCTAAAAAAGAACCATTGAATTTTGAAAGTGCAAAGATAAATAAAGATTAGAAGCATGCAATGGATGAGGAAATTAAAGCAATCAAACGAAATGATACATGGGAGCTCTCTACACTTCCTAAAGGTCATAAAGCAATTGGCATAAAATGGGTGTATAAAGTGAAGAGGATTGCACAAGGAGAGGTGGAGAAAAGTAAAGCAAGACTTGTCGCCAAGGGATATAGCCAGAAGCACGAAATTGATTATGAAGAAGTATTCGCCCCAGTTGCACGTTTGGAAACAATTCGATTAATCATCTCTATGGCTGCTCAAAATATGTGGAATATATTTCAAATGGATGTGAAGTCAGCATTTTTAAACGGCCATCTCGAAGAGGAAGTATACATTCAACAACTTGAAGGATACGTTGTTAAAGGTCATGAAGATAAAGTCTTAAATTTAAAAAAGGCGTTGTATGGGCTGAAGCAAGCGCCTCGAGCATGGTATAGTCAAATTGATAAATATTTTCGAGATCATGGATTTATCAAGTGTCCAGATGAGCATGCTCTTCATGTTAAAAATGATAAAACTGGAGGTTTTATGCTAGTGTATTTATATGTAGATGATTTGATATTCACAGGAAATAATGTACGGCTGATTAAAGATTTTAAGATGGCTATGCCACTGGAGTTTGAGATTGACAGACCTTGGTCTCATGTCCTACTATTTGGGAATGGAAATAAAGCAAAAGGGAAGTCAGATTTTTGTTTCCCAGAAAGGTTATGTAGAGAAAATTCTTAAAAATTTTGGGATGTCAAATTGTCAGCCATCAAGTACTCCAATTTCTTGTGGAACTAAATTGTTGATGTTTGATGATAGTACCAAAATTGATCCATCACTTTATCGGAGTCTCGTTGGAAGTCTTAGATATCTAACGTGCACACGGCCTGATATTTTCTATGGCGTTGGTCTACTTTATGGAATCACCTACTTTAACACACATGAAAATGGCGAAAAGGATACTCCGTTACATCAGAGGTACTTTTGAATATGGTCTGACTTATTTTTCATCAACAAATTTCAAGCTCTATGCCTATAGTGATAGCGACTGGGGAGGAGATGTTGATGATCGAAAGAGCACCACTGGTTTTATATTTTTCTTGGGAGATACTACTTTCACTTGGTGCTCAAAGAAACAGCATATAGTGACTCTCTCTACTTGTGAAGCCGAGTATGTTTCTGCTGCATCTTCAGTTTGTCATCCAATATGGTTGAGGAAATTGCTAAAGATGATTCAAATTCCTCTAAAAAGAAGCCACGCCCCTATACGTTAATAACAAGTCTGCCATTTCTTTGGCAAAGAATCTAATTTTTCACGATTGCAGTAAACACATCGATATTAGATATCACTATATAAGGGAGTGTGTTGAAAAGAAAGAAGTTGAGCTGACCTATATTAGGACGAATGATCAGATTACAGACATTTTTACGAAGCCGCTGAAATATGAAGATTTTTCAAGACTGCGTGCTTGGATTGGATTGGATTTGGAAAGGAAAATCAAGTTTAAGAGGGGGTGTTGAAAGTTAAACATGATCAATCAGGAGCTAGTGATCATGAATCAGAAGATATCAACCAAGTTGGAGTTGAAGGGTTAGTAGCAGAATGGGCAGATACATGCCATGAAAAAAAGATGACCAGGAGTTTCATTTTAATTCATGTATCTAGTATTTATTATGCATTCATATATCTAATATATTGTTAGAGCTATAAATAGTAAGCTCTAAAAATCATTTGTATGCGAGGAAGCCAATCATGCAGAAATAAATAATTCTTCTTTTCTTCCAGATAATACCTTTTGTCTTACCAACAAGTTCAATTAATTACATTAAGCAACTAAATAAAATTTGATCTGCCAGTTTCTCTAAGAGGCAATACCATAAGAGACTTCTTATATGGAGCGGTTGAATGTTTAAACAGTTCATGGACTTCACGTCCTCACCTCCCTTGTTTCAATTTAATATGTAGGTGAGGTGACCATCAACTTCACTTGATGCCCATGCACTTATCTATATTTTTTTAAAATATATACACAAAAATTCTCCTATTCCATTCCTCGTCCAAAGTCTTCTACAATCTACCCTACTAACTATATTCTCACACATTCATGATTCACCTTCTCTGTAACCTATCTCTCCCCACTTGTCAAGCTATGTATAGTGCATTAAAAATGAAATTTGAAGACTTGTTAATGCAACCAACAGAAGAAAAACAAAAAAGAGCTGATCTAGAGGAGGAGGTGCTGTATACTCATTTTTGTTCCATCTATTACATCGAATTTTCTTGAACTTCTCATGCATCGGGTCTTACACCATACAAGTATGTCATTACAGGTTGATACATTGGAAGGAGAATTGGATAGGTATCATATAGCTCTGATACCATAATGACTAGCATAGATATAATGCTAGCAGAGAAGAAATGCTTAAGAACAAAAGTGCTTCTGGGGACATTGATCCGAAGCTCGAGTAATAAGCTTCATAGAAAAGATCTTTTAGAGAGCAAAATACAAGACGAAATAGATAAAAATTGCTCTAGGTTTCTTGTACAGAAAGAGAGGCTTTAAATAGGAAAAATATCTAGTGGTCTATTCCCTTAGTCACGTGACAGTACTAACGGTATTATTGGGAAATGTGACAGCTAATCATTTCCTTATTATTGGAATATTTTGCTGAGCCCTTTATTCATACTGCAATCTGCACTGCAAGGTCCTGTTCAATTTTGTTCATGCCTCTCTTCCATGCTTCCGCTTCAGGTGGTCTATGTTAAGTCTATTACTTCTTTGTCTTGGATTTGGCTCAGATGACTCTCTCTGTTCCGAAAGTATATATGCAATTCCATACGATGACTTCGAATGGTTTCGTGGCATAGTATATTAGTACACAACTACATATACAGTTATGCCACTTCATAGTTTTTTTTGACAGACGCTTAATTTGTAGTTAATATCCAGCAACGTATCTGTAACTAAGAGCTACAAAGGAGAATTTATGTTTCTTCGGACGAAATTGACTTTAAGTTGTAGGAATTTTCTAGTCAACGGAAATATATAGGCTACAAATTAGGCACATACTTATGTCATATTTTTAATTTTCTTGTTATTTCAGGTCCAGGAACTTCTAGCAGAACTGACTGCTGTGGAAGAAGAGATTACATTGCTAGAGAGGAAAGTTGATGAGTTAAGTTGAATTTATATCGGGAGAAACAACAAACTCAAATTTGTGATGGCGAGCATTTACTAAAGCTGTAGCCACAATGGAGTCAGGAGAAGCAGAAACATTTACTTGGCAGAGAGGCGGATAGAATGGAACTTAAAAATTTTGGTTCACCTACCAGATTACAAATTAAAGCTACAGTGATTACAGAAATCATAGAACTTCAAGAGAAAGGAGGGAATTCCTCCGCTCATCGAAGGATTTCCGGAGCATGTCATTAATAAAATCCTGAGGTATATATCTATAATTTTGCCTTCTTTAAAGGGTAAGTATTGTAGTTCATTTGTCAAAATGTAATTCTTCTACTTTTCGAGCAGGTTATATCACTGAAAGTTCAATATATCTTGAAAATAGTCATTCAGAAGAAGAATTTAGTGATGAGAAACCAACCGTGCTCTCTGAAGAACTTATTAAGTGCTTGATAGGCATATATATCAAGCTAAACCAGGATTCGCTAGGTAGTGAAGGACCTGCTATGATCCCTAAGCATTCCTTATCCTGTATGAACTCAAAAGGCTTCTCAAAAATTTCCTTCAATCGTATAGTGCACAATGTACCTGTGTTGAGGAACAACACCAAGTTCCCTTGCATTGCGCCATTCCCAGCATGCTTCCTCATGGTCCGACTCCAACTCAATGTCAAACTGGTCCTCTATATTGTATGCCCTTTTGAGGCCTTCATGGAAAGCATACAGTTCATTCGACCCCGGTGATCCATTATCATTTGGAAGAGGGACCTATGGAAAGTAAATGTGGACATTGATTTTGACACAATCTAGAGGAGGTAGACGCCATAGAACATCAACAGAATCCATGACACTCCACTACAAGAATTTTTGAATCAGACGACACTCATCAGATGACACTTCGACGAAAAAGCATTGGCTGAAAATTTCACACAACGGTTTTTTTTTTCAAGCTTTTCGTTGTATTGTCTGATCATGAACTTAACAAAAGTTTTAGAAACTGTCGTCTAGAAGCTCGAAATAGACATACATTTTACAACGGTTTTTGAAAGTGGTGTTGTCTAACAGATTGTCTTACAAAGGTTCTCAAAACCGTTGTAAAACTTAGACAACTGTTTTCATTTGATATTGCTTCAGATGCAGTCACACAACGGCGACTAAATACTATTGTCTGATTTTAACAACGGTTTTTAAAAGCATTGTTTGAAGAAAATTCAGACAATGCTTTGAATAATGCTTTAAAAAAACGTTGTTAAAATCAGACAAGTGTTTTAATAAACGTTGTATAAAATGTAATCAGATAATGGTTTGTGAATACTGTTGTCTGAATTGCATGCAACACACAATGGTTTTGTACTCTGAGTTCTTTATCTCTCACACAAGCGTTTGGTAGTTAAAAACCGTTGTCTGATTTTACAGTAGGAAAAAAAAATTGGAACTGGGCACCCCTGCCAAAACATACCAAACATCAAAGGCAATACAATGCCATACCAAACAAACATCATGCAACAAAACATCAATCAAGAACTGTTATGTTCAAAGTAGCAAACAGAATTATCATATTACAAAGTTTATGTAATTAAAAGTACACAAATTAAATTTCATCAAGAAAGTTGAATTGTTTCGCCTACGACATCTCGCATGTAGCTATGTTCCTCTTCCTCGAGTAAATCAGCATCGGGTAAATTGGGCACAAAACAGTCATTCTCAAGTTCTACTTCCACGGATCCCTCATTTTTATCATCATTATCTTCATAGTACTTTTTCTCGGGTAGTTTCAACACCACGGACCATAATTTATCAAGAGGATCGTCGATGAAACAAACTTGCTTAACATGTTTTGCTAACACAAATGGATCGTTTGAAAACCCCAGCCTATTCAAATTAACCAATATATAACCCAAGTCATCTTCCTTGACCCCTTTGTTTATATCTACCCACTTGCACCGAAAAACAGGGACCCTAAAGTAGTTATAGTCCAACTCCCGTATACTTGTTATAACTCCATAATATGTATGTGATGTGTGCTCAATATTTTTATCCTTACCCTGCACTATCATTGTATCAGCTTCAATGCACACACCATTACATTGAACTTGACGCGTATCATCACGATCCTTGGTAGCAAAGGTAACTCCATCCATTTTGTAGCCGCTGAACGTAGGCACAGCCTTGTTAGGCTCATCTGCAATCCATCTTATCTCTTGCGATATCTCTTTTTCATCAACCAAATCTGAAGCAATCTTAAAAAAAAATACAAGTTACACAATGATTAATATGAGGAGTAGTTTGTAAAACATGCAGAAAACTATTACTATACACACATAATACCTTTTTTTTAAACCATTTTGGGAATTTCTTATTTTGTTTGTTCTTCAGCCACATTTCATCATTTTCATGTTCCGGATATTTGGTCATTAAAAATGCCATGTGTTCACTGCATTTAAGTAAAAGAGACTACATAAATAATGAAATAATGACATAAAATATGGACTGGATTTTTCTAGTTAAAAGAGTGCAGAAAATGGTAAATGTAATGAAAGTAATTTTACTGACTCAAAATATGGCCTAACAGCAGTAGTATTTTGTAGAACACATAAATGTGCTACGTGCAAATCAGTGCTGCTCGGGGTTATCACAGTTGCACCGGATAATGGCCTGCAAATGCCATCCTTGGTATGTCTACCATTTTTAGGTACCCCAATAGTTGTTTCTTCATGGTCCACCAAACATTCAACCGCCTCTTCCGCAATATAGGACTCAGCAATGCAACCTTCTGCACGAGCCCGATTCCTTATATATCCCTTAAATGTCTTCATGTATCTCTTAAAAGGATACATCCACCTAAGGAAAATTGGTCCACAAAGCTCAACTTCTCTTACAAGATGAACCGAGATATGAAACGTTAAATCAAACAAGGAAGGGGGGAAGTATTTTTCAACCTTGCACAAAGTTTCTACCAGTTGCGACTGCATTTTCTCCAACTTATCAACCTCAATGACTTTACTGCAAATTGCCTTAAAGAAGAGGCAGAACCTGATAATAGTGTTCCTGACCTGTTTTTGCAGTGACGATCGAATCGCAATTGGGAGCAGTGATGCAGAATCATATGACAGTCATGAGACTTCATTCCTGTAAGTCGAAGATTTTCCATTGAAACTAGATTTCGAATATTTGAACAAAAACCATCAGGCAACTTCATGCCAAGAAAGGATGAGCAAACAGCTTTTTTTTCAGAATGAGTTAAATTCCAAGATGCCAATGGTAACTTCTCTTTTTTTCCAGGAGTTTTTGGCCTTAGTTCTGTTCTTATTCCCATTTCGGCCATGTCAAGACGGACTGATTCCTTGTCTTTTGTCTTCTTTGGTATATTAAGCATGGTACCAAGTAAAGCTTCGCATATGTTTTTCTCGATATGCATCACATCGAGAACATGCCTAACCGGCAAAAACTTCCAATACTCAAGCTCAAAGAATATAGAAACCTTCTTCCAAACTGGTCGAGCATCACCTTTCTTCAAGCGAGGTTGGCTTTATGTCTTACCGTAGACATGACCCTTTAAATGTTGTACTCTTTCAAGCACCTCCTCTCCGGTTAATGGAACTGGAGCCAATTCTTTTTCCACGGTGCCATTAAAATCTTGTTTCTGCCGACGATATGGGTGCTGACGGGGCAACCACCTCCGATGCCTCATGACCACACACTTTCGGTAATTAACCAGCCTCATAGCTTTTGTTTCATCAACACAAATAGGACACCCGTTATACCCTATAATAATATTGCCCGATAAGTTGCCATAGGCTGGATAATCACTAATAGTCCATAACAAAATGCCTTTTAATAAAAAATACTCCTTCTTGTAAGCGTCATACACTCGTTTCCCTTGCCACAACTTTTGTAAATCTTCCACAAGTGGTTGAAAGAACACATCAATATCATTACCGGGTTGAGTTGGTCCGGATATCAACAAACATAGCATTATATACTTCCTATTCATACAAAGCGACGGTGGAAGATTGTATATTGACATCAAAACCGGCCAACAAGAGTAATCAATATTTGTGCTGTGAAACGGATTAAATCCATCCGAGGATAGAGCTAACGGAAGGTTTCTAGGATCTGAAGAAAAATCTGGCCACTTGGTATCGACTTCTTTCCAAGTTTGTGCATCTACCGGATGTCTCATTTTATCATCCTTCACTCTCTCCGTGTCATGCCAAGTCAAGTCCTTGGCTGTTTGAGGTTAGTTGAACAAAGTCCTCAAACGTGGGAGTAATGGAAAATACCATAATACCTTGGAAGGAATCCCTTCCAATTCATCCCTTTTTTGTTTAACTTCCATCTAGAGGCATCACAAATACGACACCTCATCTCATCTTCATCTCTCTCTCTCTCTCTCCACGATATAGTAGAAAATCATTCGGACATGCGTGTATTTTTTCATACTCCATTCCTAAAGCACACAAGCTTTTTTAGCTTCACTGAACGAAGAAGGAAAACTGTTGCCGTTTGGAAGCATAGACCCAACCAAAAGTAGAATTTCAGAGAAGCCACAATCAGATATCTGATATTTTGCTTTCAAGTTGTATAACTTTACTAAAGCCTTCATCTTTGTAAATCCTTCGCATCCCGGATAAAGGGGTTCATGTTCAGATTGAATATGGTTAAATAAATCTGAGGAATCTAGGGAAATATCATCATGACTACCACCATTCTCTGTTTTCAGCGGGATTTGATCCACGGATTGTGAACTGTCGGTCTCCTCCGTGATAGGCTCACTTTCTTCTGTATTAAACTCTCCGTGCCAAATCCAACGCGTGTAGGTCTGATCAATACCATTGCTGAAAAGATGGTCCCACACTGTTCGAGCTTTCCAAGCTTTACTATGTGCGCATTTTATACATGGACAGCTGATTTTATTTTTATCATATCCGTTCTCAAATGCAAATAACAATAATTCTTCGACTCCTCTTTCGAACTCACGTGTTCTTCTATCAGCTTTTAACCAAGACCTGTCCATCTTTTAAAGTAACATAACAATAATCAGAGTCATAGCTGAGTTACAAATTCAACTCATGACTCAGAAAACAAAGTAGAGGACTCATGACTCGAAACAATGACACAGAAGCAATACAAATTCAACTTAGCAAAGACTTGAAACCCAGGACAAAGTGACTCAGTCGAACAATTCAAATCAGCAACACAACCAAGACAATTGACTACATTACAAAACTCCACCCAATAACAACCAAACTCAACTCGATACTCAGCAATGAATCAGCAGTACAAACTCAGTTAAGCATCAGCAAGAGCAAGACAACTACAAAACTCAACAAAAGAAAATAACAAAACTACGCATAAACTCGAACAAGCAAGGGACACGCGAACTCAGAAATTACACAAAACAAACGAAAATAGATTACATAAAACAGTAGTAATTGATATAAAGACCAAAACTTGAGCAAATTAGGTTTTCATTTTCTTACAAACACATCAATATAGACAACAAATTAACATATCATTATCAATAAAAATCAAAATATCATGAAAAATTACCTTAATGGAGACGAGGAATGAGGAGATCTTGAATGTATGCCTACACAGAGTTTCTTCACGAAAATGTCAATTTTTGGATGAGCAGATTTCAGTGTAGGGGATGGAAATGGTGGAGAATCTGCAGGATGTCAGTGTAATGGTAAAGAATGATGGGATTTGAGTGAAGAATGGAGGAATCGATGGTGAAGGATGGAGAAATTGAGTAGAGTTTCTTAAAGAGGGGAAAGGGTTTGAACTAAAATTTCTAAAAGTAGGAGAATGAGCTTGTATTGGTAAAGGCATAAATCCCGACTATATCAAAATACAATGACATTCTACAACGGTTTGTTAAATTACCATACCTGATAGAACAGTTGTATTACCTACATTCAGACAATACTTTTTAATACAAAACCGTTGCAGAATGTTTACACTGTTTAGAGGTTTAAACCAGTCCCAGACAACGGTTTTTTTATTTTTACCGTTGTATTTATAAACCTCACACAACGAGACATTCTACAACGGTTTGTTAAATTACCAAACCTGATAGAACAGTTGTATTACCTGCATTCAGACAATACTTTTTAATACAAAACCGTTGTAGACTATTAACACTGTTTAGAGGTTTAAAACAGTCTCAGACAATGGTTTTGTTATTTTTACCGTTGTATGTATAAAGCTTAGCCAACGATTTCTCGTCTATATCGTTAATTAGAATATAACTATGCGATTAAATATTATATCGAATTCTTATTTACACGTTATAGTTGAAAATATTGTTTTAGATGAATACGGTTCAATATATCACCAAAGACGTGATAATATTAAGGTTTTTATATATGTAGTACAAGTTAACCATGCATCCAGTAGACGTTATAATGCAAATGTACTATATAAAGACGTATCTAACAACATGATCATATTCACGTTTTTATTTAGCAATTGACAACAATGCATCGAATAGATATTATATGCTACTGTAAAGAACGATAACATCATTCATGTAACACACCAGTTCGTTAATGTCATCCATCATACAATGTACGTACAGATATACAAATACAATTGATAACGTCTTATTCCTTCCTAACTTGTATCGTAATAATGAATTAAGCACAATAGGTACATATTTATAATTGATTAATAAAATACGGGTGACATTAGTCGTTATTTTCTTAAAAATAGTGTTATAATGTTGAAAATATATAAACTTATGAAAAAAATAATAAATAACTAATTCAATTACTCATAAATATTTCACAATTTTTATTAATAATTAATTCAATTTTTTTGGTTAAAAAACTGAAATTAAGAATTTTATAAATAAATAATTAGAATATAATTATTTTAACCCCGACTTTCATTTCCCCCTTATTTTTTGAAGCCCAACTTTCATTTCCCCCCTTCTTTTTTGGCCCGATTTCAATTTCCCCCCATTTTTTGACCCGATTTCAATTTCCCCCTCTTGCCTTTACACACTTCCCAATTGAATACACAATTCAACCTAACTCCCAATTCATTCTCTCTCTCTCTCTCTCTCTCCGTCTCACAATTCATTCTCTCCCCCGTCTCTCTTTTTCGGTCTCTCTCTCCCCTCTCTGTCACTATATTTCTCTCTCCCTTATGGCCCCTTCGAAGAAGGCAAAATCCGATCCCCATGTAACTGCCACTACAAGGATTTTTGCTTTAGACGACACTCAAAACGTGTTGTCTGAATGTACCAAAAACTGTTGACTATTGAGAAGTCGTCTGATACACACCTCAGACAACACACAGCAAACTGTTGTGTGACAGTTGAAAGACAAGTAAAAGCCACCTGAAAAGAGTTGTCTGATACCCAGAAACAACAACACTTCTTTGGAAACCTGTTGTCAAACCTCCAATAATGCAACACGTTTTAACGAATATATTGTTGTTTTAAGCAGTAAAGACAATGGTTTTTAAAAGAAAGCCTATTGTTGAAGTGCAAAAGATACAATCCTTTACTTGATCAGGGCTGTTGTTGTATGTCACTACAGACAATGGTTTCTTAGCAAAAACGATTTGTTTTATGGTTAGATGTACAACATGTTATCTCATATGGCATGTTGTTGTAGAGTAGGAAGGACAACACTTTCTTAGTATACAACAGTTTTTATTTGTGTTTCTTGTAGTCAGACAATGATTTTTTCTTTTTATGTGTTGTATGTGCATGCAATAGACAATGATTTCTACAGTACTAGCAATATTCATCGCTGCAATAGACAATGATTTGAGCTTATACAGTACTAGTAACTAACAAATATTCATAACAAAAACTACGTACCAATCAATATTCATCGTTACAAAGCTACTACCGGTACCAATTCCTAACAAAGTACCACTACCATCGTCTAAATTACAATGGTAGAATGAGATAACTCATTTTCTTTACCGCATCTATAAAATAAAATAAAGAAAAGTGCTCCCAAAATCTGGTAACTCATCTGGCGGAGTCCCCGTGAGATCTTATTTTCACCGATGCTGCACAGCAAGCCTGGACCATAGTTGTCTTGCATATAGAACATTCTTAGAAGATTTGTTTCTGCAAAGATTCCAGAGAGCAATCCTCCTAGCAGTCCAGCGACTGAGTGAGTGTGGAAGACTCCAAGCGTGTCATCTACACTTTGGAAAAATGCTGATTTTTTTATGCAAAACCATCGTGGTTTACCAAGGTATTGACCCTGACATTGCACCCATGATTAAAGCTGCCCAAGATTGCACAATTCCTGTGAATGAAATCAACATTTCAAACTGTCAAGTGTGTAAAACCAGCTTCAGGACTAGAAACATCGATTAAATCAAACTAAGTAAATAGTACTAATTAAAAAGAACAGCAGCATATACATTACCTATAACCCTTATAAATTTATAGAGTGAACATGCTTGATATTGCCTCAGCCCAATGCCTATCTCCACTAAGATTGATCGCATCTCATATGACAACTTCATTGTCATCATCATCTAATTCATGTTCAAGAGGCATCTCTAATTGCTTCAGTGAAAACCAAAATGGAATGATGGTGCAAACCAAAATGGAATGTCTTGTACTGTATAACAACTTCAGTGAAACTTGTCAGATTTCTAATTGCTTCAAATTTGTCAATGGTGTCAAGTGTACTGCCCATTTTAGGTTTTTAGTGCTTCAGTAGCAGTCAACAAATAATAACTAACATGAAATTAACTAGTAGCTATTATTAGATGTAAGATACACTGTCTTGTACTAATTTAACTTAGTAAAACAGAGGGCATAATCGCAAATAATAATTAATGCTATCAGATTATAATAAAGAAACACTAAGCCAGGTAAAGCATAGATGATAAGGTGGTCCCAGAACTGAGCTACACGCTTAACTCATCAGAAACAATTAGCTGTACCTGCTTACAATGCGACTCACTGTCGGCTGAGCGAATATATGAACCCTGCAGATGAATAAAAATGTATATTGAATTTTTTTTCAAAAGGTTACCCTTCCCGGTGAACTTTATATAAAAACAGCAATTATAAGTAACTAATATTGCAGTGTTGTTGCAGTCTAATTTAAGGACTTATTTTGGGGACTATTTAGCTTCATGTATTAATTTAACTACGCAGACAATAGTTGCAGTAAACCATGTACAAAAAGAGTGAAAGTTTTGTTGAACTGAAAATAGGCAAAACTCGAAGATAAAACATTTTTCAGAAAACGGAATGGATTTTCCATTAATAAAATTTCAGACCCAGTACTTCTAAGAAATTAGAAGTCTACTCCAAATCTAATAAACCCAAAAGCATTGGTCTATGGTAACTAAGAGCAACTCCAACCCCACTCTAAACGGACTCATTAAATTATTCTAGTGTAAAACACCACCGCAGCCAAACACTATAACTTTTACCACTTTGGAGTAACACTATTCATTTGCTATCATCTGGTTTATAAGCATTCATTTGGCAAAATCTGGTGTAACCTTTAACGACAAAATTTAGTTTTAGGTCATAAATACGTATTAAGTTCTATACATTTAGGTCAGACTAGATCTTAGAAATTATAGGGAAGGCAACACGCCGCCTATGTCAACTCTCCTCTTTAAAAATGTCAGAATTCCATCATAAAATAATCTCACCAAGTCAATTAAGCTAGACCAGATAGTTCAACTTCAACCAATTAAATAAAAATCCTAGACGAGAATCTATAAGAACGCAACCATATAAGTACCAGAAAAGTAATTAAGATGTTTATATCACTATTTGAACATTCATAGTCATCACCAACAGGAAAATAGTGCCTGCTCAGTTTTTTTTTTCAACTTATTAGGTTTTATGCCAAAAAAATGAAATCGACTGTAAGATAGTAACAAACCAAACATAAGCGGATGATTTACTTACATAAAATCCCTTACAATCAGATTTAATCAAACATTCAAAAGCTTTGAAAAACACATTTATAGAACTTGAAGTGTAAGATAGAAGAATAACAGACCCGATGATTTTGCCAATTCTAGTAAGTACATAGCTGCGATTTGTAAAGCCATCCTTGCCAATATCCAGATGAGGCAACCAATGCTGTGTTTCCCTTTGTTTCCAAGAAGATTGAGGGAGAGATAGAGATAGAAGAGAAAAAGAGGGAGAGACAGGGAGAGAGAGAGAGAGAGAGGGGGTAAGCAACCCAAACACACAAGATAGTCAATTTAGAGGAATTCAAGAAAATTGAATTCAATTATCTTGATACAAACACACAAACCGAATAATTTTGAAACACGAAGAACAGTCCTTGAAAATACTTACATTAGGGCCAAGAAGAGGAACAAGCCAGTCAACTGTAGGAGGATTGGACATCGATCCGGAAAGGTGAGTTGGATCTGTGTGTTTTGACTTGAATCTGTGTGTTTTGTGTTGGGTGTGTGATTTGGTTGGGAGATAAAAAGGGAAAAAAATTTAGAAGGGGCAAAATGAGAGAGTTCATGAGCTGGGTTTGTAAAAAAAGAGAGAGTTGTATCGTGTATTAGTGGTTGAGAGGGTGGGAAATAAAAATCTGATAAAGGGGGGAAATAAAATTTGATAAAGGGGGGAAATGAAATATTGGGCAGGGTGGGAAATGAAATTTACAAAGCCGGGAAAGGAAATATAGTAATTTTGGGATGAAAAACTATTTTTAAAAAGATATTAGGTATAATCGGGACTGGATATTAGGTTTTTTTTTGAATAATTTCTTCGATGATCGAACCGTACGAAAGTTAATAAACACTCATTTTAGTGTTGGGAAAAAATAATCGAAAAATAAAAAGGTCGGGTTGTACGAGATTTTAACAAAAAAGTAGTAAAAGTTCTGCTTCTTGTAACAAGACACGATCTAGATTAACTGAATAATTTTTTTGAATGATTTCTTCGATGATCGAACCTTACGAAAGTTAATAAACACTCATTTTAGTGTTGGGAAAAAATAATCGAAAAATAAAATGGTCGGGTTGTACGAGATTTTAATAAAAACGTAGTAAAAGTGTTGTTTCCTATAACGAGGCACGATCCAGATTCTCTGAATAATTTTTTTGAATGATTTCTTCAACGATTGAACCGTACGAATGTTAATAAACACTCATATTAGTGTTTGGAAAAAATAATCAAAAAATAAAAAGGTCGGTTGTATGAGGTTTTAACAAAAAGTAGTACAAATTCTGCTTCTTGTAACAAGGCACGATCTAGATTAACTGAATAATTTTTTTTAAATAATTTTTCAATGATCCAACTGTACGAAAGTTAATAAACACTCATTTTAGTGTTGGGAAAAAATAATCGAAAAATAAAAAGGTCGGGTTGTACGAGATTTAAACAAAAACGTAGTACAAGTGTTGCTTCTTATAATGGGGCACGATCCAAATTCACTGAATAATTTTTTTGAATGATTTATTCGACGATCCAACCGTACAGATGTTAATAAACACTCATATTAGTGTTTGGAAAAAATAATCAAAAACGTTTGTACGAGATTTTAACAAAAAAGTAGTAAAAGTTCTGCTTCTTGTAACAAGACACGATCTAGATTAACTGAATAATTTTTTTGAATGATTTCTTCGATGATCGAACCTTAAGAAAGTTAATAAACACTCATTTTAGTGTTGGGAAAAAATAATCGAAAAATAAAAAGGTCGGGTTGTACGAGATTTTAACAAAAACGTAGTAAAAGTGTTGTTTCCTATAACGAGGCACGATCCAGATTCACTGAATAATTTTTTTGAATGATTTCATCAACGATTGAACCGTACGGATGTTAATAAACACTCATATTAGTGTTTGGATAAAATAATCAAAAAATAAAAAGGTCGGTTGTACGAGGTTTTAACAAAAAGTATTAAAAATTCTGCTTCTTGTAACAAGGCACGATCTAGATTAACTGAATAATTTTTTTTAAATAATTTTTCGATGATCCAACTGTACGAAAGTTAATAAACACTCATTTTAGTGTTGGGAAAAAATAATCGAAAAATAAAAAGGTCGGGTTGTACGAGATTTTAACAAAAACGTAGTACAAGTGTTGCTTCCTATAATGGGGCACGATCCAAATTCACTGAATAATTTTTTTGAATGATTTCTTCGATGATCCAACCGTATGAATGTTAATAAATACTCATTTTAGTATTGAAAAAAAATAATCAAAAAATAAAAAGGTCGGGTTGTACGAGATTTTAACAAAAACAAAAACGTTGTAATAATATAGATTCCGGTAAATATTGTTCTTGAAGATCAAAGTCCAATTCAAAGATGTTATTGAATTCGCATTTTGACGCTCCTATAGTCGAATCGAAGCTCTTAACGAACCCTACGTGTTCTTGCCAACATATGTGGTGCAGGTGATTTCATTTTGTTTTCTAAAATTTGATTTAATTTCGAAATTATTAGGATTAAAAATAAAAAAAAATGCAAACAGTGTTTGTTGTGAAATCTCAAGATGCCATGTTGTAGATCTTGTTTTTCTGGTCAATTTCATATATCATATGTTGAATTTTGAGTTCCATAACATATAGAAATTGGAGATTGATTATAGTGTTCTTAGTGTTCTTGGTGTTCTTGGAATGAAAGCTTGAAGATGGTGATGAATAGGATTGTTTTGATCATGTTTTGGTAAAAAGGTAAAAAAGGAAATGTTTATAACCTTTTCACCTTTTAACTTATTTACTTCTAATTACTAAATTACCTTTTATTTAAAAAGGTAAATTATTTATTTACTTTTCATAATTGTTTTTATTTAGATTATTTATTTTAAATCCAAAATTTAGTTATAAAAATGCAGAAAAGTTATTTTCTAAAATTGTCATTCTAACAATACTTTTTACGAAGTATTGTCTATGCTTCATTCACATAATATTTCTAAAAAATGTTGTGTGTTGGTTCGCTGTCACACAACACTATGGATAACATATTGTATGACTGCTACTTAGACAACAGACCTAAAAAACGCTTGTCTAATCTAAAAATACTTATGCATTTACACAACACCCGTGGTTTTGGCCCATTGTGTGCATGTAGGATTAGACAATACATTTTCGAGCACGAAAATACTAGTTGTCTGATCATTTCGGGCAACACATTTTTCCATGGGTGTTGTCTGAGGGGTGTCGTCTATAGCCAGATTTCTTGTAGTGTGCAAACCTTTTGAAGGCACTGAAAAAGAACAAGGTGACTAAGTCACAACCCGTGAAGAAGAAGGGGGTTCGTGAAGAAAAAAGGTTTGTTGAAGAAAAAGGGGCCCCTGAATCACCTGAATAAGTGAAGAAGACGGGTATTTCTAAGAACCTAAAAGGTAAATTAGCCAAGAAGAAGAAAAAAGAGGAAGCACCAGTGGCAAGCAGACAAGAAGGGCTTAGGCTTTTAAAACGAGGACCAGTTACCATGCATAGGATTGTTAGGCTAAAGATGTTGGGGATTAAGCTTACGGTGCTTTTTAATGCAAAGAGTGAACCATACGGTCCAGCAGCCACTGAAATGGCATCATATGTTGGGGTTCTTGCCTGAACTAAAGCACCCATATGGTATGATAATTGGAAACGCGTCCCGAAGGAAAGGAAGAACAAAATCTGGGATTGTGTACAGGTAAAACAAATTGCATTCCATAACTAATTATTTTTTTTTTTTTGTAAAATTATGACTTAATTTGGGGGTTTGTAATGAGTTAGGAGGTCATTTCGCGGCAAGACTCCGTTGTTTCGGGTCTGCATGTGGTCTTAATCTTTGTTTCGGGTCTGCATGTGGTCTTAATCTTTGTGGTTTAATAATTTCATTATACCTTGGAACAAATTTCGTTAATTGCTTCTTGATTTTTTGATGAATTGTAATTGTTATTGGAAGTTAATAAAAAGGATGTGAGTCCATGGCGATTATACGAATTTATTTTGAGGTTTCCGTTGATTTTTGGTCAGGTCGTGTTCTTGATTGGGTTACCGGAGTTTATGAACTTTCGGTTGTATGTTGATTATGTAAAGAATGATGGTTGATTGAGTTTAAATGTATGTTATGGTGCTATGTTGCTGTATCACTGAGGTGTTGGTGTTTAAAAAGGGTCAATTGGTAATGTCTGTATGTATGTGTATTGTACTCTGTTTTTGTTTTTTTAATCAAGTTAACATGTGTGCTAATCAAAATGATTATATATATAAATGGCATACGTGGTACCACCAACAGCGAGGAGTGTTTTTATGAAATCGGCGTGCTCGAAATGGAGGGAGTTTAAGAGTAAATTAACAACAGCTTATATCCTTCCGCATAAAAATCAGCGTGAACTGTTAGAGTTACCTCCGGCTGATTACTCGTTCATCGAGAAGGCACATTGGGACATTATCGTTGCTGACCGTCTATCTGGTGATTTTGATGTGAGTTTTTGACCTTATTTGTTTACAAAATTCTGAGATAGCAAAAGTAATGAGTAGTACAACATTGTTTCTAATATTTTTTGTTTGTTCTTCAAGGGCATCCACAACATACAACAAAAAAGGAGGAAAATGAGTGAATATGATCACTGCATGTCTCGAAAGGGTTATTCCAACCTAGAGCATGAAATGGTTAGTAATCGTTACTCATATTAGACAAAACATGTATAAAAAATATGTTTATTTGTAAAATATCTTTCATGATTAATGTGTTTTAATCACACTTTATTTTTTTTCAAACATGTTTACACATACAGTCTCAAGGTGATCCTGAAATGGAGATAGACAGATCAGATTCGTGGGTCTGTGCATGCAAGGATAAAGATGGGAACTTTAAGTCTGAGAAAATTAAAGAAATTGCTGATGATATTGTAAGTTGTTCATTTATGTAACTTTAACTTTATCATACCATTTAGTTTATAAATAATACTCTTTATCTCATTTGTTTCTTAACTACTTCCATTTGCTGTCAATTATTTTAGGAGAAAATGAAAGAAAGAGTTAAACAAGGGGAAGTTACGGTAGAAGGTTCCGATGATGTCTTGACCAAGGTGCTTGGTAAACCTGAGCATGGAGGACGGGTAAGTGGGCAAGGGGCTTATGTCAAGCAGTCTACATACTTTAAACTTCCGAGGCAGAGGAAGAAAGGCAAGTCAATAGAGGACAGAATCCAAGAAGGTGTTCATAAATTTATGAAAGAAGAGACTGAAAGGATAATTCGGGAGCGAGATTCCTTTTGGGTCGATGAGATGGCAAAGATGAAAGCGGCTTGGTTGGGAAAGACTACTGAGTCTGATTCTAGTCCAAATATTGGATCAGAACAAGGGAGTTGTTCCAAGGGCGCACATGCTATGAAGGAGTTGGAGTTGCAAGAAAAAAATTGGATCTTGTTAAAGATGGCATGTTTGTTGGAGAGAAAAATCATATTAAGGAGAAGACTGAGTTGGATAAAAAGAATGAGGAGAAGACTGAGTTGGAGAAAAGGAACGAAGAGAAGACTGGGGCGGGAAAAAATAATGAGAAAAATATTGAGTTGGAAAAAATTAATGAGGGGGAAATGGAGGGTGTACAAGTCGAACATGATCAAGTAGCTGGTAAGGTGGGCGTGCAACCTGAATTGGCTGTTATGGAGTACGAATTGGCAATCGACTCTCCTTTGAATATTGTTGCTTATGCAACAGTGGATACAAAGGTTGATGTCGTTCATGGGAAAGCTATAGAGGAACAGAATGCACGAGTTTTTATTACTCGTGCAATTCAAGGATCTGCAAAGATTCCTTTCCCAATCAAGGATGAAATCGAGACTGTTGAACAAGCTGTTGGAACTTATATTTCATGGCCAAGAGACCTTATAATTGAACTAAAGACAAGCACTGCAGTGAATGGAAGTACAAAGGTAAAATTTTTATTTTTGATAATTTAACAGATCTACATTCTTTAACACATGACATTCTCAATTTTCTTTTTATAATCCACTTCAGGGAAGTAAGAAAATTATGGGAAAGAAGTTTAAAAAGGTGAAAGATTGTTGGAAAGCACCTGAAGTAGAAGAAGAAGAAGAGTATGTGTTGGAGTTCGGTCCTGATTACCCGCCTCTTGTGAAGCGTATGTGGCTTTGGGCCAAAAATGCCTTGAAAGATGGCCGTGTAAATTCTTTTCAGATATGCCAACAAGCCTTTGGATCAACCGGTAAAAAGGCTCTGTTTCTATCAGATTTGTATGCTTTGTGCTCTGGGGGTGAAATATCGGGGTCTGTTATTTGTATGTTTGTTAAGTAAGTATCGTAGTTTATAACTTTCTTTGGCTTTCCAAATACTTGAATAAAACTTTTAGTTTGTTGTGATGACTGTATAATTTTTATGCAGTTCACTCCAGGATTACTTGAAAAAATAGAAGATGTCTGACATGGTAACATTTGTTGATCCTGCGACGATAGGCGCCCACGGTTGTGGAACTGCAGGACAGAGTTCGTAAGCCCAATCTAACAGATTCAAGAACTCTAAGCCAAACCAATTATTTCTGCTCCCATATAATCACGCGTTAGTACTTCTTTTTATGCCTATATATATGTGCATAATGTCATCTTTGTTGCATGTAATGCCATGATATAGTTTAAGGTGCCTGAATAAATTTATAGTTTGTGAATCTAGGCCTTGTAAATAAGATCAATCTGGCCCTTATAAGTAAAATCCTTATCCTCTAATAAAGATACATGTTCTCATTTGTGTTCATGGAATAATAGCAACCATTGGGCGTTGACGGCTGTAAATCCGGATACACAAATAGTTTACCATATGGATCCTTTAAAGCGGAGAATTGCAAGTGAAGAATGGACAGAAGTTGTTGACAAGTTAGTACCACATAAGAAATATATTTCATTTGGAATGACATCTATATTTATTAAGAAAAGTGTCTTAAACTTGATTTATGTTATATTGCCGTAGTGCCATCAAACTGTACAAGGACAAAGCAAAGAAGTTTCTGAAGAGGAAAATAATGTGGGAGAATCTTGCGGTAATATCTTTTTCTTAGTGCATATCTTATATGTTTCTCTTTTACAAAACATAGTTTGGCCGTATATATAATTTTATTTAATGTTTCTTCAGGGAGTTCCTCTCCAAATGGGGAGTAAAGATTGTGGTCTATTTGTGATGCGCTATATGAAAGAAATATGTCTAGACAAGGAACTCCAATTTTCTATAAAGGTATGATTCCAAATTTCCGAATTTTTTCTTAATCCTACTACTTCATGGTGAAGCCTATTTGTGACTTGGTCTATTATTTCATTTTATAGTGGCTACGCAGAAACAACCAAAATTTTTATGGCCTGCCTGAGCTGAATGAAATAAGGACTGATTTCGCGAAGTATTTCATGAAGAACCACGCCTCTTAAACTTAATCGTATAGCTGGGTATTTCGGGTTGAACAAATCTTAAACTTTTGGGAGCTTCACTGTCTAGTTTATGGTAAATCTTAACAATGTTCTAAGCTTTTAAGCTTAAGTGAATATTTTAGTCCATCTCTTTTGTTGGTATGTTCACCTGAAAATATTTAATCTTGTGGTTGGATTTGGTTGGTGGTATTAGCGAAGTGAATGGTGAATTAATTGTGTATGTTAGTTGTATTGGTTGATCGTTTAGAGAATGTTGGTTGTATATATGGAATGAATGGAATGGTTTTTGATTTTGGGATGTTTATTTTACACTATAATGCTTTTGATTGTATATACAAAAACCGTTGGCTACTTTCCTTTTAGCCAATTAGAACATTTTTTTGGAATACTTGTTATTCTATCTAACAGACAATGGTTTTTAATACCCAAGGTTTATAAGAAAACCATCGTGTGCTGTATAACCAGACCATGCTTTAACAACTAGACGGTTGTATAAATAAAAGTCACACAACAACAAAACAAATGCAACAATTGTCTATAAGAAAACATGACAATGGTATTAGCAAAATGAAAGCGTAGTGTCTTACATATTCATACAACAAGTACTAAGCACAAAAGTGTGGTGTACATAAATCACATACAACACAATAACAAAATGAAAACGTCGTTGGTTAAACACTTACACAATGCTTTTGCAAAACTAAGAACGTAGTGTCTTATACATTCAGACAACAATTAGTAAGCACAAAAGTGTGGTGTACTTAAACCACATACAACACAATAACAAAATGAAAACGTTGTAGATTAAACACTTACACAATTCTTTTGCAAAACTAAGAACGTAGTGTCTTAGACATTCAGACGACATGTAGTAAGCACAAAAGTGTGGTGTATTTAAACCACATACAACACAATAACAAAATGAAAACGTTGTAGATTAAACACTTACACAATGCTTTTACAAAACCAAGAACATAGTGTCCTAGACATTCAGACGACATGTAGTAAACAAAGAAAGTGTGGTGTACATGTAACAAAAACAACATACTATTCAAACTAAACTGCTGTCTAACTAAATTTCGAACAACACTTTCTTAGAGAAAGACCAATGTCTATACCATAAACAAACAATAGTTTTATATTTTATAAACCATGGACCTTGGTGAAATTAGACAACAGTTTGACTCTTAGAAACTCTTGAGTGACATGAAATTGGACGATAGTTTCTTGTGAAACTGTTGTCTTGTCTTTCTGCAACAAAGACAACGGTTAAGCTGCTGTCGTCTGATATGTGTAACGTGATAAAAACCGTTGTGTGGTTGATTTTTTCTTGTAGTGCTCAACTTTGGCATAATTTAATTATCCGTCTATATTGTCATATTAAATTTGTAGAAATTTGATATGATGAGAAATTTTAACCTAAATTGTTAATGTACCTTTTAATATCTAACTAGTAGAACTAATTTATTTGAATTATAAACTCATAATTATAATAACAAAATTTTATTAAATTCTTTGCATTTTCTGCTCTTTCATTTAAGATGAAAAAAGTGTTGTATATTTGAACATCTACAAGATATGAATTTGATAAAAAAAAAATGTAACATGAGATGGTGCTAATTTAAATTTTTACTAAAAAAAATTTAACCTGATCATATCACTAGTTAAAATTATTTGTTGCATGATTATATAGTAAATTTAAATTTTAAATTTTAAATTTAATTAGTGTTTTCTAATGCTAATATGTTTATGATTTAGTCCTTAAGTATTTAATACAAATTTTAAATAAAAATAGGCTCACACAATTTTTAACAATTGAAAGATTAAGATAAATATGTAATACCGTTAACGTACACACACATTTTAAAATAATTAAATTTATCTAATTTCTTACAACATTTTGAAGAGATAAATTGTTATAACAGAAGCAAGAAAGATTATAATAAACGTAAAGAAATAACACAAATAAGCAGAAGCAGAAGAGAAAAGTTTTATTGATCTTGAGTGTACAGATTACAGCTACAGATTCAGATCTAGATTACTGATTTAGATTACCGATTCTGATAAGGGACCTGAACAGACGCGATTCTAAAGGCCTTGACTTTAGGCTCAAGACCTTGACTACGAGATTTTCAGCAACAAAACAGATAACCCAAGATACCCGAATTCCCAGCGTTTAGGGCATTATAGATTCAAGGCATATTCTAACAAATCTCCAACTTGACTTAAATCCTCTCACATATAATAGATATACCAGATGCACCATTATAATGCCAGATGTACCAGATGCACCATAATAATGCCAGATGTACCAGAAAAAACTCTTCTGCCTCAGATTTTGCTCTCAAAAGGGCAATCAACAACTCCTAACATTTAGCAAGTCCAAACAATGTTGAAACTTGCTATGTGGAACCGACTTGGTGAGCATATCAGTTGGGTTATCAGCAGTACCCACTTTGCTCACCTTAATTCTCTTGGGAGGCACCCCATAATTAGCTCTCCTTTATCTATCAAGAGCCAAACTGTGCTGATTCGCTACTGGTAATGATGAAACTGATGACTCTAATCTGATTGTGGTTGTTGAACTTCATGTTTTGGTTCACTATCATCTTGAGTGACTTGCTGCTCCACCTGTTTCTCAACACTACCACTTTCTGTGTGAGGTCTACGATTTATAAAATAACATGTTGTACTAACTGCTTCTACCCAGAATCTGCTAGTTAGTCTAGTATTAGAGAGCATGCACCTAGCTCTCTTCAGAAGTGTCTGATTCATATGCTCTACTACACCATTTTGCTGTGGTGTATCCCTGACTGTATGATGCCTAGAAATCCCTTCATTCTTACAGAACTCATCAAACTCAGTTGAGCAAAATTCCAGACTATTATCAATTCACTGCCTCTTAATCTTCTCCGAGGACGCGACAACAACAGAACCTGATAACGTAGAACCTTGAAGAAGATACAAGGTACCACGTTTAACACCTTTCAAAACCACATTAGAACCCTTGCAGACATGTAGAACTCCACCTTCACCTTGAAAACTGAAACCCTTGCTGTCTAACATACTCAAAGATATCATATTCTTTACCATAAGTGGAACATGCCTAACATCATTTAGTCTGTAAAAATTACCATCATGTGTCCAAATTTTAATCGAGCCTATTCTAACCGTCTCACAAGCAAAACTGCTAGCCATATAAATATTGCCACCATCTACTTGCTCATAGGTTGTAAACCACTCCCTGCGCGAACATATATGGTAAGACGCTCCAGAGTCAAGGATCCACATATCAGAGTGATGTGTGTGCTCATCGATAACTAGAGCAATATCTTCATCAGAATTGAAATCAGCTACAGCAGCAGTATCTGTTAATTTATCCTGTTGCTTCTTTTTCTTGGGATAGTTAGATTTCTAGTGTCCCTTCTTTTTACAGTAATTACAGATATCATTAGGTTTTGGACCCTTAGGAACTGGTTTCTTCCCCGACTTTCCATGTCCATTACTCCCACTGGCTACTAATCCAGCAGCCTGATTATCTGTACCTGTACCAGCCGCCTTATGGCGCAACTCTCTAGTATAGAGAGTAGATCTAACCTCCTCCAGAGAAATAGAATCTTTCCCAACAATAAACGATTGCACAAAATTCTCATACGGTAATGACAAAGAAACTAATAGAATTAAAGCAACATCCTCATCTTCCACTTTAACATCAATATTACGCAATTCTAATAAGATTGTGTTTAACTGATCTAAGTGATCTCGAAGTGGCATACCTTCTTGCAATCGCATACTAAACAGACGTTGCTTCAGAAGCAACTTATTTGTTAAAGACTTTGTCATGTAGAGACCTTCAAGCTTCAACCACAAACCAGCCGCAGTATCCTCCTCCGCGACTTCAGTAATAATATCATCTGCAAGACACAACAAAATTGTTGAGTGTGCCTTTTCTTCTAGACTGGACATCTCAGCGCTTTCAGGATCCGTCGTCGATTTCTTTTTCAACGGCGCCCAGAGCCCCTGTTGCTTTAACAAAGCACGCATCTTGATTTGCCACAGACTGAAACTATTCCTCCCTGTAAATTTGTCGACCTTCACGTTAAAACCAGATATCTTTCTCACCAAAAACCAAGCTCTGATACCAGTTTGTTATAACTGAAGCAAGAAAGATTATAATAAACGTAAAGAAAGAACACAGATAGGCAGAAGAGAAAAGTTTTATTGATCTTGAGGATACAGATTACAGCTACAGATTGAGATCTAGATTACCAATTCAGATTATCGATTCTGATCTGGATTACAGATTTAGATTACAGATTATTGATCTAGGTTATGACCTAAAGAGTATATATAGTACTCTATAGGCGGTTACAGAAAAGCCCAGGAAAATAGGCCCAAACCAGATTGCGGAGTCTATGTCAGGCTCAAGGTCTTGAGCAGCAAGGTAAAGGCCTTGACCTGAAAAGACGCGATTCTAAAGGCCTTGACTTTAGGCTCAAGACCTTGACTACGAGATTTTCAGCAACAAAACAGATAACCTAAGATACCCGAATTCCCAGTGTTTGGGGCATTACAGATTCAAGGCATATTCTCATATAAATAGATAAAATTGTTGAATTTGCTCTTCAATCCTAAGATAAATCAACCACAGGCTCATAATCCCACAGGTCCAATAGTTGCGCCACTCCCTCACCTACAGTAGCTAGTTTGTTCTGCTTGTAGTTCCAAAGAACTTTAGTAGCACATCTTTTTACAGGATTGTACTGCATTCTCTCCGTTAAAGCTGTGGTCACAGCCTCATACAACTCCTGGCCATAATCATTTTTCAAGCTTTTCAATCTTTCGTCCTCCTCGTCTATTATTTCCTAGACCAATCAAACCATTATGATATCAAAACACGAATACAAAATTTTAAAAATAACATTAATTGGTTACAAGCTAGTGAAAATTACAAGCACACCTTAGGTTGTCCATCAACATTAACTACTTTTAGTGGGTGCCAGTCAGGACTTTCGAGGTATTTCTCCCAAACCTCGTAGACTTGAAAAGCCAAATAAAATGCATCGACTTCTTTTTCACAATTATACTTTATCTTCATTGCTTCCACGAATGTGGTAAAATTCAGCTCACCTATGTTCTTCCAACAAGCGATATCATTAATAGAACCTGGAATGTCAGCAAATTCCTGCAAAATAATAAGATAATAACAAGTAATAACAATTGTCAGAGTTATATATGTATTAACGTCAACTGACAGTCAAATTATGCAATGAAATTAAACTCGATATTGATAACTTACGTTTTCCAATAAGGCTTTACGAGCTTCATGCAGCTCCTCATCTCTTTTGCCTTCTTTCAAATTCAGAGTTTGGCTCAGCTCTTTCAGATAATTACATTCTTCGTCTAGGTCTTTAATCTTTCTCAGTGCTTTAATCTGTTCGCTTTCTTTTATTAACTTTATAATATTTAAAGCTCGTTTATTTTGCTCAACCATTTCCAGCTCTGTTGCATCAAGCTCTTTTCGCAACTCAGATATTCTTCTTTCCAATTTCTTCTCTTGTTCCTGAAATTTGAGTCCACAACCACATATGTGTAAATAATTTGAAACTTAACCTACAACCTACAAGTATTCACTGAATCTAAATAAATAACCGACCTAACGATCTTCTGCCAATTTTCTTATACTTTCTTCAGCATTTTTGTCTGATATCTTCTTCATCTCTTCTATAGCATTATAAGTGAGCTTATGAAATTCTGCGTAATTTCAGAATTAGCAAGAGTATCAAACTGGTAAAATGATATATATGGTGAATTATAAAACTATACAAGAAACTTAAAAAGAGAAATGGAAAAAGCACTAACCGTCATTATTGGACTGAGAGAGCTCATCTTGTTCATCAAATAACTTTTTAATTGAATTTTTGTTCACCCTATCTAAGCGCTGCAAAAATTTCAAAACTTTCCTCCATAGCTTCAACGGCTTTTCCCACATCCGGTTCACTACAGTACTTTCCCATATCAGCAGCACTAGGCGAAGAATTCATTGCACACCTTTCAAATCAAAAGAAAAGAAAACCCATGTTACTAATATTTAAATAAACAATAATGAGTAACACTTAAAGAGTCACAACTGAAAATCTCTGATGAATTTGAATCAGGTATATATTCAAGAGACACATAAAATGCTAGAGCATAAATATTGAACCGAAATGAAAGAAGAAGAAACTCACCTCAAATTGTTTGAATCTAGAAAATTGTTCGAGAGAAACAATGAACAATATTAATATTGGAACCAAAATACAATGCTTCTTATGTATTATTGCTGTCTTACCAACTTCCTAGAATTTGGTCAATTATTTATAGTACCTCTTGGACGTTTTATCTAAATTGAAAAACTAAAAAAATTAAATATATAATGGAAAAAAAGGAGACGATAACAAACTGCACCCTTAGTTATCACAACCGTCCTATGGTAAAATGATTAAATTTAATCTCTTTTAAAAAATTTAAAATATTAATTTTTATAAGATTAATAATATAACATAAAAACTATACGTTTCGTCAATGATAATATAAGTTTTTGAATAAATAAATATAATATATCATAATAATATAATGTAGGAGAATTGTTAATGATATCAGACTGAAGGCAACCATAAAACATTGCAATATCATGAGGTGATCATGACTGAGATTGCAAGTTTAATATTCAGTTTTAATTAAAGTTTTGTTTTAATTTATTCTAGGATATATATTCATATATATAAATTATATTTTTATGTAACATAATATTATCATTGATTTATTTAAAAAAATTTCAGTTTTCTAATTTTTTTTATAAAAAATAAGTTATTCATGTAAATTTATGAAATATCTTGTGAATTAAAGTCCTTATTATGTTCTTATTAAATTACTTAATTTAATTTACTATTTCTCCAGCTTTTTTTTTTTTTTTTGCTATCAATATGATGTGTAATCCATAGATCATGTCATTCTATATGTAAACATAAAACTAAAACAAACCATTTTCCTTTGGTACATTTCTTAATTATAAATGCAAGATAACGGCTTTGTGCTAAACTTTATTCTTGAATTTATTGTACAAATCTTGTTTCACTTTATCTTCTACATCACGAATTAATTTTTTGCTTGTACATTTTTTAGCTAAAAAAAATGCAATAATTTTTTTCATTTGTGCAAGACTAACACAAGATTAGTGATAATATTATCAAAGTACATAAAAAGTGTTCAAAACAACTTTTATTTGCAAAAAGCGATCAACAAACATTGGACCTTTTATTTTCTGTTTCGCCTGAGCTATCTCTTTCTTTTCCCGAAGCCTTTCTTTTCTTAAAATCTTTCCCCCAAATCTCTTTACCTGGATCCTTTCAGTCACCCTCTTTTCTCTTCCTCAACTCCCTTTCGCTCTCTCTTCTCTGTCTTTGCATATTCTCTCTCAAAATTGAGCCTTATCTGAGAAGCTTTTTTGCATCAAAGGAAGTGGCTTAATAAGACTGTTAGTTATAAAACTAGTGAACAAGCTATTAACACGTACGGGTGAATCTGACTTGATTCGATTGGGTCTAGTGGAGTAGAGAAAAGATGTTCCTAAAATAGATGGTACCAAGGGGCTACTAATTTGTTTTACTCCTTTTACCGTCGATGGAGTTTCCAAATCTGGTAATGACTCTATCAACCAAACACGCATGAAATTAAAACTTCAAATTCTAACTAGTCTTCTGGTAAGGTTACTGTATCATGGTCCCATATCTTCGGTAGGTGCGCAACTCCCTCACCTAGAGTAGCTAGTGATCTGTTTTGCTCGTGATCCCACGACTGCCCGTCGGACAGAATTGCACTCCATTAACTATTTAAACTCTGTAGTCACTGCAGCTTTTTACACGTCCTAGCCATAGTCATATTTCATTTTTTTTTCAATTTTCACGTCTCTTTTTGTATACTAGCTTATAATCCGTGCCAGCACGGCTCCTTGTCTAATATCTATAATTAAATTAATTGTTTTAATATTTATATATTATTAATTTACTTATCAAATTGATGTTAAAAAATTAATATATATAAGATTTAACACGTTCAATTTAATATTTGTGCTCTATCTTGAATTGTTAAAATTTGATTTTGACGATTTTACAGCCCGCATGAAACTAACAAAATAATTTTTAATTTAGTGATGGTTTAAAAATTATTTTCCAATTAATTCAAACTTTAATATTAACACAATAAATTGAATTGTATCTTTTTTAAATATATCTGATATGGGCTGAAAGTAAGTCCTAAAGACACATTTAATGTGGCATTAAATGAGCCTAGATTGGTCCAAGGTTAAACCCCTTTAATGAGGCCCAAAACCCTAATTAAATAATAAAATTCGTAGCTGATAAATCAGCCAAAAAAAGGACTTCGTAATTGAGTCTGAAAAGGAAACTGAATCATATCAGGAGTAACCTCCAAGGCATGTATCTTCAATACCTATCTTGTTATCTTTTGGAAGGCTCTAGAATTGGGCCTAAGCTATGACTTGCCCACCAAGTCTCCTAATTCAACTCTAATTCTAGGGTTTTCAACACCTATATAAAGACCTGCTCCTTCACATACAGAACTACGTTTTTTGGCTTGATTCTTGATATTTGCAAGATACGTAGGCATCTTGTGAGGACCCGAAATAAGTCACGAAACACTTGATCAGCCATTAAAGCTCGAAGCTCTCCCTAACCCTAGCATTCAATACGCAGTAAATACACCCTACTTTTCGTTCTACAACATTTGGCGCCGTCTGTGGGAAGCGGATATCAACCATGGTTACCACCCGGAGAACACCAACACTTTCTGAAACCATCACTAGCACCACCGCACCCCCGATTGGGGAACAAGTGCCCCCAGGGACGTGTTCTCAACCACTGATCACTCAGCCACAAGGAACTGAAGCGCAAACTCATGGATCGTTGCCTTCGGTGACGAATCCCTCTACTCAAGGGACGAATCCCCTACAGATGGTAGTCTCCGCTCTTTGAGGTCTATCCGCTTCCCCCATCGCTCAGATCTCTACTACCGTGATCCCCGCAAGCACGAACCCGATATATGTGTTGCCCAATTATCCCCCGTACCAGCCTGGACCTAGCGGTCATGCCCTCCAAATACACGAGCCGTACAACCCACCTTACATCAGGGGTTTAGGACCCGACCAAGGCCACCAAGGCCACCAATACCGTGACTATTCCGGCCCTTACTCTGATGATTCATCCTCGGAAGATGAGGATAGAGATCAACCCCCGAGGAGGTGTCGTCCAAGTAAGGAACCTATCGGGCAAGGTCGACGAAGAATTCATGATGGACCCCCTCTAACAGCTGCTGAAAAATTCAGGCTTATGAGGCCCAGATCCAGAAACTGAAGGAAAATATAGAATGAGAACAACAAAGACAGAATCAGGGCTGACCCCCACCAACAACAGGAGGAGAAATTCCTTTTGTTGATTTGGAAGGAACCCCAAGGAGAGAGAGGAGGGCTGATGTCCCAAGAAGAGGAAACATGAGGGTCAAAACCCCCAAAGGTGACCCTAAAGACCTGATGCAACTTGGAGATCCTGATGATCCAACTCCTTCATTCACTGAGGAGGTGATGAATGCGCGCATATCACGAAAATTCAAGATGCCTGCCATAAAGGCTTACGATGGAATGAGAGACCCCGCCAATCATGTAAGGACGTTCTCTAATGCACTACTACTACAACCTGCTAGCGATGCTTTGAAGTGTAGGGCGTTTCCCCAAACATTAGCAGGCATGGCACAACGTTGGTACAGTCGCTTACCACCAAACTCCATTGCCTCTTTCAAAAAGCTAAACAATGCTTTTGTTAGCCAGTTTATAGGAGGATGGATTCATGAGAAAGATTCTGCATCCCTCATGACTATGATACAAGGAAAGAACGAAAATCTCAGAGATTATCTCAAACGATTCACAAAGGAGACGCTCAACATTACAAACTTGGAGAACAAGGTAGCCATGGTGGTCGGTTATGGTCGAGTTTAACACACATAACAAATCACCTATGTGGTCGGTTATATGTGTTTACAATTTTCTATATTGTGGGGTCAGTTCTGGACAGGTGTCAATACGTGTCACCACGTGGGGCCAGGTGTCCAGCAACACATAACCGACCCCTCTCGGTCGGTTATGATGCAAAAAAAAGATTTTTTGACTGGCGCATATAACCGACCGTAGTCAAACTAGGATCGGTCGGTTATGACAAAAAAATTTGACTGACACAAATATAACCGACCATAGTCAAATGTGCACAATCGGTCGGTTTTATCCAAGACGCCCTATTAATTTGCATAACCGACCACCGTTTTATAACCGACCAACTTTAAAGAAGATGGTCAATTTTATGGGATTGCAATGGTAAAAAACGGTCGGTTATGTACCTTAACGGTTGGTTTTCTAGGAATGGAATTGTAAAAAATGGTCGGTTATGTCTTAGGACGGTCGGTTTTCTCGATTTTTTTAAAAAAAGAATTGCAGGCTTTGCTAGTACTTCAACCTGCCATTCCATTTCATTCCATTTCAAGATTGCAATCACCAAGCCATTCAACATTAAAACACTAAAGATTCACCACACCATTCAACTTAATAAAAACATAATTATACATAAAAAAACAATTTCATAAGTTCATGTACATTAAAAACCAAGTTCATACAAACATTCCAAGTTCATAAAAACCGACCACCAATCATTCAAACTTACATACAAACATTTTAGATAAAAAACCAAGTTCATAAAAATCGATCACACTTAAAAACCTAATGATCCGACAAAGAAACATCGGATGATTGACCTTTTTCGACCTCTTCCCCACCGTCATCACCAACTCCATCACCGCCATCTTCACCACTACCTTTACTGCCGTCCATATCCTCATCCTCGGAGGTATAATCCTTTTCTTCTTCCAATGCAAGCCGATCCTTTGCCTATGCACACATGTAACCAACCAATTAGAAAGTAAGAACATATAAAATATCATTAATGGATACAAATAAAACCAAAAGGAAAGACCATTATCGCTTGAACTTGAGCTTCAGTTTTTCGGACAATATCCTGAATTAAGGTCCCGACAATGTGTATAGTCTCACCGCCAATGAGATTATTCCATTGCAGCCTTTGGCTTGGATCGACAGATGGATCGAAGGCCTCGAGGGTGGTGCGTACAAATGTGGCAATCTCTTCATCGGATAGTTGATGAGCAAATCGTTGAGGATTGGCACGGATCTCCGTAAGAACATTTTTCACGATCGAGAGATAGACATTGTCGGGGATGGATTGACGTTGTGTTGGAGCGGATGAGGATGAGCCGGCTTCGCCTCGGGTGGAATCCCTATAGCGTGTAGCTAGGGTAGGAAGTAGATCAATAGCTCGAACATTGGGGAATCCAACAACATAATTTTTTTTGGGGTTTTCCCCTTTGGGGACCCCTGTTGCATCTATCCACCAATCCTATGGCTCATCCCTCTCACCCGTTTGAGTCACCTCCATCGGCATACGCTCAAGAATAGAGGCATATCGTTCCTACACATTCAAGTTTAATTACAACATTAAACTTTTTAATGATTATATTAATATAAACATGCATTGTATGTGTAGACGAGGTATTGTAGACAAAATCATGCTTATAATGTAAACTAAATAAGTGCGCATGGCAGCCGGAGTAGTGTAGATGGGGTTATTCGGATCGGAACCAAATTTCTTGTGGCATTTATCCCATACCTCAAGTTTAGTCGGAGGCTTTTGGTTTTTCCTCGTCATTTCCTTCCCAATAATAAAATATCTTATATTAGTATACATAGTTTGCTTTATAATATGAAATAATCTTATGTGTGTGTATATGTTTGTGCATATTTAAATTTTATTACCGTTTCACCGAGTTGAATGATCGAGCACCGACGCTATGCAACCTTTCAACACATTGGCGGTTGTTGGCTCCAACCCTTGCCCTATGCAAGTGCCCTTCATTCGTCTCCCAATATTTAAGAACATCCTTCCAAAACGTCTCCGGCCAATATGGGGGCTTTAAGGACATTTTCGAAATCCCCGTTTCCCTTGCCACTCTCTCAACTCTCCTCTTAAGATCATTCATAGTCCTTTTTATTGTAACCTTGATGTGATAAGGTCAAATTCATAATCAAATTAACTTAATAATCAAATCACGAAACAAAACATAATCAAAAATTTAATATCATTTTACTTACAAAAAACTCATCAACCCTATCGTTCAACCACTTTGGATAAGCCGCATCGATGTTATTGAAGGTGTAATGACCCATGGGCCACCTCTCACGATTCATCCCAAGCAAAGTCTTCTTTGCGGTATCATCTTCAATACTACATGTAGCATATTAAATAAGTAAGAACAGGCCCAGTGCTTGCGTATTTAGCATATATTGAGCATATATTAAGATTAATTACACAAGTACAAAATGATCGATTAATTGCACTACAATGACAATGTGAAAGAAACATAACACTGGATAATGGGGCTTACTGTCCATCAGAGATATTGATACGTGTTGGTTCACGAGGCTCATTAGCTCCATAAACTCCACTTGAATGTGATCGAGCCTTCCTTCCTCGCCACTGGAGTGCCTATGTAGCTGTCATGTTTCTAATCATCGGGTCCTAGCCCGTATTCGAATCCGTTGGCTCATCTCGCAATGCCAACGTGCTCTTCCTTTAACCCTTGACCTTGACCTTGCCCTTTCCCTTGCTTGCAACTTGTTTACCCTTGTCCTTGCCCTTGCCCTTATCTTTTTCAACTTGTTTTCTCTTCCCTTTTCGTGCCATTATAGACATGAACAATGAAACCATTCTGATCATCACTAGCCAACCGAGCACCAACAATTTTTTAAAAAAACAAACAACTAATTATACAATTAAATTCAAATATAATTTTGTATACAAAATCGAAGCAATTACAAATACATGACCTTAAATTTAAATAAAAGTCAATATCGTATACAATTAATTATAAGCAATTAGGGGAAAATCGATATTGACCTTAAATTGAGCAAAACATAATTACATATTATAACCGACCGATACGTGCATGCAAAAACAGGAAAATGGCATATATACATACGTGCATATACCATAATCGAAGTTTTTTCTATCTATATATGACATAAATCAAAGTTTTCAAATTAAACCCATTAATCAAACCCATAAATCCAATTTCAAATAAACAAATATATAAACATGAAAATATTAACAAATGGGAGAAGATATATGCAAGAATTTCAAATGGGAGAAAATTAAACATGAACATATAAACAAACAAAGAACACATAATATACATGTCACATTTAAAAGGAAACAATACAAACAAGAGAAGAGAACAGAATGATTAAAGGCAAAATTGAAGAAACCAGGATAATGGAGAAACTAGGGTGAAATATAGAAGAAGAAGTTTGAATATTGGAGAAACTTACATCAACACCGCAAAATGGAGAAGAGGAAGTTTGGGTTCGACTACTTTGAAGAGAACGGACCGATTTTAGTTGGGAACGGCCATTTGCACGGGTTATTGCCATTGGACTGAGTTTGGACTGAGTTTACCGAAGAGAGGAAGAGAGAGTTGAGAGAGATAATTGAGAGTACGGATAGAAAAAGAGAAGGGGGAGGGTTTTTTTATTTATACTCAGACTATAACCGACCGTCAGGGTGGTTGCTTATGTCATTGGGCAGTGTGAAACGAAGAAACGATCTCGTTTGGACTAGGGCGGGGTTTTTAATTTTTCACGAAAATTTCTGTACCAATTATTCATAAAAAATCCTATATTTAATTTAAAATTTATACACATCCAAGTATTCATGCTAATTATTTTTGTGATGAATATTACCTAATTTTCTAATAATTTGATTTTCCCTTATTTTTAAGTAGTTTGTAGAATTACTTGATAAATTAAATAAAATTAGAAACCCTTGTAGTCATACTAACTAATTTGATTTAAAATTCATACACAACCAAGTAGTCATACTAACTAATTTTTTACCTTACTTCCACTAATTTTCTAATAATTTGATTTTTCATCCATTTTTAAGTAAATCGTGACAAATTAAAAAAAATAGAAAAAATGCCAAATTTTTTATAAAAATTCATACACACCGGAGGTAGTCATACTCATTATCAACACTACGAAACAACTAAAAATAGTAGTAGTAGTACTAGCAATGGAAAAAGAAACGGGTCGAATAACTCAAATTAGAACCCCTAAACAGGGTTTCGTCAAGGTTTAAGATTTCGATTTTTTAAAAAATATTTCTCTACGACCCGACCGTACAGAAGTCAATTAAGATCCATCCTTTTTAATGTTATTGCCAAAATTTCAAAAATAAAAAAATTATTTGGTTTGGCAATTTAATGGTCAACTAATACGTACTTTGACTATAACCCTAAACAGGGTTTCGTCAGGGTTTAGGGTTTCGATTTTTAAAAACATATTTCTCGATAAACCAACCGTACAGAAGTCAAGATCCATCATTTTTAATGTTATTACCAAAATTTTAGAAAAAAAATTTTGGTTTGGCAATTGAACGGTCAACTAGTACAACTTTGACTATAACCCCTAAACAAGGTTTCGTCAGGGTTTAGGGTTTTGATTTTTTAAAAAATATTTCTTGACCACCCAACCATACAGAAGTCAAGATCCATCATTTTTAATGTTATTGCTAAACTTTCATGATTTTTTTTTATTTGGTTTGGCAATTTAACGGTCAACTAGTACTTTAACTAGAATCCCTGAATAGGGTTTCGTCAGGGTTTAGGGTTTCGATTTTATAAAAAATATTTCTCGATGACCCAACACTACTAGAAACAGTGCAATAGACATCGGCTAAAAACCGATGTCTAAAATTTTGTGGGAGCGTTGTCTTCGCATGTGTAGAGAAAGGTCCGGATCTTAGACATCGGTTTATAGACGATGTTTAAGTAGGAACTACACAACGTTTTGCACTTGATTTCTGATGTCTTTAGGAAATATTCTACGATAAAATGACATGTTTAACATTTTCAAAAATGCTATATATTAAACTTATATAAAGTTAAACATGTCACACATAAGGCATAAATGGATAAATACATCGGTTTTCTTAGAAAACCCGATGTCTATAGTATTATTGACATCAGTTCCTAAATTGAACTGTTGTTAAACGTTATTATTAACATCGATTTGTCATTATACTTTAATGTCAAAGTTGGTTCAGACATCGGGTTCCTGGAAAATAATTGATGTCTAACCCGTTTAAGACATCAGTCCCTTTGCAATGAACTGTTGTAAGTTGTTATCAACATCAGTTACTTCTCAAAAAACCGTTGCCATTTATGCTTATCAACATCAGTTACTTCTCAAAAAAGAAGAAAATTATATGATCGAAGTTAGTGTATGGTTTCCATCATGGGATCATGGGTTTTACTTGTTGGAAACTTCTTGATTAGGTTTTTTTACCCGGCTCTCTCAGAGTAAGGAAGCACAGCCACCAGTAATAACTTTTAGACTTATAAGTATAATACTAATGATTAATGGGAGTCATTTTCTGTTTCCCCGGAGCTCTCTCTTTCTTTTCCCGAACCTTTCTTTTCTTAAATATATATATATATATATATATATATATATATATATATATATATATATATATAGGTCATGCTCCATAAAGAACACTGTTAAGAACAATAAAAAATACTATGGCCCAGTCACAGGGCACCCAATACAAAAAATTTTTATTTTTTGATCGTCTTCCCATTCACCCAAAAAAAAAGTTCACTGTTCACTCACGACATCAACAGTGACATCATCATGAACAGAGTGATTTTTTTTTGCTGAATGGATAGAGGGTAAAAAAATAAGAACTTTTTTGTATTTGGTGCCATGACGGAACTCTTAGATTAGATTAAATATAAATGTTATAATGATGTCTTTATTGTTCTTTAAGGTGTTATTTGTGGAGTGCAACTCTCTCTCTCTCTCTATATATATATATATATATATATATATATATATATATATATATATATATATATATATATATATATATCAATTTTTGTTATCATGCAAAAATAAATTATAAATAATCTTAAAATTATAAAATGTTAGTATAAGGTTACAGTATATCCTTTTAAAAAAATCAATGATATTAATTAGTTTTATTTATATTTTAAGATTTGTTAAAAAAATACAACAAAGAAGAAAATTATATGATCGAAGTTAGTGTAGGGTTTCCATCATGGATCATGGGTTTTACTTGTTGGAAACTTCCTGATTAGGTTTTTTTACCCGGCTCTTTCAGAGTAAGGAAGCACAGCCACCAGTCATAACTTTTAGACTTATAAGTATAATACTAATGATTAATGGGAGTCATTTTCTGTTTCGCCTGAGCTATCTCTTTCTTTTCCCGAACCCTTTCTTTTCTTAAAATCTTTCCCCCAAATCTCTTTACCTGGATCCTTTCAGTCACCCTCTTTTCTCTTTCTCATCCCCTTTCGCTCTCTTCTCTGTCTTTGCATATTCTCTCTCAAAATTGAGCCTTATCTGAGAAGATTTTTTGCATCAAAGGAAGTGGCTTAATAAGACTGTTAGTTATAAAACTAGTGAACAAGCTATTAACACGTACGGGTGAATCTGACTTGATTCGATTGGGTCTAGTGGAGTAGAGAAAGGATGTTCCTAAAATAGATGGTACCAAGGGGCTACTAATTTGTTTTACTCCTTTTACCGTCGATGGAGTTTCCAAATCTGGTAATGACTCTATCAACCAAACACGCATGAAATTAAAACTTCAAATTCTAACTAGTCTTCTGGTAAGGTTATTGTATCATGGTCCCATATCTTCAGTAGGTGCGCAACTCCCTCACCTAGAGTAGCTAGTGATCTGTTTTGCTCGTGATCCCACGACTGCCCGTCGGACAGAATTGCACTCCATTAACTATTTAAACTCTGTAGTCACTGCAGCTTTTTACACGTCCTAGCCATAGTCATTTTTCATTTTTTTTCAATTTTCATCGTCCTCTTTTTGTATACTAGCTTTTAATCCGTGCCAGGCACGGCTCCTTGTCTAATATCTATAATTAAATTAATTATTTTAATATTTATATGTTATTAATTTACTTATCAAATTGATGTTAAAAAATTAATATATATGATTTTACACGTTCAATTTAATATTTGTGCTCTATCTTGAATTGTTAAAATTTAATTTTGACGATTTTACAGCCCGCATGAAACTAACAAAATAATTTTTAATTTAGTGATGGTTTAAAAATTATTTTCCAATTAATTCAAACTTTAATATTAATACAATAAATTGAAATGTATCCTTTTTTAAATATATCTGATATGGGCTGAAAGTAAGCCCTAAAGACACATTTAATGAGCCTAGATTGGTCAAAGGTTAAACCCCCTTAATTAGGCCTGAAACCCTAATTAAATAATAAAATTCGTAGCTGATAAATCAGCCAAAAAAAGGACTTCGTAATTGAGTCTGAAAAGGAAACTGAATCATATCAGGAGTAACCTCCAAGGCATGTATCTTCAATACCTATCTTGTTATCTTTTGGAAGGCTCTAGAATTTGGCCTAAGCTATGACTTGCCCACCAAGTCTCCTAATTCAACTCTAATTCTAGGGTTTTCAACACCTATATAAGGACCTACTCCTTCACATACAGAACTACGTTTTTTGGCTTGATTCTTGATATTTGCAAAATACGTAGGCAACTTGTGAGGACCCGAATTAAGTCACGAAACACTTGATCAGCCATTAAAGCTCGAAGCTCTCTCTAACCCTAGCATTCAATACGCAGTAAATACACCCTACTTTTCGTTCTACAACATTTGGCGCCGTCTGTGGGAAGCGGATATCAACCATGGTTACCACCCGGAGAACACCAACACTTTCTAAAACCATCACTAGCACCACCGCACCCCCGATTGGGGAACAAGTGCCCCAGGGGCGAGATCTCAACCACTGATCACTCAGCCACAAGGAACTGAAGCGCAAACTCATGGATCGTTGCCTTCGGTGACGAATCCCTTTACTCAAGGGACGAATCCCCTACAGATGGTAGTCTCCCCTCTTGGAGGTCAATCCGCTCCACCCATCGCTCAGATCTCTACTACCGTGATCCCCGCAAGTACGAACCCGATATGTGGGTTGCCCAATTATCCCCCGTACCAGCCTGGACCTAGCGGTCATGCCCTCCAAATACATGAGCCGTACAACCCACCTTACATCAGGGGTTTAGGACCCGACCAAGGCCACCAATACCGTGACTATTCCAGCCCATACTCTGATGATTCATCCTCGGAAGATGAGGATAGAGATCAACCCTCGAGGAGGCGTCGTCCAAGTAAGGAACCTATCGGGCAAGGTTGACGAAGAATTTATGATGGACCCCCTCTAACAGCTGCTGAAAAATTAAGGCTTATGAGGCCCAGATCCAGAAACTGAAGGAAAATATAGAATGAGAAACAAAGACAGAATCAGGGCCGACCCCCACCAACAATAGGAGGAGAAATTCCTTTTGTTGATTTGGAAGGAACCCCAAGGAGAGAGAGGAGGGCTGAGGTCCCTAGAAGAGGAAACATAAGGGTCAAAACCCCTAGAGGCGACCCTAAAGACCTGATGCAACTTGGAGATCCTGATGATCCAACTCCTTCATTCACTGAGGAGGTAATGAATGCACGGATATCATGAAAATTCAAGATGCCGGCCATAAAGGCTTACGGTGGAACGGGAGACCCCGCCAATCATGTAAGCACGTTCTCTAATGCACTACTAATACAACCTGTAGCGATGCTTTGAAGTGTAGGGCGTTTCCCCAAACATTAGCAGGCATGGCACAACGTTGGTATAGTCGCTTACCACCAAACTCCATTGCCTCTTTCAAAAAGCTAAATAATGCTTTTGTCATCCAGTTCATAGGAGGAAGGATTCATGAGAAAGATTCTGCATCCCTCATGACTGTGATACGAGGAAAGAACGAAAATCTCAGAGATTATCTCAAACGATTCACAAAGGAGACGCTCAACATTACAAACCTGGAGAACAAGGTAGCCATGGTGGTACCAAGGGGCTACTAATTTGTTTTACTCCCTTTACCGTCGATAAAGTTTCCAAATCTGGTAATTACTCTATCTTTTTCGATAAAGTTTCCAAACCTGGTAATTACTCTATCAACCAAACATGCATGAAATTAAAACTTCAAATTCTAACTAGTCTTCTGGTAAGGTAACTGTATCATGGTCCCATATCTTCAGTAGGTGAACAACTCCCTCACCTAGAGTAGCTAGTGATCTGTTTTGCTCGTGATTCCACGACTTCCCGTCGGACAGAGAATTGCACTCCATTAACTCTTTTAAATCTGTAGTCACAGCTTTGTACACGTCCTAGCCACAGTCCTTCTTCCATAGTATTCATGCACGATACCTAGCTAGCTAGAGTATTCCTTGACCCAGAGCATCCTCATCCATCTCCAGCAAATATTCCTCAGCTTCGTCATCTTCATTATTTTCAACATTTGGAACAATTTGAAGTTCATGCACCGCCATGAGTTGATTCCAAGAAAATGCATTTTTCTTATTTATGAATTGTGCGACACTAATAAAATATTTAGTTGGTGCCAATATCAACGTGCATCTTGATGTTCAAGACAAACAACCATCTACTGAAACACACAAAGTACATGCTCAACATGCAATATTGAAATACACCACTACAAGAAGAAAGGCCAAAACCGACCAATTTTCAACTAACGTGGCATGTGATGTGTCATGTGACGTGGATCGGATTGGGTCCACTTGACACGTGGATGACAAGTCAACATTTGGGATCCATTTTCAATTGACGTGGCATGTGACGTGTCATGTGACATGTCTTGGTCCCATGCCACGTGGCAGCCCATGTGGCGAGTCACATGGGCATCCACATGGCATGTGGGGCCTTTTGGAAAAAAGCCAACAATTTCGACCAATAGGCATTTCCGACTTGAGCAATTACAAACATTTGAGTTGTTCGATTTTGATGGCATTTCCGACCAAAAAAGGGCCAAAACCGACCAATAGCGTGGTCGGTTTTGGCCTTTTTTCTTGTAGTGCACAAAGTACATGCTCAACATACAATATATGTACTAATCCCATCATAAAAATTCTAATTAAAAGGGTGCAATAAAATTTAAAATATAGCTTTCATGAATTCAGTCCTTATACAAAAAAATAATTTTCAAAACAAACTCATTTATTTTGCATACAAATATCTCTGAATTGTTGATATATATTACTTTTTGTTATCATGCGAAATTAAATTTTAATTAAAACTGAAATTGTAAAGTTGTATTTATAATAAAAGTACACGATTATAGTATTCTTTAAAAAACTTAACAAAATTGCATCTATTTATATTTTAATATTTATTAATAAAATATAATAGAAAAGAAAAATAAATATTTTGATCAAAACGTGAGTGTAGGATTTAAGTTAAAATCTTCATTTGTAGGAAATTAGTTTTCTTTCACCCAACTCTAATTTTGAGACTTGTAGGCAGTGACTGAGACAGGTCCAGAGACCAGAGGGGCCTGACCCCACCCCTGAAATTTGAATATATACGTCAGTAGTATATTTATATAGCTAGTTGCTTCCCTAGCTCAGTTGGTATGTGGTTTGCTTTCTACCCTGTAAACACTGGAATTCTCTTAAGACTCTTTCTTGCTTTCTTGTTATTTTTAAATATTTCTTTAAAAAAAATTTACTTTTAAAATCATAATGTAAAATCTATCCCCCTAAAAAAGTTTCTGTCTCTGTCACTACTATGATAATAGTTTTCACGTCAAATAATTTTATAAATAATTTGTTAAGTAATTATTAAATTTTTGTTTGAGACAAAAATAGATTATAAATTATATTATACACATACTGACTCAAAAAGAAACATGTTTTTTTGTAAGATACTAAGAAATGTACATATAGACCCTACAATCAATAATGCAAGATGAACCAGTTAATTGTATATGTCATTTAATGTAGAAAAAAAATAAATTAACAAAAGAAAACCTCAAACTGCGCATAATCAAATGATTTTCATATATTTTTGTAATTGCGTGGGTTTTTAAAATTTTTTTGTTCTAAATTCATTTATGTATTCAATATTTTAAAAATATTTATGTAATTTGTTGTTCTTTGTTGTTGAAATAAATTTAATATTCTACATTCATTTAATATTTAGGAATAATATGTATTAATTATTCATATGTGTATAATTTATTATGTAATAATATATAATATAAGAAATTAGAGAGAGCTACATAATAGAGGGAGGAGAAATCCTTCTATTATTCACCCATCAATCTAATTATACAAATGATCTTTATATAGGATTACAAATGGGAGTTACAAAAAATCAAAGGTCTAGATAGTGAAAAGCCAAAGGTCTAGGTAGACCTGGCAAATCGGGTAAACGGATTGGTTTCGGATCGTATCTGCTTCGGATCGTATCTGGTTAGAGATCGTTCGGTTCGGATCGGATATGATTCGGTACGGATCCACTTTCGGTTAAGGTATATTTTTTGGAATGTTTGGTTCGGATCGGATCTAATTCGGTTCGGGTCAAATTCAGATTAAAATCGGATAAATTTTGGATTAAGATCGGATCAAATTGGATTCGGTTCTTTTTCGGATATTTAGTGTTTCGGGTCGGATTCTGTTTGGATGTAGTAAAATTCGGTTCGGGTCGCATTTGTCAAGATATATCTAATTTATTGATTTTCCCAAATTTTTAAAAAATACAAAACTATTTTGGTTTGAGATTTAATTAGCAATAAACAACTAAATGACTAATATTCGTAATTATTGCTTTATCATGGGCTGTTGTTTCAATTTTTTTAAAAATAATTCTCGATGATCCAACCGTATGGATATTAAAATAAATCTAATTTATTGATGTTCCCAAATTTTCAAAAAATAAAAAATTGTTTTGTTTTGAGATCTTAGCAATAAACAACTAAATTGACAGGTGCTAGTAACTAATGCTTTGTCACGGATCATTCTTCCTATTTTTTTTAAAATAATTCTCGACGATCCAACCATACGGATGTTAAGATATATCTAATTTATTGATGTTCCCAAATTTTCAAAAAATAAAAAATTATTTTGGATTGAAATCTTAGCAATGAACAACTAAATTGACTGGTACTAATAACTAGTACTTTGTCATGAACTTTTGTTTTGATTTTTTTTAAAATTATTTCTCGACGATCCAACCATACGGATATTAAGATATATGTAATTTATTGATGTTCCTAAATTTTGAAAAAATTATTTTGGTTTGAGATATTAGCAATAAATAACTAAATTGACAAGTACTAGTAATTAATGCTTTGTCACAGACTGTTGTTTCAAATTTTTTAAAAATAATTCTCGACGATCCTACCATATGGATGTTAAGATATATATAATTTATTAATGTTTCCAAATTTTCAAAAATTAAAAAATTATTTTGGTTTGAGATATTAACAATAAACAACTAAATTGACTAATACTAGTAACTAGTGCTTTATCACGAAATTTTGTTTCGATTTTTTCAAAATAATTCTCGACGATTCAACCGTACTAATGTTAAGATATATCTAATTTATTAATGTTCCCAAATTTTAAAAAAATAAAAAATTATTTTATTTTGAGAGCTTAGCAATAAACAACTAAATTGACTAGTACTAGTAACCAGTGTGTTGTCTCGGACTTTTGTTTAGATATTTTTAAAAATAATTCTCGACGATCCAACCATACGGATGTTAATATATATCTAATTTATTACTGTTCCCAAATTTTCAAAAAATAAAAAATTATTTTGGTTTAAGATCTTAGCAATAAATAACAAAATTGACTAGTACTAGTAACTAGTGCTTTATCGTGGACTTCTGTTTTGATTTTTTTGGAAATAATTATCGATGATCCAACCGTACAGATATTAATATATATATAATTTATTGATGTTTCCAAATTTTAAATAAATAAAAAATTATATTATTTTGAGATCTTAGCAATAAACAACTAAATTGACTAGTACTAGTAATTAGTGTTTTGTCACGGACTATTATTTCGATTTTTTTAAAAATATTCTCGATGATCCAAACGTAAAGATGTTTAAATATATTTAATTTATTGATGTTCCCAAATTTTTAAAAATAAAAATTATTTTGATTTGAGATCTTAACAATAAATAACTAAATTGATTAATACTAGTTGATAAGTGGATTTTATATCCACTTGGATCGCTTCAATTCGGCTTAAATTGATTGTCTTGGACTCAAGTTTATTGTAGTTTTGATGTGTTTTGCTTAGTCGTGCAGATTTACAAGAATGTCGATTATGGGCGATGCTTCTATAGTGTTTGGAGGATTAATTGATTAAAATTCGGATTTTCCGGAAAGGTTGCGCAGTCTACACTGTTTTGGCCATATCTGCAGTTCTAGAAATCCGTTTTCAGCGATCTTACAGCTCACGCGAAGCCTGGAAGATTTTCTACAACTTAGGACAGGATTCGCGCACTCAAGTTGCGTGTGGTGGGCGCAGGTTGTGCGACAAGCAGACTGATGGGAGTAAGGAATTTACTGTTTTGCCCTTTTTCTAATTCTAATGGTATTTTGGGCAGTTTTTGGTACCTTAATCGAATTCTAATTGTAATAGAAGGTAATTTCTTGCTGGGCAAGACTTCTAGAGTCTATTTAAACACATCCAACCCCTTGTAAATGAGAGAATTTAGACATTTAGATATCTTGTACATAATATAGCTTAGATCTGCAAGGGAGAAAAGGGGAGCAAGATTCAACACTCGTGACAAGCAACGGATCTAGATCTACTTCATCCTTTGTGTTATTCTGGATTCTAGATTTGTTTTCTCAACTCTTAATTTTAATAATATTATTCCTTCTTTCTTCCATATCTTGTTTGTTATCATGGTTTCACTTGATCCCATGATGACTAGAGGTTCAATTTTTAACTAATCGTTGTCATGGAATTCTAACAGATTTATTTATGGAGCTTAGAATCTTAATGCTTTAAAGATCTGTGTGTGATGTATATTTGATATCCTTGTATGGTTATGCTTAATTGTTAGATGCGTAGCTAACATCTAATTTGTTAATCTCTTGTGAAGTGAAAGTGGATCTTGAGATTTAGAACTTGTCATGCTAGCATAGGTTCATGATTGTTTATCAACATGATTCGTAGTATGAGATGAAAATACTTATATTGCCCTGTGTGATCTTTACGGATAACTTGCTCTTCAACCGTTATGTTTTCAAATTCTATAGACATATAGGGTCTAAGCATAATTGGTGTCTATTCATCTTCTATCTCTTTTATGGATGTATGTTTAGTTTGGTATTCGTATACTGAAATGTAGCGTATACTTGTTTCGTGTTATCTGATCAGATATCATAACCAATGCATATAGTGATTAAAGGCGGCAGATCTAAACGAAGTATTTAATGAAGTTAGGATTCCATGTTACTCTTGTATACGTAATTCGGTTTCAATTCTCGTTAGTTAGTTAATTCTTAGTTGTTAATTTACTTCTTAGTTAATTAAACCCAATTTGTTATTTGTCTTAGCAGTGAGTAATAATCATACATTGTTGCATAGGTACAATAACTGAATTAAAACCATAACCAGATCTCTGTGGGAACGAACTCAACTTTATTCTATATTACTTGTGACCGCGTACGCTTGCGTGATTTTGTGTTAACAAGTTTTTGGCGCCGCTGCCGGGGATCATCGGTGTTTTATTTTTGGTTTATGTGCTTGTCAATAGTGGTCGTTAGAGTTCACTGACTCAAATTTTTTCTTACCTATCTTGTTTAGTTCGGTGTGTTCAGGTGCTTGAGTGTTTGAAGATGGCATGCGAGGAGTTGCCATGGTGGGCATATTCGAGGACATCCATGCCTCAGCAATGTGAGCAGTGTTTGGGCGTTCATGGTCCCTCACAATATTGTTACTACGAAGGAGTTGATCCATATGTCACTTATGAGGAACAACCATATTTTCAATACCATCCTCAACAGTACCAGCAAGATGTTCTAGATATGTCATATTTCTTTGGAAGTGAAGAGTTTCAACATCAGCAACCTAATCCTACTTTTCAGGAAGATGAGGTTGTTACTATGGAGGAGCTTAGGATGCTTGTAAAGAGTCGTGAGGAGTCTATCAATTCTTTGGAGACACTAGTTGCTCAAGCTGTGAGATCATTGGAACAAGAGAATCAGTAATTCATACCAGATGCAATTTCAGAAAATAACGGTGACTTGGAGCAGGGTACTGCATGCATAATTGAGGAAGACAAATTCCAAGGTGAGGTGAGCGTTCACAAGCCATGTGAGGAATTTGATCAAGCTAGTGAGGTGGATGATTTGGAAAGGGCACAATTCGGGACAAACACTGATGAGCTACACAAATTTCAAGAATTGGTATGTACGTACCAAGAGGACACTGATGAGCTACGCAAATTTCAAGAATTGGTATGTGCGTTCCAAGAGGCTGATGATCATGGGACAGATGCAGGTCTTCTACTTGTCTCAGAGTTTAAAGATGGAGGTAGCGCATTAGAGCCAATGGAGGAAGTTCTTTTTGAGGAACCAAAGGCTTCAGCAACTTACATTTACCCTCCACCATTATATTCAAGCGAAGCCCGCGAGTGTGTGTTGTTCTACAAATTGATAGATTTTGGGTCAACAGATGAAGGCTTTGGAATAGGACATATTTGTTATACGAATAGGCAAGCGAGGAGAAGGGGCAGAAAGTGTGCCGCCGTGATGACGATGAAGTCTCGCGAAGAGAGGACCCGGCAAACTATTATCATCCTTAATGGAGGCTTGGAAGTAACGTCAAGCTATTGACGTTAAAGAAGCGCTCCGTGGGAGGCAACCCACGCATTAGTGTAGGAAGAAAAAAAAACATGTTAGAAACGCAGGCCGCGACTGCGTTACTGCATTAGACGCAACCAGCGCACCTGTAACGCAGGCTGCGCCTGCGTTACTGTGCACAGCGCAGTCTGCGCCGGAGAAACGCAGCCTGCGGCTGCGTGACACACTTGTTCTGCCAGATTTTTTCCCCAAAGTTGTTGTTTTTCATCATAAAAAAATCCCCAAATTCAACCCTAACTCAAATTTCTTCCATCCCTAATTCCTATATTTATCCTACATCAAATCCTAACCTCTCTAAATCTCTCCTACACACTTAAATCTTTATTCATCTTATCCATCATCTTATATATATACCCACCTCTACATACAAATCCAATTCCTATTCTATTCATTTAAATCTTTAAAAAATTCAATTCTAAAGAGGAATTAATTGCCAGTTCACCTCTCCAATTCGTAGTGGGTTTATCTCTTCTCTAATTTTATATTTATTACGAATTTGTGTTCTTGCAAAAATTGGGATTTTGTATTATTCTTGGTATTTGGGCTATTTTTGGTGTGATATTGCTTAGTGATTATTGGTGGAGCTTCTTATGAGTTGGGTATTGATTTTTATGGCTCCTAAGCGTGGAAGAGGTAGTGCTAGTGTTGTGAAATTTTCGTTTTCGACGGCAGAAGTTGAATCTAATCGGTTATTGAGGCTCATTGCTAAGGAAAAGGGGATTTTTGCCGGAGGAAAAAATTGTTGGGTTGATTGAGATGATTGGTGAGTGATTCGGTGTTTCATACCATTGCCAAAGATGATCAAGATGGAGGGTGACTGCTTCGATATTTCGGTATATTTTCTACTTTGCCTCGTATTTACTTCCATTCAATGCGGACATTGAATATTTTAAGTTTGGGGGTGATGGTTTGAGGGATTAGTAGTTGTTGTATTATTTGTTCATATAGGATTTCATGCTTTGCATATTAGTAGTAGTAAATTATGCATTTATGTTCGTGTTATCTACGTTTGTTTCATATAGGACATTCTGTTTTTATATTCGTATATCATGTGAGTTCATAATAATTTGCATTTGCACCCATGCTTGATAGGTATTTTGTGTTGTTGACGCTTTTGATTGAGAAGTGATATGCTTTGTTCTTGTACACACACATACACTAGTAAGTTGAAGCTAGTAGACTTATTGAATGTTGTGAGTAATTAGAAGGACATGAATATGTGCAAGATGATTTAGTTTGCATGCCTTGAATACAAGTCGGTGCATTAGAGAGATTTTTGCTTGGGATTGAGTATGTTTTTCCACCAAGTGAGTTTTTGAGCCTTATTGCATACTTGTTGCAATTTTATTCGTTTGCTTGAGTGTCCACAAATTGTTTGCATTGCTAGCAGTTGTTTGAGGTCTTTCTTGAAACGCATGACATTATTTGACGATTAAAATGATAAAGGCATTTTGGAATAACCACATATTTTCCCATATTACCACACCATGTTTACATGATCAATTAGTTAACCCGTTGAGCTTAATCTTATTTTTTCGGTGACATACCACATTACTTGCCTAGACCTTTTTCTTGTATTGGCCTTACATTATTTTGAACCTACATTGTCAAAGGCTAGTAGAGTGCTTAAGGGAGTAATAAGGTGTGCAAGGAGGGGTTTATTGTTGGTCATAATTTTGGGGGAAATATTGAAAATTGGGTTTGGTTGTTTACTTGATAGTCGGCATATGTAATAAATTCATGGGATCATTGTTATTGTTTATATTATTGTTTTATCTAGCTCTCGGGAAAAAAATGAATGAAAAGAAAAAAAATAAAAAAAAAGAGAAAAAAAATATATTATGAGAGCATGTTTGTGTTTGTTCTGATCCTACTTTAGTCGACTAGTCGAGCGTTTTTGTTGGAAGAAAAATAATAAATTATGTGAGGGAAAAATAGGGTGTTGTGTATGATTCATCATGGTACTTTCTAGCTTTTGGCACTTCACCTGTTTTGGATTATTTGATATACCTTGTCCCTAGCCCCGTTACAACCCAAATAAAGATCTTTTGATTATCGTCATTGATGTATGTTGTGTTAAGAGTTAGATTGATACCAAATGTCAAGCATGCTTATGATTTTGTTGGAGTTGAGTGATACACTTACCCTTGTTCTTGAGTAAATATTCTTTTGTGAGTGGATTGTGAGTGTTTGCTTGTTTTTGCGTATGAGATCCCGAGTTTTATCTCAAAGATGTACTCTTGTGGGCTTAGCATGCTTACTAACTTATTCTTACACTTGACATGAACTTGTGAGAACTTATGCACGTTCATTGAGTAGACTATATGAATACTTGCACTTTCGACACCAAGACATTGCGTATTTACTTTGATTCTTAAGTTGATATGGCATGAGAGGATTTGAAGGTATGGTAGGATATTAGTATTAGATTAATTGCATTTTCATATTAGTTGCATTCATGCATTGCATTGTTATTGCATTGTTTAGTTAGATGGATTTTGTGGGTACATTCACTATAGGTCCTCACGAGACCTTACTCGTCCACTAGGGCTGCCTAGGGGTTTAAAAGGCTTGTTGCATATGCCAAATGTAACCGTGATCACCTACGAAAGTGGTACTAGTTAGTTAGTTGTAATTGTTATGCTTGAGGACAAGCATCGGTTTAAGTTTGGGGGTGTGATAAGTGGATTTTATATCCACTTGGATCGCTTCAATTCGGCTTAAATTGATTGTCTTGGACTCAAGTTTATTGTAGTTTTGATGTGTTTTGCTTAGTTGTGCAGATTTACAAGAATGTCGATTATGGGCGATGCTTCTATAGTGTTTGGAGGATTAATTGATTAAAATTCGGATTTTCCGGAAAGGTTGCGTAGTCTACACTATTTTGGCCATATCTGGAGTTCTAGAAGTCCGTTTTCAGCGATCTTACAGCTCACGCGAAGCCTGGAAGATTTTCTACAACTAAGGACGGGATTCGCAAGCGTAATTTGCCTGTGGTGGGCGCAGGTTGCGCGACAAGCAGACTGATGGGAGCAGGGAATTTACTGTTTTGCCCTTTTTCTAATTCTAATGGTATTTTGGGCAGTTTTTGGTACCTTAATCAAATTTTAATTGTAATAGAAGGTAATTTCTTGCTGGGCAAGACTTCTAGAGTCTATTTAAACACATCCAACCCCTTGTAAATGAGAGAATTTAGACATTTAGATATCTTGTACATAATATAGCTTAGATCTGCAAGGGAGAAAAGGGGAGCAAGATTCAACGCTCGTGACAAGCAACGGATCTAGATCTACTTCATCCTTTGTGTTATTCTGGATTCTAGATTTGTTTTCTCAACTCTTAGTTTTAATAATATTATTGTTTCTTTCTTCCATATCTTGTTTGTTATCATGGTTTCACTTGATCCCATGATGACGAGAGGTTCAATTTTGAACTAATCGTTGTCATGAGATTCTAACGGATTTATTTATGGAGCTTAGAGTCTTGATGCTTTAAAGATCTGTGTGTGATGTATATTTGATATCCTTGTATGGTTATGCTTAATTGTTAGATGCGTAGCTAACATCTAATTTGTTAATCTCTTGTGAAGTGAAAGTGGATCTTGAGATTTAGAACTTGCCATGCTAGCATAGGTTCATGATTGTTTATCAACATGATTCGTAGTATGAGATGAAAATACTTATATTGCCCTGTGTGATCTTTATGGATAACTTGTTCTTCAACCGTTATGTTTAATTTCAAATTCTATAGACATATAGGGTCTAAGCATAATTGGTGTCTATTCATCTTCTATCTCTTTTGTGGATGTATGTTTAGTTTGGTATTCGTACACTGAGAAGTAGCGTATACTTGTTTCGTGTTATCTGATCAGATATCATAACCATATAGAGATTAAAGGCGGCAGATCTAAGCGAAGTATTTAATGAAGTTAGGATTTCATGTTACTCTTGTAAACGTAATTCGATTTCAATTCTCGTTAGTTAGTTAATTCTTAGTTGTTAATTTACTTCTTAGTTAATTTAGTTAATTAAACCCAGATCTCTATGGGAACGAACTCAACTTTATTCTATATTACTTGTGACCGCGTACGCTTGCGTGATTTTGTGTTAACACTAGTAACTAATGCTTTGTCACGGACTGTTGTTTCGATTTTTTTAAAAATAATTCTCGACAATCCAACCGTACGGATCTTAAAATATATCTAATTTATTGATGTTCTCAAATTTTAAAAAAATAAAAAATTATTTTGATTTGAGATCTTAGCAATAAACAACTAAATTGACTAGTACTGGCAATATTTGGTTCAAGTATTTTCATTTTTGGATTTACATTGAATCTAATAACTCAAATCATATCGATTCATATAATTTTTTATTCGGGTTTGATGGGTTTCATTTCTTTTTCGGATCTATTATTCGGATTATTTTCGGTTAAATTTTCGGTTCGGATAATTTTCGGATCGGATCAAATCGGTTTTTCGGATCTTTATCGGATTTTATTATTTGGGACAAACTTCGGTTCGGTTCGGATTGTTGCGGATTCGGTTAACTTTCGGATTTTCTAATTCGGATACAAATTCGGATCTCGGTTCCACAAATTTCTGTTCGGTTCCTCGGATCCCGACCCATTTTGACAGGTCTAGGTCTAGGTAGTGAAAAGTCAAAGGACATCTATATAAATATAATATTAATGTCTTCTTATAGCCTTCCAGGAAAAATCCTTTGGGAGAAAAACCAACCGAAGGAACAAAAACATTTATTTCATAATGTGCACGTGATGCTACCTTAAAAACCTTACCAGGAAAATCCAGTGGGAAAAACCATATGATAAGGGAAAAGAGTGCAGCTTGCAAATGCTCCTCCTCATAATAATATCAAATGAGGCCCTTTGTTACAAAACTTCTCAAATATAGATGTTAATAGTGCTCAAATAAATAAATTCGTTGTATATCCCTTGTTGAGTTGTGTAACTATCATCATATATAGTCGGTGGAGCTTCCATCCTTGTAAAAGATCAGAATGCTATCATGCTATACTGATTTTCCAACTTTAGCCATATATCATCTTGGATTGCCGAAGTCAAAATATAGCAATAAGAATTTTATGCAACAACTTATTTCATAGCAAAAGAAAATCTTCAGTATAATTTATTCAATTTCAGATCCCTCGTTATCATAATTGAAATGAGAACTTTGCTCAAATTCAGGATTCACATAAGACATGGTTTAAATAATAAATTTATAATTATGTCAACTGTCAAGACATGTATAATCAATAAAACATGTTTTGCTCTTCTTGGTTCTTTCTATCTTCAATCTAGCTGTTAGGATAGATTGTATTTAGTCAGTTCTCTTCGCCTCAGTTGCGAAGCAAGGGTTAATCCCTGTTTTTTTTTTATTATATATAATACCTTAGAAAAAAAAAAGTTGGTACTTTAGGACCGAATTTATTTATTTCAACTGTTCACAAAGGTCAGTGTACTATCATGTATTTATATTCCTTCTGGGATTCACATATAATAATATATCATTCATTCATGAGTATATTCTCCTTTCAATATATATATATATATATATATATATATATATATATATATATATATATATATATATATATATATATATATGCACCAAGAAACACTTCATCAAAAAAAGTAACAAAGATGTATTTTGATTATGAGGGACAACTCAATTCAATGTCAACTAGAAACACATTCTAGTTTTCATCTGCTCTGGCCAGAGATATTTATGAGTTATCATCTATAATCATAGAATACATAAAACATCTCATTCCGGAATAATTTAGTATTGGACTTCAGGTCCATAACCATTTATAATTTGATAGGATTAGTTTTCGAGAACTTATTTCACTACTTCCAGCAGTTTAAATCCTTCTGGGATTATGTCTAGCGGGTCTTGTAAAATGTACATATACTCAATCTTATATTGATAGACTTTTACAAATCATGTAATTATATCCACCACAAGATAATATCTCTTCGTAATCAATACAAGATCATTGTACAACTACGCGAGCTTATCTTTCGTAAATAATTTCTTTCATTTCCACACGTATATCTACTCATATCTCACTGACATTACATCTTTAGGTGTGTAAACTGTAGTTCTAAAACTATTTCTCTACTTTTAATAGATAATATTTCTTATAGTGTGCCACATTCACAACTTCAAGTGTGCGGACTTCCGGTCCAAATAATTTTTTTTTTGCAAGAGATTTTGCCTCGATTTAATCATTTTTCTTATCTCTTTGGCCAATCTTGTCTACATTTAAAAGAGATTATTTTCTGATCCTCGTTATTATTCATAACCTCAAGTATTAAAAATCGTAATGTCGACGTCGATTTGATTAATGGTTCCATTTTACTCTGGACATGGCACAATGTATTGAGATCTCACAATTTTTTAAGTACCCTTATCATTTTTTTTCATGTCTAAAATCTCTTCTGGAGATCATTCAAAAGTTATCAACTATTCGATTTAGCCATCATCAATCACTGCTCCGTTTACTTTTAAGGATATTTATAGTTTTGTTATGGAACCTACATGTCTATCACGCTTCAGGCATTCTTTAGACAGATTAGTTTCTTAAATTGTCCATCTGGGACATAATCATTTGGAGCATGTGCAGCTGGTATATGTAATGAAGTCATTCTTTCAGGTCAGCATATATTGATCTGTCAATAATTAAAACATGTAAATAAATTATCTTATGAACTTCTTTTTCATATTCTTTACTATGAGGATCAAGACGAGGCAATGATAACTAATATATCATCAGCTATTTAGTTTCTTCCCCCGATTTTGGTAAAACAAACACATTTGACTGAGTCATAAACATATACACATAGATGGTACCAAACTAATAACCACTCATGTATAATGTATACCCAATTTGACTATCGATTTCAGTATTGTGGTGAAACAATCCGAGCTGACCAAATTTTTTTTTAAGACAGGGAAAAATTATAATAATTAGATAGCTAGATGTGAATCAATATATGCCACAATATATTTAACAATTTTCAATGAACGATAAATTTCATTGAGCACTTGGGTACGTAGTAGACTCAACAAATGCATATTCTTGATTTGATTACTCAAACTCATAATCTTCAGGTTGTGAGTATATAACAAATACACATGTTACCATAAATTTCATACATCAAATACAAAATCTTAGGAGATATACAATTTACTTTAAAGATGATAGATTTCTTATATATTTTTGTTCATGATCAATTTGCCTTATAAATCAATAACATATATTTTGAGAAGAATCTTCTAGTTCTTCGATGAACGTCCATATAAAATTTCAATTAATATTCACATCTTTTATAAAATCGGCATGGCTTAGTCAATCATACCAACTATTAAGTTATCAGTAAACTTCTGGTTTACTTTAATATATATCTCAACGGTTTTTCTATATAATATGAAATATCAGAACCGCATAGTCGATTCTCTTTCACTTGGGAGAGTATAATAACATCAATAATATTAGATTTCTTTTTTATTCATAAATATCATGATAATAATATACATGCTCTTCTGGAACATTTAATACAGAGAATGTAACGAGACATCCAATATATACAATACTTCCCCTTTGGATGACTCAAGTTTTGTTGTATAGTATTGACACAAGTCATCTTTATATCAATCAAGAAAAATATTTCTTATCCACATGATAAGAATATGACTAAAAGTAGTTGTAATATCATGACCATTGCTACAGGCATGGTCGATACCTTTTGATTTTCCAATATTATCATATTTATACCAAAAAATTGAAGTGTTGTGGATCAAAAACTAGGCTACTAGTATTGCAGCTAGGGTTTATGTATTTAATGTAAGGGTGTGTGAGCTAATTTCATGAAGGAAATCATTTGTTGCAATTCTTAATATTTTCATCAATAATCCAAATTTAATAAATGACATTTAGTCACGATATCAACTCATGATTTTAACAACCTAATTTCATAATACTGTATCCGCGGGATACTTTTATTTATTCAATTAAATTCTATTATATCTAAACATCATACTATTCTTTATATAGATCCATCCTTCAGGGATATTATATCATTTAGGATAAACTCATAATTTAAACACATTATATTTACTCTATTGACATCCGTCAATGTCATATATGTGAAAAATATGATTAATATCCTTCAGAAATTAAACACATCAAAAAATGTGTGATGAAAAATAAAATAATTTTACTATATAGAGACAACTTTTGGTTGTTATTTCATGCAACTTCTGGTTGCAATCATCTACCATCATTCTATTAAAAACCAACATCAAATGGTTGTTGTCGATAATGCCAACATCATTTAACTCAAGTCATAAAAATAATTAAATTTACAAAGGCTAATTTTAAATCAACTATAAATTTAAAAGGCACGTACTAATATTAAAATTCTATCATTGTGGTATGGAGATTTCACAATATCACTTATTTGGAGCATGCATAATATTTAATACTCTCTAATATGTGAGCAAAACAACTTGATATAAGGACATAGGGTGTGCGTACAAGTCATTTCTTTCAAACCATAATACATAAAATTTTGACTATCTCAAAATTTTGGATGTCCTCGTAAATTCGATTATTAAATATAGATATGTAAGGACCTTTGTAGCATTTATTTATCGTGAATTCATTGACAATAACTAGATATATGGTCGCACATAATTTACCTAGTTAAGAAGTATATAAAACTTTTGTCTCACTCATACAAATATTAGCTACCACTAATCCGTTTGTACATTTTGTTTATTATGGTAATTAAACTTAGTACAATTCAAACTCATATTAGAGTAGACATTGACATGAGGGAGGCGACTTTGTTAATAGGTCACATACAACTCAAATTTTTTTTTTTTTGGAAAAAAGGATGACTTGCTATCTACTGATCACATATACCATCTCAATTTGCCTTATATTCCTATTAATCAAATATAAAAGAATTTATTTTAAGAGTAAGAGAACACAAGTGAGAATCATTATACTTGATACATGAATAATTAAGAATATATTTTCAAGAAGAGAAGAAATGAATCATCATAATTTAAATGAAATCTGCACGTATTTGGGAGTGACATAATAGAACTCTATGTTTATCCACAAAAGGTAATCAAAAGTATATATAAAACATGACCACTGGAAATATAACATTGGCACAGAAAAATATTAATCATATTGAGAAGGGACAATATAATATGCTTATAGCAAATATACAGCGACACAAGCATATTAAGGTTAAGCAATGGAATTATCACTTAGCTAGGTGAAAATTAGTTTAGAGTATCTACTTCCGAATTCATACCATCAATGTATGCATGTTGAAGAATTAACGAGCTTACATGTAGAATATTAAACACACAAACCAATTAAAGTTGTATAAAATCAAGGGACTTTTCAGAAAAGTATCTAAAATCTCTCGATTCTGGTGTAAAACAAATTTAGTATAATTTTAGGAGAAATGCAAAACTAGCATAACTCAAAGATATAAATTTTGTATAGTACTATAAAATGAAAAGAATGGTGAATGGAGGCGTACCTTAAAATCTTACAATTTGAAGATCAATTATTTTAAGTTAAAGATTCCTTACTTCAAGAAAAATTTGAACAGAGTATTCATATGAACCTCTAATAGCGGAAAAATAATTCAATCTTCGTAGTGAAATAAGTCCTCATCGATTAACCCATCGAAATTTCACAAACCTTGATCCTCTTGAATATAAAGTACACCAACATACAAAGCGGAAAAGCGATTCATGCTGATAACGTGTTATGTAATAATATAAAACTAGCATGATAGCCCGTGTAAAGCACGGGCCGTATAATTTTTTTCCAAACGTTGCCATAGAGTATTTCATTTCTTATATGTTTCACGTGTCTCGGTCTATCTACTATCAGTGGTTGATCACCGTTCCAATTTCAAAATATTAGTATACTCTAAATCCTAAATACAATATTTATAGCGTTGTTTGTTCAATGTGTGAATGATGACCGGTAAATGCGGTAATTTAAAGTTAATCATTAGTTGACGCGTATTACAACAATAATAGTGTGCCCTGTAGTATGTTTTTGTGACAATCCGGGTCGGGTCAAACCCGAGCCTTTTTCCGAAATTGGGTTAAATCCCTTTTCCGAATTCGAAATAAATTGAAGTACAATGGTCCAAATGTAACATCTTGGATAATCTACAAGTCCACAACAGGGCCCCAAAAAATCATGATTTGTTGGTGCAATTGATAGTAGTACTTTTCCTTATACAGTCAACTAAAGTCTCTACCCTCCTCGATGTGGGAATGTTACAAAACTTATAAACAAGATTTACAATGTAACAGTATTTTTACCTAATTGAGCACAAATTTCAAACTAAGTACAATTTAATTTTAAATTTAACAATGAAACATTTTCCATGATAATCGTATATACTCGTTTAGTAGGATAAAAATACAATATTTTTTTATGTGTTAACCATGTTGAATTCTTTAAGTACAAGAAAGATTTTAAAATTGTTACATAATTAACTCATATTTAACAAAATTTAGAGACTAGGCGCTCTCTTTGTAATTGAGATTGATTTGAAAAGAATTATCCTTTAATTTATAAAGTATATTATGATAGTTTGCATTATATTACACTCATAGAGTTTGTCATTTAAAAGTTTATATTTGAACACAGTATCATATATCTATAATATTTATACTATTATATTAAAGACAAATTTAAAATAACCCGTTGATCAGTACAATAAATTCAACTATTATGAATCGTAGGCACAATAATTTTAATAGATCTATTCTCACTTTTACCCATCTTCCCGCCTCATATATACTACAACTTATTCCCTTCTCCTCCCTCTAACCACGTCATATATGCGCATTCATCTTCCCCCGACCACCTCTCTTTTATTTTTGACGACCTTAAATTCGTTCATTTTTCCTTCGTCTGACCATCTCTAATTCATATTTAGTAACCTCTCTTCGAATTGTATTTCCAAAATTCCTCAAATTTGATTGATTTCGGATAGTGATGATTATCACAATGATGATGAACACGACAACGACAGAAGTGGAAGAGGTGTGGTTGTAAATTTTATTATAATCATGATTTATGACATATATACTCAAATTCAAGACATCACCGCATATTCAGATCTAATTATTTTTTTGAAACTTGAGCTTAGAAAATTTGATATTTCTGACAAAATTTTCATAATTTGCATTAAAATTTTGTGATTATAGATGGAAATCTATAATTCCATGTTTAGTGATACTATGATGATGGTGGTGGTCTAATTTTTAGTTTTTATTATTTAATTTTCGAGATCGTGGTGGTGGTAATATACACTCTTATAAAAAATATGTGCATGAATATTTAAATTATTGTGATTTGGATTTAAATTTGAATTAATATTTACATACAATAAAAGGCATTTTTTTAAAAACAAATTTTTATATAAATGCAATTATTTTAATAGTGTCAACATTTGATTAACTGAATATTATCTCTTTTATAATTATGTACAAGCTAGTATCTTATTTGTTAAATATAATCTCTATAAATTTTTGTGTAATATTTATAATCTTATTTATAATATTGTAATCTAATTCAATGTATTTTATCTCATTATTTGATCTGATAATTGATGTAGAGTTGAAATCTCAAATATGAATTATTATTTTATTTTCTTTTAAAATTTTAGTTTTTTCCGGTGTAGTTACATATTTCACTCTAATCTAATTACATATTCTATCTAATTATTTTAAAATTTTATTTTTTCAGCCTACTCACATATTTTAATGGATGTCAATCAAAATATCTTGTTTAATGTATATGTAGTTAATATGAAATATTATATAAATATTAACGAAATCTATGTTATTCACTTTATTTTATTTTTTTCGTATAAATCGAATCATAATCATTAAATATTCTAAATTTGTATGATATACATCTTTAATTATTAAAATGGGAAAATATTCTCATAATTTATTCTGAATAAATTTTAAAATGGATATAGTGAGGAGGTTATTCATGAATGTGGTTAATGATTTGAAGATGTGTATCAAAAGTTGAGCTGGTTTGATTGTTGTTGGTGTGAATAAATTTTAAAATAGATATAGTGAGGAGGTTATTCATGAATGTGATTAATTATTTAAAAATATGTATCAAAAGTTGAGTTGATTTGATGGTTGTGGGTGTGAGTATAAACTCTTGTGCACAATGGGGATCATGATTTCAATTCCCATGAAAAGCAAATTTTTTAACATTAATATAATTTCAAGGGAGTGAGTCATGAATGTGATAAATGATTTAAAATTATGTATCAAAAGTTGAGTTGGTTTAATGATTGTAGGTGTGATTATAAACTCTTGTCCACAATAGGATCATGGGTTCAATTCCCATGAAAAGTAAATTTTTAACATTAATATAATTTTAAGGCCATAAAGGTAAATTAATAAATAGGATGAAAAGCCTTGTTCTCCTATAATAGATATAATGGATATAAGAAATTAGAGAGAGCTACATAATAGAGGGAGGAGAAATCCTTCTATTATTCATCCATCAATCAAATTATACAAATAACCTTTATATAGGATTACAAATATGAGTTACAAAAAATCAAAGGTCTAGATAGTGAAAAGCCAAAGATCTAGGTAGTGAAAAGTCAAAGGACATCCATATAAATATAATATTTATAACATAATTGATATTAATTATATATTAACACTTTTAATGCAATTCTTATGCTGATGCGACGATCAAGATAACAAAATCAAAAAGAATGAAGGTGAAAAATCCAACGATATCATGTTAACTTTGAAAGATTAGTTTTAAAACATTTCTTAATTTTTTTAATAATTATTATTTTTGTATATTTGAATAATTATTTTTGAGATATAATTTGTTTTAAATGTTATGGTAATGATGATTAATATTTGATTTTTGCTTATGATTTTGAATGTTAATATTTATGATTTAAACATTGATTCTATCGTGTAATTTATTTTACCAGAATATTACTATTTAACAATTTTTTTAAAAAAAATTTCCAGTAATTCCTATAGATGTGGGTTATAACGTAAAACATTCAAACCTTGTGTTACCAAGGTAGAAAAGGATTGATAGCAAATATAAAATTGCAATTAGTAGGAAAGATGTTTTGGAAGGTTGCTCTTTTGATAGGTTTGATCGATAAGAAATTGTCACTGACCATCGTGAATTGTGATGGGGCAAAATGACATAGATGGGGTAATTTTAGACCGGATACGTAATTTGGATAATCAAATCGGTTTTGGATCGAATTAATCTCGGATATGTTTGATCAATTTTCGATTATGATATATTTGAATAGAGTTCGGATCGGATTAGATCTGATTCGGTTCGGGTCTACGTCGAATTAAAATCAGATGAAATTCGGATTTAGATCGGATAAAATTAAATTCAAATTAGAATTGGTTCGAATCCTTTCGGATCATTACTTACTCATTATTTTATTTTATGAGATTTTAAAAAGTACTTTATTATTGCTTGACAAAAAAAAGTACTTTATTATTCAATATAATATTTTTAGTTTAAATTATGTACTTTCTTACAAAAAGATGATTAAAAAATTATGATGCGTTTGACATAAAATGGTTTTAAATATGCATTTTGTTTATGAATTAGTTAAATATTGAATTAAATATGCATTAACTTATGTAGATTATTCGTTATAATCCGTTAAAATTATAAAAAATACTTAATTCATCATTTTCCTAATTCGGATCTAAATCGGATTCAATATCTCGAGTCAAATTCAGTTCGAATAATTTAATATTCGATTTTGATCGGTTTCGAGTCATAATCGGGTCCAACATTTCGAATTATATTCGATTAAATTTCTCGGTTCAAATATTTATTGAATCATATCAAATTAGTTTTTGAATAATTATCAAAATTTTTAATTCAAATTTAAAATCAAATTTATTTCTTTAAATTTTGATTCAGTTTTTCAAATATAAACCCATTTTACCAGGTTTAGTCAACTCATACATAGAGGACCATTTTTTGACATTGCTTTCGACGTTACTAATGACATGATTGAGGCCCTTCAAAAATGGTTGTCCCATGACAAAACCGTGGTTGACCAACTACGCGAACCGGTAGCAATTCACAGTGGACTTAATACCATAAATTGATCCCGACAGGAATTGGTCCAAAATCTATCAATTCATCCCATTTTCTTAGCGATCTCACCATAGATTTTGGCCTTTTTTTCCCCTTTTTTCTTGTAGTGTTAGAAAATAAAAATATCAAATTATACATATATCAAATAAGGTAAATTATATTAGTAATCTAAGGCAATATATTTGAAATCAAGAAAGAAGGCATAAACAAATTTTGTTAAACAAGTTTAAACTTGGAAAACCTGACCATCTCTATTTCATAATTAATCTGAACCTAAGGTTTTTCAAATTCAATTCCTGCCCTATGTTCAAGATGTCTTGTAATAACCATGAATTTTCGAATTAATTTTCCTACTCGATATTTAAATTTTAATTAAGAGCGATGCACTGGTATATTTTAATTAACGCGTTTCTGTAAAATTTCGAAATTCGTACGCAAGTAAAATTTTATTATATTTATTTGGGTTTTGTTAAAATTAGGAAAAATAGAATTTTAGTTGTGGATCGATTTTATTTTGGGAAACAAAATTTAGAGCATCGTTTTAATTAGTCAGCCGGGAGAAAACAAACTGATGGAGGGGTCATCATTTTTTTTTACTGAAAATAGCACTAACATGGTCATTATTATGACATTTTAATTTGTTCCCCATATTTCATTTCTTTTTATTTAATTAATAAGCACACTAGTGGTTTCATCATTATTCAGCATTATTGTGGTTACAATTTTATTTTATAAATGGTATGGGTACAACAGCCAGGCCAGGAGCATAATAGTCTCGTTCATTTTTTTTCCCAAACAAAAGCCCAGACCATAACACCAAGTAGTTAGTTTCTTTCCTCTGTTAAACCAATATTCGAACTATATACATATATATACATACAATCGGAGTTCAATCACAGGTAGTCAATTCTTTCTGTTAATTTGTTGTTGTTCGTGTATTGTTATGTGTCCCGATTGTTTGTTTATGGGTTGTATCGGATTATTATCGGGGGAGATTAACTGTGAAGTGGGTGGTGTTGTAATTGGTAGAGAAGAGAGAAACGGCGAGGGTGAGAGAGATGTTCGAAGTGGGGAGAGAAAGGGGATTGGAAGTACGGTTGTTGGTGGTTGTTGTCGAGGATGGTTGCGAGAGATGGTTGTGGGGAGAGTGAGGGAGAGACGAACAGAGAGTGAGGAACTAGAGGGGAAGTGAGTGTAGAATCATTTGTTGGGTGTGGTAATCGGTAGAGAAAGGAGAGGGAGGTCGAAGGTTGAGGGTTGCCGTGAGTGATGTTGTTGTTGTAGGAGGTACAGGGGGGGGGAGTTCGAGTTTGGTTAAAGAGGTCGAGAGAGATGAAAGATTGAGAGAGGAGTAGATGTTGTTAGTGTTGTGTCGAACACGAGGAAGGGAGAAAGACAACCGAGTGATGGGTTCGGTGGTGGTCTTAACGTGGTGGTGTTAATTTGATAGGTGTTGTCGTGTATGGTAGCCGGAGATATAAGGTGAGGGGTGTTGGTTTGGTTGAAACTTGTGTTGGTTATTGTTGGAGTGGGGGGAATGAAACGAGAGAGATGACGGAGGAAGAGAAGAGATTGACCAGAGAGAATGAGTGAGATAGAGGGAGAGAGGCAGAGTAGAGATAGAGAATTGAGAGAGTTGGGAAAGAGAGATTGTTGCGAGAGAGAGAGAGAGAGAGAGAGAGAGAGAGAGAGAGAGAGAACGAGAGAGATGCAGAGAGATTGTTTGCAAGAGAGAAACGCAGGGAGGGATGCAGGTTGGACCCACACGGTAGGTGGGCCCCACATCATGTTAACTATAATATAATAACAAAAACGATACAGTTTTTTATTAGTGATAGAACGTTAAAAATCAAGATTTTCTTATTTGAACCGTTATTTAAATTAGTTGGTAGATAATAATTTATTAAAATGGTTTAATTGCCTTATTCATTAAATAGAATTATTTAGAGTTTTTTTAAAAAATGTAATTTAGAATTATTTAATTTATTAATTAAATAAGTATTATTATGTGATTTTGAAAACAAATTAGAGATTTATTATAAAAAGGGTATATTTGTGAATAAATGGAATAATATATGATTTTATTTTGGAAAGTTGTTTTTAATATTTCCCGGTTTATTAACCGGATCGTGTCAGATTTAATTTAGAGATGAATATTTTATTAAATAAATTAGGATTTGTGAGGTTTATTAAAAGTGGAATTCTTTGATGAATTATTTTAAAAATGAGAATAATTATTTTGGATTTAAATTGAATAAAAATAGATTGTTGAATTTTTCATTTTGAGTAAGAATTTAGATTTACAGATATTAAAAATAGGATATATTCTCCAGATTTAATTCCTATGTTCGAAGAGATATTTATCCCGGAATTAATTTCCGTTATTTATTCCGGAGATTTTTATGAGATATTATTTTATTATTAATTAGATTATCGGATCGGGGATATTTTATTCTGAAGAATCGCTCACGTATTTCTGGTTGCCATTTTTTTTTAGAAAATAATTCTCGAGACGTAGATCGACGCCAAGTTCACGGGTAGAGTATAATTTTTTATCTGCATACATTTGCACTTCGAGATCGAGGCAAGTTCATTCCTACCCTAACTGTTGGAAACTGTGAATTTCTGTTCGTGTTATTTAATTCCTTAATTATTTTCGAGATATTATATGTTGAGATTATCTGTTGCTCTATATGATGCAATAATTTCTTTTGAGAATTATTTCTTGTTAAATATTATTATGTTGTTAAGTTAGTTTATTTGAGAATTATAATCCCTATAAGCGTAGAAATAATTTAGTTGCTATCGGGTCGATCTCATTAATTCGAGACGACTATTATTTTGATTCAGTTAAACTAATCTCATTCGTCTGAGATAGTGAAATTTATTCTTTTCGATTGAATTTATTGTACAAATTCAATCGTTATTTATTGATTATCTTTTAGTTAGTTCCTCGTTTGAACTAACCGATAGTAGTTTAAAATTATAATTGTTAGAGATTTTTATTCGTCGATCAAGTGAAAAATATTCTATTTAAACGTTCATCAATGTTGAGTATTATAAATATTGAGAAGTACTATTTGTTCAATACGACTCCCAATTACTTCAATCTTAAGACAATTCTCATAAATTCGAGATAGTTGATCTTATTGTCAAGGTTTGGCATTTTGTTCGTGTCAACCGATAAATTATTATTATTGAGAATTTACATCAGTCCATTGTTCGGATTGGTGGTAAAATCGAGTCATACTGGCAGTCCGCCAGATTTGTAAATATTTTCTGAGAGAACTATCTCAAGTTATCTGTACCCCAAATATTCGGGAATTCTGTATTCTACTGGTCAATTTTGGGCAAGAGGCCCATTATAGAGAAAGAGAGACTCGTGTACCATTTTACGGACCCGAGAATAATTAGGCACCTTGTTGCCTTGGTTGAATTGATAACCATTATGATGCTAGCATTCATACATATATATATTATTGTTGATATCGTACTGTAGCCGTGATCGGGCGAAGTGCGGTGTCATTGGAGGCCAATATTCTTGGTTGGTTAGCTGATCGCCCCACCGAGATACGGAGAGGTGGAAGACCAGTTCATTCTTAAATCATGAGTTACCAGAGTTATATCAAATGAGTTATCGAGTATTCTGTTTCGAGATGAGTAATGAGTCTTTTGAGTATTCTGTTTTGAGATGAGTTTTGAGCCTTTCGAGTATGATATTTTCAAGATGAATTTGAGCCAAATCATATTGTGATATCCGATATTAAAATTTTGAGTATTTATTTCGGTAAACCTTATTATATTTATATACCGAGCGACAAGAGAACTTGCTGAGCACTATAGTTGCTCATTCTTGCTTTAAAACTTTTTGTTCAGCTGTCAAGACGGAAAGAGGCGAGACGTCCAGCCAGGGCTACAGAGGCAAGGGGAAAGCGCAAGGCTATGGCGACAATAATTAGAAAATCCAGATGGAATCTTTATATTTCTACTGTTGTGAACTTTTGTAACATATTATTTCGAGTTGTATCAAGTTGGATTGTACTATGTTGTGAAGACGATCTTCGACCTGCGGAGTGGGACATTTTATCCTCCGTTGTAACAAAATTTGGTATTGTTATTGCGTTATCATATTGAAACAATGTGACGACCCGAGTCCCCGGTCAGGGTGGATTTGGGGGCGTTACAGTTTTGGTATCAGAGCCATAGTTATATTTTTAGGAAACGTGAGAACCTAGGAATATGACACGACGTGATAATTTAGAGATTTAATAAGATGTTGAGATTTTAAGCACTAAGTGCCTTACACCCTTATATATTTATATGCGTTTATAGTCGACTAGAACCTGTTTGTGACCGAAACTTTTTGTACCTTTGTAGACGTCTATTTCTGGATCTGTTGCCTTTCGTCCTATTCGAGAAAGATCTCCTACACCTTATCCGCACAGATCCCTAGTTTCCAGTTAATTTAAGATAGGGTGCCTAAGTTTCCATTATTGTTAAGATTGGATGTTACCCTGTAGAGAGTTTCCACATTTTGTAGATGTTGTCAATATCTTTACCGGTCAGAGTTAGACTAACATGAGGTGCGTGCACCAGAGATGGACTTAAAGAAGGATGCAACTATGTGTTCCAAGTTTGAGGCTAAATTCTTAGACGATTTCGTGGTCGACATTATTTTTTCTAGAGATATAACTTATAGAGGTTGAAATAGTTCTCTATGTTGATGTGTTTTTCGTACATTCCCTTTTAGAGATTTTCTTCCCTGGCGAGTTACCAGGGTCTGCGAGTGTCGCTTTTATCTGAGAATCAATAGTTGTTCCTACGAGCTTACTTTGAGCTAGGAAATCGTTTTTTTAAAAATAACTTCCTTACCAATGATTATCGATAAATCTTACCATTCGAATTTACTCGGACAATTTCTACCATATTTGAAAAAGGACCTATGTTGTTTAGAGGTTAAGTTACCCATCATCATGTACTTTCATAAATAAAAATCCATTTAATACCCATTCCTATATTTGATACCCTTTGAGATATTGAGATGAACAACCCTATATATAGGGGAAGATTATCATTCTCTGTGATTGAAGTCTGGTGGGACGCCACCGTTTGTACTGTTGTTTGTCATTAGAGTACTAAAGGCTGGCCACCTTGTGTACTATGACGGTTGTCCTAATGACACATACAACAAAACAGATGTTCAATGATCATCATGATCTCTCAGTTAATCCCTTGTTAAGATTCTCACTATCAAAACTTGAGTATTCACATGTTTTTGTTTAACATTAATTCCTTTCTGAGTTATCTCTATTCAAAGTTCTTATGGATCCTAAAATGATCGGTGTCTAAGAATTTCAAAGAGGTATACTGAAATTTGAATGTGATGAAACGTTACTCCCAGAAAAGAGAATTTCAGCAATTCGAGTTTGAGTACCAATTTCTAATTATGCATAGACTATTACGCTAATTATTCGCTAGTCAGATCTTCGAAAACCTACGTAGTGTCTCATCGTTATGTGTTAAAGTGCTAAGAATTTGGTTTGAATGCGGAACAATCTTTTAAAAGTGAGAAGTGAGTCGATACTGAGTATACATTGATGATATATTACTTGTTGATGAAAGAGTGATCGTTTTTCATATAGGAAAAGAAATGAGAACATGGTTGAGAAAAGTGTAGAATATTTTCTTTGTATAGTGTTGAATAAGCTAGGACTATCTCCGTTAATATGTTATGGTAAATAAAGTTATTGGTGGAAGGCAAAAGAGAACTATTTAAGGCACGATGGTGATATCTTAAGTTAGAATTATTGAGTTGATATTTAGCAAGTACAATACTAAGTATGTTGTGAAACATAGGGGAATCAAGCTCCTTAAAAAAAAAAATTCCAAGACTATATGAGCAGAATATATATATATTTCTGGGAGAGGGTCAATATTTTTAATTAAACTACGTTAAGAAGGGTATTCCTACTTCAAATGAGGAAGGAATGAAGATTTTGGACGAAAAATATTATTAACCCGAGAGAAAACACAGTTATAAGATTGGCTACCCAACTGCAAGAATTACTTGAGAAAGGCGTAATCAGACCAAGTGTATCCCCGTGGGGTGCTCCAGTGTTGTTCGTGAAGAAGAAGGATGGATCTATGCGACTATGTATTGATTATCGTGAATTGAACAAGATGACCATCAAGAATAAGTACCCTCTACCTCGAATCGACGATCTGTTTGACCAACTTAAGGGAGCTAGATGTTTTTCAAATATTGATTTGAGATCCGGCTATCATCAACTAAAGATCAAGCCTGAAGATATTCCTAAGACTACCTTTAGGACCCTATATGGACATTACGAATTCTTAGTCATGTCTTTTGGAGTGACGAATGCGCCAGCTGCTTTTATGGATTTGATGAATCGTGTGTTCAAGAGGTACTTGGACAAGTTCGTGATTGTATTTATTGATGACATCCTGATATACTCAAAGTCCCCTGAGGAACATGCTGAACACCTCCGTTTAGTTCTGGAAACGCTGAGGAAGGAAAAGTTATATGCAAAATTTTCAAAGTGTGAATTCTGGCTAAAAGAAGTTCAATTTTTGGGACACATTGTAAGCGGCGAAGGGATTTCTGTAGACCCCGCAAAGATAGAAGCCGTAGCAGATTGGGAGAGACCAAAGACTCCAAACGAAGTTAGAAGTTTCCTTGGATTGGTCGGATACTATCGTAGATTCGTGAAGGATTTTTCAAAGATAGCTACGCCACTGACTCGACTTACCAGAAAGAGTGAAAAGTTCGAATGGACCCCCAAATGCGAAGATAGCTTTCAAGAATTGAAGAAGAGATTGACTACTGCCCCGGTGTTGACCTTACCCGATGAGAAAGGCGGTTTCGTAATTTTTAGCGACGCTTCTCACAAGGGTTTAGGATGTGTTTTGATGCAACACGGAAAAGTAATAGCTTACGCCTCTCGACAACTGAAGGAGTACGAGTCCCGTTACCCTACTCACGATTTGGAACTTGCTGCTATTGTTTTTGCCCTCAAGATTTGGAGACATTACCTTTATGGAGAGAAATGCGAGATTTACACGGATCACAAGAGCTTAAAGTATATATTCACGCAGAAGGAATTAAACATGAGACAGAGAAGATGGTTAGAATTGGTCAAGGACTATGATTGCTCGATAAACTACCACCCAGGGAAGGCTAATGTTGTAACTGATGCATTAAGTAGAAAGGAGAGACTAAACCTGTTTACAACCTCAGAAGAATTGGTTAGAGAATTTGAGAAAATGGAATTAGAAGTCAAGGTCCCAATCCAAAACAATGAAAGAGTTTACAGCATTCAGTTTCAACCGGAGTTACTCGAGAAGATTCGCCATTGCCAGGAACAAGTAATGGAAGAAAGAAGATCAGAGTTGACCGGAGAAGAATTTCTAAGTTCAAAAGATGATAAGGGAATTAAGCGATTTGCATCGAGAATATGGATTCTTAATGTTACAGAGTTGAAGGAAGAGATTATGAGCGAAGCGCATAACTCGAGATATTCCATTCACCCAGGAAGCACAAAAATGTATCAAGACATCAAGTTGAATTATTGGTTGCCCAACATGAAGAGGGAGATTGCAGAATTGGTAAGTAAGTGTTTGACATGTCAGAAAGTGAAGGCAGAACATCAACGACCAAGTGGACTTCTACAACCTTTAGAGATACCCGAGTGGAAATGGGAGCATATTACCATGGATTTTGTCGTAGGATTGCCTCGAACTAGAGCCAGCCACGAAGCTATTTGGGTTATTGTCGATCGACTCACTAAATCTGCGTATTTCCTACCAATTAGTGATAAGTATTCCGTTGAGAGATTGGTGAACATATACCTAAAGGAGATTGTAGTTCGTCACGGAGTGCCTGTTTCAATTGTATCTGATAGAGATGCCCGTTTTACTTCTCGATTTTGGAAAAGTTTTCAGGAATGTCTTGGCACGAAGTTAAATCTGAGCACTGCATATCATCCACAGACCGACGGACAAAGTGAAAGGACGATTCAAACAGTTGAAGATATGTTAAGAGCCTGTGCACTTGATTTTAAAGGAAGGTAGGATGAGCATTTGCCCCTACTCGAGTTTGCTTACAACAATAGTTACCATTCGAGCATATGTATGGCACCTTATGAAGCTTTGTACGGAAGGAAGTGTAGATCACCGTTATATTGGGATGAAGTAGGAGAAAGAAAGATACTAGGACCAGAATTACTTCAACAAACTAAGCAAGCAACCGAGGTTGTTCGAAAAAGGTTAGTTGCAGCTCAAGATCGACAGAGGAAGTATGCAAATCAAAAGAGGAAAGACAAAGCATTTGAAGTGGGAGATAAAGTGATGTTGAAAGTTTCACCTTGGAAAGGAGTAAAGAGATTCAGAAAGAAAGGCAAGTTAAGCCCCAGATATATAGGACCTTTTGAGATTTTTAAGAAGATAGGACCACTAGCTTATCAGTTGGCCCTACCTCCAGACCTTCAGCATATCCACGATGTGTTTCATGTTTCTGCGTTAAGAGAGTACCATTCTGATTTCAGGCATGTTATAACCTACGAACCAGTGGAAATTCGTCCCGATTTGACATACGAAGAAAAGCCAATGGAGATCCTAGATTACAAAGTGCAAGAGTTAAGAACTAAGAAAGTAAATTTAGTGAAAGTACTTTGGAGAAACCACCAAGTTGAGGAAGCCACGTGGGAATTAGAAAGTGAAATGCTGAATAAATATCCTGAATTGTTTAGTGCATAGTTTGATTCCGAGGACGGAATCCTATAAGGGGGAAGACTGTAATAACCATGAATTTTCGAATTAATTTTCCTAATCGATATTTAAATTTTAATTAAGAGCGATGCACTGGTATATTTTAATTAACGCGTTTCTGTAAAATTTCGAAATTCGTACGCAAGTAAAATTTTATTATATTTATTTGGGTTTTGTTAAAATTAGGAAAAATAGAATTTTAGTTGTGGATCGATTTTATTTTGGGAAACAAAATTTAGAGCATCGTTTTAATTAGTCAGCCGGGAGAAAACAAACTGATGGAGGGGTCATCATTTTTTTTACTGAAAATAGCACTAACATGGTCATTATTATGACATTTTAATTTTTTCCCCATATTTCATTTCTTTTTATTTAATTAATAAGCACACTAGTGGTTTCATCATTATTCAGCATTATTGTGGTTACAATTTTATTTTATAAATGGTATGGAACAGCCAGGCCAGGAGCATAATAGTCTCGTTCATTTTTTTTTTTCCCAAACAAAAGCCCAGACCATAACACCGAGTAGTTAGTTTCTTTCCTCTGTTAAACCAATATTCGAACTATATACATATATATACATACAATCGGAGTTCAATCACAGGTAGTCAATTCTTTCTGTTAATTTGTTGTTGTTCGTGTATTGTTATGTGTCCCGATTGTTTGTTTCTGGGTTGTATCGGATTATTATCGGGGGAGATTAACTGTGAAGTGGGTGGTGTTGTAATTGGTAGAGAAGAGAGAAACGTCGAGGGTGAGAGAGATGTTCGAAGGGGGGGAGAGAAAGGGGATTGGAAGTACGGTTGTTGGTGGTTGTTGTCGAGGATGGTTGCGAGAGATGGTTGTGGGGAGAGTGAGGGAGAGACGAACAGAGAGTGAGGAACGAGAGGGGAAGGGAGTGTAGAATCATTTGTTGGGTGTGGTAATCGGTAGAGAAAGGAGAGGGAGGTCGAAGGTTGAGGGTTGCCGTGAGTGATGTTGTTGTTGTAGGAGGTACAGGGGGGGAGTTCGAGTTTGGTTAAAGAGGTCGAGAGAGATGAAAGATTGAGAGAGGAGTAGATGTTGTTAGTGTTGTGTCGAACACGAGGAAGGGAGAAAGACAACCGAGTGATGGGATCGGTGGTGGTCTTAACGTGGTGGTGTTAATTTGATAGGTGTTGTCCCGGAGATATAAGGTGAGGGGTGTTGGTTTGGTTGAAACTTGTGTTGGTTATTGTTGGAGTGGGGGGAATGAAACGAGAGAGATGACGGAGAAAGAGAAGAGATTGACCAGAGAGAATGAGTGAGATAGAGGGAGAGAGGCAGAGTAGAGATAGAGAATCGAGAGAGTTGGGAAAGATAGATTGTTGCGAGAGAGAGAGAGAGAGAGAGAGAGAGAGAGACAGAGAGAGAGAGAACGAGAGAGATGCAGAGAGATTGTTTGCAAGAGAGAAACGCAGGGAGGGATGCAGGTGGGACCCACACGGTAGGTGGGGCCCACATCATGTTAACTATAATATAATAACAAAAACGATACAGTTTTTTTTATTAGTGATAGAACGTTAAAAATCAAGATTTTCTTATTTGAACCGTTATTTAAATTAGTTGGTAGATAATAATTTATTAAAATGGTTTAATTGCGTTATTCATTAAATAGAATTATTTAGAGTTTTTTTAAAAAATGTAATTTAGAATTATTTAATTTATTAATTAAATAAGTATTATTATGTGATTTTGAAAACAAATTAGAGATTTATTATAAAAAGGGTATATTTGTAAATAAATGGAATAATATATGATTTTATTTTGGAAAGTTGTTTTTAATATTTCCCGGTTTATTAACCGGATCGTGTCAGATTTAATTTAGCGATGAATATTTTAATAAATAAATTAGGATTTGTGAGGTTTATTAAAAGTGGAATTCTTTGATGAATTATTTTAAAAATGAGAATAATTATTTTGGATTTAAATTGAATAAAAATAGATTGTTGAATTTTTCATTTTGAGTAAGAATTTAGATTTACAGATATTAAAAATAGGATATATTCTCCAGATTTAATTCCTATGTTCGAAGAGATATTTATCCCGGAATTAATTTCCGTTATTTATTCCGGAGATTTTTATGAGATATTATTTTATTATTAATTAGATTATCGGATTGGGGATATTTTATTCTGAAGAATCGCTCACGTATTTCTGGTTGCCATTTTTTTTTTAGAAAATAATTCTCGAGACGTAGATCGACGCCAAGTTCACGGGTAGAGTATAATTTTTATCTGCATACATTTGCACTTCGAGATCGAGGCAAGTTCATTCCTACCCTAACTGTTGGAAACTGTGAATTTCTGTTCGTGTTATTTAATTCCTTAATTATTTTCGAGATATTATATGTTGAGATTATCTGTTGCTCTATATGATGCAATAATTTCTTTTGAGAATTATTTCTTGTTAAATATTATTATGTTGTTAAGTTAGTTTATTTGAGAATTATAATCCCTATAAGCGTAGAAATAATTTAGTTGCTATCGGGTCGATCTCATTAATTCGAGACGACTATTATTTTGATTCAGTGAAACTAATCTCATTCGTCTGAGATAGTTAAATTTATTCTTTTCGATTGAATTTATTGTACAAATTCAATCGTTATTTATTGATTATCTTTTAGTTAGTTCCTCGTTTGAACTAACCGATAGTATTAAAATTATAATTGTTAGAGATTTTTATTCGTCGATCAAGTGAAAAATATTCTATTTAAACGTTCATCAATGTTGAGTATTATAAATATTGAGAAGTACTATTTGTTCAATACGACTCCCAATTACTTCAATCTTAAGACTATTCTCATAAATTCGAGATAGTTGATCTTATTGTCAAGGTTTGGCATTTTGTTCGTGTCAACCGATAAATTATTATTATTGAGAATTTACATCAGTCCATTGTTCGGATTGGTGGTAAAATCGAGTCATACTGGCAGTCCGCCAGATTTGTAAATATTTTCTGAGAGAACTATCTCAAGTTATCTGTACCCCAAATATTCGGGAATTCTGTATTCTACTGGTCAATTTTGGGCAAGAGGCCCATTATAGAGAAAGAGAGACTCGTGTACCGTTTTACGGACCCGAGAATAATTAGGCACCTTGTTGCCTTGGTTGAATTGATAACCATTATGATGCTAGCATTCATACATATATATTATTGTTGATATCGTATTGTAGCCGTGATCGGGCGAAGTGCGGTGTCATTGGAGGCCGATATTCTTGGTTGGTTAGTTGATCGCCCCACCGAGATACGGAGAGGTGGAAGACCAGTTCATTCTTAAATCATGAGTTATCAGAGTTATATCAAATGAGTTATCGAGTATTCTGTTTCGAGATGAGTAATGAGTCTTTTGAGTATTCTGTTTTGAGATGAGTTTTGAGCCTTTCGAGTATGATATTTTCAAGATGAATTTGAGCCAAATCATATTGTGATATCCGATATTAAAATTTTGAGTATTTATTTCGGTAAACCTTATTATATTTATATACCGAGCGAGAAGAGAACTTGCTGAGCACTATAGTTGCTCATTCTTGCTTTAAAACTTTTTGTTCAGCTGTCAAGACGGAAAGAGGCGAGACGTCCAGCCAGGGCTACAGAGGCAAGGGGAAAGAACAAGGCTATGGCGACAATAATTAGAAGATCCAGATGGAATCTTTATATTTCTACTGTTGTGAACTTTTGTAACATATTATTTCGAGATGTATCAAGTTGGATTGTACTATGTTGTGAAGACGATCTTGGACCTGCGGAGTGGGACATTTTATGCTCCGTTGTAATAAAATTTGGTATTGTTATTGCGTTATCATATTGAGACAATGTGACGACCCGAGTCCCTGGTCAGGGTGGATTTGGGGGCGTTACATGTCTTATCTCAGCTTTCAGTGCCTCTTCTTTACATGGCATTCCGAAAATTTCTTATCCTCCTCTCAACACTAAAACAAAGATTTTCAATTTTTGCATCATGTATGCGTAAAAGGTTTCAGGAACAAATTAATGATAATGGTATATTGTTATTTGGCTTCCTTAGTCATTACATTTTTTTGACAAAATATTATGCATTTCATTGAAAAATTGGACTTAGAGGGATCAATTCCCAAATTCGTAATAAACTCTCAAATTGTCAAATACAATCTGATTGAGGAACAAATAAATAAGTTCAATAAATAACCGTTTTGTTTCCAGATCGCTTAGCATAGAGATAAAAATATTCTTTGAACTAAAAATGATTATAATGGCTTCCCGAGAAATCTAATCTACACCATCCCTGAAATCAGTACAACACAATTGACTTTCACACAATTAATTCCAGTTACAATATAATGGGGGTGTTTGGGGGAACTTTTTTCCAGAATAAGTCAACTTATTTTAAGACAAAGTTAGAGATTCATAACTTTTTTCTAAAAAAATTTAACTTTTTTTTTTGTAACTTATAGAATCTCACACATACATTAAATACTTGTATAAAACTTTTTTATCAAAATGAAATTTTTACCCGAAAATAAGTCCTTAAAGACTTTTTTTTTAAGTTTTGCCAAACAGGGCAAATGTTCAGAACTTTCAGTTGCACCAACTAAAATTGGAGAAATAAATGCCCTCATAATATGAACAATCTTCTATTATGAAAGGTAAGCTTTTACAATTTTCACCCCCAACCCAGGCTCGATGCGCCTTTCCAGATCCCCAAAACACCAATTGAATCTCAAAGAGACAAAACAACCAACCAAAAACATATCAATCAACAAAACACCCAAAATCCTCACAAAAAGAAGGATGATTATTGAAGGAAAAATAAGAACTATGATGATTACATGAGAGAAAAAGAAAAAATTGAATTTGTGAAAAGGAAGAAAGGTGTAAAATCCTGTTAATTTTTATTTTATTTTAATATTTAATATTATATATTAGATAAGTTTTTATTTATTAATTAGAATATTCTAGATTTCTTTGTGTACAAGTTTTATTATTTTCGGAAAGAAGTGTGAAAAGATTTTAGGAAATCAAAATCTTTTGATTTAGAATATTTGTGTGGATTAGAATGTGTTAATTTTGGTATTACTTGGAGAGGTCATAGAAGTTTAACAAAAAGGTTTTAAAATTACCTAAATTATTTTAGGGTTTGTAGATCTATATAATAAACTCTTTAGAATAATAAAAACTTCGTACAGGAACTTCATCGCCGAGAGGTACGTTAATCTTCGATTTATATTATCTGCTTATTTTGTCTATCTGCCTAGGCCTGCTTTAACTAATATCCATGCTTCTTGTATTCTCGTGCTTTTGAATTAAAAATTATACTTGAACTGTGGTACAACTGTAATGTATATGTATGCTGGTAGTATGCAAAGTTAGTTTATGTGCTTAACAGTATCGTGAACTATATTTACATGTACAAATTGTATGATTTCTGTGAATAATTTATCATGTGTACATACAACACTTTTAATTGTTATGTGGACATAATGAGTATTATTGAATTATCATACTAGTATATTAATTAATAACTTTTATATAGATAATAAGATTTTGTAATTAGTTTTCTTATGTTTTTAAGTAATTGTATTTTAAAGATATTAGGAAGTTCTGAGATTAAATATTATTTTAACTGTGCAAATTACTTTTGAATTCTTTAAATCATTTTTTTTTGTAGTATTCATGAATGTATATTAGCTGCCCAATTTGATTTAATTGTTTAAAGCTTAGAATATAGATGTTATTATTATTATTATTATTATTATTATTATTATTATTATTATTATTATTATTATTATTATTATTATTATTTCGTTAGTAACAGAAAACATTTGCTAAGTGAAATGTGTGATTTGACATAGGCATGCAAGATACATTACTGGTTCATGAATCATGAGTGGATACCTGATTTGTTATTAAATGACAAGAATTGTTAATTTAATTCATTAACCTGTCAAAGTTAGAAAAGATTGAGTACCTGTCTGCAAGTTTGACACATTACATGTACTAAGTGGCGTGAATGTCATAGTGGGCTTTAAGGCCCATTTATTTTGTTTATGTAATTTGCTTGACTTAATCTGTTGTAATTTGTAAAATAAGAGTTTGATTTCTAATTTTCCATTAATTAAATTTTAAGATTTCTATCCAATCTTTATGTGATTTAACGTGAGTGTTTATTTTGTAGTCCATGTATGAAATGTGTTTATAGTATAAATGATTAATTGTGTTTGTTCTGTTAATTAAAATTCTAGGATTTGCTCGTGATAATTTACAATTTTCAGTCGCGGTCGAGGTAAGTGACTTTTTGTTGCTCACTATTATTATAAAATCTGTTTTATTCTGTTTCAAAATATCTGTTTGATTTGGTTATCGAAATTGTGATATCGAAAATTGATTTAGAAAAGAATTATTTTAGAATTCCCCAGTTTTAATTGTGCATCGAATCATAGAATCCGGTCACTGGATAGTGTGACATATAGAATCATAGAACTAGTTTACGCACGTTCCGGAACACATAGATACGTAAACTGGCCCCCATCGAACATAGAACCGTGTCACTGGTTAGTGTGACCGTAATTTAGAACTGTGGGAATAAAATATGATTTTATTGCTTAGATTCTTTTATCGATTTAAAGTTTCAGAAATTTTGTTCACTGTTGAAAGTATTATTTTGAGCCGTTGGGCGATAGTTACTTGCGGGCTTCGCAGCTCATTGTTTTAATATATGTCAGGTTCGGACTTTTGGGAGCTGATTAAGATTAAGGATGTGGACTGTGTGGATTTCGTGCTACCTGATTTAGATGCAATTATTGGAAAAAGACTTATCGGATTATTGAATAAATTTTCAGTACATTATTAGATATTGAATATTGGATTTTTGAAGCTGCGTCTCCGATTTTATGATTTTAGAATATTGAATTTGACCGCTGCATTTGACTTTTGTTAATTTTGGATTATTTGGATAAAGAATTTCATTTATTTAAGTTTTGAAATTAGAAATTAATATCCCGAAAAGTCGGGATGTTACAGTTGGTATCAGAGCCTAGGTTTTCCTTCGGAGTGTATTAGGTATGGGACTAGTACATTCCCTAGAATGCGATCCGATAGACTATCGTATTGGTTTTGACCTTTAATTTAGTATATTGTTTTGAATCTAGGGCACTTGTTTGTGTGATTATTTGACTTGTGTGGCTTTTGTGCTTTTTGATCATTGATTATAAGTTTGAAAGTTTGTTGTTTTTAGAAAATATGGATGGAGAAGGCAACAACAATGGCAATCAGGGCAACAACAATCAGAATGGCAAAAACAATAACAATCAAGGCAACGACAATCAGAATGGCAACAACAATGGTGATGGTGGAAATGTATTCGACCAGCTAGCCGAGACTCTAGCTACACTCGTGAATCAGCAACCCAGACAGCAGAATATCATCTCTCAGTTCAAGCGTTTGAACCCACCAACTTTCGATGGGGCAACTGATCCGGCCATAGTCGAGATGTGGATACAAGAGATGGAGAAAGCTTTCGGACTGTTAGGGAGCAATGAAGAACAGAAGGTCACTTTAGCTGTGTATCAACTACAAGGCAGTGCTTATGACTGGTGGCTCATGGAGAAAAGGAAGAACGAGACCGCAACCGCTGAAGGGGGAACCGGAACATACATCTGGGCAAAGTTCAAGAAGGCTCTAGAAGACAAGTACTTTCCTAGAACCATTCGTCTGCAAAAGGAAAGGGACTTCATTCGGCTTGAGCAAGGTGGAAAGACTGTTACTGAACATGAAGCAGAATTTTCAATGATCTCGAAGTATGCGCTGACCTTAGTGGCAGATGAAAGCAGCCGACCAAGGAGATTGGAAGAGGGACTTCGAACCGACATTAGGAATTCGATGGCGTCTTTTGAACTCCAGACGTACGAGGCTGTTCTTAACAAGGCTTTGGTAATCGAGAGAGGCCTAGCTGAATCTGAAAAGGCGACAAGCAACTGGAACAAGAAACGGTTCACTCCAACTGGTGGATAATCATCTCAAGGGGGACCACTCAAGAAACCTTACGTGTATGACCGAATGGGAGGACAAGGAAATCAAGATAAGTGCACTAGGTGTGGCGAGAACCATGTTGATACAGAGTGTCGTTGGAACAGAGGTGCGTGCTTTCATTGCGGTGAACTCAGACACAGGATTGCTCAATGCCCACATAATCCACCACCAAGGAAAGAAGCAGATAACAAGACCACTGGACGTGTATTTATGCTCACGGAAAGTCGCGTTAACAATCGTAATTAAGGTATGATTTCTTTTTACTTGTAACTTATTTGATGTTATTTTGTGAATTTGGGGACCAAATTCTTTTAAGGAGGGGAAAATGTAAAATCCTGTTAATTTTTATTTTATTTTAATATTTAATATTATATATTAGATAAGTTTTTATTTATTAATTAGAATATTCTAGAATTCTTTGTGTACAAGTTTTATTATTTTCGGAAAGAAGTGTGAAAAGATTTTAGGAAATCAAAATCTTTTGATTTAGAATATTTGTGTGGATTAGAATGTGTTAATTTTGGTATTACTTGGAGAGGTCATAGAAGTTTAACAAGAAGGTTTTAAAATTACCTAAATTATTTTAGGGTTTGTAGATCTATATAATAAACTCTTTAGAATAATAAAAACTTCATACAGGAACTTCATCGCCGAGAGGTACGTTAATCTTCGATTTATATTATCTGCTTATTTTGTCTACCTGCCTAGGCCTGCTTTAACTAATATCCATGCTTCTTGTATTCTCGTGCTTTTGAATTAAAAATTATACTTGAACTGTGGTACAACTCTAATGTATATGTATGCTGGTAGTATGCAAAGTTAGTTTATGTGCTTAACAGTATCGTGAACTATATTTAGATGTGCAAATTGTATGATTTCTGTGAATAATTTATCATGTGTACATACAACACTTTTAATTGTTATGTGGACATAATGAGTATTATTGAATTAGCATATTAGTATATTAATTAATAACTTTTATATAGATAATAAGATTTTGTAATTAGTTTTTTTTATGTTTTTAAGTAATTGTATTTTAAAGATTTTACTTGTATTCAGAAAGTTCTGAGATTAAATATTATTTTAACTGTGCAAATTACTTTTGAATTCTTTAAATCATTTTTTTTGTAGTATTAATGTGATGAACATGAATGTATATTAGCTGCCCAATTTGATTTAATTGTTTAAAGCTTAGAATATAGATGTTATTATTATTATTATTATTATTATTATTATTATTATTATTATTATTATTATTATTATTATTATTATAATTATTATTTCGTTAGTAACAGAAAACATTTGCTAAGTGAAATGTGTGATTACACATTACTGGTTCATCAATCATGAGTGGATACCTGATTTGTTATTAAATGACAAGAATTGTTAATTTAATTTATTAACCTGTCAAAGATAGAAAAGATTGAGTACTGTCTGCAAGTTTGACACATTACATGTACTAAGTGGCGTGAATGTCATAGTGGGCTTTAAGGCCCATTTATTTTGTTTATGTAATTTGCTTGACTTAATCTGTTGTAATTTGTAAAATAAGAGTTTGATTTCTCATTTTCCATTAATTAAATTTTAAGATTTCTGTCCAATCTTTATGTGATTTAACGTGAGTGTTTATTTTGTAGTCCATGTATGAAATGTGTTTATAGTATAAATGATTAATTGTGTTTGTTATGTTAATTAAAATTCTAGGATTTGCTCGTGTTAATTTATAATTTTAAGTTGCGGTCGAGGTAAGTGACTTTTTGTTGCTCACTATTATTATAAAATCTGTTTTATTCTGTTTCAAAATATCTGTTTGATTTGGTTATCGAAATTGTGATATCGAAAATTGATTTAGAAAAGAATTATTTTAGAATTCCTCAGTTTTAATTGCGCATCGAATCATAGAATCCGGTCACTGGATATTGTGACATATAGAATCATAGAACTAGTTTACGCATGTTCCGGAACACATAGATACGTAAACTGGCCCCCATCGAACATAGAACCGTGTCATTGGTTAGTGTGACCGTAATTTAGAACTGTGGGAATAAAATATGATTTTATTGCTTAGATTCTTTTATCGATTTAAAGTTTCAGAAATTTTGTTCACTGTTGAAAGTATTATTTTGAGCCGTTGGGCGACAGTTACTTGTTGGGCTTCGCAGCTCATTGTTTTAATATATGTCAGGTTCGGACTTTTGGGAGCTGATTAAGATTAAGGATGTGTACTGTGTGGATTTCGTGTTACCTGATTAAGATTAAGCCTGATTTATTGTTATAATAAATCGTATTTTTAATAATTAGTAAATCTAATTATTCAAAAACAAAAAATATTTGAATTTCATTAAAAAATGAAAGTATAGATATTAAAAATACCGCCGATGCACACACATGACACACCTAGTACTAGTACCATGGTTTTATTCAACTTAAACTCAAAAACCAATCGTTTGTATTCAGTTCCTAAAAATTATAATTAATTAATATTTGATTCTATGTCGTATAATGTAATAAATAAATTTCAAATTTTATTTAGTATCTTAATAATAATTCATATATTTTATATGTTAAATTAAAATGAATGTTTGATGATACATTTTTTCACAAATATAATATTGGGAAATTATCAAAAATATCCAACTTTTTTATCTTTGTTTCAAAAATACTAACAAAAATTACAAATGAGGTTGCAGAAGTTACGCAAATATTGCCGTTGGGGTTACAAACTAGCTAGGTTGCATTGTGTTTTTGAAAAAAAAAATTGCAACATGGATATATTAGGGAAATGCTAACCATAGCCCTAACGGCTATGGTTAAGCATTAAATACTCTTATATTTTCAACATCTTTTGTAAGAATTTTAATTGTTTTAGTTTCCCATCTCTTTGCAACACAAATTTAATTTTTTAAGTAATAATAATGGATATCTGCATTCACATTAATTTTCAATATCTCAAATTTCTAAATAATCATATTGAATTTCGTGTAAAATTGATGTATTAAGTGCAAAAATGATGTATTATTATAAAAACAAGTACATGCAAGGAACTAATTGTAGTATATCATGTGAAAAAAAAACATTTAAAACAAACTCATTAACCTTCAAACCAACTTTAGAGGAGTTTACTTGGCCACTGATACACTCTACAACTGAACACGTAGGCAGTGCCGCACTGCTCGGGAAAAAAGATATCTAAGTTTAGAATTCTTCTGTGCGCCCATGGTTCCATAGCTTCAGAAGATGTGCAACTCCCTCACCTACAGTAGCTATTCTGTTGTGCTTGTAGTTCCACAGCTCTTCTATGGCACGTCTTTGTATAGGATTGTGCTCCATTCTCTCTTTTAAAGCTGTAGTCACAGCATTGAACACATCCTGGCCATAATCATTTTTCAAGTTTTTGAATTTTCCGTCCTCCTCGTCGATTACATCCTGGGCCAACAAAAAAAATAATTACATATGTCATGCTTCCAATGTGAAGGATAGAAATCATTATAATTTTTTACACCTTATGTTGTCCATTAACGTTAACTACTTTCAGTGGGTGCCAATCAGGATCTCTGAGGTATTCCTCCCACACCCAGAAGATTTCGAAAGCAATATCGTATGCTTCTTTCTCTTCACAACTATGCGTTTTCTTCACATCTTTCAGGAATACTGTATGATCCAGCTCACCCATAACTTTTACACCAATGTCGGAATTATTTGGAGGATCTGAGAATGCCTGCAAAATTTATAGAATAATTAGAAACCATAGTGTCACAGTTATAAACGTCAAATGAGATATCAAACTAATCAAAGCCCTGCATCAGAAACTCGGTACTGAAAACTTACCTCTATTAATGCTTTTCGAGCTTCGTCCAGCTCGTCATGGCCTTTACGCTCTTTCGCTATTAGAGTATGGTTCAGGTCTTCCAAATATTCACATCGGTCTTCTACGTCATCCATCTTCATAATTGTTTCTATATCTCCACCATCTTTTATTAGCTTCAAAACATTTAAAGTTCCTTTCCGTTGCTTAACTGCTAGCTCTCCTGCATCAAGCTCTTTTCTCAGCTCACTTATTCCTCTGTCCAAGTCCTCCTCTCTTTTCTTTAATTTTAGTCCACAACCACAGGTGTTAATATAATTGAAATTTAAGCAACAAATATTATGTGAATTAAGAAATAATAAACACACCTTATGTTCTTCTGTGAATTTTCTTAAACTTTCTACAGCCGTTTTGTCCGTGGACATATTCTTGACCTCTTCTTTAGCTTTACTAAAGAGCTTTTCGAATTCTGCATTATTCCAAAACTAGAATATTAGAGAATACAGTGACGTTTAAATCGAAATGAGAAACTTAAAAGTAAAAAGGAAAAAAGAACTAACCTTCGTTGTGGGATAGACAAAGCTTATCATATTCAATATCTAACTTGGTTAAAGAATTTATGTTGTCCCTATGTGAGCCCTGCAATTTTTCTAAATCTTTTTCCAGATCTGCAATGACTTTTTCCATATCCAGTTTGCTGCAGTTGCCTATCTCAGCAAGACTTCGCGAAAAACTCATAGCACCGCCTTACAAATCAAAAATTAACGAAAATCAGGTTTAGAATATATATGAAATTCAATCCAAACCTAATCTTGAAATCACTAAAAAAACGGTGACAGAAGAACTGGACACATTAAAATAATATCAATTAATCCAAATGTAATCTTGATATCACTAAACAAAGGTGAAAAAAGTATAGGACACATGCACTAGAACACAATTGCATGGTAGGTATAGATGTTAACTACAAACAACTATTTATAGCAGAAAAGGCTTTGAATCAGCTTTGTGTTAAGAAGACAGACATGAAATGCCAGAGGCTTAGAAGATAGAACTGAAATGAAAGACACTTTATAGAAACTCACTTCAAATTATTTGAAACTATGAATTTGTTAGAGAGAAACAACAATCAGTACTGGAACCAAAATACAATGCTTCTGCCTTCTTCTCAATTGCTGTACCACAGCAAGCTCATCAATTATTTATAGTACCTGGATTCTATCTAAATTGGAAATTAAGAGAATACTTGATTAAAAAAAAAAGATATTATAAAAAATGCATCCTTAGTTATTTGGTTTGCATAGCACCCGTATATTGAAAATCATGAAGAGATAAAAATTCCATGAATCTTACCCTTATGGAAATTGTATAAATCACTTTCTAGAACATTTCAAAGGATTATTTCTACTAAGGTCATCCATAAATTTACATAAAAGCTATACGTTTGACAAGATTTATTTATGTTCAGAAAGACTTATTCAATTCAGATTTTTAATTAATTTGAGGAGTTATTCGATTCAAATTTTAAAAAATTTGAATGCACCTTTAGAATTCATATTTCAAGATATTTGAGTATAATATATTTTAGGGAACTTATCAACTCCCCCACTAGACCTTTCAGAGGATATCCAACTAGATTGGATTTGATCCGTAACTAAATTAGCGGGTAACAATTCCTTTTTAAAAAATTCGATTCAATAACGAATGGATATGAATTTTGTATGATCTGATCCAAAATATTATATTTATTATATATTTTATATATTATGTAATATATATAATATATAATATCATTTTTTTTGCCAAATATAATATCATATATAAATAACATTATTTGCAATATAAATTCGGATTTGTCAATGTATATGTAATAATTTTAATTTTTATTTCGTCAAAAAATTAAAAAAATATTTTATATAGTAAAAAAAATGAAAAAACTATTTTTTAAATTTATTAAATGAATCGAATATGAATAGAGCTAAAAAATATCCGTCTCTGATTTGATCCGAATCTAAAAAACTTTAACGAATTTGAATATGAATTTTAGTTATCTGATCCAAATCCGACCCACAGGCCTTATCCCCAACAGTTTTATAAAAACATCCCCCAAAATTTTACATGCTCTATTTTGTTCCAGGCATTTTGCTCATTCACTTCACATTTTAAGAGGTATTAATGAATTAATAATAATTTATCAATTTTAAATGTTATTGCTAATTTTTATTCAATTTAGATATCCAAAATTTTTAACAAATTGATAACAATTTATGAAATTAAAATATTATTAATTGATTTTAATTCTAAACAGATTCTTGTAAATGTATATGGTTGGTAGAGAGTTTAACAGATTCACAATCATTTTTTAGGACTTTCTTAAAATATAATAGATTTTAGATCCATCATTTTATAAAATCCACAAAAAGTAATTAACTTCTAAATACTATTATCATATTTTAGTGGATATTTTAAAATATTATTTCCAATTTTTAAAAAAAATTCAAAATTCTACTTAAATATACCCAAATAATTTACAGTTATAATTGAATATATTAAAATTCAAATGAAATCTATGCAGATTTTTAAATACAAGCAAATTCTATAAAATCCAAGTCGAATATCCCTAGCTTTCTAAATTTCAAAAGCTTATGCTTTTCATATTTGTTTATTTTAATAAATTATGAAATTTGATATTTAATTATTTTTATTATACATGTTTGGCAAAATAACTTATCATAGAATTGCGATTCACTTAATGTGTGCTTATCCTTAAGTCACTCAAGTTGGTGAGCATTAAGGCTTTAGTCTTTAATTCAGAGGGGAAATCTTTCTATTTAAACCATTCACGCGAGTTGCTATTCATATCTCACTTGACATACTCATTCTTCACTTTATTTTCATCTCTTCACTCTCTCTCCATGGCATTTCACTGGATTCCACCCCCTCCAGAAACACTGAAAATTAATGTGCATTGCACATACACTGACATGCTAAGACCAAGTGGCAATGATACAGGCATAGGAGCCATTTACAAGGATTTCAATGGTAAACTCCAGCTTCTCACGGTTGGAACTATCCCTTTCCTCACACCCCTAGGAAATCAGCTGTGGGTGGTGCTGGTAGCTCTCAATCGTGCTTTTGAAGATGAATTTCATGATATTCAACTGGGGAAGACAACCATGAGACTTATATGGTTATGAAAAACTTTTGTAAATCGAGTAGCACAATATATTCAACTGCCAAGTAAATGTCATACACTGCATACAGAATTTACAGTTCATAGAGTTGTAATTATATATTTATTATTTACATACTTGTGTCGGGTTGTGGCAATTAGATAGGGTTGCAAGTCATAAGCCAAGGTAGTCACTGGGCTAGGTAGCAGGTTTGCTAGGAGACAGTTGTGTCAAGGGAAGGGTTCTTCCAATCGGCTTTAAACTTGTAATCGGGGAAACAGTAAGCTTTATATTATTGTTATAATAATATAATCTCTTTGCTAGTTGGCATAGGGACTTGGATGTAGGCCATAGATTGGGTAGGGGCCGAACCAAGTGAAAATTCGTGGTGTTCTTGCTTTATATTATGTCATTTACTTATTGCTGTTTATATTTACTCTGTTAGTTAATTGGGACACTCGCACACACAAAAGAGACAGTCTCATTATCGTTTGAGACAGTCTCATTTACTTGGCAGTTGAATATATTGTGCTACTCGATTTACATTAAGAACACCAGGAATTTTCACTTGGTTCGGCCCTTGCCCAATCTATGGCCTACATCCAAGTCCCTATGCCAACTAGCACAGAGATTATAATATTATAACAATAATATAAAACTTACAGTTTCCCCGATTACAAGTTTAAAGCCGCTTGGAAGAACCCTTCCATTGACACAACTGTCGCCTAGCAAACCTGCTACCTAGCCCACTGGCTACCTTGGCTTATAACTTGCAACCCTATCTAATTGCCACAACCCGGCACAAGTATGTAAATAATGAATATATAATTACAACTCTATGAACTGTAACTTCTCTATGCAGTATATGATTTTGTTGGAGTTGAGTGATACACTTACCCTTGTTCTTGAGTGAATATTATTTTGTGAGTGGATTGTGAGTGTTTCCTTGTTCTTGCGTATGAGATCCCGAGTTTTATCTCAAAGATGTACTCTTGTGGGCTTAGCATGTTTACTAACTTATTCTTACACTTGACATGAACTTGTGAGAACTTATGCATGTTCATTGAGTAGACTATATGAATACTTGCACTTTCGACACCAAGACATTGCGTATTTACTTTGATTCTTAAGTTGATATGGCATGAGAGGATTTGAAGGTATGGTAGGATATTAGTATTAGATTAATTGCATTTTCATATTAGTTGCATTCATGCATTGCATTGTTTAGTTAGATGGATTTTGTGGGTACATTCACTATAGGCCCTCACGAGACCTTACTCGTCCACTAGGGCTGCCTAGGGGTTTAAAAGGCTTGTTGCATATGCCAAATGTAACCGTGATCACCTACGAAAGTGGTACTAGTTAGTTAGTTGTAATTGTTATGCTTGAGGACAAGCATCAGTTTAAGTTTGTGGGTGTGATAAGTGGATTTTATATCCACTTGGATCGCTTCAATTCGGCTTAAATTGATTGTCTTTGACTCAAGTTTATTGTAGTTTTGATGTGTTTTGCTTAGTTGTGCAGATTTACAAGAATGTCGATTATGGGCGATGCTTCTATAGTGTTTCGAGGATTAATTGATTAAAATTCGGATTTTCCGGAAAGGTTGCGCAGTCTACACTATTTTGGCCATATCTGGAGTTCTAGAAGTCCGTTTTCAGCGATCTTACAGCTCACGCGAAGCCTGGAAGATTTTCTACAACTTACGATGGGATTTGCAAGCGCAAGTTGCGTGTGGTGGGCGCAGGTTGCGCGACAAGCAGACTGATGGGAGCAGGGAATTTACTATTTTGCCCTTTTTCTAATTCTAATGGTATTTTGGGCAGTTTTTGGTACCTTAATCAAATTTTAATTGTAATAGAAGGTAATTTCTTGCTGGGCAAGACTTCTAGAGTCTATTTAAACACATTCAACCCCTTGTAAATGAGAGAATTTAGACATTTAGATATCTTGTACATAATATAGCTTAGATCTGCAAGGGAGAAAAGAGGAGCAAGATTCAACGCTCGTGACAAACACTACACCATAAAACGCCTATAGCAACCACAAGCAAAAAAATTCGTTGCTATATAGTCACCTGTTTTTCTAGATTTTGACCTATTGTAACTAAATTTAAAAAGCGTTACAAAGGCTTTATTTTCTTACTAAAAGTGTAACCTATTGCAACGTTTTCAGAAAGGAGTTGCCATAGAATTTTAGTTTGGTTCTAAAATCTTGGCGGGCCTCCAAAAAAAAGAAGCGGGCTTTCTATTTTTATTTGCCCGGGCTTTATTTGGACACATACTGTACTAAAAAATAAGTTAAGTAAATATACTATACCTGCCTAATTACACGGTCTCTCAAGCACACCCTCTCCTCACAGATCCAAGACGGCGAAGACGGCGATTGAAGCTCCAAGACGGCGATTGAAGCTCGTTGACGGCGACCGAAGCTCCGACACATAAACTCAGGTACGGTCCCTTTTCTATATCTCTGTTTTTGTCTTTCTCATTCTTAAATTAGGGTTTTTCTTGATTGAATTAGGGATTTGTTTGATTAAATTAGGGATTTGTTTGATTCTATATCTCGTTTGTAGGTCTCTCTACGTTTGTAGCTCTCTCTCTCTCTCTCTCTCTCTCTCTCTCTCTCTCTCTCTCTCTCTCCCTGTCTCTCTCTCCCTCCCTCCCCATCTCTCTCCCTCTCTCTCTCCCTCGCACACACACACACACACAAAATAATTGTACATGTCCTTTCTTGTTTTTTTTGTTTATAAGCTTTCTTGTTGTTTGTCGGTGTGAATTGAGGTCTAATTTTTGTATTTCTTATTGTCTTTCTTTAGGTTAAATTGGAATGCAAAGATGAATTGGATTTTATTGCCTAAATTCTGTGAAGAATATAGTAATGGGGTAAAAGCATTTGTTTTGAATGGTTTTGCTCACTTTGGCATAGGAGATGAATTAAAATGCCCCTGCAAGGACTGCGGTAATCGGTTTTGGCAGTCCAGAGGTGATGTATTTGATCATCTCATTTTTAAGGGTCCGTATCCATCACTTGTAGATTGGATATATGACATTTCAACCGACAAGTACAAAACTGTAGGTAGTAATAAGGTGGATTCTGATAGAGGTTTTGGTTTAGGAGAGGATTTTGATGAGATGATAAATAACACGTACAAAAACAAGCATGATACAAATGGAATGACTAGTGAAACCAGATCGTTTTATCAGCGTGTAGAGGAGGGAAAACAACCTTTATATCCGGGGTCCAAACTGTTTACGCGTTTAAGTTTTATTGTCAGACTTTATGAATTGAAGTGTACCCTTGGATTCACCGAAGCTGCCTTCAGTGGTATGCTAGAGTTGGTGAAGGAGGCCTTCCCTGAGGCCAATTTGCCTTCATCTTTTAGAATAGCCAAAAAAATGATCACAGACTTAGGGCTTAATTACGAAAAGATACATGCATGTCCTAATGACTGCATGTTATATTGGGCTGAAGATAAAAATGAAAATGATTGCAAAGTTTGTGGAATTTCAAGATGGAAGGAATCAGAAATTGGTCATAACAATACTGTTGATTATGACCAGGAAGTAAAGCGTAAGATCCCAGCAAAAGTAATGAGGTACTTCCCGTTGAAACCAAGGCTACAAAGGCTGTTCATGTGTAAAGAGTACTCTGAACTCATGACATGGCATTCAGTGGGAAGAACAAAAGATGGCATGTTAAGGCATCCCGCGGATGCCGAAGGTTGGAAGTCAATGGATGAGAAACATCCAAATTTTGCGCGAGAAATTAGAAATGTTAGGTTAGGCTTAGCCGCTGATGGGTTTAATCCGTACCGGTCAATGAATATATCCCACAGCACATGGCCTATTGTTCTTGTTAATTACAATCTGCCCCCTTCTTTGATTATGAAACCGGAGAATTTGATTTTATCAACCATAATCCCTGGTCCTGTATACCCTGGTAATGAGATAGATGTGTACATGCAGCCCCTAATTTCCGAGTTAAAAGAACTGTGGGGTGTAGGTATAGAAACTTATGATGCATTTAATCGAAACACATTTACATTACGTGCGAGTCTTCTATGGACCATAAGTGATTTTCCCGGGTATGCAGTCTTATCAGGTTGGAGCACAAAGGGTAAGTTAGGCTGTCCAGTATGCCACTACTGCACTTCCTCGACCTATCTAAAACATAGTCGCAAAGTCTGTTACATGAACCATAGAAAATTCCTTCCTCCCGAGCACGAGCTTAGGTCTGATAAGAAAATATTCAACGGTGAAATTGAAACTGGTCTTTGTCCTCCTCCATTATCTGGAGAAGACATCGAAGAGTTGTTATGTGGATATCAAAATAATTTTGGGAAGGGGAAAAAAAGTAAAAAAGCTGCCGACTGTCCATGGAAAAAGAAGTCGATATTTTTCGAATTACCATATTGGAGTGGTAATTTAATCAGACATAATCTCGATGTCATGCACATTGAGAAAAATGTATGTGACAAAATATTAGGGACTTTACTAAATATGGGGGGAAAAACGAAAGATCACCTAAACGCTCGCCTAGATTTACAAGAAATGGGCATTCGCAAGGTTCTGCATCCCGTAACTGCAGACAACATTCATTATGAGTACAATCCGGCTAGTTTTGACATGACAAAAATAGAAAAGAAGAACTTCTGTTCAGTGCTTAAGAATGCTAGACTACCATATGGTTCCGCGTCTAATATTAGCCGTTGTGTGCACGTAGAAGAAAGAAAAGTGTTTGGCTATAAAAGCCACGATGCACATTTTATACTTCAATATTTGCTCCAGTTTGCTGCTATAAAGACCTTAAAACCAGAGGTTGCAATTCCCTTGATAAGGCTAGGTGCATTTTTCAGAGGCATATGTGGTAAAGTGATTAATCTGGAGGATGTGCAAAAACTACAAGAAGAGATCATTGAAATATTATGCGAACTTGAAACGATCTTTCCACCGGCCTTTTTTGATATTATGGTCCATCTGCCAGTACACTTGTGTAAAGAAGTCGAATTTGGAGGACCAGTACATCTCAGATGGATGTTCGGAATCGAAAGATACTTGTGTAGATTAAAGTCCTATGTGCGTAACAGGAGCAAACCAGAAGGAAGCATGGCTGAAGGGTACTTAGTTGAAGAGTGCTTAACATTTTGCTCCAGATTTTTAAATGATGATGTGAAGAAAGAAAAAGAGGAGCTTTCATATCCCATTGGTTCCAGGAGAAACAAGGATGGCAAGCCTGTAGCTTTGGTAGATAAAATATGGACTGATGTCCATCGCTACATACTCTTTAACTGTGGGAATGAAGAAATTGAGGAGTTAATTGAGTAAGTCTTTTTTATCAATTTCTTCTACAGTTTAGAGTATATTCTAGTATCAAATATGTAGTATGATAATTATATTCATTTTTCTTAAATTTCAGAGAGCATCGTAGTTTGTATGATAATGGAAAATTGAAGAGGTACAGAAGTGTAAGATCACACACTAAAGACTTCCACATCTGGTTGAAGGAGGTGGTTGCCAAAAAAAAGGAATGTTCAGTGGAGTTGTTGTATTTCGCGAAGGGACCTCTACCTGCAGCGAAGAAGTATACTGGTTACGTCATAAATGGTTTTCGATTTCATACAAGGAAAAGAGATATGCGGTGCACGACACAAAACAGTGGTGTCTTCTTAACAGCCCTTACTACCAGCTTTGCAAGTTCCAAAGATCAAAATCCGGTAGTTGGTGAAGTTAGTTACTATGGTGCAATTGAAGAGATTATTGAAGTCGATTATTGGGGAGCCTTGGCTGTAGTCTTATTCAAATGTCGTTGGTACCAAAAGGATAAGGACTTCTGTGGTCTAACAAGGGTTAATTTTAATAAATTACATCACAAAAATGACCCCTTTGTTCTAGCTACACAAGTAGAACAAGTATTTTATATTCAGGATTGTACTGAACATAATTTGTACTATGTTGTCAAAAAATCGCCAAGTGAGTATGTCGATAAAGAACTTGAAAGCGATGCCCTTGAAGAAGTTTCAGGACCTACAATGCATGAGACAAACGTAAAACTTAACTTGGAAAATCAGTCTGATGATGTTATGTGGTACAGAGATGACCTTCCGATGCAACAAGTTCGTGTTACACCACTTGAACACGCAGAATCTGATGCAACTTACAATCATTATGCTTACGAGCTGTTAATATGCTTACTCTTGCAGCAGGTATGTCTTTTCACACATACGTAGAGGGAAAATAACTATCAATCATTATGCAACTTATCTGTTTGTTTATGTATTTTAACAGATGAGCCTAAAACCAAACGGAAGAGAGGGCCTACAAAAATGAATGCTGTTTTTACAAGGAGACTAGAAGACAGACCAACTTTGACATTAAATCATAAATTACAGCCCGTTGCTGAAAACTCCAAAATTAGAGCTGAATTTAGTAGTTTCCTGGGGGCAATAGCTAGAGAATGTGTGCCACTAGATCATGTTAGTTGGCTTGCTGTTCCTGAAGAAGAAAAAAATGGGTTGTGGGAATTTATCAAGGTAAAAAATCAACTCGTATTTTCCAAAACTTGTATATTTTATTGTGATAACTATATCACTTCTTGATATTTTTGTACTTCTTGATATTTTTGTAGACAAAGTACATCATTCCCGAGGAAGCAAAAGACTATGTGTTCAGGAGTATTTGTGAAACATGGAGAGTGTACAAGAGTCGATTCAAGACACGGTATTATTCAAAATACAAAACTGACGAGGAACGTATAAAAAACAGATCTCCGAGGGTTCCATTGGAACAGTTCAAGACGTTGCTGCAGTATTGGGGTGACGAAGATGTGCAAAAAAAAAGCTGAGACAAATGCAAATAACCGCCGACAAGTTAAAGACATGCACAATGCCGGTCGTACTACCTTTGCGCAGATCCGTAATGATATGGTATGTCATTAACTGATCTTATAAATTGTGCTTTAGAATGCATAATGTATTATGTTAATACTGATTAATTACTAACATATATAATTTATTTTTCCTTGTTTCACTCTATATAATTTGTGCTAGAAAAAGAAGAAGTCAACCCTTGGAACACCCACAAAAAAAGAATTATACCCTAAAACCCGCAAGGGTCTTGAAAATCTGGTAAAAATACTACTTTTTGGATAATTTTATGATGTTTTATTTGCATTTTGGAAAATGTTGATGGTTCCCATTTCTGTTAGGAAAATGTTGATGGTTCCGAGGATGAAACAGTCCATGGAGGTCTGGAAGTTGATTTTGCAGCACATGGCCCAAACTGGCTTGATGGCAGGACAGGCTTAACTAGGAGGACTAGGAATAAGCGAGCAAAGCAGGGCAAAAATTCTGAAGAACTGGCCAAGATACGAGAGGAACTTGCTGCTGAAATGGAGGATAAAATGAACCAGAAATTGAAGAGTATTCTTACAGAAATTGCTCAACAAAATCCTGCTTTGAAGATCAATGTTGATGAACTGTGTAAAAGTTCCGCGGAGGATGGAAATTATTCTGATGGTGAAGACGGAGATGATGTTTAAACTTGGCATCTAGTTATATTTACTTTATGCATTTCTAATATTTTGGTCCTTTGTTTACGACGTAGCTAGACTCTTGTACTACGTAGCGTTCTATTTTGTATTTTGGTACTTATGGTTGGTAGAACGATGGTTAACCATTCTGTTGAAAACTGTTGACTTTGGGTTGGTTGAAATGAAATACCATTTAATGGTGGCTTTCTATATAAACGAAAAGGTCATGTCCATTTTTTCTTAAATAAAAGCATTGCTATAGCCTCCAAAATAGTTGCCATATACTGTCATTTTTAACTAAAAACGTTGCCACTGCCCTTTAATACGTTGCCACTGCCCTTTAAAACGTTGCCATTGCCTATATATAACTAAAAAAAGATCCAAAGCAGGGTTATCAAATCCTATGGCAATGTTTTTAAAACGTTGCTACAGACCAAAAACCGTTGCTATAGGGCTTTATTGCAATGAATTATTGGCGTTGCTATATGGTACTAAAAGCATTGCTATAGGCGCCTATTGCAACCCAACCTAAGTTCACGGCCAATTTTCCCAAAAACATTGCCATAGATACTATGGCAACGGATTTGGTGCCTATAGCAATGATTTTTAGTGGTTGCTATAGGCGTTTTATGGTGTAGTGAAACAACGGATCTAGATCTACTTCATCCTTTGTGTTATTCTGGATTCTAGATTTGTTTTCTCAACTCTTAGTTTTAATAATATTATTGTTTCTTTATTCCATATCTTGTTTGTTATCATGGTTTCACTTGATCCCATGATGACGAGAGGTTCAATTTTGAACTAATCGTTGTCATGGGATTCTAATGGATTTATTTATGGAGCTTAGAATCTTGATGCTTTAAAGATCTGTGTGTGATGTATATTTGATATCCTTGTATGGTTATGCTTAATTGTTAGATGCGTAGCTAACATCTAATTTGTTAATCTCTTGTGAAGTGAAAGTGGATCATGAGATTTAGAACTTTCCATGCTAGCATAGGTTCATGATTGTTTATCAACATGATTCGTAGTATGAGATGAAATTACTTATATTGCCCTGTGTGATCTTTATGGATAACTTGTTCTTCAACCGTTATGTTTAATTTCAAATTCTATAGACATATAGGGTCTAAGCATAATTGGTGTCTATTCATCTTCTATCTCTTTTGTGGATGTATGTTTAGTTTGGTATTCGTACACTGAGAAGTAGCGTATACTTGTTTCGTGTTATCTGATCAGATATCATAACCATTGCATATAGTGATTAAAGGCGGCAGATCTAAGCGAAGTATTTAATGAAGTTAGGATTTCATGTTACTCTTGTAAACGTAATTCGATTTCAATTCTCGTTAGTTAGTTAATTCTTAGTTGTTAATTTACTTCTTAGTTAATTTAGTTAATTAAACCCAATTTGTTATTTGTCTTAGCAGTGAGTAATAACCATACATTGTTGCATAGGTACAATAACTGAATTAAAACCATAACCAGATCTCTGTGGGAACGAACTCAACTTTATTCTATATTACTTGTGACCGCGTACGTTTGCGTGATTTTGTGTTAACACTAGTAACTAATGCTTTGTCACGGACTGTTGTTTCAATTTTTTTAAAAATAATTCTCGACAATCCAACCGTACGGATCTTAAAATATATCTAATTTATTGGTGTTCTCAAATTTTAAAAAAAATAAAAAATTATTTTGATTTGAGATCTTAGCAATAAACAACTAAATTTACTAGTACTAGCAATATTTGGTTCAGGTATTTTCATTTTTGGATTTACATTGAATCTAATAACGCAAATCATATTGATTCAGATAATTTTTTATTCGGGTTTGATGGGTTTCATTTCTTTTTCGGATCTATTATTCGGATTATTTTCGGTTAAATTTTCGGTTCGGATAATTTTCGGATCAGATCAAATCGGTTTTTCGGATCTTTATCGGATTTTATTATTTGGGACAAACTTCGGTTCGGTTCGGATTGTTGCGGATTCGGTTAACTTTCGGATTTTCTAATTCGGATACAAATTCGGATCTCGGTTCCACAAATTTCGGTTCGGTTCCTCCGATCCCGACCCATTTTGACAGGTCTAGGTCTAGGTATTGAAAAGTCAAAGGACATCTATATAAATATAATATTAATGTCTTCTTATAGCCTTCCTGGAAAAATCCTTTGGGAGAAAAACCAAGCGAAGGAACAAAAATATTTATTTCATAATGTGCACGTGATGCTACCTTAAAAACCTTACCAGGAAAATCCAGTGGGAACCATATGATAAGGGAAAAGAGTGCAGCTTGCAAATGCTCCTCCTCATAATAATATCAAATGAGGCCCTTTGTTACAAAACTTCTCAAATATAGATGTTAATAGTGCTCAAATAAATAAATTCGTTGTAAATCCCTTGTTGAGTTGTGTAACTATCATCATATATAGTCGGTGGAGCTTCCATCCTTGTAAAAGATCAGAATGCTGTCATGCTATACTGATTTTCTAACTTTAGCCATATATCATCTTGGATTGCCGAAGTCAAAATATAGCAATAAGAATTTTCTGCAACAACTTATTTCATAGCAAAAGAAAATCTTCAGTATAATTTATTCAATTTCAGATCCCTCGTTATCATAATTGAAATGAGAACTTTGCTCAAATTCAGGATTCACATAAGACATGGTTTAAATAATAAATTTATAATTATGTCAACTGTCAAGACATGTATAATCAATAAAACATGTTTTAGTTTAGTTAAGTGGGTACTTTAGGACCGAATTTATTTATTTCAACTGTTCACAAAGGTCAGTGTACTATCATGTATTTATATTCCTTCTGGGATTCACATATAATAATATATCATTCATTCATGAGTATATTCTCCTTTCAATATATATATATATGCACCAAGAAACACTTCATCACAAAAAGTAACAAAGATGTATTTTGATTATGAGGGACAACTCAATTCAATGTCAACTAGAAACACATTCTAGTTTTCATCTGCTCTGGCCAGAGATATTTATGAGTTATCATCTATAATCATAGAATACATAAAACATCTCATTCCGGAATAATTTAGTATTGGACTTCAGGTCCATATCCATTTATAATTTGATAGGATTAGTTTTCGAGAACTTATTTCACTACTTCCAGCAGTTTAAATCCTTCTGGGATTATGTCAAGTGGGTCTTGTAAAATGTACATATACTAAATCTTATATTGATAGACTTTTACAAATCATGTAATTATATCCACCACAAGATAATATCTCTTCGTAATCAATACAAGATCATTGTACAACTACGCGAGCTTATCTTTCGTAAATAATTTCTTTCATTTCCACACGTATATCTACTCATATCTCACTGACATTACATCTTTAGGTGTGTAAACTGTAGTTCTAAAACTATTTCTCTACTTTTAATAGATAATATTTCTTATAGTGTGCCACATTCACAACTTCAAGTGTGCGGACTTCCGGTCCAAATAATTTTTTTTGCAAGAGATTTTGCCTCGATTTAATCATTTTTCTTATCTCTTTGGCCAATCTTGTCTACATTTAAAAGAGATTATTTTCTGATCCTCGTTATTATTCATAACCTCAAGTATTAAAAATTGTAATGTCGACGTCGATTTGATTAATGGTTCCATTTTACTCTGGACATGGCACAATGTATTGAGATCTCACAATTTTTTAGGTACCCTTATCATTTTTTTTCATGTCTAAAATCTCTTCTGGAGATCATTCAAAAGTTATCAACTATTCGATTTAGCCATCATCAATCACTGCTCCGTTTACCTTTAAGGATATTTATAGTTTTGTTATGGAACCTACATGTCTATCACGCTTCAGGCATTCTTTAGACACATTAGTTTCTTAAATTGTCCATCTGGGACATAATCATTTGGAGCATGTGCAGCTGGTATATGTAATGAAGTCATTCTTTCAGGTCAGCATATATTGATCTGTCAATAATTAAAACATGTAAATAAATTATCTCATGAACTTCTTTTTCATATTCTTTACTATGAGGATCAAGACGAGGCAATGATAACTAATATATTATCAGCTATTTAGTTTCTTCCCCCGATTTTGGTAAAACAAACACATTCGACTGAGTCATAAATATATACACATAGATGGTACCAAACTAATAACCACTCATGTATAATGTATACCCAATTTGACTATCGATTTCAGTATTGTGGTGGAACAATCCGAGCTGACCAAATTTATTTTTAAGACAAGGAAAAATTATGATAATTAGATAACTAGATTTGAATCAATATATGCCACAATATATTTAACAATTTTCAATGAACGGTAAATTTCATTGAGCACTTGGGTAGTAGACTCAGAAAATGCATATTCTTGATTTGATTACTCAAACTCATAATCTTCAGGTTGTGAGTATATAACAAATAGACATGTTACCATAAATTTCATACATCAAATACAAAATCTTAGGAGATATACAATTTACTTTAAAGATGATAGATTTCTTATATATTTTTGTTCATTATCAATTTGCCTTATAAATCAATAACATATATTTTGAGAAGAATCTTCTAGTTCTTCGATGAACGTCCATATAAAATTTCAATTAATATTCACATCTTTTATAAAATCGGCATGGCTTAGTCAATCATACCAACTATAAAGTTATTAGTAACCTTCTGGTTTACTTTAATATATATCTCAACGGTTTTTCTATATAATATGAAATATCAGAACCGCATAGTCGATTCTCTTTCACTTGGGAGAGTATAATAACATCAATAATATTAGATTTCTTTTTTATTCATAAATATCATGATAATAATATACATGCTCTTCTGGAACATTTAATACAGAGAATGTAACGAGACATCCAATATATACAATACTTCCCCTTTGGATGACTCAAGTTTTGTTGTATAGTATTGACACAAGTCATCTTTATATCAATCAAGAAAAATATTTCTTATACACATGATAAAAATATGACTAAAAGTAGTTGTAATATCATGACCATTGCTACATGCATGGTCGATACCTTTTGATTTTCCAATATTATCATATTTATACCAAAAAATTGAAGTGTTGTGGATCAAAAACTAGGCTACTAGTATTGCAGCTAGGGTTTATGTATTTAATGTAAGGGTGTGTGAGCTTCGTGCTTTAATGGCTGCTCTTGTGCTCGTGGCTGATTCTGCCTTCACAAGATGCCTACGTACTTTGATGAATATCAAAGATCAAGCCAAAAAACGTAGTTCTGAGGTGAGGGGTCTGACCCTTAATATAGGCTGAGAAGCCTTAGAATTAAGGTAGGAGTTGGAGACTTAATAGATAAGTCACCTCCTTGAGGAAAGTTCTAGATCTATTCCTTGTAGGAATCAGTTTCCATATAGAATTGGATGCCTTATAGGATAAGTCTGAAAGAGATATTATCCTTATCCAATTCTTATTTGCTGAGCTGATTATTACCCTTAATATTAATTACGAATTTAATATTATAAATAGGGTTTGGGCCCAACTGGTGGGCCCCACGTTTGGATCATTCCGGGTATAATTAATACCACATTAAAGATGTCTTCAATTTTACAATAGTCCTGCCACGAACCCTGGCTGGGTATATGTTAAGCTCCGTCCTAGAGTTCCCCCAATTTTTAATGGCAAGTCAATTCCTGATAATAATGCGGGCTGGAAAAATGAGTTCGCATACTTAGAATGGGATGGAGGTGATTGGGGCACTCTCTTTAGGCAGACATTCTCGAGAGTCTCAGATGGAAGTGCTAAGGGAATCGTCCTTAGTACCGAGGAACAGGCCGCTTATAATACTCTGACCGAGGCAGACGGTAGTTCTATTACCTGCCTAAGTCTTTTTAAATGAGGAATCTCTAAGGGGAGTAGGCCTTTCCAGAGTTTCTGAGCGGGGTAATTTTCTTACTGGTCTTTGCCATTTACTTTTTATTACTGAATTTATTCCAACTCTCTTTTTGGTCGTTCTTGCAGTTGCGAAATTGATTGTGGAGGCTGCACCCTCTCCTGATGAAGAGACAGCCAGGATGGTTCGAGCTAAGAGGGCTGCTGACCCTCGAGGGAAAAACACGGAGCCTCCTTTTCTGCGCCCCCACAAAGTCCATAAAGGAGAGTTGAGATATGGTGACATAGCTGGACTGGAGGGGAGCTCCCAGGTTAATGTCCAATCGACGGTTTTCAGGCCTCCTTGGGGCTTTAGGAAGCAGGATTCTGTGGTGGGCTCTACGAAGCACTCCATGGATTGGTCTTTAAACTCGATCACCACCCCTGACTATAAGGATATGGTCCTTAGTGGAGGTATTGGGGAGTCAGAGGCACTCGGTGCTCAGGCTCTCGCTGTGGTAAGTTTCGAACTTTTATCTTTCAATACCTTAACGGCTTTAGATTCACTACTTGATTTCAATGCTAACCTTTCATGCAGGCTAACGTCCATTTCCAAAGCTTGGTTCATAAAGCCAAAGCTTGGAAAGAGAAGTCCAAAGCTTTTGAGTCTGAGTCTCAGAAGAAGACTCTCCATATCAACCGTCTGGAGGAGCAAATAAAGAAGAAAGATGAAGAGATGGTAGGGATGCATGCGGAGCTGGTTGCTCTGAGAGATGACAAGGAGAAGCATATTGATGAATATCTGGATTCGGAGGAGTACAAGACCCTCATGGATCAGCATGATGAGATGCTCTTTCCTAGTCAGTTTTCTGATGGGTGGACCAAGGCCCTTGAAGCAGTTCTGTGGCAGCATCCAGGGTTATTCTTGCCTTCTGCTTTTCCTAGCCCTCACCTTCCCAGTGCCTTGACACAGGTGCCTGGTTCCAGTGAAGAGCTGTTCGGGGAGGATGATACTTTGGTTAAGGAGCATGCTACTGCCACTACTTCAGCTTTGGATCCCGAGCCTCTTCTAGCTCAGCCTGGTGCTGCTAACTCTGCCGACGAGGGGTCTACTACTGAGACTAGCTCTGAGGATGCTTCTCCTGCTAAGGAGGCCCCTAAGGCCCCTTAGGCTTCGTTTATTTATCTTTTGCCTTTCCGAACTCTGGGTTTCAACCATTTTACTTAATAGCCTTCGGGCCTTTGTAATTTTTAACTTAACTATTTATGCAGTTTATTTCCGTTCATTTTTCTTGCTTTTGCTCATAGTTTGTTAATACTTTAGAATTTTTGAGTACTTGGCCTCCAGGCTGGTACTAAACTTACAAGTCGGTCCAACATTCGTCTTTCGCTGGTTTTAGCAAGGAAGGATAACCAATAGAGAAAACAGATTAAATTCCATTATGCTGTCAAAGGACATCAATAAAATGGGTTCAACCCTTACACAGATACTCTATCAACTACTGGGAGCAACATGCTCTATAATGGTTTCATTCGAACCTTATTCCTAATAAATAGATAAAAGTTCAAGCCTTTATCAAAAGATCTTAAACATAATAAACTTTGAGGTTCACAGCATGCCAAGTCCGGGGCACCTCAACCCCATCCAAGGTTTCCAACTTGTAAGATCCTCGTCCTAACACCTTCCTGACTAGATACGGTCCTTCCCAGTTTGGTGCTAACTTTCCTTTTTGGCCAACTCCTGAGGCTTCAATCTTCCTCAGGACCATGTCGCCTTGTCGAAAAAATCTTTCTTTAACTCTCTGGTTGTAATGAAAAGAGGCTCTCTTCTGGTACTCAGCATTCCTAGCATTAGCTTTATCTCTAACCTCGTCAATTAAATCCAGGGCCAGTCTCATCCCTTCTTCATTAGTTTCTGGCTCATATGCCTCGATTCGAGGTGATGCCTGCATGATCTCCAAGGGCACAACAGCCTCGGCTCCATAAGCCAGCAAAAATGGGGTTGCTCCAGTTGTTACCTTATAAGTGGTACGATACGCCCAAAGTATGGGCAGCAGTTCATTTACCCAAGTGTTCCTAGAGCGTTCGACTCTCTTCTTCAGTCCATTAAGGATAATTCGATTAGCTACCTCAGCTTGCCCATTGGCTTGTGGATGTGCCACTGAGGTAAAACGGAGCTCAATCGCATTCTCTTCACAATACTTCTTAAACTCCTCATTATTGAACTGTATCCCATTGTCTATCAAGGATTCGTGGGATTCCGTATCTGCAAATGATGTTCTCCCAGAAGAACTGGGAAACTTGCTTGGTGGTTATCTTGGCCAGGGGTTTAGCCTCAATCCACTTAGTGAAGTAATCAATGGCCACTATCAGGAATTTCCTCTATGCTGAAGCCATGGGAAAGGGTCCAAGTATGTCCATCCCCCACATTGCAAATGGAATGGGAGAGTTGATAGAGGTCAACATCTCAGGCGGTTGCCTCACAATTGGGGCATGCTTCTGGCATCTCTCACATCTCTTGACATAGTTTTGTGCATCAGCCAACATCTCCGGCCAATAAAACCCTAAACGAATTATCTTGTGAGCTAGGGCTCTGCCCCCCAAATGTTGCCCACAGATCCCTTCATGAACTTCCTCTAATGCTTCCCTTGCCTCTAGAGGCCTTAGACACTTCAAGTACGGGATAACAAACGACCTTTTGTACAGAATACCCTCAATCAAAGTATATCTCAACGCTCTTACTGAGAGTTTTCGTGCCTCCATGGCATTGTCTGGGAGCCAACCGGTCTCCAGGTGTGCCTTGATAGGATCTATCCAAGAGCCTCCTATATCAATTGGTGCCACTAACTTTGCATTAATGGTCGGGGCCTTCAGGACCTGAAAGTAGACACTCCCAGCATAATTTTCTATTTCAGAAGAAGCAAACTTAGACAGGGCATCGGCCTTAACGTTTTCTTCTCTAGGGATGTGCTCAACATGACACTCCTCAAACTGAGACATAACAGCCTTCACCACTCTCAGGTATTTCGCCATAGTCTCATCCTTAGCTTCGAATTCACCGTTTACTTGGGATATCACAAGTCGTGAATCTCCACAAACTTTGAGGTTTTTGACCCTCATGATTCTAGCTAAACCCAAACCAGCTATTAATGCCTCATACTCTGCCTCATTGTTAGTAGTAGGAAAATCCAGCTTTAAAGCATACTCAACCGTGAACCCGTCAGGGCTTTGCAAAACCAAACCTGCACCACTAGAATTTGTTTTTGATGCTCCATCAAAATAGAGCACCCAATATTCCTTTAGATCAGGTGTAAGTTCCTCTTCTTTTTTCTCTTGCCCAGGGGTAGTCATTATCTCTTGTCCCCCGACTTCTTGGTTGTTAATAGTATATTCAACCACGAAGTCAGCCAATGCCTGAGCCTTGATGGCTGTTCGAGGCTTGTATGTGATATCGAATTCTCCTAACTCTATCGCCCATTTAATTAGCCTTCCACTGGCCTTAGGGCTATGCAATATGTTCCTCAACTGTTGGTTCGTCAGAACTTGAATCTTGTGTGCCTGGAAGTAAGGTCGCAATTTCCTTGAGGCAGTTACTAAAGCCAAAGCAAACTTTTCTATGGGTGAGTAATTCAACTCAGCCCCATGCAACACTTTGCTCACATAGTAGATAGGTTTCTGGACTTTCTCCTCTTCCCGAATAAGGACAGCACTCAGGGCTTGCTCAGATACCGCCAGGTATAGACAAAGAGTCTCTCCAGGACTTGGTTTGGTCAATAACGGGGCTTCAACCATGTATTTCTTCAATTGCTCAAAGGCCTCTTGGCTCTCAGGGGTCCACTCAAAATTTTTCACTTTCTTCAATGCTTGAAAGAAAGGCAAGCACTTGTCACCAGACTTGGAGATGAATCTTCCTAAATCCGCTACCCGGCCTGTCAACTTATGCACATCTCTTATAGAGCGTGGGGGTTCCATGTCTAAGATCGCCTTGATCTTGTCGGGGTTGGCCTCTATGCCTCTTTTAGAAACCATTAGACCCAAAAATTTTCCTGATCCAACACCAAAGGCACATTTGGCTGGATTCAACATCATCTTGTGGTGCCTCAGCACTTCAAATGCCTCTCTGAGGTGCTTGATATAGTCTGCCTTGACCAAGCTTTTAACCAGCATATCATCGACATAAACCTCCATGGTTTTTCCAATCAGATGGGCAAATATCTTATTCACCAATCGTTGGTAAGTAGCTCCCGCATTCTTTAAGCCAAACGCCATAACAAGATAGCAGAAAACACCAAAGTCGGTTATGAAAGATACCTTAGGGATGTCATCCTTGTGCATCTTAATCTGATTATAGCCGCTGAATCCATCCATGAAGCTCAGCATCTCATGTCCAGCTGTGGCATCTATCAACATATCTATCCTTGGCAGAGGGAAACAATCCTTTGGGCATGCATCATTCAGGTCAGTGAAGTCTATACACATCCTCCACTTCCCATTCGCTTTCTTGACCAACACTGGGTTTGCTAACCATTCGGGAAACTGAATTTCCTCAATAAAACCAGCCTCCAAGAGCTTATCCACTTCTTGCTTAATGGCCTCTTGCCTTTCCGGAGCAAAATTTCTCTTCTTCTGCTGTACTATCTTCCGATTAGGGTCGACATTCAATCTATGAGTTATAAGTTGAGGATCAATCCCTGGCATGTCAGCTGCTGTCCAAGCAAAAACGTCACTATTCTTTTGTAAGAACTTTATTAATTTGCCCTTCAGGGGTTCTTTCAAAGAGGCTCCAATATTAGTCACCTTCTCAGGGTCGCCTAGCTCCAGAGGGATAGGTATTAAGTCCTCCGCTGGCTTTCCCCGGTGTTCATCATCATCACGGACATCCATGTCTTCAATCGGGAGTACCTGCCCCCCGGTTCCGTCAGCTCTCAAAGCAGCCACATAGCAACTCCTGGCCATTTTCTGATCTCCTTTTTGTTCCCCAACACCATTCCTGGTTGGAAATTTGACCTTCATGTGATAAGTAGAGGCAACAGCCTTGATTGCATGAAGTCCGGTCCTCCCTAAGATTGCATTGTACGTTGAGGCAGCCTTAATTACTAGAAAGTTTAGCATCTGGGTGGCCTCCTTAGGTTCTTGCCCTATTGTCATGGGCAGCTGAATGGTCCCTTCAACCTTGGACTCAACTCCATTAAATCCGTAGATTGGCATGTTAGTCGGGGTTAGTTGAGAGTCAGTATACCCCATCCTCATAAAAGCATCATGAAACAAGATATCGACGGAAGCTCCATTGTCTATCAGGACTCGCTTCACTTCCGAGTTTCCAATTACTGGAGTTATGACCAACGGGTCGTCATGGGGGAACTTCACCCCTTCAAGATCTGAATCATCAAAACCAATCACTGCCTCAGTCTTAGCACGCTTCGGGGCTTCTCCTGTGATGTGCATCACTTCCCTGGCATAAGCCTTTCGAGAGTTTCGGGTAGTGCCGGCCGCTGTTGGTCCTCCCCAAATCATATTGATTACTGGCCCTCGAGGCTGCGGGTTACGATTGCGATCGTTATCCCTCCTATCATTGTCTCTTCTATCATAATCCCTTTTCTGGGTTCCACGGTCTTCACCCTTGGTGAACTTGTTTAACTTTCCCTTCCGGATTAAAAACTCAATTTCATCCTTCAACTGTCTACAATCATCTGTGTCATGCCCCACATCCTTATGGAATCTACAATACAGATCTTTGTTTCTCTTTTCGGGATCACCCCTGAGCGGTTTAGGCCAGCGAAAGTCCTTATCCTTCTCAATGTCCAACAAAATTTGGCTCCTAGGAGCGTTCAACCTTGTGTAATCAGAAAACCTTGACCCAAAACCCTTCTTAGGTGATGAATCAGAGTCCTTGCCAGTCCAGGGATACTTGTCTCTAGCGTCGTACTCTTGTTCTGACTTTCTTTTCTTTGAATCATTAGAGCCCTTGCCATTACCTACTGTGGTTTCCTTCTTAATGCTGTCCTCAGCCTTGATATATTTATCGGCTCTTCTTTGGAGCTCGGCCATGTTCTCAGGAGGGTGTTTTGCCAAAGACCTTTTGAAGAAGAGGGTAGTGGTTCCGTGTTCCAGGGCTACCATGGCCACCTTATTTTCCAGATCGGTGATATTCAACGTCTCCTTGGTGAATCGCTTGAGATAATCCCTTAAGTTCTCATTCTTCCCCTGCACCACATACATAAGGGATGCAGAACTTTTCTCATGAGTTCTCCCACTGATGAATTGGCTGATGAAGGCAGCGCTTAGCTCCTTAAAAGAGCCAATCGAGTTTGCAGGTAGACGGCTATACCATCTTTGAGCCATGCCTGACAGAGTTTGAGGGAACGCCCTACACTTTAAGGCATCACTAGCAGGCTGCAGTAGTAGTGCGTTTGAGAATGTTGTGACATGATTTGCGGGATCGCCCGTTCCATCATAGGCCTTAATAGTTGGCATCTTAAACTTCCTTGAGATGTGGGCATTCATCACCTCCTCAGTAAACGGAGGTGTGGGATCGTCAGGGTCCCCAAGTGGCATCAGATCTTTGGGGTTACTCCTGGGGGTTTCCACCCTCATAGCTTCTCTTGTTGGGACATCAGCCCTCTTCTGTCTTCTCGTGGACCTCTCCAAATCTATAACGGGAATCCTTCCTGAGATTGGAGGGGGTCGAGTCAGACTCTTTCTTGCCTGTTCCCTTGCTATATCATCCTTCAACCTTTGGATCTCAGCCTCATGAGCCTTAATCCTCTCCTCAATTGTTTGTGGAGGTCCATCATGGATTCTTCGTGTTCTTCTTAGGGGTTCCTTGCTAGCACGTCGCCTCCTCGGGGCTTCATCTCGATCATCATCCTCAGATGATGATGAATCATCAGTATAGGGACCCGAGTAGTCATCATATTCTCGATCCCGGATCTGTAAGGCGTGTCCGCTTGGTCCAGGTTCCCTTCGTCGAGGGGGATAGTTAGGCAGTCCATACATAGGGTTGGTGTTCAAAAGGAGATCCGTAGTGTGGATCTGTACCCCCGTGCGATCAACGTTACCAAGAGGAGAAACCACCATCTGGAGAGGGTTGGTTTCTTGGCCTTGATGGACGATCTCTGAGTGAGTCCCCTCTACGTGGGGAGTCGTCCCTGGGGGTTGAGTGGGCAGAGGTTGAACGACCGTCCCTGTTGTTGGGAGTATTTGTCCTTCCTCAGTGACGATGAGCGAATCTGAAGTGGCTGGTTGAGCAGAGTTAAGGGGCACGGCCTCGGTTGACGTTGTCCTTCGTGTTTGAACCATGGTTGATGTTGTCTTCCCACAGACGGCGCCAAATGTTGTGGATCAAAAACTAGGCTACTAGTATTGCGGCTAGGGTTTATGTATTTAATGTAAGGGTGTGTGAGCTTCGTGCTTTAATGGCTGCTCTTGTGCTCGTGGCTGATTCTGCCTTCACAAGATGCCTACGTACTTTGATGAATATCAAAGATCAAGCCAAAAAACGTAGTTCTGAGGTGAGGGGTCTGACCCTTTATATAGGCTGAGAAGCCTTAGAATTAAGGTAGGAGTTGGAGACTTAATAGATAAGTCACCTCCTTGAGGAAAGTTCTAGATCTATTCCTTGTAGGAATCAGTTTCCATATAGAATTGGATGCCTTATAGGATAAGTCTGAAAGAGATATTATCCTTATCCAATTCTTATTTGCTGAGCTGATTATTACCCTTAATATTAATTACGAATTTAATATTATAAATAGGGTTTGGGCCCAACTGGTGGGCCCCACGTTTGGATCATTCCGGGTATAATTAATACCACATTAAAGATGTCTTTAAGGCTTACTTTTAGCCCATATCATGAAGGAAATCATTTGTTGCAATTCTTAATATTTTCATCAATAATCCAAATTTAATAAATCACATTTAGTCACGATATCAACTCATGATTTTAACAACCTAATTTCATAATACTGTATCCGCTGGATACTTTTATTTATTCAATTAAATTCTATTATATCCAAACATCATACTATTCTTTATATAGATCCATCCTTCAGGGATATTATATCATTTAGGATAAACTCATAATTTGAATATTATACAAATATATCATTCTTCTGGAATGTAATCAAGTGTTTAAACACATTATATTTACTCTGTTGACATCCGTCAATGTCATATATGTGAAAAATATGATTAATATCCTTCAGAAATTAAACACATCAAAAAATGTGTGATGAAAAATAAAATAATTTTACTATATAGAGACAACTTTTGGTTGTTATTTCATGCAACTTCTGGTTGCAATCATCTACCATCATTCTATTAAAAAACAACATCAAATGGTTGTTGTCGATAATGCCAACATCATTTAACTCAAGTCATAAAAATAATTAAATTTACAAATGCTAATTTTAAATCAACTATAAATTTAAAAGGCACGTACTAATATTAAAATTCTATCATTGTTGTATGGAGATTTCACAATATCACTTATTTGGAGCATGCATAATATTTAATACTCTCTAATATGTGAGCAAAACAACTTGATACAAGTACATAGGGTGTGCGTACAAGTCATTTCTTTCAAACCATAATACATAAAATTTTGACTATCTCAAAATTTTGGATGTCCTCGTAAATTCGATTATTAAATATAGATATGTAAGGACTTTTGTAGCATTTATTAATCGTGAATTCATTGACAATAACTAGATATATGGTCGCACATAATTTACCTAGTTAAGAAGTATATAAAACTTTTGTCTCACTCATACAAATATTAGCTACCACTAATCCGTTTGTACAATTTGTTTATTATGGTAATTAAACTTAGTACAATTCAAACTCATATTAAAGTAGACATTGACATGAGGGAAGCGACTTTGTTAATAGGTCACATACAACTCAATTTTTTTTTTTTGGAAAAAAGGATGACTTGCTATCTACTGACCAGGTACTATTTTTGGATTAGAGAGTCAATAATAACAAATGATTTTTGGATTCATTTTGAATTTAACTGATCACATATACCATCTCAATTTGCCTTATATTCCTATTAATCAAATATAAAAGAATTTATTTTAAGAGTAAGAGAACACAAGTGAGAATCATTATACTTGATACATGAATAATTAAGAATATATTTTCAAGAAGAGAAGAAATGAATCATCATAATTTAAATGAAATCTGCACGTATTTGGGAGTGACATAATAGAACTCTATGTTTATCCACAAAAGGTAATCAAAAGTATATATAAAACATGACCACTGGAAATATAACATTGGCACAGGAAAAATATTAATCATATTGAGAAGGGACAATATAATATGCTTATAGCAAATATACAGCGACACAAGCATATTAAGGTTAAGCAATGGAATTATCACTTAGCTAGGTGAAAATTTGTTTAGAGTATCTACTTCCGAATTCATACCATCAATGTATGCATGTTGAAGAATTAACGAGCTTACATGTAGAATATTAAACACACAAACCAATTAAAGTTGTAGAAAATCAAGGGACTTTTCAGAAAAGTATCTAAAATCTCTCGATTCTGGTGTAAAACAAATTTAGTATAATTTTAGGAGAAACGCAAAACTAGCATAACTCAAAGATATAAATTTTGTATAGTACTATAAAATGAAAAGAATGGTGAATGGAGGCGTACCTTAAAATCTTACAATTTGAAGATCAATTATTTTAAGTTAAAGATTCCTTACTTCAAGAAAAATTTGAACAGAGTATTCATATGAACCTCTAATAGCGGAAAAATAATTCAATCTTCGTAGTGAAATAAGTCCTCATCGATTAACCCATCGAAATTTCACAAACCATGATCCTCTTGAATATAAAGTACACCAACATACAAAGCGGAAAAGCGATTCATGCTGATAACGTGTTATGTAATAATATAAAACTAGCATGATAGCCCGTGTAAAGCACGGGCCGTATAATTTTTTTCCAAACGTTGCCATAGAGTATTTCATTTCTTATATGTTTCACGTGTCTCGGTCTATCTATTATAAGTGGTTGATCACCGTTCCAATTTCAAAATATTAGTATACTCTAAATCCTAAATACAATATTTATAGCGTTGTTTGTTCAATGTGTGAATGATGACCGGTAAATGCGGTAAATAAAAGTTAATCATTAGTTGTCGCGTATTACAACAATAATAGTGTGCCCTGTAGTCTATTTTTGTGACAATCCGGGTCGGGTCAAACCCGAGCCTTTTTCCGAAATTGGGTTAAATCCCTTTTCCGAATTCGAAATAAATTGAAGTACAATGGTCCAAATGTAACATCTTGGATAATCTACAAGTCCACAACAAGGCCCCAAAAAATCATGATTTGTTGGTGCAATTGATAGTAGTACTTTTCCTTATACAGTCAACTAAAGTCTCTACCCTCCTCGATGTGGGAATGTTACAAAACTTATAAACAAGATTTACAATGTAACAGTATTTTTACCTAATTGAGCACAAATTTCAAACTAAGTACAATTTAATTTTAAATTTAACAATGAAACATTTTCCATGATAATCGTATATACTCGTTTAGTAGGATAAAAATACAATATTTTTTTATGTGTTAACCATGTTGAATTCTTTAAGCACAAGAAAGATTTTAAAATTGTTACATAATTAACTCATATTTAACAAAATTTAGAGACTATGCGCTCTCTTTGTAATTGAGATTGATTTGAAAAGAATTATCCTTTAATTTATAAAGTATATTATGATAGTTTGCATTATATTACACTCATAGAGTTTGTCATTTAAAAAGTTTATATTTGAACACAGTATCATATATCTATATTATTTATACTATTATATTAAAGACAAATTTAAAATAACTTGTTGATCAGTACAATAAATTCAACTATTATGAATCGTAGGTACAATAATTTTAATAGATCTATTCTCACTTTTACCCATCTTCCCGCCTCATATATACTACAACTTATTCCATTCTCCTCCCTTTGACCACGTCATATATGTGCATTCATCTTCCCCCGACCACCTCTCTTTTATTTTTGACGACCATAAATTCGTTCATTTTTCCTTCGTCCGACCATCTCTAATTCATATTTAGTAACCTCTCTTCGAATTGTATTTCCAAAATTCCTCAAATTTGATTGATTTCGGATAGTGATGATTATCACAATGATGATGAATACGACAACGACAGAAGTGGAAGAGGTGTGGTTGTAAATTTTATTATAATCATGATTTATGACATCCATACTCAAATTCACGACATCACCGCATATTCAGATCTAATTATTTTTTTGAAACTTGAGCTTAGAAAATTTGATATTTCTGACAAAATTTCCATAATTTGCATTAAAATTTTGTGATTATAGATGGAAATCTATAATTCCATGTTTAGTGATACTATGATGATGGTGGTGGTCTAATTTTTAGTTTTTATTATTTAATTTTCGAGATCGTGGTGGTGGTAATATACACTATTATAAAAAATATGTGCATGAATATTTAAATTATTGTGATTTGGATTTAAATTTTAAAAACAAATTTTTTTATAAATGCAATTATTTTAATAGTGCCAACATTTGATTAACTGAATATTATCTCTTTTATAATTATGTACAAGCTAGTATCTTATTTGTTAAATATAATCTCTATAAATTTTTATGTAATATTTATAATCTTATTTATAATATTGTAATCTAATTCAATGTGTTTTATCTCATTATTTGATCTGATAATTGATGTAGAGTTGAAATCTCAAATATGAATTATTATTTTATTTTCTTTTAAAATTTTAATTTTTTCCGGTGTAGTTACATATTTCACTCTAATCTAATTGCATATTTTATCTAATTATTTTAAAATTTTATTTTTTCAGCCTACTCACAAATTTTAATGGATGTCAATCAAAATATCTTGTTTAATGTATATGTAGTTAATATGAAATATTATATAAATATTAACGAAATCTATGTTATTCACTTTATTTTATTTTTTTCGTATAAATCGAATCATAATCATTAAATATTCTAAATTTGTATGATATACATCTTTAATTATTAAAATGGGAAAATATTCTCATAATTTATTCTGAATAAATTTTAAAATGGATATAGTGAGGAGGTTATTCATGAATGTGGTTAATGATTTGAAGATGTGTATCAAAAGTTGAGCGTTTGATTGTTGTTGGTGTGAATAAGTTTTAAAATAGATATAGTGAGGAGGTTATTCATGAATGTGATTAATGATTTAAAAATATGTATCAAAAGTTGAGTTGGTTTGATGGTTGTGGGTGTGAGTATAAACTCTTGTGCACAATGGGGATCATGAGTTCAATTCCCATGAAAAGCAAATTTTTTAACATTAATATAATTTCAAGGGAGTGAGTCATGAATGTGATAAATGATTTAAAATTATGTATCAAAAGTTGAGTTGGTTTAATGGTTGTAGGTGTGAGTATAAACTCTTGTCCACAATAGGATCATGGGTTCAATTCCCATGAAAAGTAAATTTTTTAACATTAATATAATTTTAAGGGCATAAAGGTAAATTAATAAATAGGATGAAAAGCCTTGTTCTCCTATAATAGATATAATGAATATAAGAAATTAGAGAGAGCTACATAATAGAGGGAGGAGAAATCCTTCTATTATTCATCCATCAATCAAATTATACAAATAACCTTTATATAGAATTACAAATGTGAGTTACAAAAAATCAAAGGTCTAGATAGTGAAAAGCCAAAGATCTAGGTAGTGAAAAGTCAAAGGACATCCATATAAATATAATATTTATAACATAATTGATATTAATTATATATTAACACTTTTAATGCAATTCTTATGCTGATGCGACGATCAAGATAACAAAATCAAAGAGAATGAAGGTGAAAAATCCAACGATATCATGTTAACTTTGAAAGATTAGTTTTAAAACATTTCTTAATTTTTTGTAATAATTATTATTTTTGTATATTTGAATAATTATTTTTGAGATTTAATTTGTTTTAAATGTTATGGTAATGATGATTAATATTTGATTTTTGCTTATGATTTTGAATGTTAATATTTATGATTTAAACATTGATTCTATTGTGTAATTTATTTTACCAGAATATTACTATTTAACAATATTTTTAAAAAAAAATTCCAGTAATTCCTATAGATGTGGGTTATAACGTATAGCATTCAAACCTTGTGTTACCAAGGTAGAAAAGGATTGATAGCAAATATAAAATTGCAATTAGTAGGAAAGATGTTTTGGAAGGTTGTTCTTTTGATAGGTTTGATCAATAAGAAATTGTCACTGACCATCGTGAATTCTGATGGGGCAAAATGACATAGATGGGGTAATTTTAGACCGGATACGTAATTTGGATAATCAAATCGGTTTTGGATCAAATTAATCTTGGATATATTTGATCAATTTTCGATTATGATATATTTGAATAAAGTTTGGATCGGATTGGATCTGATTCGGTTCGGGTCTACTTCGAATTAAAATCAGATGAAATTTGGATTTAGATCGGATAAAATTGATCAATTCAAATTAGAATTGGTTCGAATCCTTTCGGATCATTACTTACTCATTATTTTATTTTATGAGATTTTAAAAAGTACTTTATTATTGCTTGACAAAAAAAGTACTTTATTATTCAATATAATATTTTTAGTTTAATTTATGTACTTTCTTACAAAAAGATGATTAAAAAATTATGATGTGTTTGACATAAAATTGTTTTAAATATGCATTTTGTTTATGAATTAGTTAAATATTGAATTAAATATGCATTAACTTATGTAGATTATTCGTTATAATCCGTTAAAATTATAAAAAATACTTAATTCATCATTTTCCTAATTCGGATCTAAATCGGATTCAATATCTCGAGTCAAATTCAGTTCGAATAATTTAATATTCAATTTTGATCGGTTTCGAGTCATAATCGGGTCCACCATTTCGAATTATATATCTTCGATTAAATTTCTCAGTTCAAATATTTATTGAATCATATCAAATTAGTTTTTGAATAATTATCAAATTTTTTAATTCAAATTTAAAATCAAATTTATTTCTTTAAATTTTGATTCAGTTTTTCAAATATAAACCCATTTTACCAGGTTTAGTCAACTCATACATAGAGGACCATTTTTTGACATTGCTTTCGACGTTACTAATGACATGATTGAGGCCCTTCCAAATTGGCTGTCCCATGACAAAATCGTGGTTGACCAAGTACGCGAACCGGTAGCAATTCACAGCGGAGTTAATACCATAAATTGATCCCGACAGGAATTGGTCCAAAATCTATCAATTATATTCATCCCATTTTCTTAGCGATCTCACCATAGATTTTGGCCCTTTTTTCCCTTTTTTCTTGTAGTGTTAGAAAATAAAAATATCAAATTATACATATATCAAATAAGGTAAATTATATTAGTAATCTAAGGCAATATATTTAAATCAAGAAAGAAGACATAAACAAATTTTGTTAAACAAGTTTAAACTTGGAAAACCTGACCATCTCTATTTCATAATTAATCTGAACCTAAGGTTTTTCAAATTCAATTCCTGCCCTAAGTTCAAGATGTCTTATCTCAGCTTTCAGTGCCTCTTCTTTACATGGCATTCCCAAAATTTCTTATCCTCCTCTCAACACTAAAACAAAGATTTTCAATTTTTGCATTATGCATGCGTAAAAGGTTTCAGGAACAAATTAATGATAATGGTATATTGTTATTTGGCTACCTTAGTCATTACATTTTTTTGACAAAATATAATGCATTTCATTGAAAAATTGGACTTAGAGGGATCAATTCCCAAATTCGTAATAAACTCTCAAATTGTCAAATACAATCTGATTGAGGAACAAATAAATAAGTTCAATAAATAACTGTTTTGTTTCCAGATCGCTTAGCATATAGATAAAAATATTCTTTGAACTAAAAATGATTATAATGGCTTCCCGGGAGATCTAATCTACACCATCCCTGAAATCAGTACAACAAAATTGACTTTCACACAATTAATTCCAGTTACAATATAATGGGGGTGTTTGGGGGAACTTTTTTCCAGAATAAGTCAACTTATTTTAAGACAAAGTTAGAGATTCATAACTTTTTTCTAAAAAAAGTTAACTTTTTTTTGTAACTTATAGAATCTCACACATACATTAAATACTTGTATAAAACTTTTTTATCAATATGAAATTTTTACCCGAAAATAAGTCCTTAAGGACTTTTTTTTTAAGTTTTGCCAAAGGCATTCAGAACTTTCAGTTGCACCAACTGAAATTGGAGAAATAAATGCCCTCATAATATGAACAATCTTCTATTATGAAAGGTAAGCTTTTACAATTTTCACCCCCAACCCAGGCTCGATGCGGCTTTCCAGATCCCCAAAACACCAATTGAATCTCAAAGAGACAAAACAACCAACCAATTGAATTTGTGAAAAGGAAGAAAGGTGTAAAATCCTGTTAATTTTTATTTTATTTTAATATTTAATATTATATATTAGATAAGTTTTTATTTATTAATTAGAATATTCTAGAATTCTTTGTGTACAAGTTTTATTATTTTCGGAAAGAAGTGTGAAAAGATTTTAGGAATCAAAATCTTATGATTTAGAATATTTGTGTGGATTAGAATGTGTTAATTTTGGTATTACTTGGAGAGGTCATAGAAGTTTAACAAGAAGGTTTTAAAATTACCTAAATTATTTTAGGGTTTGTAGATCTATATAATAAACTCTTTAGAATAATAAAAACTTCGTACAGGAACTTCATCGCCGAGAGGTACGTTAATCTCCGATTTATATTATGTGCATATTTTGTCTATCTGCCTAGGCCTGCTTTAACTAATATCCATGCTTCTTGTATTCTCGTGCTTTTGAATTAAAAATTATACTTGAACTGTTGTACAACTGTAATGTATATGTATGCTGGTAGTATGCAAAGTTAGTTTATGTGCTTAACAGTATCGTGAACTATATTTACATGTGCAAATTGTATGATTTCTGTGAATAATTTATCATGTGTACATACAACACTTTTAATTGTTATGTGGACATAATGAGTATTATTGAATTATCATACTAGTATATTAATTAATAACTTTTATATAGATAATAATATTTTGTAATTAGTTTTCTTATGTTTTTAAGAAATTGTATTTTAAAGATTTTACTTGTATTCAGGAAGTTCTGAGATTAAATATTATTTTAACTGTGCAAATTACTTTTGAATTCTTTAAATCATTTTTTTTGTAGTATTAATGTGATCAACATGAATGTATATTAGCTGCCCAATTTGATTTAATTGTTTAAAGCTTAGAATATAGATGTTATTATTATCGTTATTGTTATTATTATTATTATTATTATTATTATTATTATTATTATTATTATTATTATTATTATTATTATTATCATCATTATTGTTATTATTATTATTGTTATTATTATTATTATTATTATTTCGTTAGTAACAGAAAACATTTGCTAAGTGAAATGTGTGATTTGACATAGGCATGCAAGATACATTACTGGTTCATGAATCATGAGTGATACCTGATATGTTATTAAATGACAAGAATTGTTAATTTAACACATTACATGGACTAAGTGGCGTGAATGTCATAGTGGGCTTTAAGGCCCATTTATTTTGTTTATGTAATTTGCTTGACTTAAAATTGTAGTCTGTTGTAATTTGTAAAATAAGTGTTTGATTTCTAATTTTCCATTAATTAAATTTTAAGATTTCTGTACAATCTTTATGTGATTTAACGTGAGTGTTTATTTTGTAGTCCATGTATGAAATGTGTTTATAGTATAAATGATTAATTGTGTTTGTTCTGTTAATTAAAATTTTAGGATTTGCTCGTGTTAATTTACAATTTTCAGTCGCGGTCGAGGTAAGTGACTTTTTGTTGCTCACTATTATTATAAAATCTGTTTTATTCTGTTTCAAAATATCTGTTTGATTTGGTTATCGAAATTGTGATATCGAAAATTGATTTAGAAAAGAATTATTTTAGAATTCCCCAGTTTTAATTGTGCATCGAATCATAGAATCCGGTCACTGGATAGTGTGACATATAGAATCATAAAACTAGTTTACGCACGTTCCGGAACACATAGATACGTAAACTGGCCCCCATCGAACATAGAACCGTGTCACTGGTTAGTGTGACAGTAATTTAGAACTGTGGGAATAAAATATGATTTTATTGCTCAGATTCTTTTATCGATTTAAAGTTTCAGAAATTTTGTTCACTGTTGAAAGTATTATTTTTAGCCGTTGGGCGATAGTTACTTGCTGGGCTTCGCAGCTCATTGTTTTAATATATGTCAGGTTCGGACTTTTGGGAGCTGATTAAGATTAAGGATGTGGACTGTGTGGATTTCGTGCTACCTGATTTAGATGCAATTATTGGAAAAAGACTTATCGGATTATTGAATAAATTTTCAGTACATTATTAGATATTGAATATTGGATTTGTGAAGCTGCGTCTCCGATTTTATGATTTTAGAATATTGAATTTGACCGCTGCATTTGACTTTTGTTAATTTTGGATTATTTGGATAAAGAATTTCATTTATTTAAGTTTCGAAATTAGAAATTAATATCCCGAAAAGTCGGGATGTTACAGTTGGTATCAGAGCCTAGGTTTTCCTTCGGAGTGTATTAGGTATGGGACTAGTACATTCCCTAGGATGCGATCCGATAGACTATCGTATTGGTTTTGACCTTTAATTTAGTATATTGTTTTGAATCTAGGGTACTTGTTTGTGTGATTATTTGACCTGTGTGGCTTTTGTGCTTTTTGATCATTGATTATAAGTTTGAAAGTTTGTTGTTTTTAGAAAATATGGACGGAGAAGGCAACAACAATGGCAATCAGGGCAACAACAATCAGAATGGAAACAATAATAACAATCAAGGCGACGACAATCAGAATGGCAACAACAATGGTGATGGTGGAAATGTATTCGACCAGCTAGCCGAGACTCTAGCTACAGTCGTGAATCAGCAACCCAGACAGCAGAATATCGTCTCTCAGTTCAAGCGTTTGAACCCACCAACTTTCGATGGGGCAACTGATCCGGCCATAGTCGAGATGTGGATACAAGAGATGGAGAAAGCTTTCGGACTGTTAGGGAGTAATGAAGAACAGAAGGTCACTTTAGCTGTGTATCAACTGCAAGGCAGTGCTTATGACTGGTGGCTCATGGAGAAAAGGAAAAACGAGACCGCAACCGCTGAAGGGGGAACCGGAACATACACCTGGGCAAAGTTCAAGAAGCACTACTAGAAAATATGGTTAAAAGTGACCGGCTAAAAGTGACCGGACTTAAATATGACCGTTTACGGTCGCTTTTAGAGTCAACCAACATAGACCTTTGACCAAAGTACATCTTCGACCGCATTGTTTCGACCGCAATATAAAATGACCATAAACAGTCGCATCTACGTAAACAAAATGACCGCAGTTAGTCACTTCTACAAAATGACTGTACCTAGTCATTTTTGTTTACTGGCCAATGGGCGGAAATTTTCCCGCCCATGAGAATTTGAAATATTAAAATCTAAAATCCACCAAAGCCGGTCGCAAATTAAAAGTGACCGAAATCAGTAGTATTAATATTTTTGTCACTGAGCGAGAAATATGCCGCCATTGGGAATTTCAAATTTCAAAAATAAAAACAACCAGGTGTGGTCACATTTAATTGCCACCGTATTCGGTCATTTGAGTTTTAGAAAAATAAAATAATATATATATATATACATATATGTACAATTTATTAATTAATTTGTAATACTAAGAAAATATATTGAAATACTTAAACTAAGTGCGACTGCTTTTGGTCACAATTATCGCACATGGATACTCAAAGCGACCGTTTGCGGTAGTAAAGAACTAGGTGTGTGATTACATATGACTAATGGTGGTCGCAATTTAGTACATAAACTATTATTTTTCTATTTTTCACTAAAATATATAATATTACATTACATAAGTTAATAAGCAAATAAAGTATTAGCCTTGTATTGCCTTTTGATATTTCTATCTTGCTTATAATATTCGGGCAAAACAAACGTTAGTTACTAAAATTGAATGTTAAACCATCCAACCACACATGTGCTAAAATTAAAAAAAATAATGTTCATATATAATAATTCGAAACATGAAATTCATAATATCTCTAACAGCATAAGAAATGAAGAGAAGTTGATATCCAAGTGATCGTACGCATAAGAAATTAAAAGAAGTTGATATGCAGTGTGACCGTACGCGGTCACAAAGAAATTCCAATATGACCGCAATTATGAGCCAGTCGCGTTGGAACGAAACAACCGATATCAGTCGCATTTAGAAAGCTAATTGACGGCGTTTGGTCACAAGTATCGCACGTGGATACTAAAAGCGACCGTTTTTGGTAGTAAGCAACCACGTGTGTAATTACATATGACTAACTGCGGTCGCAAAGAAGTACATAAGTTATGATTTTTCTATTTTCCATTAAAGTATATAATGTTACATTACACACAAGTTAATAAGCAAATAAAGTATTAGCCTTTGTATTGTTTTTTGATATTTCTATCTTGCTTATATTACCTGGGCAACAGATTAAGTTTGTGATTCCAAACTATGTCTTTGTCCTTCGTTGCCCACAAAACATTGGCCTACCTAAACAAGTCTTTAAATATCTTTATTGATTGAACGTTAATGACATTTCGTAAGTAAACACTATAAACTTGTCATAATCATCCGTAAAAATATATGGTTTAGGATTTGAAGTCAATGTTCTGGATTGGAATCAAGAATTCACAAACGTTAGTTAATGAAAGTGAATGTTAAACCATCCAACCACACATGTGTTAAACTTATCAAAAATAATGTTCATATATAATAATTCGAAACATGAAACTCATAAAATCATAAGAAATTAAGAGAAGTTGATATCCAAGTGATTGTACGCATAAGAAATTAAAAGAAGTTGATATAATATGTGACCGTATGCGGTCACAAAGAAATTCCAAATATGACCGCAGTTATGAGCCAGTCGCGTTTGGGAACAAAACAACCGATATCCGTCGCATTTAGATAGTAAAATTGACTGCTTTTGATCACAAGTATCGCACGTGGATACTCAAAGCGACCGTTTTGGGTAGTAAATTACCACGTGTGCAATTACATATGACTAACTCCGGTCGCAAATAAGTACATAAATTATGATTTTCTACTTTCCATTAAAGTATATAATGTTACATTACACAAGTTAATAAGCAAATAAAGTATTAGCCTTGTATTGCTTTTTGATATTTCTATCTTGCTTGTATTACCTGGGCAACAGATTAATTTTGTGATTCCAAACTATTTCTTTGTGCTTGGTTGCCCACTAGAAATTGGCCTAGCTACCTAAACTAGTCTTTAAGTATCTTTATTGATTGAACGTTAATGACATTTCGTAAGTAAACACTATAAACTTGTCATAATCATCCATAAATATATATGGTTTGGGATTTGAAGTCAATGTTCTGGATTGAAATCAAGGATTCACAGACGTTAGTTAATTAAAGTGAATGTTAAACAATCCAACCACACATGTGTTAAACTTATCAAAAATAATGTTCATATATAATAATTCGAAACATGAAACTCATAAAATCATACTCCCTCTGTCCCTCCCATTTCTTTACATTTCTTTTTCACTGCTCGACACGCATTTTAAGGCTCCTAAAAAGTATAGTTCCATAACTTATTTTTTAAATTTTCTTTTTTGTATAAAAATAGAACAATTCTATTTTTATACAAAAAAATAAAATTTAAAAAATAAGTTATGAAACTATCCGCAAATTGCACCTTAAAATCCGTGCCAGAATTACGTCCCCCAAGGTAAAGAACCAAGGGGGACAGAGGGAGTAAGAAATGAAGAGAAGTTGATATCCAAGTGATCGTACGCATAAGAAATTAAAAGAAGTTGATATGCAGTGTGACCGTACGCGGTCACAAAGAAATTCCAATATGACCGCAATTATGAGCCAGTCGCGTTGGAACGAAACAACCGATATCAGTCGCATTTAGAAAGCTAATTGACGGCGTTTGGTCACAAGTATCGCACGTGGATACTAAAAGCGACCGTTTTTGGTAGTAAGCAACCACGTGTGTAATTACATATGACTAACTGCGGTCGCAAAGAAGTACATAAGTTATGATTTTTCTATTTTCCATTAAAGTATATAATGTTACATTACACACAAGTTAATAAGCAAATAAAGTATTAGCCTTTGTATTGTTTTTTGATATTTCTATCTTGCTTATATTACCTGGGCAACAGATTAAGTTTGTGATTCCAAACTATGTCTTTGTCCTTCGTTGCCCACAAAACATTGGCCTACCTAAACAAGTCTTTAAATATCTTTATTGATTGAACGTTAATGACATTTCGTAAGTAAACACTATAAACTTGTCATAATCATCCGTAAAAATATATGGTTTAGGATTTGAAGTCAATGTTCTGGATTGGAATCAAGAATTCACAAACGTTAGTTAATGAAAGTGAATGTTAAACCATCCAACCACACATGTGTTAAACTTATCAAAAATAATGTTCATATATAATAATTCGAAACATGAAACTCATAAAATCATAAGAAATTAAGAGAAGTTGATATCCAAGTGATTGTACGCATAAGAAATTAAAAGAAGTTGATATAATATGTGACCGTATGCGGTCACAAAGAAATTCCAAATATGACCGCAGTTATGAGCCAGTCGCGTTTGGGAACAAAACAACCGATATCCGTCGCATTTAGATAGTAAAATTGACTGCTTTTGATCACAAGTATCGCACGTGGATACTCAAAGCGACCGTTTTGGGTAGTAAATTACCACGTGTGCAATTACATATGACTAACTCCGGTCGCAAATAAGTACATAAATTATGATTTTCTACTTTCCATTAAAGTATATAATGTTACATTACACAAGTTAATAAGCAAATAAAGTATTAGCCTTGTATTGCTTTTTGATATTTCTATCTTGCTTGTATTACCTGGGCAACAGATTAATTTTGTGATTCCAAACTATTTCTTTGTGCTTGGTTGCCCACTAGAAATTGGCCTAGCTACCTAAACTAGTCTTTAAGTATCTTTATTGATTGAACGTTAATGACATTTCGTAAGTAAACACTATAAACTTGTCATAATCATCCATAAATATATATGGTTTGGGATTTGAAGTCAATGTTCTGGATTGAAATCAAGGATTCACAGACGTTAGTTAATTAAAGTGAATGTTAAACAATCCAACCACACATGTGTTAAACTTATCAAAAATAATGTTCATATATAATAATTCGAAACATGAAACTCATAAAATCATACTCCCTCTGTCCCTCCCATTTCTTTACATTTCTTTTTCACTGCTCGACACGCATTTTAAGGCTCCTAAAAAGTATAGTTCCATAACTTATTTTTTAAATTTTCTTTTTTGTATAAAAATAGAACAATTCTATTTTTATACAAAAAAATAAAATTTAAAAAATAAGTTATGAAACTATCCGCAAATTGCACCTTAAAATCCGTGCCAGAATTACGTCCCCCAAGGTAAAGAACCAAGGGGGACAGAGGGAGTAAGAAATTAAGAGAAGTTGATATCCAAGTGATCGTACGCATAAGAAATTACAAGAAGTTGATATAAAATGTGACCGTACGCGGTCACAAAGAATTCAAAATATGACCAAATATGACCGCAGTTATGAGGCAGTCGCTTTTAGGTAAAAACAACCGATATCAGTCGCATTTAGTTAGTCTAATTGACTGCTTTTGGTCACAAGTTGTCGCACGTGGATACTCAAAGTGATAGTTTTCGGTGATAAACATCCACGTGTGTAATAATGGACGACTAAGCATCGTCACATTTAACCGCCACGTGGATAAATGAAAACGACCATCTCCAGTTGCTTTTAAATGCACCAAAATCGAATAAGGCAAAAACCCTACTGCCTCTTTTTTCATTTTCAGTTGCTCCCCTTCTTCCATTTTTCTTTCTTCATGCCCCATATCTGCAACTTCAGTTAAGGTAACATCATTCCTTTTTATCATTTTATAATTGTAATTGTTTATAATTGTAATATTCTTTTTTATAATTGTTTATCATTTCCTTGATATATGTTAATATCAATTGGGTGTGAGATATGAAATTGTATCAAAAAAATTAGTGTGATTAGTTATTGTTATAAACATAATTTAAAATTGATGTGCTTGTAAGCATCTAACTTAGTTTCGATTTATTTTTGTCAATTATTTGGTTCATTTTTCATGTAAATAATCAATTATATGGACATGAATGTGAGATTATATACTTGATAGTTTATATTTACAAAGTTGGTATGACAATTCCTTATTTTAATTATCATTATGAAATTAGTATGCTTATTAACATTTAGCTCAATTTTGTTGTATTCTAGTTAATTATTTGCAAATGAACTTGATTATTCAAGATCACAAATTTGGGGATTATAATTGTGTTGTGCTTGTATTGTAGATGTCATCCGATCGAAGTTGGATGCAACGTAGATTTGATGAAAAAAATAACATAACGGATGAATACAAAGAGGGTGTAAAAGAATTCATTGATTTTGCTATCAAGAAGAAGGATACACATGGTAATATAAGATGTCCATGTAATGAGTGTGGGAACTTGTCTTTTCATCAACCGAAAAGGGTGACCTATCATTTGTATCGATATGGTATTATAGAGTCATATATTACATGGGATTTACATAAGGAAACAAATAGGTCACGGGTCCAAGCTAGGCCGAGTTCTAGTAATACCGATCATAGAGATGATGACATGTATGATGCACAAGAAATGCTAAGAGACTTCGGAGAGGCATATGGACATTTTGAGAATTTTGAGGAAGAAGAGCCGAATGTAGCAGCACGCAAATTTTATGAGATGGTTGACAATGCCTCTGAACCACTTTATCCGAACAATGCCAACATCACAACATTGGAATTTATAAACAAGCTTTTACACTTCAAGAGCAGGCATGGTTGTAGTAACAAGGGGTTTGATGAATTGCTCGGAGTCATTGGATCCGTGTTGCCTAATGACCACAAATTACCTGCAACATACTATGAAGTCAAAAAGTTGACAAGTGCATTGAATATGGGATATGAAAAGATTGATGCTTGCGAGAATGACTGCATGCTATTTTACAAAGAAAATAGTAAAAAGACACATTGTGATATATGCGATACAAGCCGATACAAGGTACAAAAAGATCCAAAGAAAAAGAAGATTCCACGAAAGATCTTACGGTACTTTCCTCTCACAGCAAGGTTACAACGTTTGTTCATGGCCAAGAAAACCGCTGAATGTATGAGATGGCATCACAATCGAGTTGTAACTGAAGGTCAATTATCTCATCCAGCCGATGGAGATGAATGGAAACAATTTGACCGTAGATTTCCTGACTTTTCAAGGGACATAAGGAACGTTAGACTTTGTCTCTCTGCTGATGGATTTGACCCATTTCGTGATCCACACGCAAAAGGTTACACGGTGTGGCCTGTGATAGTTGTTGTTTACAACCTTCCATCTTCCATGTGCACAAAAGCTCCATATATGTTTATGCCTCTCCTCATTCCTAGGCCGAATGATCCGACAAAAGATCTTAATGTCTATCTTCGACCACTGATTGATGAATTGAAAATTTTGTGGAAAACAGGGGTGGAAACATATGATCGATTATCTCGTACAAATTTTATGATGAAGGCAGCAGTGATGTGGACAATTAGTGATTTTCCAGCACTTGGCATGCTCAGCGGATGGTGCACTAAGGGTAAGTTGACATGTCATGTATGTCTTGGGGGTGTGAAAGGCAAACAACTTAAGCATGGTGGTAAACCTAGTTTTTATGGCACTTCTAGATATTTTTTGGAACCAGATGATCCGTTGAGAAAGAGCACCAAGTTTGGAAGAAAGGAGACACGTTCAGTCACAGCTCGGTATTCAGGTTCATTGATAAGGTCCCTTTGTGAGGATATACAGTTCCCTCCTCCAGGGAAGACGAGCTGGAGAAAGCCTATAGACTATGGTGTGACACATAACTGGACTCATTGCTCTCCATTTTTCGAGCTTCCATATTGGGAGACACTCAATATTCGTCATAATATTGATGTCATGCACACTGAGAAGAATATTTTTGACAACATATTCAACACGATGTTGAATGATAAGAATAAGACCAAAGACAAAGATAAATCAAGAAAAGATTGTAAAGAATTAGGTGTACATCGTGATTTGTGGATACAAGATGATGGAACAATGCCAGCTGCGCCATATGTTCTTACGAAAGAACAAGTTCAGAAGTTGTTCAAGTGGATCGAAGCATTGAAACTTCCGGATGGGTATGTCTCAAATATATCGAGGTGTGTGAATTTTGCAAAACACTGTGTTCAAGGAATGAAATCACATGATTGTCACATTTTTATGCAAAAACTGTTGCCTATCGTTTGTCGTGACTTTTTACCTAAGCATGTGGGTGATGTTCTTATTGAGTTGTCCAACTTCTTTCAAGATTTATGTGCATCAAACTTGACTTACTCTGATTTGGAGAAGATGGAGAAAGACATAGTGAGGATTATGTCCAAACTTGAAACCGTATACATTCCAAGTTTCTTTGATCCAATGGAACATTTGCCACTACATTTGGCTACCGAGTGTAAGTTAGGTGGCCCATCAAATTTTCGGTGGATGTATTTTATTGAAAGATACTTGCATGGTTTAAAAATGAAAGTAAAAAATAAAGCTCGACCAGAGGGTTCAATGGCAGAACGGTATATTGAGGAGGAAAGTGTACACTTTTGCTCATTGTACTTTGAAGACAAATTCGAAACGGTGCATACTCGATTGCGTCGTAATGAGGCACCCAAAATGTCTTGTGATCCCAATTTGTTAGAAGTTTACAGATATCCGACAAAACCCTTGTTGCATACGGGACATAGGCTCTTGGGTGATGAGGAAAAGAAGCTTGCTAAATACTATGTACTCATTAATTCGCCAGAGGTTGCCATATATTTGCGGTATGGTCTTTGCTCAATATCTTTACTTGTGTTTGAAAGTTTAAGAGTATTTTTAATTTTTTTAGTTATTTTGTATTATTTTTAGTGAATTTCACAAGCTGGTAAGCAAACATCACCCGGAATTCAATGATGGTGAAAGAGAAAAGTATCAAAAAGAAAGATTCACGAACTGGATGGAAAGAAGGGTATGTCTAAATAATATTCACATTACTAGTGTACTTAATATTTGCATTCTTGTTTTATTGCGGAAATCACTTCTATATATATTTGTCCTTCATTTATTTGATCAGGTAACAGATGAAAAAGGAGTCGTGAGTCCTAAGTTCAAGGATTTGATAAGAGGTCCGATGGCTGATGTGGAAACTTATAGAGGGTGCCTTTGTAATGGCTACAAGTTTGATTGCGGAAATCTCAATGAACGCACATCACAAAACTCTGGCGTGCTTGTCATAGGTAAATAATATAATAAGTTCTAAAGTCTAAAATTCATTAGTTATACCTTATTTGTATCTAAGTTTTGTTAATTTATAATTATAGGATCTTCTTATCAAGAGAGCTATGGAAATTACTATGGAAGACTACTAGAAGTTCTGAAGCTTCACTATCACAATGGGCATGATGTTATTTTGTTCAAATGCCATTGGTTTGATCATACAAAACACGTCAAAGTGGATAGAAATAGAATGACTACCGTGGATGTTAGATCAAAATTGAATGCCGAAGATGTTTTTATATTGGCTAGCCAAGCTCATCAAGTATGCTATGTGCCAAGTATTACTAATGCAAAATCATCATGGTACACGGTGCTTACCACAAAAATGCGACAAGTAGATGAAGATGTGGCATATAATGATAATGTTACTTCTAATAATGCCGCTTTCCAAAATGATGCATCAAACGCTTCATCATCACACGTTGATCCCGTAGTTATTCGTGATCCTTCAAATTTTTTTATTGACTTGAGAAATTATGAAAATGATTACTCTGTGACGGATTACAATGAAGAGCAAAATGACAATGAAGACATGAGCGTTGATGAACGAAGTGATGATAATGAGTGATGATAATATGATGTAATTGTTTTTATGAAAGTATTATTTCAAATTTGAAACTATTGTAAAATTATTATTAAATTCGGAGCTTTTGTGTGAATTATGGCTTTCCGTTATTGTGAATAGATAATGAATACATAAATTGTATTTATTTAAGTGTGGTATGATGATTGCAAAAAAAATTATATAACAGGGAGCAACTCCAGTATCTACTGGTCCTGCACCAGCAGTTCATTAAAATTGACCGGAATTGGTCGAAACTAAAAAACTAAAAAACTAAAAATGACCATTTTCGGTCGACCGAGACTTTATAATTATTTTTAAAAGTATTTTTTTATTAATTTCCCTTTTATATCATTCTAAAACCTAATTCCCTTTTATATCATTCTAAAACCTAATTCTTTTCTCTCTCTTACCTTTTCTCTCTTAGCAGCAGCGCCAGCGATAACAAATTCCGAGTATCCAGCTAAAACTTTGATGACAAATTCCGACCGTAGACAGGTACCCCTTAAACTATTCTTAATTTTAATCGATTTTAACCCCTTTTGTTTAATCGATTTTAACCCCTTTTGTGTATTTTGCAAAGAGACCAGCTAAATTGATTTTAGCCCCTTTTGTTTGACTCTTCTGTTTAATCGATTTTAACCCCTTTTGTTTAATTCGTTGATATTTTGTGTATTTTGTTGTTGTATTTTGTTGTTTGACTCTTTTGTTGATTTATTCCAGGTTGTGTTGCCTAGTCGGTTATACGGAGCTAGTTCGAGAGGAGGTGGGGGAAGGGGTAGAGGAGATGGTGGAAGGGACAGGGGTAAGTTCGTCATAGGAGGTGGAGAAAGGGTCATAGGAGGTGAGGGAAGGGGCATAGGAGGTGAGGGAAGGGGCAGAGGGGTCATAGGAGGTGGAGAAAGGGTTAAAGGCGGCGGGGAAAGGGTCATAGGAGGTGAGGGAAGGGGCAGAGGGGTCATAGGAGGTGGAGAAAGGGTTAAAGGAGGCGGGGAAAGGGTCATAGGAGGTGAGGGAAGGGGCAAAGGGGTCAGAGGAGGTGGGGAAAGGGTCAGAGGAGGTGGGGAAAGGGTCAGAGGAGGTGGTAAGGGCAAAGTGATTGGGGGAAAGGGTAGAGTATATGTTAAGGAGAGTGATAGTGATTATGAGTGTGAGGATGAGAGACTTGAGGAGAGTGATGATGAGATTGAAGGTGATGACGATATGGAGGGTGAGGACGATATGGAGGGTGAGGATGATATAGAGGGCGAGGAAACTACTTTTGAGAGAGGTACACGAAGTGTGTGTTATGGCGATTACAAAAAACCACCAAAGAGAGGAGATCCCAAGCTTGGAGTAGTGGAATTCATCGACAACAAAACGTAATATCTTTATCTTTTTGGTGTTATTGTTGTTTGCTGCGTAAAAATTTCTCCTGTAAACTGGTTTATGAATGTTTTAGTTTGAATTCTCTGTGTTTGGTTTTTGTTTTTTTTTTCAGTCCCGTTTGAATGTTTCTGTAAACTTTAGTCCCGTTTGAAGTCTGCATATTAGTCGGAATAATTGAACTTGCATCATATCAGTTGTTGGAATTTGGATACTTGCTGCAAAATCTGTAACAATAGAATATGACAAAAGAATATGACTACAACGAGTTTGTTCAGAATCCCATAGCATTGGCTTGTTGGTTTCTTTGATGGTGATCCAATTTTTTTGCCACCTCTTGACTTGGCAGTCAATCAACAAACTGACAAGTTCATAGAAGGGCAATATGAATTACCTAAATTACAACCTTGTATTTGGAGATGATCCATCTTTCTTGCTTTCACTCTCGCCCCAATTTATGTGAAGCTGAAATGAAAAAGATGTGTAGGAAATAACCAGTTAACTGAGAAAATATGTAAAATCCGTTGATGGAATTTGAATTTGAAGTGTTAAAGTTTGCAAGTGAAAGTTGGTCTATGCCTATTAACAAAAAATGTAAAGTACTGTTTTAAAGTTTCAACTTTAAAATAGATGGGTATGAAAATGGTACTAATGCTTTTAAATTTTGCACTATATCGTTTCCCTTATTTATCTAGTACATGTACAGCACCTCAATCTGTAAATGTTTTAGTTTGAGGAACTGGTGATTTCTGTTTTTGCTAAAAAAAAATCAAACTGAATTCTATGGGTGTGTCAATTTGTGAAATTAGACTGTTTCCTAAATTTTGATTGTTTTGTTAAAAATGATCAAGGATTTTGCACCATGTTTACATAACTTAAGCTTCATGCGAGAGTTCACTAAAGAACTCTGTATCATTAAGTCCTGCTTTTCTTGCTGAAACTTGAACCACTGCTGTACTTATGATTCATCTTGGCTTTGATATAGCTTTTTTTACCACTGCTGAAACTTGGGAGTGGTGGGTGTTGGTCTTGCCTGTCCTTTGCATTTGATTGTATGAGAGGGAGAGGTTCTTTTCAGAATTCAAAAATGTTGAGTTTGTTACTATTTTTTTTCTAAGTTGAGGATGTGTAGGACCACTTTGTTTGGTCTTTTGATGGGATGTTTTGTGTTTTCTCCGGCAGTTTGTTTTGTGTTTTTCTAAGTTGAGGATGACATTTCTTAAAATTCTTTACATTAACTCGTTTCATTTTTATAGTATCAAACAGCCCAAGTACAAAAGGACACTGAAAGGTATACTAAGAGCGGAATGGAATTATGATACAGCCTTTGAAAAAGGACGACAGCGAGAGGCCTTTCTAAACCGATGTGTTAAGAAGTTTAGGGTATGTACTATAAATTAGGAATTTAATACATGCCACCTTTCAGTTTATTATTTATTAACATGTTTCTCTTGTTTGCCAGCGTTACTATTACTATCCAAAAGGTTACACAAAGACACAGGCGAATTCTGTGGTTAGAGAGCATTTGAGAAGAAATATGAAACAAAATATGTTCATAATGAAGAGGGATGCTACTAGAGAGGTCGAAAAAGCTCTTAAAAAGGGGGACACGAATGCAAAACGACATCAATTCAAGCCCCAGTTCTTAGAAGAGGATGCATGGATGGGTTGTTGTGATTATTGGGAAACAGGAGGTCACAAGAAGATGTCGAAGATCAACACAGAAAATCGCAAACATTTAACGTTCGCGCATTCCAGTGGAGCGAAGCCATTTGAAGAACGACGCGTTGTAAGTTCTGTAAACTCTTAAACATTTGTCACACTTGAAAAAAATTACTTGTAAATTCTTTAAACATTTTTCACACTTATAAGTGATGTAGTCTCTTTTCTTAATTATTATTAGTGTAATCTGTTATATGTTGCACTATTTAATCTTATTTTATAGGCCAAGGAGGAAGAAACAGGAGAAGTCATGTCTGAATTGGAGCTATTTGATATTGTGTACACAAAGAAGCATGCAGAATTGATTAAAATTCAGGTTTGTCGCACCAAAAATTTGTGCTTTATATCAACTTCATTGAATTTCTTTTAAGATCAGTTGTGTAAGCATTTTAATTACCAGAGAAGTAGCATTTGTTGAGTAAAGGAAGTCGTATTTGCTTCTGCCTCACCATATAACTTGTACATGCAATGTTTATTCCATAAAAATCTTGATCTTTAATCCTAATAATACAGAATGACACATTAATAACGTCTTATCAGTGCTAATACACCATTTCTCTCTTTATAAATTTCTGGAAACTACTTAGCTTATCAATCCATATGCGTACTTGCTACATCTAGATGACAATACGACGGAAGGGTGAGATGTCGAAAAAATTAGTTTTAATTTCTTCTCATATATATTTAAAAATTAACAAAGGCTTGTAGAGCTACATTTAGTTATTTTAAGATTATATATAGTTCCTGGAATGTAATTAGAGTTTTATGATTTAGACAAATTAGGTGTCACTACATATAGATGAATTAATATATTATCGGAGTCATGAGTTATAAGAGCGGATTGGGAAATATTTTAAAGAAAACATATAATTAGATTTTAGGACTTGTATTCGCTATTGTATGGATTAATACAGTGAAAAAAATTGAAATGGGGGCAAATACAAACTAAGAGATAAAGCAAATAAAAATAATAGTAATATTAATAACCATTTTTTGTATATATTACGTGGTGCATCGTATTCCTAATAAGTTGTATATTACAGTAGGCTATGGAGCGTGCTGCACAGGATTTGGATGCCCAACGTGGTCCAGATGACCCACCTCTGTCTCCGACCAGCCGTAAGAGAAGGAATATATTAATCTCATTGCACGCTCGTAATCCAAATAAGGGGAGAATTTTTATGCGCCCACGACATACAATTTACGAACTTCTTGGATATGAGGAGGCAGCTTTATGGACCAGCTTGTCCACTCCAGCCCGCATTCCAGAACATGCTTACGAGATGATGGGGAGGGCACTGAATGAAGTGACCGATATGGTCCAGGCCATGGATGGGATTGATGAGGTTCCACGGTCCCGCCTCGATGGGGAGTTGCAAAAGTTGGCTGATGGTGCCTATCCAAGCAAGGATGACCCCACACAACGGGTATTATTGGATCAGTATATGAAGATTGCGACAAATTTGACTGCTTCTCTATTTGAGAGATTCAAAAAGGTCATCGTTGAGGTAATTTCATAAGAAAGATATTCTGACAGCATTTTTTGGCATGCATAGATCTTTCAATAATATGATAGCATATCATGTGGTAAAAATAGATACTCAAAACGCTAATGATACACCACGAGAAAGACGACAAGGACGAGCAGATGTACTAAACAAATCATCAAACTATAACTATTATCAGTCAAGATCTGTTTTTCTCATATCAAGTTTGTCAAAAAACCAAACAAAATATAATCTAAACAAACAGTTTACATATCACAACTCATACTACACTATAGTATGACTATATAAAGATTCACATTATTTTATTTATTCAACATCTGTTTGATTATTTTAGACTTTCTGTTTGTTTACTCTAATTACAGGATCAGTTCTTTAATAAAAAAATTCTAACTTATTTTTATGCTAATGAAATGATCTTTTGGTTCATATCCAGGATATGCAGGCTGATGACCAGGCCAATGACGGAGGAAACAGGAGTGGAAGTAATTGTGCCAATGATGAAAGAAATGAGAATGGAATGAACAGTGATGCAGAAGGCAGCTTCAACAATGTTCCACTAAGTCCGTAATTTATTCTAATTATACTCCGTATAGGCTACTTTAGAACAAAAAGTCTCTGTCACTTTTGTGGAACAAATAGTGTCACTTTTGTAGAATCTTTATATGGTCTTAACGGAGTTTTTTGGAGAATATTAGTCCATCTACTATCTATTGTGAATTTTGTAGTACCTTTTATGATATCTAAAGGAAAATATTTGGTTATGTATTATGTTACTTTTGTCATATGTATTTTGTTCTAGGCTTGTGGCATGGTGACTGCTGTGATAAAGCAGGAAATATGTTTTATATAGGTCAAACTGTTCTGGCTACTTACCAACAATTGTGACTGGTTTTGGTCGTAGTTAATTACCATTTACCAACTAATGTGACTGGTTTTGGTCGTTCTCAATTACCATTCACTAACAAATGTGACTGGTTTTGGTCGTACTAAATTACCATTTTGGAAAGTATTTTCACCAATTTTGGTCGCAACAAAGCATTCCTTGTGACTGATAACAGTCATATGTAGTACCTAGTATGACTAACTGTGGTCGTATTTTCTGAATAATAGTGACCGGAATCGGTCAAGATAAATGTGACTGGAAGTGGTCATATTTCATTGCGACCGTGTTCAGTCAATAATATTGCGACTGAAGTTGGTCGATTCTGGTCCTTGGGCGGGAAATGAAATTTTTGGTGAAATTTTGAGTTCTTTAAGGGGGAAACATAGGGGGGAAATGAAAATTTAAGTGAAATTTCCAAAAATTTGGAAATTACATAGCGACTATTTTTGGTCATATTGGGACTTCTTAATGTGACTTTATTTGGTCGTTCTGTGTTTTCACTTTCGACCGGACTTCTATTTTCGACGGCCTTATAAGTGACCGCGGAGTTCCGGTCATTTTTATGTTAAATGCGACGGAAAACGGTCATGTTGGATGTAGATGCGACCGGAATTATGCGGTCACTTTTAGCTGTTATTCTTGTAGTGAAGGCTCTAGAAGACAAGTTGTAAAGCATAAAAATGTAATATGTAATAGAGGACATATATAACTCAACTAGGATAAAAGATAAATAATAAACTCTATACAGGGATCGTGAAATTTGAAGAACAGGCACCAACAAGGATCAAGTCGCTGAAAGAAGTTCATTAAAATGATCAAGCCTCAGTGACAAAATAAGATGTACAGATGATTCAGTTGAAGGGCCAAAAGATTCCAATGATTAAGTTTTTATGGTTGCACAATTCTTGGCAGTATTCTTAAAGACATGATACGAAGACCACGAGTGAATGTTAGTCGTCTGTGAGCCAGACCGGTTGCACTAGGCGTCAACATTTTCACAAAGGAATCAAGGTATCTAACTCAGAATAACTGTTAAAGAGGTATGATTGAGAGCAGTGTTGATATCCTCCATTACAGAAGCTGAATATTTAAGGATGTCAAAAATAAGAGGAAAATGAATAGTAACCGGAATCACTATTCACATCCGGAATCACTATTCACACCGGGTGAATAGTAACCAAAGTTACTATTCATGTGAATAGTAACCGAAGTTACTATTCATGTGAATAGTACCCAAAAGTACTATTCATAAAGTAAGAAACATGTGGGGCCCACATGTATAAAAAAATGAAAGTAAAACTTTGATTTTGAAATATGCAGTGTGTTGAAATGTTTGGCAGGCGGGCGGCAGAAAAAAAAGTATCAGACTGATAATGTAATCAATTACGATATTAGCTGCACAGTGACTTTCTATAACCTATAAATAGGCCTGTTGTATTTCATTTCAAAAAAAACACCTAAACACACAACTCTCTCTTCTCTCTCATATATTTTCTGTGTAAGCTGCTAGATAGTCCGTCTAGTAGGAAAGTCGGCTTATCCCACTTTCAGGCAGTGTCGGGTAGAAGGTCCTCGTGCCTAAACTATCCTTAGGAGTGTTCTAATTTTGAAGCTAATCCATTGGATTAGAAGTTGTAACACCCCTTCGAGTTTATTATCAATAAAGATATATTCTCGGAATTATTTTTAATTTTTATAGTATCGTATTCAACCCCCCTTCTACGATACTTTGGGACCTAACAATTGGTATCAGAGCAAGCTTCTAGCATACAAGAAGTCTAAAGATCACCACCATGGGAATGAAGGATTCAGGCGTGAGAATACCAGTTCTTGACAAAGATAATTACTTTCACTGGAAAGTAAAAGATGCATTTACATCTCTTATCTATTGATGAAGGTTATGTAAACTGTATAGAAAGAGGTCCTCATATTCCTATGAAGGCCAACACTGCAGTTGGAGAAGCAGCAGGAACTGGAGTTGCTGGAAGGCCTATTCCCAAATTATCCGCAGAATTCACAGATGGAGACAAAGAGGAAGTCCAGAAGGATAAAAAGACCATGAATATACTGTTCAATGGTATTGATCAAGACATGTTCGACAATGTCATCAACTGCACCACTGCCAAGCAAGTGTGGGACACTATTCGAACACTCTGTGAAGGAACTGAACAAGTCAGAGAAAACAAGATGCAACTCCTCATACAACAGTATGAACACTTCCATCATAATTCTGGAGAAAATTTAACAGATATATTCAGTAGATTTCAGAAACTACTGAATGGTCTGAAGTTGTACGGGAGAACATATGAAGTCAAAGACTCCAACTTAAAATTTCTGAGATCTCTTCCTAAGGAATGGAAGCTAGTTACAGTCTCGTTGAGAAATTCTCAAGACTACAAAGATTTTACACTTGAGAGACTGTATGGAATTTTAAAGACCTATGAGCTCGAGTTGCAACAAGATGAAGAAACTGAGAAAAGCCAGAAGAAAGGTGGAAATATAGCTTTGGTGGCCAATATTCCAACAAACCAAGATGGAGAGAAGATGAAGAATAGAGAAGCCACACCAAGTCAAAGAACTTGGGAAGGTGGAGCTGCAACTAGCCAAGGTAAAAACAAGATGATTGAAGAACCCGATGCATTAAATGAGGATGAAGCTGAAGATCTAGATGAATATTTGGCATTTCTATCAAAAAGATTTTCGAAGCTAAGATTCAAGAAGAATTCAGCAGGAGCCGGGCAATTCAAGAAAAACTATCAACCAAACAAGGATGTGGTTGAAAGATCAAAGTTCAAATGCTATAACTGTGGAATTGCTGGCCACTTTGCCAATGAATGCAGAAAATCCAAATCTGAGAATGAAAAGAAACAGTTTGAGACTGTCGATTACAAAAAGAAATACTTTGACCTTCTTAAGCAAAAGGAGAGAGCATTCATATCAAGAGATGATGATTGGGCAGCTGGAGGTGACTCAGATGCAGAAGAAAAGTTTGTCAATCTTGCACTCATGGCAAACGAAACTGATGAAGAGGCTAGTTCAGCAAGCAACCAGGTATACTCTACAAATCTAACTGAGCTTTCCAAAGATGAATGTGCCAATATTGTTGATGAAATGTCTAATGAATTGTACAACATGCATGTCACATTAAAATCACTTAACAAAGAGAACAAAAAGATTAAAGATCTTAATGCTAAGATAGGTGATAGGAATACTCTGTTAGAAACTCAACTAATTGATTTTGAAACAATGAAAAGAGATTGTCAGGATGCTAAGAATGAGTTACTTGAGGCTCTGAAAAGAGAAGAGTGTTTAATAAAACAGTTAAAAGAGGAACAAGACTTAATTGCTAAGTGGAAGGGATCAAAGGCTAAAACTGAAGAAATGTATAGTAAACAAGGAATTGATTCTTTTCACAAATTAGCAGAAGCTAAGTTAGATGTTGATAGGGAAGTTGCTTCATATAGTGATTTAGTCGAAAAAGAATGTTCTTTGAGACCTATGCCTGTTAGCAAAGCAACTTTAACTAAATTAAATAAACAATATGGACCTGTCAACAAAAACTTTGTAGTTGGAGAGTGCAGCAAAACCAAATCTGTTGAACAAATAAACATAGGCAACTTGTCCCACAAGCAATTGAAGGACAAGCTAGAAAATGTTAAGTCAGGTGTTAAGGACAAGAAAAAGAATAGAAATGGTAAGGTAGGGATTAACAAACACAAAAATTACACACCTGATAAAAATGCTCCTAGGAAAAAATGTGTAAAGTGTGGAAGTGTTAATCATTTATCTACCAACTGTAAATCTGTTAAGAATGCTTCTGTGCCTTATATGCCTATGCCTATGCCTGCTGTGAATGTTATGCCAAATATGTATGCTCCCTCTGCTCATGCATCTAGTCAATATGCTAACATGCCATTCATGTATAATCCATACTACAATATGCCACAGATGCCATGGATGATGAATAACATGTTTGCAGAGACTATGCCAAATTATACATCTAGTTTTAATGCATGTGAGCAAGTGAAACAACCTATTTTTCAGAAACCTACACCAAGAGTTAAGGTTGATTTAACTCAATCAGAACCCCTGGGTAGTAAGGGCTTGAAAAATAAGAAAAAGGAAAACAAGGCAGGACCCAAGCAAACTTGGGTACCAAAATCAACTTGATTTTATGTTGATGTGTGCAGGGAAACAGAAAGAATCTTTGGTATCTGGACAGTGGCTGCTCTAGGCATATGACTGGAGATTCTACCCTGCTCACTAAGTTTGAGGAGAAAGCTGGCCCTAGCATTACCTTTGGAGACAACAGCAAAGGATATACTAGAGGATATGGCTTGATTTCACAAGGGAATGTTGTCATTGAAGAAGTAGCACTGGTTGATGGACTTAAGCATAACTTGCTAAGTGTCAGTCAATTGTGTGATAAAGGCCAGAACGTCTGGTTCACGTCTGAAGCTTGTGTCATTTTCAAGAAAAGTGACAACAAGGTAGTGTTGACAGGAGATAGAAGAGGAAATGTGTACATTGCTGACTTCAATTCAACAAATGCAAACATGACTACATGTCTTCTCAGCAAGGCAAGTGTAGATGAAGGTTGGCTTTGGCACAAAAGACTGTCACACTTGAGTTTTAAAGCAATGAATGAGTTGGTAAAGAAGGATTTGGTTAGAGGTATTCCAAAATTGGATTACTCCAAGGATGGATTGTGTGATGCATGCCAAAAAGGGAAGCAGAAGAAGGCCTCTTTCAAATCAAAGTCAATGTCATCAGTTAATCAACCCTTGCAACTACTACACATGGATCTCTTTGGACCAGTCAATGTGTTGTCAATCTCAAATAAGAAATACTGTCTTGTGATTATTGATGATTTCTCAAAATTCTCTTGGACATTCTTTCTGCACTCTAAGGATGAAGCAGGTGAAGTCATTTTAAATCACATCAGGATAGTCAACAACAATCCTTTACTCAAAGTAAGGAGAATCAGAAGTGACAATGGAACCGAGTTCAAGAATTCTGTAATAAGAGAGTTTTGTGAAGAAGAAGGAATTATCCAAGAATTCTCTGCACCAAGAACTCCTCAACAGAATGGTGTAGTGGAAAGAAAGAACAGAACTCTAATTGAAGCTGCAAGGACAATGCTTGAAGAATCTAAGCTACCAACATACTTCTGGGCAGAAGCTGTAAACACTGCATGCTACACTCAGAATATTTCTTTGGTCAATCAAGCAAAAGGCATGACACCTTATCAACTTTTCAAAGGCAAGAAACCAACAATCAACTTTCTGCATGTCTTTGGATGCAAATGCTTTGTGCTGAAAAATCATGGTGAGCATCTTGGAAAATTTGATTCAAAAGCAGATGAAGCTATCTTTGTTGGATACTCAGCTGGAAAATCCTACATAGTCTACAACCTAAGACTAAACATTGTAATGGAGTCCATACATGTTGTCTTTGATGACAAGAAAATATCTGGTCTAGTAGATGAAGGTTTTCATGAGTCTCTCTCATTCGAGAATGAGAGAAGTGGTGAAGAAAGTGAAGATGATGATGAAGAATGGAGATCTAATGGTGTGAGAAACAGACAAGGATTATCAGTTGAAGTGCAGAATGAACCACCTGTTGAAGAGCAAACTACACCATCAGTTGGAAATCAAATTGAAGCATCTGTAGAAAATCAAAGAGAAGCATCTATTGATGAATCTGTAAGAAATCCATCAATCTCGAGGGCCATACACTCAGGGGGAGTTTCTCACAGTCAAAACTCAACAATAAGTCACAATGATCAACACAGAGAAAATGAAGCCCATTCATCAAGGTCAAACTTACCACCACAGAGAAAATGGACCAGGGATCATCCATTTGAGTTTATCGTTGGAGATCCTAATGCAAAGGTCCAAACCAGAAGAGCAAGTCAAGAAGAATGCTTATACAGTAGTTTTCTATCCAAAGAAGAACCTAAGAGAGTTGAACAAGCTCTTCTGGATCCAGACTGGGTTTTAGCAATGCAAGAAGAGTTAAACCAGTTTGAGAGAAATGAAGTATGGAAACTTGTACCCAAACCTAAAGACAAATCAGTGATTGGTACTAAGTGGGTATTCAAGAACAAGATGGATAAGAATGGCATAGTCACAAGGAATAAAGCTAGATTAGTTGCTAAAGGCTACTGTCAAGAGGAAGGAATTGATTTTGAAGAAACCTTTGCATCAGTAGCAAGGTTAGAAGCAATAAGGATCTTCCTGGCCTATGCAGCGCATGCCAATTTCAAAGTCTATCAAATGGATGTCAAGAGTGCATTTTTGAATGGTATTCTGGAGGAGGAGTTGTATGTTAGTCAACCGCCTGGTTTTGAAGATCCAGACTTTCCAGAATATGTGTTCTTTCTAATCAAAGCACTCTATGGCCTGAAGCAAGCACCTAGAGCCTGGTATGACACACTCTCACAGTTTCTTATAGAGAATCACTTCATTCGAGGTACTATTGATAAAACTCTCTTTTATAGAAATGTCAATGGCTCTATGATACTTGTCCAAATTTATGTAGATGATATAATATTTGGGTCTACAGATGAGAAACTTTGCGCCAAACTCATGCAAAGTAAATATGAAATGAGTATGATGGGTGAATTAACTTATTTTCTTGGTTTACAAGTTAAACAAGTAAATGAGGGAATTTTTATAAGTCAAACAAAATACATTTATGATCTTTTAAAAAGGTTTGATTTAGCAGATTGTTCTTCTGCAAAAACACCCATGGCCACTGCCACTAAGCTTGAATTGAATACTAAGGAAAAGAAGGTGGACATGACATGCTATAGGGGCATGGTTGGATGTCTTTTATACTTAACAGCTAGTAGACCTGATATTATGTTTGCTACATGTTTATGTGCTAGATTTCAAGCTGATCCGAGGGAATCTCACTTAGTAGCTATTAAAAGGATTTTCAGATATCTCAAGGGAACACCAAAACTCGGCATTTGGTACCCTAGAGATTCTAATTTTGATCTAATTGGTTACTCAGATGCAGATTATGCAGGTTGCAAAATGGATAGAAAAAGTACCACAGGAACCTGTCAATTCTTGGGAAACAAGCTGGTCTCATGGTTCAGTAAAAAGCAGAACTCAGTATCTACCTCAACTGTAGAGGCTGAATACATAGCAGCTGGGAGTTGTTGTGCACAGATTCTATGGATGAGAAATCAACTACTTGACTATGGAGTTAAAGTTAAAAGGATCCCAATTTTCTATGACAACACTAGTGCAATTGCAATATCACAGAATCCAGTGCAGCATTCTAGAACCAAGCACATAGACATCAGATACCATTTCATCAGAGAGCATGTGATGGAAGGCACTGTGGAACTGCACTTTGTTCCTAGTGAGAAACAATTGGCAGACATTTTTAATAAAGCTTTGGATGAAGCAACCTTTTCAAGGTTGGTAAGTGAACTTGGTATGTTAAATTTCACATGATTTTTTAAAATGTCTGTTCAATTAATTGCAGCCAGTGAATTTCATTCTCTGGATTTTGTTTGTTTTATTTGATTATCTGCATGATTATTCTGGAGATATCACTGTAGCATAATTAAATAAATATTTTATTGACATATATCAATTAATGATATTTTGTTAATTTTATATCTATTTAATTGTGAGTTTATCTGATTATTGTGGATTAATTTTTGAATTACAGCGTGATTATTTTTAAATCCATAATAATTAGAAGTAATAAATATGTGTATATGTGTATAGACTGATAGGTTTCGGTGATAAGATGTTTTTTCGGCCGACAGGTTTCGGTGATAAGATGTTTTTTCGGCGAATTAGGTTGTTAGGTGAGAAATTATTGAGCGGTGTTGTTTTTCAAACATAACCTATCACTATTGCACCTAACCTACTAAACCTTGAAACCTTATAAATGATGAGTTTTTGTTTGTGTTTAACATCATCATTTTTCAGATATACAGAGCATATACACACAATTGCTGAATATTTCGAGCTTTGATCGAAAAGATCTCTCAATCTAGCTGGTAGTTTTTAGATTGGATTTTATATTCTTACTTTATACATCATCCTTTATAAAAACTAACCCTTGTTTTTGAATTTCCTCGAAGTTTTGAAAATGGCAGTGCAGGGAAGCTTTTTAATTGCTAAAGTTAATCCTATTTCCATTCAGCAAATCGAAACCATTCAGGATGAGCAATTTCGGGCTTGCACACAATTTTTGAATGAACATTCATTAATTCGATATGCTTTAGTTACACCAGTGCAGCTTAATCATGATGCATTGCGTGAACTATATTGCAGTGCGGTTAACACTTCTGGACAGGACGGGTGTGCATTCACATATCGACTATTTGGTAGGTCGATTAGGGTCACTGAACGAGATGTTAATCGAATTCTTCATTTTCCTATGGAAAATCTCGTTTCTGATCCTACACCTGAACAGATTGAAATGTTCTTTTGTTTTATAAGGTACCAAGATGGCAATTTCAATACTGGTAATCTTTATAGAACGTTTCTAACCCAGTATTGGAGTTTCTTCTTTCACACTCTTAACCATGTTTTTTCCTCAGATAGAACAAATCAAGATCGAATACCTGAATATATCCAAAAAATAGGGTATGCGGTCGCCAATAATTTGAGGATTAATTTTGGAAAAATAGTGCTTGGTCAAATCATTTTAAAGATGAAACACTTAGGAACAAGAGATGTTCGGACTCAAAATGTCAAATGTCTATATCCAAGGTTTCTACAGCTAATATTAAATGATTTTTTGAATGATGAAGACAGGGTACGCTTGGAAATGGTCAAAAGGTGGAATGTTCTTCCATAAAGACTAATGTAATTAATTACATGAGCAAAAAGAAATATACGGATGTGCCTACAGTCCTAACTGAATATCTAAAGACTATCCCACTTCCGTTGTTACCAAGACCAGTGAGAGCAGGTGTACGACAAGGTAATATTTCAATCCCTGCTATTCCAACCCTTGTATTCCCTGTTGTGTCACAGGAAATATAGTTTCTACAGCCCCCAGTGGCCATCTTACCCGACCAAGAGCAGGAAATCCCACCGACTCTAACACAGGTCGAAGAGCCCATTTTACAAATGCAAACAAAAACACAACAAACTCCTACACCTCAATTGTCACTTAAACGACCAACCATCAACACTTTTGAGGGAGATAGTGCCTCAGCAGCACCACATAAGGAGTAGTTACATCAGCAGCTCTACCTCATTCTAAACGAAGTAAACCAAATGAACCTGAGGTAACTGTAACTGTTAGGGAAACAATTCTTCCTTGTCAAATGAGTGAAAATGTAAATTAGGATGAATTGACGGGAGCAACTATCTTGAGTTCCACTTCACGGAACATAAAAGTGGTTGATGATCTTTCTAAAGATCAAATGCCTTCACAGGCATCCGAGGTGGAATTACCTACCTCAATAACTGCTGGTGAATCTTCCATTTTACGGAAAGATCCATCGGTAGGTGGTTCTTTTATGAACCAAGTGTCTTCACAGACATACGAGGGAAACTTGGGTTTTGTGCCATTTAATCGATTAGAGTTTAACCTCCCAGAGGAAAAATCTCTGGATCTCTTTCGAGATTTACCACTATTTACCACGAACTTTCATTGCACCATCCGTGACCTCTGAAAAAGGGGCTAGGATGATTTCATTTGCAGGTACACATATCGGTGGAAGCTCTGGAGGAGAGTTGAGGGAAACACGAACAGAACATGTAAGTGTCACTCAAACCACTAAACCGAGTGAATATAGAGTGTTGAGTGAAACACCTGCAGAACATACGAGTGAGCAACCTACTCAACCACATGCACCTATAACCAGAAAGGAATACAGCAGACTCCTTACAAGGGTCCAAAAATTGGAGAAAGAGTTGCCAAATATCTGTAAGTCCATTGCAGAAATCAAAAATTTGCAACTTATTCAACATGATGCATTCCAGGTTCAATTAAGTTCCATGGCAGCCCAGTTTAGTCATGCAATTAATTCCTTGGTGAAGACAGCTTCGTCTAAATTACCAACTCCACATCCTACTATCTTGGAGGATAACCCAACTGAGGGGGAGAAGGTGGATGACCAAGAAGCTACTAGGCGTAATAAAGGCAAGGATAACCCAACTGAGGGGGAGAAGGTGGATGACCAAGAAGCTACTAGGCGTAATAAAGGCAAGGAAAAGGTTGTTGACACGGAATTAACTTTATCTTGGGAAAGGAAAAGCTAAATGGAAGTATTCGTGCTATGTGAAAAGAAAGCAAGGCAAAAACTTGAAGATATGTTCAGTCTAGAGGAACAATTGTCTTGCACTTGGAAATCTGGAAAATGTATATATGATCCAGAATGTACTTTTATATTATTTATCTTTGTATTTTATATTTTGTTGTATCAGTTGAGTTATCCTCTAGAAATTTGTTTGTCAAACCCTGACAATCAAATAGGGGGAGATTGTAAGCATAAAAATGTAATATGTAATAGAGGACATATATAACTCAACTAGGATAAAAGATAAATAATAAACTCTATACAGGGATCGTGAAATTTGAAGAACAGGCACCAACAAGGATCAAGTCGCTGAAAGAAGTTCATTAAAATGATCAAGCCTCAGTGACAAAATAAGATGTACAGATGATTCAGTTGAAGGGCCAAAAGATTCCAGTGATAAAGTTTTTATGGTTGCACAATTCTTGGCAGTATTCTTAAAGACATGATACGAAGACCACGAGTGAATGTTAGTCGTCTGTGAGCCAGACCAGTTGCACTAGGCGTCAACATTTTCACAAAGGAATCAAGGTATCTAACTCAGAAAAAGTTAAAGAGGTATGATTGAGAGCAGTGTTGATATCCTCCATTTCAGAAGCTGAATATTTAAGGATGTCAAAAATAAGAGAAAAATGAATAGTAACCGGAATCACTATTCATACCAGAATTACTATTCACCGAAATCACTATTCATGTGAATAGTAAGCAAAGTTACTATTCACATGAATAGTAAATAAGAGAAAAATGAATAGTAACCGGAATCACTATTCATACCAGAATTACTATTCACCGAAATCACTATTCATGTGAATAGTAAGCAAAGTTACTATTCATGTGAATAGTAACCGAAGTTACTATTCATGTGAATAGTAAGCAAAAGTACTATTTATAAAGTAAGAAACATGTGGGCCCACATGTATTAAAAAAATCAAAGTAAAACTTTGATTTTGAAATATGCAGTGTGTTGAAATGTTTGGCAGCGGTAGAAAAAAAAGTATCAGACTGATAACGTAATCAGTTACGTATATTAGCTGCATAGTGACGTTCTATACCCTATAAATAGGCCTGTTGTATTTCATTTCAAAGAAAACACCTAAACACACAACTCTCTCTTCTCTCTCATATATTTTCTGTGTAAGCTGCTAGATAGTCCGTCTAGTAGGAAAGTCGGCTTAGCCCACTTTCAGGCAGTGTCTGGTAGAAGGTCCTCGTGCCTAAACTATCCTTAGGAGTGTTCTAATTTTGAAGCTAATCCATTGGATTAGAAGTTGTAACACCCCTTCGAGTTTATTATCAATAAAGATATATTCTCGGAATTATTTTTAATTTTTATAGTATCGTATTCAACCCCCCTTCTACGATACTTTGGGACCTAACACAAGTACTTTATAATTACAACTCTATGAACTGTAACTTCTGTATGCAGTATATGAGCTTGATAGTCTCTATAAGAAGTTTTGCAGATGTGTTGAGTTGTTTTTCTTCTTGCCAACAGATCGTCTTTATGTAGCACAAGAACATATAGCCGTTAGAGATGAATCCTTGAGATTATGGCTGTTGAAAACAAGAATCAATCAATCACAAATTAGTGATTAAATAATAATCAATCAATGATCATTAGCAACGGCTCCTTTAGGATTTGAATTACAATCAAATCGCATGATATCCTGAGAGATATCCCAAAATATATGACTTGCAATTAATACGACATACGTCCTGCAATAGATATGGCAATCATATATGGAAACTCAGAATCAAATCTCAATGATTTAATTCGAAGACTATTCAAAAACATCATCCTAAAAACCTGGGATTAACAACTTTCATATCAGAGCTCCTGCTTAAGTATATGACTTGGCCTCTAGGATTGACATAAGGGTAAAAGATAAGCGTTGGAAGTGTAAGATAGCATATGTGTATCCTTCCCGCAATAAGGTTGCTCGGTTCTTAGCTCGTATTGGTCTGGAAACGGCGGACAGAATCTATACTTTTAATCGAACTGTTGGAGGTGTGGAAGAGATGCTCGACAGGGACATGGGTTTAGGGATTGATCACCCGGATTTTCAAGATGTTTACCTGCCTGCAGAAGCTCCCGATCCGGTAGACCTTGACGTGGTGGCTAACCTCTCGGACCAAATTGGTGATCTAGGGCTAGGTCAATTCAATGCCCCAACTGTTATGAGCCTGGACATGGCACTAAATGCAGATGTTCTTCAGCAAGGAATAGGATTTGAGTAGGACTTCTTTCATGGAGGGGTTGTGTTCTATGCAACTCAGCCTGATTTCGCGGGCGACACACCGATGCAGTCGATAGACTAAACGTTGGAAAACCCTTGCTGATGCCGTTTGTCAGTTGCTGTTCTTGTTTTGCTTGCTCTGGCAGATGGGTTTTTAGCATGCTACCTAGTATTAGTCAATGCTTTTGTGGCCTATGTATATTATTACTGTTCCATTGTTTTTCGTTTTGGTTGTAGTAGGGTTGTGGTAAGTTGATGCTTTGAAAACCTCTTCTCAGTAGGAGGTGTTTGTAATATTGTATTATTTTTCAAATCAATACAATATTTGGCTTATATAAAAAAAAAACTTATCATAGAATAGTGTACTAGCTAATAAAATTAAGCTATTATTCCATATAGCTTATAAATAAATAAAATATAATACAATTTATTTATTTATGAACTGTGACATATAATTTCTAATGGTAGAAAGAAACATGGATAAAGTATAATTTTTTATGGACATTAACATAGTAAAGTAAGGTAAGCTAATACATATAAATAAAATTAAATAATTCGAAGAAAGTGTTGGAGCGGAAGCAAATCTAACTCCATATATATATATGATATTTGAGGATTTATTTTTGGGCATTGGAGTTGCTTTATATTTAGGATAATTTTTCCTTATGAAACACCCATTCAATAATCTCCCATCATAATTTTCACTACAAGAAAAATGGTTAAATTTGACTAAAAAAATTCAGTCAAATTTAGCTAAATTTCTGTTGGTCATATTTAAGCTGGTCAAATTTAATAATACGGTTGAATTTAAGATAAATTCGACCAAAGGTCATAGAAATTGATAGTGTTAAATTCAACTGAATTTGGTAGCAATTATAAATTTGACAAAAAAATTAAAATTTTGAAAATTTCAAATTTTGGTAAAAAAAATTCAAAAATTCAAAATTTGGTGTTAAATTCAACCAAATTCAGTCGGATTTAACGGGCTCTAGTTTTTTAAAAAAATATCAGCAGAATCTGTTGCTCAAAAAATTTACCATTTTTATGCAACTTATAATTAATTTCTCCATGTCACCAAGGTAATCACATAAAGCAACAATAAATTCAACAATTAGTTCTTTTACTAATCTTAAAGTAATATAAATCAATAATATTGAACTAAAATATAACAATTTCTACTCCATTTAAAATATATTAAAAATCAAACACTATATCTATTTATATAATATCAAAATTAATGTGAAGAAAATCAAAGAAAAAACCAATATGGTGTGGTGGAATATGAGGGTGACTCATATATATATATATATATATATATATATATATATATATATATATATATATATATATAAGGTCTATATATATATATCTGAGTAAGACCTTATAAATATATATAAGGTCTTAGTCAGATAGGAACCAAATAAAAAAGAAACTAGAAAACAAACTCTAATCAAACATTTCAATCTAATCTAATCTAAAAAAAAATCTGTTCACTGCTATGTGGCAGTGAAGTCAACGTCAACAGTTTTTTTTGTTGAATGGAACCTAGATTATTATTACATTTTTTGTGAAGGTGCCCTAGAATAGATGAAATATAATTTATTTAGTGTTGGTTTCTAGTTTCTATTTTAACTTTGGTTTCTATTTGATCACTTTATATATATATATATATATATATATATATATATATATATAGGGTCCTACTCTACTACAAATTAAAATTAACTACAAACTACAAACTAAACACTAATTCAATATTTCATGCTAATCTAATGATCAAACTAGGGGTACCCCAATACAAAAAGTGTTTAAAATAATTGGCTCCATTCAGCAAAAAAAAAAATTACTATTCACGTGATGACGTGGTAGTGGATTTTACTGGTCAACGGTGCTTCGCACCTTCTTGTACGGCGCTTCGCGCCTTTATCATTCTAAAGTTGTAAGGAATGACAATCAATGGTAAAGTCAATAGATGATTGACGGGTGTGTCGAGGGCCTGCGGCCCTCATGATTACCTAACTCATCCGTTTACTGTCTTAAATGCTTCGCATTTCCACGGCAAATTTTTTTTTTTTGGTGGATAGAGCCAATTATTTTAAGCATTTTTTGTGAAGGTACTTTTGGCGGGAGCCTTAGAATAAATGAAATATAATTAATCTAGTGTTAGTTTGTAGTTTGTATTTAAGGATTGGTTTGTATTTGAGCAAAAGCCTATATATATATATATATATATATATATATATATATATATATATATATATATATATATATATATATATAAAATTTGAAATTTAGGAAACATGTGTTAGAGAAAGAATGGAGTAGGAACATAAAAGAACGTTTATGAGAGAATATGAATGGATGAAGAATATAAAAAAGAAAGAGATGAATGTAGTTGAATCAATGGTTAGGTTGCAATGTTTAAAAAAATAAATGGAAGGTCAGGATATTGAATGTAAAATCAATCCATGTGCTTGCTTCCCAGCCATTACAAGCATGACACGTGGCATGAAAAAATTGGCTTATTTTGAATTTTACTAAATTGAACCATTACTGGGTCGAATTTGTTATTTTTAACCAGATTTGATTGAAAATAAAACACGACTAAATTGGACTAATATCGGTCAAATTTATTCTTTTTGACCAATTTTGGTTGAAAACAGACATGAGCAAATTTGACAAAAACGATTGAATTTAACTAAATCTGAAAACTAGCGATCGAATTTAGCTAACTTCAACCGGTATCCATTGAATTAAAGATTAAATTCGATCAACTAGGGTTTGTGGTCAAATTTAGTGTAAATGACACATATACTTATTAAAATATTTAAGATATAAATATTTAAATTAATTAATTTTTTGCGTACACTCTTTACTTATGAAAATCTTCACATCCGTACGGTTGGATTACTCAAAAAAACATTTAAATAAAACAATATTCTAAACCTTATCCAAATCCTATACCCTAAATCTAAACCCTAAATTCCATAATCTCCTCCACTATGTGGTTTATGTAACAAGTTGAATTTTTATTTTTCTACTCATTGTTATTTCCTCAATTGTTTTATTGAATGTAATATGTCATTCTAATATTCATATAATCTTTTGTATTTTCAAACTAATTTGATATTTAATAAAAAAAATTAAAGTATCAAAAGAATGAAAATCCAACATTAATCGATCATATTAAACATTTATGCAAAAATTTTGTACAAACTAAAGTTTTACATGTATTGAATGTATCCTTGCATTTTTTAATTTTATTTATTGATGATTTTTAGCATTTATGTATTTAATATTAATTATTTAAAAATCTGAAAAATATATATTCAACCGAATTTGGTCACATTTATTAAATTTAAATGAATTCAGTCAAATTTAATTTTAAGTAATTTGGTAAATTTTTGTGCAGCAAATTTCCCTCTTAGGCTGAATTTGAATTAAAATGGGTGGCAAATTTCCCGCTTATCCAATTTTTAAATTCGATTAAATTTTGTCAAATTTATGTTTTTGAACATCAGTTGTTTGGCGGGAAATTTCCCTCCTCTTTTGGTAAAATTCAAATTCGTCCAAAAAATATTTTGGTCGAATTTATGTATAAATACAATTTATTTAATTCAACTAAAAACGGTCGAATTATGTTCGACCAAAAAAATTAAAGTTGATCTTAAATTCGACCAAATTTAATTGAATTTAGTCATGGTCGAGTTTGGATGGTCATTTTTAGCCGAGTTTTCTTGTAATGCTTGTGGTCCCAGCTATTCATTTGTGGCTCCTCGGCGGACAGGGGACCAACAAGACTTTCGACATAAGTCAACTAAGTTCTCCAATTCTAGTTTTAGAGAGCCTCCCACACCTCACAACTTGCATAAGTGGAACATGCCTAACATCATTCAGTGTACAAAATTTACCATCATGTGTCCGAATTTTAATCGAGCCTATTCCAACAGTCTCACAAGCAAAACTGTTAGCCATAGAAATATTACCACCATCTACTTGCTCATAGGTTGTAAACCACTCCCTGCGCGGACATATATGATAAGACGCTCCAGAGTCAAGGATTCACACATCACAGTGATGTGTGTGCTCATCGACAACTAGAGCAATATCTTCTTCAGAATTGATATCAGCTACAACAGCAGTATCTATCAATTTATCCTGTTGCTTCTTTTTCGTGGGATAATGAGATTTCCAGTGTCCCTTCTATTTACAGTAATTACAGATATCATTAGGTTTTGGACCCATAGGAACTGGTTTCTTCCCCGACTTTCCATGTCCATTACTCTCACTGGCTACTAATCCAACAGCCTGATTATCTGCACATGTACTAGCCGCCTTATGGCGTAGCTCTCTAGTATGGAGAGCAGATCTAACCTCCTCCAGCGAAATAGAATCTTTGCCAACAATAAACGATTGCAGAAAATTCTTATACGATAATGGAAAAGAAACTAACAGAATTAAAGCAGCATCCTCATCTTCCACTTTAATATCAATATTATGCAATTCTAATAGACATTGCTTTATCTTCTTTCAAATGCACACTAAGTAGACATTGCTTCAAAAGCAACTTATTTGTTAAAGACTTTGTCATGTAGAGACCTTCAAGCTTCAACCACAAACCAGCCGTAGTATCCTGCTCCGCGACTTCAGTAATAATATCATCTGCAAGACACAACAAAATTATTGAGTGTGCCTTTTCTTCTAGACTGGCCATCTCAGCGCTTTCAGGATCCGTCGTCGATTTCTTTCTCAACGGCACCCAGAGCCCCTGTTGCTTGAACAAAGCACGCATCTTGATTTGCCACATACTGAAACTATTCCTCCCAGTAAACTTGTCGACCTTCACGTTAAAACTAGACATCTTTCTCACCGAAAACCAAGCTCTGATACCAGTTTGTTATAACGAAAGTAAGAAAGATTATAATAAACGTAAAGAAAGAACATAGATAGGCAGAAGAAAAAAGTTTTATTGATCTTGAGGATACAGATTACAGCTACAGATTCAGATCTAGATTACCGATTCAGATTACCGGTTCTGATCTAGATTACAGATTCAGGTTATAGATTATTGATCTAGGTTATGACCTAGAGAGTATATATAGTACTCTATAGACGGTTACAAAAAAGCCCAGAAAAATAGGCCGAAACCAGATTGCGGAGTCTATGTTAGGCTCAAGGTCTTGAGCAGCAAGCTAAAGGCCTTGACCTGAACAGACGCGATTCTAAAGGCCTTGACTTTAGGCTCAAGACCTTGACTATGAGATTTTCAGCAACAAAATAGATAATCCAAGATACCCGAATTCCCAGCGTTTGGGGCATTACAGATTCAAGGCATATTCTAATATAAATAGATAAAATTGTTGAATTTGCTCTTCAATCCTAAGATAAATCAACCTCAGGCTCATAATCCCACAGGTCCAACAGTTGCGCCACTCCCTCACCTACAGTAGCTAGTCTGTTATGCTTGTAGTTCCAAAGAACTTTAGTAGCGCATCTTTTTACAGGATTGTACTGCATTCTCTCTGTTAAAGCTATGGTCACAACATCATACAACTCCTGGCCATAATCATTTTTTAAGCTTTTCAATCTTTCGTCCTCCTCGTCTATTATTTCCTGGACCAATTAAACCATTATGATATCAAAACACGAATACAAAATTTTAAAAATAACATTAATTGGTTACAAGCTAATGAAAATTACAAGCACACCTTAGGTTGTCCATCAACATTAACTACTTTTACTCGGTGCCAATCAGGACTTTCGAGGTATTTCTCCCAAACCTTGTAGACTGGCACTACAAGGAAAACTGAAATATACAATGGTTATTGCCCGTTGTCTGATGCCCTGGAATAGCGTTGTCTATCGAGCAGGTCTCTCTTACCAACATCACACAACGGTACACAAATCGTTGTCTGATATCCGAAACAACACCACACCAGGCTCCAAAAGCGTTATAGCACACCGAGAAACCACAACGGTTATGGTATAAAGCGTTGTTCTTATGGTGATATTACAACGGTTTGGTTAATTTTGAATGTTGTTGGATTTTAATGTGCACAACTATTTTGGTGAATCAGAGGCATACAAAGCCAACATTCACACAACGTTCACATGTGATAGAATTCGTTGTCTTTCATGCTTTTTGTACAATGTTTTGTAGCTTTAAAAGTGTTGTTACAAACAAAATGCACAAGTGTTTTTTGAACACCAGATGCTTGTTTTGGATATTTTCACACAATAGTTTAGTTTTACTAGGATTGTATATTTTACTTACAGACAATGGTTTTACAATGGTCAACTCTTTTTGGTACAATGGTTTCTTGAAACATGTCCCGAAACATTCCATTGTCTGATGATATTTTCCACAAGTGTTTCTAAAAGATGATAACATTGGCTAATGAAAAATGAAACAACACTTTATTTACAACAAAAATTTGAGTTTTTACAATACTAGCAACTAACCAATATTCATAACAAAAACTACCAATCAATATTCATCGCTACTAATGGTACCAATTCCCAACAAAGTACCACTACCATCGTCTAAATTACAATGTTAAGAAGCTTTCCTAAATACCATTCAAGAAAGAATTCCCCGTATTTGATGTTCCATGTTCCATCTGTCCTAAAGAAGTCGGTATCTTCAAGAAATTGGTTGTAGTGCCCAGCATCATGAGGTCCAACTTTTCCCCATTCTTTATTCCTGCTGCCTCTGCTAATGCTTCTAGTGAAGCCCACGTGTACTATTTGAACATAAAATCACATCTTCAGAATTTGAATAGGTGATACAAACTTTGATTGAAATATTATGTTCAAATATTGACAAGAACCACACACATGCATACTTCTCGAGTTCAACTAAAGCCGGTTTAATTCTCTGCATCCCTAATAAAAGGATGAAACTTGTGTCTCCTATGCATTCACTCTTGACTTGTTAGTCTTCTTTAAATGAAGGCAATTAATGTATGTCTGCAATGGTTTAACGAGGGATTAATTTTTGAGCAATCAACCTACAACAAAGGCTCACACTGGCTCTAAGAATATTTATTTACTTACCAAAACGTTTCTCTACTATATGAGATATGAACACGATATTCAAACTAAAACTAAGGATAAGAATAATGTTAGCAAATAAAGTTGGTAATAGCTTTTGAAGTTGTAAGTTATCTATGCCTAATTGCCTCTACAAATCAACTAAAGAACAAAGCAAAGTGGAAAGGTGCTCAAATACCTGAACAGGAAGCTCAAGCTTTGACCACAACGTGAATTGATCCCTGCCTTCCTCCCCCTCTTCCAGTAGCTATCATAACATAGAAATTAACTAAATAACTCAGAGTATGAAAACAAAAATCTGGAAAACATTTGTGATTTCAGGAATTGATAACTGTTCATGGTATGATTTCTCAGAAGAGATCACAGGAGCATACGAGGAAAGCATAAAATGAATTCGAGGATATGGTACAAGATTGGTCTGGAATTCTGTAATGTCAACATTAATGGCTCCATCAAACCTCAAACACGTAGTCAATGAAGATATGACTTGAGAAATCAAGCGATTTAGATTGGTATATGTGGGCCTCTCAATTTCCAAGGACCTCCGGCATATGTCATAAATGGCCTCATTATCCAAAAGCACAGCTACATCTGTGTGCTCAAGAAGGGAATGTGTAGAGAGCACACTATTGTATGGCTCCACAACTGCATTTGAGACCTGGAATCAACAATATTTTCAGTCAATTCAATGGTACTGATGTACTATCATAGATATTAGAACTTAAACTGGACTAGGTTCACATAACCAAGCTGATGACTTTGGAAGTTTCCAAACATGTTAATTATCAAAGTATGGGTTAAACCTATTAGTTTGCTAGACATATGGTTAACTGAAACACTATATGTTGTACATAAGGTTAACTGAAACTCTTTGAGATTGTGCAGACACCAGAAACAGGTCATTAATATTAATTAAAATGCATCCAACTATCCAAGTACTTTAAATATTTGGTACCTGCGAAATTCGTTACAAGGATCTCATATTCTTCGCCAATTTTGACTTCACTCAAACCCACCGGCTTCAACATGATTGAATACAAAACAGGAACATACTGATAGTAATTCATATGATATTAATTACAATAAACTTGGTGAAAGGTAGCAGCTTAACAGGTTTATATGTTGAATTTCATAGTATTAAAGAAGTTGCTGGTTACAAAATTACTCATTATTTAATATAGCCACATCAAACTGATAGGTGAACACAAGGCCAAATTTCCACATCTAACTCATGTACACTTTGTAATGGTAAGAAAGGTCCTACCCTCAGACATGTACAATGATATATAGATTATGCCCAATTTATGTAGTTGACTTCTGTTAAAATTTTCAATCCTAGCAATTACACAATTGATGGTCAGTTGGTCCCACCAGATGTTTAATTGTAAAAGTGAGAATAAGAAGTTCAAATCAGGTGACAAGTGCAAATAGTGTTCATCATTCCTGATTTTATAAACATCTATTCTTTTACAACTCAAATTGACTATATTTTCAATGCCTACAAGATAATTGAAGTGCTAACTTGCTATATATTGTTGTGCATCATTTTAATTTGAATATTTAAGCTAAATTCCTTTCAGAGTTGTTTTCATTTTTCATCTCCCTAATTTAACTGGACTTGGCTTGTTTAAAACAAATAAATCATACGTAAACAATAAACTGTGAGTATGTCATTACAGTATCACAAACAATAGTATTGAGAAGTGCTATTGCAGATTTACATTAACTCAATTGGAGTAGCAATACAATTAGCCATTATTACGGTTGGAGCATTGCAACGAGATCCAAGTGCCGCAATTGCAAGCCCACAAAGAAATACAGTTACCCCTGTTAATTAAGAATATTAAGTTCATAAATGACGGGATTCATAAATAGATTGAAACTTACTAATTGAATCGAAAAATGGATTGCTTCAAGTAGAGGCGGGTTTCGTATGACTTGGAACCGCGAAACTGATTCTCAACTTATGAATGGATGGTTGTATGAACTGGGTCTCGAGTTATTACTTAGAGCTATGGGTGTGTGTTTCATAATGGTGAGATGAAGAACTAGGGTTTCAATTTGTGTTTGTATGTTTATACGAGTGTTTAAATTTTTGTGTGTTTGTATGTTTATGCGACTGTTCAAACAGATGGGTGAGTGTTTATGTGTTTATGCGGCTGAGAAGATAAGAGGGGAGGATGAGAAGATAGAGGGGGAAATGAATTTTGGCGAGGAGGGAAATGAAATTTGGGGGAAGTGAAATTTTAGTAAAGGGGAAAATCAAATATTAACAAGCGGTAATATGATTTAGATGAATGGAGGGAAGTGAAATTTGAGATTATAGATTATGAAATTCTATAAAAAATCAGAAATTTGATTTGAAACAAAAAAAAATTCAAAATTTTGAAATATTAATATAATAGACACTCATTTTAGTGTTGGGAAAAAATAAACAAAAAATAAAAAGGTCGAGTTGTACGAGATTTTAACAAAAACGTAGTAAAAGTGCTGCTTCCTGTAACGAGGCACGATCCAGATTCATTCGTACGGTTGGATCATCGAAAAAAATTAAAAAAATAGATCATGTTCGATCGGTACGACACTAGTTAGAGGGAGTACTACTTTTTGGCGGATTTATATTATAAACACATACAAGAATGATTTTTTTCCTAACTTTTTGTACACATCACTAAAATTAGTATATAACATCATTTGTACGGTTGGATTGTCCACAACAAATTTAAAAAAAATATTTGAAATTATACTTGTTTGACCAAGGAGTACTTTGATAGTTGACCATTAAAATATCATACAAGAATGATTCATTTTTTTCTAATTTTTTGTACACATCACTAAAATTAGTATATAACATCATTCGTATGGTTAGATCGTCGAAAAAAAAATTAAAAAATATATCATGCCCAATCGATACGACACTAGTTAGAGGAAGTAGTACTTTTGGCGGATTTATATTATAAACACATAGAATAATAGTTTTTTTTTCTAACTTTTTGTACACATCACTAAAATTAGTATATAACATCATCTGTACGGTTGGATTGTCGAAAAAAAAAAATTAAAAAAAAAAATTATTCAAAAATTATACTAGTTTGACCGAGGAGTACTTTGATAGTTGAACATTAAAATAACATACGAGAATGATTCATTTTTTTCTAATTTTTTGTGCACATCACTAAAATCAGTATATAACATCATTCGTATAGTTGGATCGTCGAGAAAATTTTTAAAAAATAGATCATGTTCAATCTGTACGACAATAGTTAGAGGGAGTAGTATTTTTGGCGGATTTATATTTTAAACACTTACAAGAATGATTTTCTTTTTCTAATTTTTTGTACACATCAATGAAATTAGTATATAACATCATCCGTGTGATTGGATAGTCCAAAAAAAACTATAAAAAAAATTATTCAAAAATTATAATAGTTTGACCAAGGAGTACTTTGATTGTTGACCATTAAAATATCATACAAGAATGATCTATTTTTTTCTAATTTTTTGTGCACATAACTAAAATTAGTATATAACATCATTCGTACGGTTGGATCGTCGAATTTGTTTTTTGAAAAAATAGATCATGTTCAATCGGTACGACAATAGTTAGAGGGAGTAGTACTTTTGGCAGATTTATATTATAAACACGTACAATAATGTTTTTTTTCTAACTTTTTGCACACATTACTAAAATTAGTATATAACATCATCTGTACGGTTGGATTGTCCAAAAAAAAATTTAAAAAAATATTATTCGAAAATTATACTAGTTTGACCGAGGAGTACTTTGATAGTTGACCATTAAAATAACATACGAGAATGATTCATTTTTTTCTAATTTTTTGTGCACGTCACTAAAATCAGTATATAACATCATTCGTACAGTTGGATCTTCGAGAAAAATTTTAAAAAATAGATCATGTTCAATCTGTACGACAATAGTTAGAGGGAGTAGTACTTTTGGCGGATTTATATTATAAACACGTACAAGAATGATTTTCTTTTTCTAACTTTTTGTACACATCAATAAAATTAGTATATAACATCATCCGTGTGATTGGATGGTCCAAAAAAACTATAAAAAAATTATTCAAAAATTATACTAGTTTGACCAAGGAGTACTTTGATAGTTGACCATTAAAATATCATACAAGAATGATTTTTTTTTTGTGCACATAACTAAAATTAGTATATAACATCATTCGTACGGTTGGATCGTCGAATTTGTTTTTTGAAAAAATAGACCATGGTCAATCGGTACGACAATAGTTAGAGGGAGTAGTACTTTTGGCAGATTTATATTATAACCACGTACAATAATGTTTTTTTTTCTAACTTTTTGTACACATCATTAAAATTAGTATATAACATCATCCGTACAGTTGGATCGTCCAAATTTGTTTTAAAAAATATATCATTTAAAAATTATACTAGTTTGACCAATGAGTACTTTGATAGTTGACCATTAAAATAACATGCAAGAATGACTCATTTTTTTTTACTTTTTTATGCACATCACTAAATTCAGTATATAAAATCATTCGTACGATTGAATCGTCAGAAAAAAAATAAAAAAATAGATCATGTTCAATCGATACGACAATAGTTAGAGGGAGTGGTACTTTTGGTGGATTCATATTATAAACACGTACAAAAATGATTTCTTTTTCTAACTTTTTGCACACATCACTAAAAATAGTATATAACATCACCTATATGATTGGATCGTCCAAAAAAATTAAAAAAAAATTATTCGAAAATTATATTGGTTTGACCAAGTAGTACTTTGGTAGTTGACCACTAAAATATCATACAAGAACATTAAACAACGGTTTTTTTATAACACAACATTTTTTTAAAAGAAAACCGTTGTCTGATTATTTTCATTATTTCCCGCCTAATTCAATTCAAATTATTTTATTATTCCCACCAAATATTTCATTATTTCCCACCAATTCTATTCAAATTTTTGTAGTTCAGACAACGGTTTCATAAAAACCATTGTCTCATCAAAACACGATTTAAACAACGGTTAATTATTCCGTTGTGTGAATTGTAATAACACAAAGGTATATGAAAACAGTTTTGTGAATCATACAACGGTTTATAAACGTTGTCTCAAAACTGATTAGACAATGTTCGTAAAAACAGTTGTGCAAACTTAGTCGTCTTTACAACACCACATTGCAAAAGCCATTGTCTGAATCAATTTACTAGACAACGTTTTTAACCCGTTGTAGGGTACCTGGATTAGACAATACTTTTCTGAAGTTACAAAAAAACCGTTGTCTCTTAATTCCAAACAATGCTTTTTCGTCCGAGCGTTCTCTGATGAGTGTTGTCTGATTGCGATTTTCTTGTAGTGTGGAAAAGCCAAATAAAATGCATCGATTTCTTTTTCACATTTATACTTTATCTCCATTGCTTCCACGAATGTGGTAAAATTCAGCTCACATATGTTCTTCGAACAAGCGATATCATCAATGGAACCTGGAATGTCAGCAAAAGCCTGCAAAATAATAAGATTAATAACAAGTAATAACAATTGTCAGAGCTATATATGTATTAACGTCAATTGACAGTCAAATTATGCAATGAAATTAAACTCGATATTGATAACTTACGTTTTCCAATAAGGCTTTACGAGCTTCATGCAGCTCCTCATCTCTTTTGCCTTCTTTCAAATTCAGAGTTTGGCTCAGCTCTTTCAGATAATTACATTCTTCGTCTAGGTCTTTAATCTTTCTCAGAGCTTTAATCTGTTCGCTTTCTTTTATTAACTTTATAATATTTAAAGCTCGTTTATTTTGCTCAACCATTTCCAGCTCTGTTGCATCAAGCTCTTTTCGCAACTCAGATATTTTTATTTCCAATTTCTTCTCTTGTTCCTAAAATTTGAGTCCACAACCATAGATGTGTAAATAATTTGAAACTTAACCTACAACCTAAGTATTCACTGAATCTTAATAAATAACAGACCTTACGATCTTCGGCCAATTTCCTTATACTTTCTTCAGCATTTTTGTCTGATATCTTCTTCATCTCTTCTATAGCATCATATGTGAGCTTATCGAATTCTGCGTAATTTCAGAATTAGGTAGAGTATCAAACTGGTGAAATGATATATATGGTGAATTATAAAACTATACAAGAAACTTAAAAAGCGAAACGGAAAAAGCACTAACCGTTATTATTGGACTGAGAGAGCTCATCTTGTTCATCAAATAACTTTTTCATTGAATTTTTGTTCACCCTATCTAAGCGCTGCAAATTTTCAAAACTTTCCTCCATAGCTTCAACGGCTTTTCCCACATTGATATGGGCCAAAAATAAGCCCTAAAGACAAATCTAATGTGACATTAAATAGACTAAGAATAGTCCAAACGTGGGGCCCACCAGATGGACCCAAAACCCCAATTATAATATTAATTTCGTAATTAATATTGGGGGAAATAAACAGCTCAGCAATAAGAGTTGGATAAGGATATTATCTCCATCAGACTTAGCCACCAAGGCATCCAATTCAATATGGAAACTCATTCCTACAAGGAATAGATCTAGAACCTTCCTCAAAGACTTGCCCACCAAGTCTCTGACTCCTACCATAATTCTAAGGCTTCTCAGACTATATAAAGGGCCAGACCCCTCAACTCAGAACTACGTTTTTTGGCTTGATCTTTGATATTCCTCAAAGTACGTAGGCATCTTGTGAAGGCAGAGTCAGCCACGAGCACAAGAGCAGCCATTAAAGCACGAAGCTCACACACCTTTGCATTAAATACACAAACCCTAGCCGCAATACTAGTAATCTAGTTTTTATTCCACAACATTTGGCGCCGTCTATGGGAAGACAACATCAACCATGGTTCAAACACGAAGAACAACATCAACCGAGTCCGTGCCCCTTAACTCTGCTCCACCAGTCACTTCTGATCCGCTTATCGTCACTGAGGAAGGACAAATACTCCCATCAACAGGGGCGGTCATTCAACCTCTGCCCACTCAGCCCCTAGGGACGACTCCCCATGTAGAGGGGACCCACTCAGTGATTGTCCATCAAAGCCAAGAAACTAACCCTCTCCAGATGGTGGTTTCTCCTCTTGGTAACGTTGATCACACGGGGGTACAGATCCATACTACGGATCTCCCTTTGAACACCAACCCTATGTATGGGCTGCCTAATTACCCCCCTCGACGAAGGGATCCTGGACCAAGCGGTCACGCCTTACAGATCCGGGATCGAGAATATGATGACTACTCCGGTCCCTATACTGATGATTCATCATCATCTGAGGATGATGATCGAGATGAAGCCCCGAGGAGGCGACGTGCTAGCAAAGAACCTCTAAGAAGGACACGAAGAATCCATGATGGACTCCCCTTGACAACTGCTGAGAAAATCAAGGCTTATGAGGCAGGGATCTTAAAATTGAAGGACGATATTGCAAGAGAACAAGATAGATTGAATCAAACTCAGCCTCCTCCAACTGCAGAGACCTCCAGAACCGAAAAATCGACAAGGGTGGAGACCCCCAGAAGCAACCCCAAAGATCTGATGCCACTTGGGGACCCTGACGACCCCACACCTCCGTTTTCTGAGGAGGTGATGAATGCCCACATCTCACGGAAATTTAAGATGCCGACTATTAAGGCCTATGATGGAACGGGCGATCCCGCAAACCAAGTCAGGACATTCTCAAACGCACTGCTGCTGCAGCCTGCTAGTGACGCTTTAAAGTGTAGGGCGTTCCCTCAAACTCTGTCGGGCATGGCTCAAAGATGGTATAGCCGTCTACCTGCAAACTCGATTGGCTCTTTTAAGGAGTTGAGCGCTGCCTTTTTCAGCCAATTCATCAGTGGGAGAATTCATGAGAAAAGTTTTGCATCCCTTATGTATGTGGTGCAAGGAAAGAATGAGAACTTAAGGGATTATCTCAAGCGATTCACCAAAGAGACGTTGAATATCACCGATCTGGAAAATAAGGTGGCCATGGTAGCCCTGGAACACGGAACCACTGACCTCTTCTTTAAAAGGTCCTTGGCAACACACCCTCCTGAAAACATGGCCGAGCTCCAGAGAAGAGCCGATAAATATATCAAGGCTGAGGACAACATGAAGAAGGAAACCACGGGAGGCAATGGCAAGGGTTCTAATGATTCAAAGAAACGAAAGCCAGAGCAAGAGTACGACGCTAGGGACAAGTATCCCCGGGCTCGCAAGGATTCCGAGTCATCACCCAAGAAGGGTTTTGGACCGAGGTTTTCTGATTACGCAAGGCTGAACGCTCCTAGGAGTCAAATTTTGTTAGATATTGAGAAGGATAAGGACTTTTGTTGGCCTAAGCCACTCAGGGGTGACCCCGAAAAGAGAAACAAAGATCTGTATTGTAGATTCCATAGGGATGTGGGACATGACACAGATGACTGCAGACAGTTAAAGGATGAAATTGAATTTTTAATCCGGAAGGGAAAGTTGAACAAGTTCACCAAGGGTGAAGATCGTGGAGCCCAGAAAAGGGATTATGAAAGAAGAGACAATGATAGGAGGGATAACAATCGTGATCATAACCCACAACCTCGAGGGCAAGTAATGAATATGATTTGGGGAGGACCAACAGCGGCCGGCACTACCCGAAACTCCCGAAAGGCCTATGCCAGAGAAGTGATGCACATCGTAGGAGAAGCCCCGAAGCGTGCTAAGACTGAGAGAGTGATTGGTTTTGATGATTCAGACCTTGAAGGGGTGAAATTCCCCCATGACGACCCGTTGGTCATAACTCCTGTAATTGGAAACTCAGAAGTAAAGCGGGTCCTGATAGACAATGGAGCTTCTGTCGATATCTTGTTTCATGACGCTTTTGTAAAATTGGGGTATACTGACTCCCAATTGACCCCGCCTAACATGCCTATCTACGGGTTTAACGGAGTTGAATCCAAGGTTGAAGGGACCATTCAGCTACCCGTGACAATAGGGCAAGAACCTAAGGAAGCCACCCAGATGTTGAATTTTCTAGTGATTAAGGCTACCTCGACGTACAATGCAATCTTGGGGAGAACTGGCCTCCACGCGTTCAAGGCTGTTGCCTCTACCTATCACATGAAGGTGAAGTTTCCAACCAGGAATGGTGTTGGAGAACAAAAGGGTGATTAGAAAATGGCCAGGAGTTGCTATGTGGCTGCTTTAAGAGCTGATGGAACCGGGGGGTAGGTACTCCCGATCGAAGACATGGATGTCCGTGGTGATGATGAACACCGAGGAAGGCCAGCAGAGGACTTGGTTCCCATACCTCTAGAGTTAGGCGAACCTGGAAAAGTTACTTATGTGGGAGCCTCTCTAAAGGAACCCTTGAAGGGCAAATTGGTAGCATTCTTACAAGAAAATAGTGATGTGTTTGCTTGGACAGCGGCTGATATGCCAGGGATTGATCCCCAACTTATAACTCATAAATTGAATGTTGATCCCAAGCGAAATACCATAAAGCAGAAGAAGAGGAATTTTGCTCCAGAAAGGCAAGAGGCCATTAAGCAAGAGGTGGACAAACTCTTGGAGGCTGGGTTTATTGAAGAGATTCAATTTCCGGAATGGTTGGCTAACCCTGTGATGGTCAAGAAAGCCAACGGTAAGTGGAGAATGTGTATAGACTTCACCGACTTGAATGACGCATGCCCTAAGGATTGTTTTCCTTTACCAAGGATAGACATGTTAATAGATGCCACAGCAGGACATGAGATGTTGAGCTTCATGGATGGGTTCAGCGGCTACAATCAAATTAAGATGCACAAGGATGACATCCCAAAGGTATCTTTTATAACTGACTTTGGTGTTTTCTGCTATCTTGTTATGGCGTTTGGTCTAAAGAATGCAGGAGGTACTTACCAACGATTGGTGAATAAGATATTCGCCCATCTGATTGGAAAAACCATGGAGGTCTATGTCGATGATATGCGGGTTAAAAGCTTGCACTAGTACAAAACTGACCTTATACGTCGCCTCTTATACGTCGGTTCTGGCCAAAGGCGACGTATAAAGTAGTTATATACGTCGGTTCCGCATAAAGGTGACGTATAAGGTCAATTTTTAAAATTTTTTACGTCGGTTGAACAAAACGCCGACGTATAAAGTCATATTATACGTCGGTTGAGGAAAAGGCGACGTATAAAATGCTACTTTATACGTCGGTTGAGAAAAAGGCGACGTATATAATGCTACTTTATACGTCGGTTGAGAAAAATGCGACGTATATAATGCTACTTTATACGTCGGTTGAGGAAAGGCGACGTATAAAATGCTACTTTATACGTCGGTTGAGAAAAAGACGACGTATATAATACTACTTTATACGTCGGTTGAGGAAAGGCGACGTATATAATACTACTTTATACGTCGCTCTGAATATAACCGACGTATAAAACTTTTAAAGAAATTAAAGAAATTAGAAGTTGCCACGTGTCACATTATTATTGGGTAACATTGAAGCACAAGGATTGTGCTTCTTTCAGATTACTTTGAACCGCTGGATTGAATTAACAAGATCTGAACCGTTGGATTGAATTAAATCTCTTAAACATATATTTTAACTATCTTTTTTTTTTAATTTTATCTCTCCATCTACCAAAATCTCTCTCTCTCGATCGACCCAAATCTCTCGCTCTGCGCTCTTCTTCTCCTCTCTCTCTCTCTCTCGACATCTCTCCCTTCTCTCTCATTTCTCCACAATCTCTCTCAATCTCTCCCTCTCTATCTCTCTCTCGCTCGAATCTCTTTCTCCTTTCTTCTCTGTCTCCTCCCTTCTCCCTCTCATCAATTTCAGCACAACAGACAGATTTGGAACCAGATAACGAAATCTCTATAGAGATCTAGTGTGTGTGTGTGTGAGAGAGAGAGAGAGAGAATGAGAGAGATTGGAGCGCAACAGGCGGTGATCGAAGGGAGTAACGGGAACGGTGATCAATTTAACGGCGGTGGTGGTGGTGTGGTGGGACCGCCGCAAGGTTTGATTGAGAGATTGAAGGATTTTGGACAGGAAGACGCGTTTGCGCTATGGGATGAGCTTTCGAATGAGGAGCGTGATCTTCTTGTCAAAGATATTCAAGTAATTTTCATTTTTGTTTCGTAATTGTATGTGTGTGTGTATTTTACAATTTAATTGATTTGTGCTTGTGTATATTGTTTCTGTAGAATGTCAATCTTTCGAGGATTGATCGGATTATTCGTTGCTCACTTCAATCACATGGTCATTTCTTTTGTTATGTTTTTATTTAATAATATAGATATAGATTACTCACATACATTTACCGGATGATGAATTGAATTGAATTGTTAAATGATTTAGGGCTACCGGCTGCTGCAATTTTTAAATGGGAAGAGTTATGTTACTCGAGTTTGTAAGTTTGCGTTAGCTGCTAGTACATAGGAATTAGGATAGTCGATTTACAGCAGTTTTGAAGATACCGTGTTGTGTTGAATTGTGTGGCTTTTCAACCTCTTTTGCAGTTTGGAAGGAAGGTGAAGAAAGCAACTGTAGCCCCAACTGTTGTTCCTGACCCGGATTACCGGATACCAGTTGTTTTACTTGGTGGGTGTTGAATGTATTGGATTTTTTTTATTTATCTTGCAAGAGATGCTAGCATTTCTAATGATTAATCTTTTTATTAACTTTCCATTTCCTTTTTGTTGACATTAGCACTTTCAGAATGTGGGAACTTGCAATATATTTGTAACTTATTTTATGAAACATGTTTAGCTGGTGGGTTGGGTTATACAGATAATCTGTTAGCAGCTGCTCCTGTTGGTCTTTTAGGATTACTCTTATTATTTCAGGTAGTTATAATATCTAGTTAGCCAGTACAATCTTCGAAGTACCCAGTAACACTTTTCACTGAAACACATTAATATCTTGAGTGAACTTATCAAGTCAGTCTTAATACTGCTCCTTCAGGACTCAAATGATTTGAAAGGAGGTAGTTCTAGTGAACCTAACCCTGTGATATATAGACACCCAAAAAAAGGTGTGGCAAAGAAGAATGGAGTGTTCAGAAATGAATTTTTTAAGAGAAATAGGACTTTCTCTTTTAAATGACAGAGAGTTTAAATTTCCATATATTATTATATCATCGATTAGCTTTTGCTATTACTATGCAAGTAACATTCTCTGTAATCAGCTAACTCCTTTTTCTTCTTTCAGACAACGAGAGTGAGATTTGTCTTCGACAAATCACAGCAGTTGAAAGAAAGAGTAAAAAGAAAGACAAGTCACAGCTTTAGGAATCCCAGGTTTACGCGCAAAAACAATAACAAAAACAAAAGAAAGAGTAAAAAAGAATTTTCAGACATGAATGTCTTGAAAATGGCTGCCAAGAATCTGATCGCTGATGCCACCAGGCTTGGTGGGCTGGGCTTTGGGACTTCTTTTCTCAAATGGGTCGCTTCTTTTGCTGCTATGTGAGCGTATCTCCTCATTCTCATTAATTTCCTCAACTTTCAGAATTAATCTTAATGTTTATTTGTGCTTTTTCATTTTGGGCTTTTTCTAGTACAATTCTTATTTATGTGTGTGGCTGTGTTGGTGAACAAAGCATATTTCTACATATTATTAGGATAATGTTTGCTACTGATTTGTAGTATACTCTGAAATTGTTGTTAACATTATGACCCTTGTAGTTCTATTAAGCTTGCACTTGAACCCCCTTGAACTTAACATTTGTGTCTCCTAAGCTTTATGTTCTGTCATTTGTATTCATTATTATGTTACCTGTAACTATTTAAATTTGTTAAATGTATGTCATGATTCTAACTTAGCAAGTATTGGACACAAGGGTTAGCATATACCATTGACAAGGTTGAAAGGTTGGAATTTTTTGTTCTTTTGAAAAAACAAAAAATTCCAACCTTTCAATAAAATAAGCAAATCTCACTCTCGTTATTATGCTGTGAAATTCGTTATTATGCTGGGATTAATTTGGTGAGGATATGCTGGCACACAAAAGAAAGAGTAAAAAATGTATCTTTATTATGCTTTCATTATAGTGGGGGTTATACTTATAATATTAATGCAATCAGTTAAAGGATGAGGGATAATTATATTCCTATTATTTAAAGTAATTTCTTTTGTTATATTTTACTGTACTCTTAACTATTACATGGCCCCGAGTACATTTGACTTGTTTTAATAATCATATTTTCTGCAATCAATTGATAAAGTGAAGTCATTTTGGTTTAAGCAAAAAGGAGCTTATTTTAGTTTAAACAATGATGACAAATGCAGATCAATAAAATATGCAGTGGAATGGGGAAATCTCAATACAGAGAAGCTAATTATATTTCGTCTTCAAATAACATTCTCATCACAAAAGTTGCATTTATTAATCCTAAAAAATATTGCAAATGCAGGCACAGGAAATTGGAAAGGCTGCTAGCACCTTCATCCAAGATGAGCTAAATATGGATTATGTTTATGACTACATGTTTCATTTGCATTCAACAGATTGATTTTAACAAATGATATTTAATCACTGGCCTAATGAAATTGAGCATCTCTGTTTCAGCGTTTCTTGACAAATCTGAAGTACTCAGCGGTTTGGATTGCTTCTCTGATATCAGCTACTGCCCAGACAATTAAGTATAAGGATGAATATCAATGTAGGTGTTACTGCTGGCTTTGACTCGGCTGTGTATGAGAGACTAATTGTTGACATGGATTTTCGAGCAGAATTCAAAATTGCAAGGCCTTCGTCTTTAAATCTCCATCATTTCTTCAAGTTTGAATTGCCTGTGTACAAATTATGCAAGTTCAGTATGAACCCACTTGTGCATTGTATTCGTTGTAATGCTAGAGAACTCGTAGAGCTCTGATTTGTAAATATTTTTTTTGGATAATATACTGATCAGTTTTCTATTTTAAATACATTCTTTAGCTACTCCCCTCCATGTATCTCCTAGAAACATTTCTGATTTGTAAATCCAGGTCAAAAATTAAAATAAACAAATTAAATTTTTTTTTTAATTTTTTGGACCTTATACGTCGGTTGTTTTGAAGAACCGACGTAAAAGGATAACAATATACGTCGGTTGTTTAGAGGAACCGACGTAAAAGGATAACAATATACGTCGGTTGTTTAGAAGAACCGACGTAAAATGGTACAATATACGTCGGTTGTTTAGAAGAACCGACGTAAAACGTTACAATATACGTCGCCTTTTTAACCGACGTATAAGACTCTAACCTTATACGTCGCCAGCCCATACGTCGCCATTTAACCGACGTAAAAGACCTATTTAACCGACGTAAAAGGCCAGTTTTCTACTAGTGTTGGTCAAGGCGGACCATATTAAACACCTCAGAGAGGCATTTGAAGTGGTGAGGCACCACAAAATGATGTTGAATCCAGCCAAGTGTGCCTTTGGCGTTGGATCAGGCAAATTTTTGGGTTTGATGGTTTCCAAGAGAGGCATAGTGGCCAACCCTGACAAGATCAGGGCGATCTTAGATATGGAACCCCACGCTCTATAAGAGATGTGCAGAAGTTGACAGACCGGGTAGCGGCTTTAGGAAGATTCATCTCCAAGTCTGGTGACAAATGCTTGCCTTTCTTTCAAGCATTGAAGAAGGTGAAAAATTTTGAGTGGACACCTGAGAGCCAAGAGGCCTTTGAGCAACTGAAGAAGTACATGGTTGAAGCCCCGTTGTTGACCAAACCAAGCCCTGGGGAGACTCTTTGTCTATACCTGGCGGTATCTGAACAAGCCCTGAGTGATGTCCTCATTCGGGAAGAGGAGAAAGTCCACAAACCTATTTACTATGTGAGTAAAGTGTTGCACGGGGCTGAGTTGAATTACTCACCCATAGAAAAGTTTGCTTTGGCATTAGTAACTGCCTCGAGGAAGTTGCGGCCTTACTTCCAGGCACATAAGATTCAAGTTTTGACAAACCAGCAGTTGAGAAACATATTGCATAGCCCTAAGGCCAGTGGAAGGCTAATCAAATGGGCGATTGAGTTAGGAGAGCTTGATATCACGTACAAGCCTCGGACAGCCATCAAGGCTCAGGCATTGGCTGACTTCGTGGTTGAATGCACTATTAACAACCAAGAAGTCGGGGGGCAAGAGATAGTAACTACCTCTGGGCAAGAGAAAAAAGAAGAGGAACTTACACTTGATCTGAAGGAATATTGGGTGCTCTATTTTGATGGAGCATCAAAAACAAAATCTAGTGGTGCAGTTTTGGTTTTGCAAAGCCCCGATGGGTTCACAGTTGAGTATGCTTTAAAGTTGGACTTTCCTACTACCAACAATGAGGCGGAGTATGAGGCATTAATAGCTGGTTTGGGTTTGGCTAGAATCATGAGGGTCAAAAATCTCAAAGTTTGTGGAGATTCAAGGCTTGTGGTATCACAAGTAAATGGTGAATTCGAGGCTAAGAACGAGATTATGGCGAAATACCTGAGAGTAGTAAAAGCTGTTATGTCTCAGTTTGAGGAGTGCTATGTTTAGCACATTCCGAGAGAAGAAAAAGTTAAGGCCGATGCCTTGTCTAAGTTCGCTTCTTCCGAGATAGAAAATTATGCTGGGAGTGTCTACTTTCAGGTCTTGAAGGCCCCAACTGTTAACTCAACCAATTGATATAGGGGGCTCTTGGATAGATCCTATCAAGGCACACCTTGAGACCGGGTGGCTCCCAGACAATGCCTGGGAGGCACGAAAACTTTCAGTAAGAGCATTGAGATACACTTTGATTGAGGGCATTCTGTACAAGAGGTCGTTCGTCATCCCGTACTTGAAGTGTCTAAGGCCTCAACAGGCAAGGGAAGCATTGGAGGAAGTTCATGAAGGGATCTGTGGGCAACACTTGGGGGGCAGAGCCCTAGCTCACAAGATAATTCGTTTAGGGTTCTATTGGCCGGAGATGTTGGCTGATGCACAAAACTATGTCAAGAAATGTGAGAGATGCCAGAAACATGCTCCAATTGTAAGGCAACCGCCTGAGATGTTAACTTCAATTAACTTTCCCATTCCATTTGCGATGTGGGGGATGGATATACTTGGACCTTTTCCCATGGCTTCAGCTCAAAAGAAATTCCTGATAGTGGCCATTGATTACTTCACTAAGTGGATTGAGGCTAAACCTCTGGCCAAGATAACCACCAAACAAGTTTCCCAGTTCTTTTGGAAAAACATAATTTGCAGGTACGGAATCCCATGAATCCTTGTAACAGACAATGGGACACAGTTCAATAATGAAGAGTTCAAGAAGTATTGTGAAGAGAATGCGATTGAGCTCCGTTTTAACTCAGTGGCACACCCACAAGCCAATGGGCAAGCTGAGGTAGCTAATCGAATTATCCTTGATGGACTTAAGAAGAGGGTCGAACGCTCTAGGAACACTTGGGTAGATGAATTGCTACCCATACTTTGGGCATATCGTACCACTTGTAAGGTAACAACTGGAGCAACCCCATTTTTGCTGGCTTATGGAGCTGAGGCAGTTGTGCCTTTGGAGATCATGCAAGCATCACCTCGAGTCGAGGCATATGAGCCAGAAACTAATGAAGAAGGGATGAGACTTGCCCTTGACTTAATTGACGAGGTTAGAGATGAAGCTAATGCTAGGAATGCTGGATATCAGAAGAAAGCCTCTTTTCACTACAACCAGAGAGTTAAGGAAAGATTCTTTCGACAAGGCGACATGGTTCTAAGGAAGATTCACTACGCCATAGATGGCCTATCTCAACCTTTTGGCATGGGTGTTACCATAGGTATGGAATTTTTGAGCTATTGCAACCTTTTGATTTTTGTGTTACCAAATCCATAGAAGTATGTTACTATAGTATAAAAGGTCTTATATTGGGTAACACCATGAGCTATGTTACCATAGAGTATTTATGAGCTGTGTTACCATAGAGTATCCATGAACAAAATTTTTATTTTATTTAAAATTAATGATTTAATAATTATTTGACTTTAAATATAATTAAGTTTAACAAAATCCTTGAAGTAATAATTTTAAAAAGTAATATTCCATCAAATAATTAAATTATTGATTTTTCATAAATATTAAATTTTGTTTATAAATTTCAAGTAAAAAGGTTTTAAAATAAAGTAATATCCAAACATTATAAAATTTTAACTAAATTTATTAAAAATTTAATAAAGAAAACTAAGTAGGTATAAATTGTGAATTATTACAAAATTATGAAAAATCAGAGAGGGAAAAAGCATAACATAGCGGGCACTTTACCAAAATTCAGAACATAACGCGGCAAAACTGAAAAATTAGAAAGGGGAAAGTATACACAGCCGCTCAATATTATCACTTACCTAAACTTCACTTCTCACTTTCTCTCGAATGAACTCAGCCGCTGGAGCAATTTAGGGTTGAATTAGGGTTCTCTCGCCTCTCAATTAAGAAGTTTAAGGTTCAATTAGGGTTCGACTGGTCAATCGAAGCTGCTAGTTAATCGAATTTTGGGTGAATATCAATTAGGGTTCGAGCTTTGTTCAATTAAGGTATAAATCTTTCTTCATATGCTTTGATTTATGTATACTCTGTGTTGCATGCTTCGATTTATGTGTATTCTGTGTTCGTGCTTCGATTTTCTTTAGTTTGACCTCTCTCTCCCACTCTCTCTGTATCTCTATGTATCTCTCCCTCTCTCTCTCTCTCTCTCTCTCTCTCTCTCCCTCCCTCTTTCTGTCTCTTTTTGTATCTCTTTGTCTCTCTCTCTCTTTGTATATCTCTCTCTCTTTGTATCTCTCTGTCTCATTCTCTATCTCTCTAACCCTCAGTCTCTATTTTTCTCGGTTATTGTATATAAGCCTTTTCTGTGGATGTTGATTTATGCGCAAAATCTGTGATAATTTGGATAATGTATTGTTGTTGAAATAATATAATCTGTGATAATTGTTGTTGTATATATGTCGTGTTTCTCGAATGTGTGTATTGTATTACATACAAGGGTCGATTTTATTTATCGGTTTTTGTATAAATTTGTCATTCATTCTGATTACATATTTAGTAGTTAGGTTTAAGATCATGTATATAAATATCATAATTATTTGTATAATTAGTTAGTTATTAATAGGTATATATTTGCTTAGGTTGGCCGAAATAAACACCTTGACTACTCTTCTTTTATTAATAGAGTTGTGTTTTATAAATGTAGAGATGGACAATGAGGAAAACACGTGGATAAAACTTCCAAAGTTTAGTAACGGCTATATTAGCGGGGTTAAGGCTTTTATAAAAAATGCAGTTTCTAGATTCGCTGTAGGTGATGAAATAACGTGTCCTTGCAAGAAATGTAAAAATGACAAGTGGTTTCGTCAAGATGTAATATACGAGCATCTCATCTACAATGGTCCATCTCCATTGTACATGGAATGGATGTGCGAGGTTTCTCGACATGGGAGTGATGAAGATATGGATTGTGAGGCTGGTATAGACTTTGGAGATACTCTAGGTGACATGTTGCAACGTACTCATGGAATGCAGAATGGTGAAGGTGAGCACACTGAAGTACCAAATGCCAAGCCTAATAAATTTGATCGCCATATTGAAGACGGAAAACAACCATTATATCCTGGTTGTTCGAAGTTTTCGCGATTAAGTTTTATCCTTAGGCTTTATTCTTTAAAATGTATACATGGGATTACGGAGGCTGCATTCGAGGATCTACTAGAGTTGATGAGAGAGGCTTTTCCACAGGCCCACATACCTTTATCTTTTAATGCTGCAAAAAATATCATTAGAGATTTAGGTCTAGATTACCAAAAAATACACGCATGTCCAAATGATTGCATGCTATATTGGGCAGAAAACAAAGATGAAGATGTTTGTAAAACTTGTGGTGTTTCGAGATGGGAAGTAGTGGAAAGGAAAGGTAGTAGTGACGATGATCGAGAAAAGGCAATTCGCAAGGTTCCAGCAAAAGTTATGCGTTATTTTCCGCTAAAACCAAGGCTGCAAAGGTTATTTATGTCGAAGGAGTATTCTGAACTTATGTTATGGCATGCCGTGGGACGAAAAATGACGGAAATCTTAGACATCCAGCAGATGCCGAGGCATGGAAGGCTATGGATGCTAGGTATCCTGATTTTTCGATAGAAAAGAGAAATATCAGACTTGGTTTGGCCTCAGATGGATTTAGTCCTTTCCGTACTATGAGTACAACTCACTCAACATGGCCTATTGTATTGGTTAACTACAACATGCCACCTTGGCTATGCATGAAGCCTGAAAATTTTATTCTTTCAACAATCATCCCCGGTCCAGAATCTCCAAACAACAACATCAATGTATTTATGCAGCCTTTAATGGAAGAGTTGAAAGAATTATGGGATCTAGGTATAGAAACTTACGATGCCTTGTCTAATCAAAATTTTAGGCTACGCGCAAGTGTGTTGTGGACCATTAGCGATTTTTCGGGATATGCAATGCTATCCGGTTGGAGCACAAAGGGTAAATTGGCCTGTCCCACATGCCATTATGAGACATCTTCAATGTACTTGAAACATAGTAAAAAAATGTGCTACATGAACCATAGAAAATTTCTATGTCCAGAGCACAAGTGGAGGTTCGATAAGAGAAGGTTTAATGGTGAAGTTGAAATGGGACAGGTTCCACCCACTTTAAGCGGAATAGATATACTTGATTTATTTTTCGGCTATGAAAATGAATTTGGAAAGGACAAAAGCAAGAAAACGAGCAAACAGGGTGTAAAGCGTAAAAGGGATTCCCCTTTCAAAAAAAGGTCAATATTTTTCAATTTACCATATTGGAGTCACAATTTATTGCGACACAACCTTGATTGTATGCATATCGAGAAAAATGTATGTGACAGTATACTTGGTACTTTGTTGAATATTGGCGGTAAGACCAAGGACCATTTGAGTGCTCGTTTGGATTTACAAGAAATGGGGATCAGGAAGGTCCTTCATCCTGTTAAATCAAGTGATGGAAAATACTTTGAGATTAGGGCTGCTATTTTTGACATGACGAAACAAGAGAAGGAAATATTCTGTTCAGTATTGGAGAAGGCGAAACTGCCATACGGCTGTGCAGCTAATATCAGTCGATATTTTCACACGAAGGAAAGGACAATCTGTGGGTATAAGAGCCATGATGCTCATTTTCTTCTGCACTACTTGTTACAGTTTGCAGTGAAAAAAACATTGAAACCTGAGGTTGCACTACCTTTGATAAGACTTGGTGCATTTCTAAGAAATCTTTGGAGCAAAGTATTTAATGTGGCTGACGTGAATAGGCTACAACAAGAAATTGTTGAAATTCTTTGCCATTTTGAGATGATATTTCCATCAGCTTTCTTTGACATAATGATTCACTTGCTGGTTCATTTGTGCAAGGAAATCGAATATGGGGGACCTGCACACTTGAGATGCATGTGGCCAATTGAGCGTTATCTAGGTAAACTAAAATCTTATGTGCGTAATAGGTCTAAACCTGAGGGTTCCATTGCTGAAGGCTACCTAGCAGAAGAATGCTTGACGTTCTGTTCAAGATTCTTAAACGGGGATGCAGTACCTAAATTTGAAAGTTATCCACAAAAGATGGAATATCCTATTGGTACAAGAAGAAATAAAGGTGGAAAACCTATTTATCTCAATGGATTGCATGTCATCGTTACATTCTATTCAATTGTGGTAACAGGGACATCGATACTTTGATAGAGTAAGATTTAAGTTTTAATTTATTTTAATAAGAATTAGAATGTTTATTTGTTTTATAATATTAACTAGGTAATTATTGTAGGGAACATCGAGCTTTAATTGATGGTCATCCAATATCGAAAAAATATAAAAGAGAGAGGGCACACACCGAAGACTTCTGGAAGTGGTTGAAGGAAGAGACTCGAAAAAAAAATGACATTTCCAAAGTGCTAGAACTCCTTGCAATGGGACCTAATCGAGCAGCTAAGAGGTTTACGGGATATGTTATTAATGGGTACCGATTCTATACAAAATACAGAGATGCTAGGTGTACAACACAGAATAGTGGTGTATTTCTGTCTTCCTTAACCACCAGCTTTGCAAGTTCAAAAGATCAGAATCCAAGTGTTGGTGTTGTCGATTACTACGGATCGATTGAAGAAATCCTCAAAATCGATTATTGGGGAGATTTTACAGTGGTTCTATTTAGGTGTTGTTGGTACCATGCAGAAAAGGATTTGTATGACCTAACACGAGTCAATTTTAACAGACTGGTTCAAAAAGCTGATCCGTATGTTTTGGCTTCACAAGTACAACAAGTATTTTATATTGAAGATCCGACTGACAAGATGTATCATAATGTTATCAAGACACTGCCAAGGGACTGGTGTGATGTCGAAGGTGAAAATAGGAACGAGGATGATTTCATTGATCCGATTATAAATGACAGTCAACATGGTCATGGAAATGGAAATCAAGTTAGTGATGTGAGCTGATCTAGAGAAGATGTACCTGCAACAAAAATTATCATTCCTCCAAAAGTAGTCAATGAAACTGTCTAGTGTTTTTTAAGGAGTTTTTCCTCTTAATGTAACAAATGTATTGCATGCCTTTTAATGTGGGGCATTGCTTCTTTATGGACTACTTTTTATTATGTTAAGTGCTTCTCAATTAAGTCCATGCTTCTTAATTTTTAATAATTTTTATTTGTGATTTACTGTATTTAATGTGTGTAAATAAGTCTTAGCAGTACATATAAGTTAATTTACATTCTTTCGCTAGACTGCTTTTAAATTGATCAGTTTTTGCTTTTTAAATTGATTCTTATTTTTTCTTAATAGACTGGTTCTAATGTAAGTTTTTTTTTTTTAGGATGACAGAGAAGGGCATCAATCTCAGAATTTACTACATGGGAAAATTTCAGAATACACAATATGTTGGTGGAAAAGAGTGTGTGATAAGTATTCAAGATTCTGATTGGTTTTCTTACACGGTGCTGATGGAACATGTTAAAGATGAGCTTAAGTATACTGAAATTGGAGGAATTTACGCAAGAGATGGTAATCAAGAAGCGGGATGGAAACTGGTGATGAATGATCAAGACTTGTGCGAATTATATAAAAATGGTGGCCACATAGATCTTTATATTGATAACGCTATTGATACTAGAATCGAGCCATTAACCCAAATGCAACCTTCTGTAGTCATACGTCCAAGGCCAAATGTGTTTGACGGTATTAAACTTTTTTAGTTGTATATTTAAATTATTTGTTCCTTTTAGTTTGATATTTGTTGGTGTACTAATAATTTAATTCTATTGTTGCAGTGACCAAACAAGTGAAAAAGAAATTTGTGACCACTCATCAATTACAACAGCAAAAAAAAGTGTTGTCATCTCCATGAATAAAAAGTGCCAGCCTGTTTCAGATAATGATAACTCTGTTTCAGAATTGAGTCGCTTTCTGAGGACACTAAAGAGGTGTGTGCCACTGACTTATGCATCTTGGGAACATGTTCCCGAAAGTCTAAAGAATACCTTGTGGGATTATGTCAAGGTAATCAAAATTTTTTAACTAGCTTCATGTAAATAATGTTGGTCAGATAACATTTTAGACTAACTTATTCCCTTTCATATTTGATTTATATGTAAGCAACGCTATATTATTCTTGAGGAATTAAAAACATGGTCATGGAAGACAATTCAACAGAGTTGGAAGGGGTACAAGAGTCGAACAAAGACCAATCATTATACTGCGTATGCAACTGATGAGGAGAGGCTAGAAAATAAGTCGGATGACATTCCACTTGAAGAATTTAAGTTGCTCTTAAAATTTTGGGGAGATCCTGATATTCAGGTATAATTATAACTTTAAAAATGTGTTGTTTTCTACAGTGCTCTTTTTTCAGTGACATAAACTAGTGCTCTTTTTCATGTATTTTTGCAGGCGAAGGCTGAAAGAAATGCAAAAAGTCGTCGTGAATACACAGACACACACATTTCTGGTTCCAAACTATTTTCTCAAATTGAACATAAGATGGTAAGTTCCTGAAATGTCACTTTTTTTTAGAGTCATGAATTATATGAATTCCTGAAATTGACCATATGACAGATTTTGATCGATTAGTTTATGTAATTAAGCTTATATATGAACTAATGAGTTTAAGTTCCTGAAATGTCACTCTTTTTTAGAGTCGTGAATTATAGTTAAGAAAATTGCTTCTCTTTAATTTCATTAAATATAAATTTGTGAAAATGGATTCTCTTTAATTTAATTGGAGTTAAATCATCTAGTTGCTAAGCTAAGCCCCCACTGAGATCTTTGACCATATGACAGATTTTGATCGATTAGTTTATGTAATTAAGCTTAAGTATGAACTAATGACTTTAATAATTCTATACATACTATTATGTAATTAAGATCCATGCACATCAGTTTTAAGAACTAATGTGTCTAATAATTCTATACATACTGTTATTTGACATGACTCTAATAATTTTTTGCTTTTGCATATTGGTTAATAATTTTTACAAGAAAAACAAGCAGCCAGATGAGGCAGATGATAAGCAGCCAGATGAGCAGCAGCCAGATGACAAGCAGCTAGATGACGACTTATTTTTTGCGCAGATTTTTGCCAAAACTCGTAAGCGCAAGCCTGGACGAAAATATCAATCTAATCCTGATGTGATGCAGTTCAGAATTGTAAGTAACAATTCATCTTTACAGTCCATATTTCATCTTTACAGTCCATTTTTATTTTCATATATTGACTTGGATTTATTTTCTAGGATACAATTGATAAGAAACTTAAATCATCAGAAGGGCTTGATGGTCTTGAGGAACTAGTTTCGGGTGCAAAAAAATCTCATGGTCCAGGTTGGCTTATAGGAAGACATGACCCGAAGTGTATCAAAACTCCAGCTGAAGCTCCAGCTCCAGAAACCGATTCATACGTGCAAGAGCTGACAAAAAAGATACGGCAGGAAGTTGTTGTCGAAGTGGAAGCTAAGGTAAACCAGAAGGTTTGTGCTGAAGTGGATGGAAAGATCAATCGGAAGGTCCAGGATAACTTGACATTGGTCCTTAAAAAATTAGTTGAAGCAAACCCCACTCTGAATATTGATATTGGTGAAATCTGTGCGACGATTTCCAGTGACACAGTAGGTGATGGTACTCCTATGACCGATGGACCTAGCTCTTAGACTGTTTTAGTTTATGAACTTGTTTTAGTACTTGTGTATTTTAGTTTATGAACTGTTGGTGGATTTGGTTTTAATTTAGTACTTGATGTAGTTGCTGGTGGATTGAATTGCTGTTGGTTTGGATTTGATGTAGTTGCTTGAATTGTTGGTTTGTTTTATGGGAATTCAATATTCTGCTAATGCATTTTTTTATTTTGTTACATTTGTGGTGTTACAATAGGTAAAATGTGTGTTGCAATAGGCTAATATTTATAAAACTGTATGTGTTGCAGTAGGTAATATTAGGTGTTACAATAGGTAATATTAGGTGTTACAATAGGTATTGCATGTTGAGCAAGGGGGTCCCACAGTAGCCCAAAAAGTGGACCCCACGGTAGACCAAAAGTGGGCCCCACAGTAGACCCGAAAAGTGGACCTCGTAGCAAATCCAAAAAGTGGGCCCACATAGATGGTACAATTTTGCACAATGCTTCGGTGCGGCCCGCATGTAAGGCCCACATGTGGAACCCACATGTGGGCCCTACATGCGGGCCCCACCGAAGCATTGTGCAAAATTGTACCATATATTGTAACACAGAAACTATGTTGCTGTAGAGTGTTTAAGATGTTGCTTAGAGGTCTTTAGTAACTGCATTTGCCATGTTACTATAGGTTGTTTTTCACGTTACCTTTGATACCTGTAGTTACTGCTGAGAACCTAACACGGCTGAGGTGTTACCATAGTCCGATTTTGGCCTATAGCAACTTCAAACAGGGGTCTATGGTAACACAGTTTGGGGTTGCTATAAGCAATCTATTGCGTAGTGATTGAAGCCTCAGGAGTTGGCCAGAAAGGAAAGTTAGCACCAAACTGGGAAGGACCGTATCTAGTCAGAAAGGTGTTAGGATGAGGATCCTACAAGTTAGAAACCTTGGATGGGGTTGAGGTGCCCCGAACTTTGCATGCTGTGAACCTCAAAGTTTATTATGTTTAAGTTCTTTTAGCAAAGGCCTGGACTTTTATCTATTTATTAGGAATAAGGTTCGAATGAAACCATTATAGAGCATGTTGCTCCCAGTAGGAGATAGAGTATCTATGTAAGGGTTGAACCCATCTTATTGATGTCCTTTGACAGCATAATGGAATTTATTCTATTTTCTCCATGAGTTATTCTTCCTTGTTAAAACAAACGAAAGACGAATGGTGAACCAACTTGTGAGTTTAGTACCAGCCCGGAGGCCAAGTACTCGAAAAATTCTAAAGTTTAACGAACTATGAGCAAAAACAAGAAAAATGAACAACAGAAACTAACTGCATAAATAGTTAAGTTAAAAGTTACAAAAATAAAGGCCCGAAGGTTATCAAGTCAAATGGCGGAAACCAAGAGTTCAGATAAACAAAAGATAAATAAATAAAGCTTAGGGGCCTTAGGGGCCTCCTTAGCAGGAGAATCATCCTCAGTGCTAGTGTCAGTAGTGGATCCATCCTCAGCAGAATTAGCAGCACCAGACCGAACTAGAGGAAGCTTAGGATCCAAGGCTGAAGTGGTAGCGGTAGCATGCTCTTTGACCAAAGCATCATCCTCCCTGAATAGCTCTTCACTTGATCCAGGCTCGTTAACTACTAACGGGGCAGGAAGATGAGGGCTCACGAAGTCCGAAGGCTAGAATAAGCCAGGATGGCTCCTCAGAACTTCCTCAATGGCCTTGTTCCAACCCTCAGAAAACTGGCCAGGAAATAACAACTCATCATGTTGATCCATGAGGGACTTATACTCATCAGAATCCAGATAGTCATCGATGATCTTCTCCCTGTCATCCTTCAAAGCTACCAACTCTGCCCGAGCACTGGCCAGCTCCTCATCCTTACCCTTGAGCTTCTCCTCTAGCTGGTTGATAGTGAGGGTTTTCTTTTGGGATTCGGACTCATACCCCTTGGCCCTCTCCTTCCAAGCTTTGGCCTGGTAGAGAGAACTCTGGAAGTGAATGTTGGCCTGTTCAACAGAAACAATAATCATGTTGGGATAAAGTAAATAAGTACGGAGTTTAAAGAATGCGAGGTTTGAGTCTTACCACAGCTAAAGCCTGAGAACCAAGTGCCTCTGATTCCCCGATACCTCCGTTGACAACCAAATCTTTATAGTCAGGAGGGGTGATCGAGTTAAGAGACCAGTCCATATATGGCGTGCTTAGTCGAACCCACAACGGAGTCCCGCTTCCTAAAGCCCTAGGATGGCCTAAAAACGGAAGATTGGACTTTCACCTGAGAGCTCCCCTCTAAGTCTGCTATATCACCAAATTTAAGGTCCACCTTTTGGACCTTATGGGCGTGCAGGAAAGCTGGCTTAGTTAATTTCTCTCGAGGATCAGCATTCCGCTTTGCCCGGGCCATCCTCGAGGTTTCATTGTCTGGATCCGGGGAAGCTTCCACAAGCATCTTAGTAACTGAAATGGTATAAATAGAAACACAAATGAATAAGTCAAGTATGAAAATAAAGAAAAACAAAGGCAAGAAAGGAATTTACCCCGTTCTGAAACTTGTTAGAGGCCTACTGCCCTCAGAGATTCTTCATTTATGAGGCTTTTGCAGGTTTTAGACATACCATCACCTCTCGTCAAAATGTCAAAAGCAGCTTGATCCTCTGTGCTAAGGGTGATTCCCTTAGCATTTCCATCTGAAACCTTCGAAAAGGTTTTCCTAAAGAGGGTGCCCCAATCACCACCCTCCCATTCGAGATAGGCAAATTATTTCTTCCAGCCAGGATTGTTGTCGGATAATGATTTAATATTGAAGATAGGAGGGACTTTGGGGCGATTTTTGATATATACCCAGCCAGAATACGAAGCAGGGCAGTTGTAAACTTGAAAAATTTTGCGAAAAAGGGCAACAGATAAAGGAAGGTTTTGCCTTAGACACAAAACCATAAAACAAAGAATCGTTCTCCACGCATTTGGGGGCAATTGGCAAGGGCTACACTGAATGTTAGCTAAAAGGCGGGGGATAAATTCATGAAAAGGGAAACGGAGGCCCGCTACTAAACATTCCCTATAGATACACAAGGCATTGGGCCTCCAATGACAAGGCCTGTCACCTGGCCCAACTGGAACGAGTTTATAAGGTTTTTTAATTTTATTCAACTTGTTATACCTACCAATTTCATCTGTATCATGATATGTATTACAGCAATCATACGCATCTAACTCGGTTAAAGAAGGATATTCATCTGCTCTTTCATTTAAAATATCTAAAAGAGAGGTGTGAGGAGATCGAATTTGGATGGTACCTTTAGAGGAGGCTGAGTTCATTTTCAGAAGGCGAGCTTGAGCTTTGTCCGCCATTAATGACAGCTTGAGGTCTTGAAAAACGAAAGTGAAAGTGAAAGTGAGAGTGTGAGAAATGAACTCTCAACTCTCACTCTTATATAGGATTGAGCAACCGGTTGAAATACTCTCAAACGGTCAGAAAACCTACAATGACCGGTCAGAATTCCAAAATTGACCTACTGAAGGCCCATGAAACCGGCCCAAATTGAAGCCCAATTCTGGAACATTCCTAGAAAAATATCTTGGAAAAAATATCTAAGATATTTTGAAGAAATGTTTAAGATATTTTGAAAAAATATCTGAGATATTTTGAAGAAATATCAAACTCAAACCCAAACAAAAGGTTCGGAATTTGAACAGGCCCATTATGGTCATAGGGCCAGGCCCAAATAAAGAAGGTATTTTTATAAAAATACACACTTTAAACAAGTAAAGCCTCGAAGGCCCAAAAAGAAGAAAGGCCCATCAAGAAAAAGCCCGAATATTGAGTCTAATTCGACCAGAATCTTGGTCGAAATGACTAAGAATCTTGGTCGAAAAAATGTTCGACTAGAGAAAATTTGGATGCTTAATTCGACCAGAATCCTGGTCGAAATGACTAGGAATCTTGGTCGAAAAAATGTTCGACTAGAGAAAATTTGGATGCTTAATTCAACCAGAATCCTAGTCGAAATGACTAGGAATCTTGGTCGAAAAAATGTTCGACTAGAGAAAATTTGGATGCTTAATTCGACCAGAATCCTGGTCGAAATGACTAGGAATCTTGGTCGAAAAAGTGTTCGACTAGAGAAAATTTGGATGCTTAATTCGACCAGAATCCTGGTCGAAATGACCAGGAATCTTGGTCGAAAAAGTGTTCGACCAAAGGAAATTTAGACGCTTAATTCGACCAGAATCCTGGTCGAAACGATCAGGAATCCTGGTCGAAAAAGCTGTCGACCACAAAAAAAATATTGAATGCTTACTTCGACCAGAATCCTGGTCGAAACGACCAGGAATCCTGGTCGAAAATCTCTTCGATCAGGATTTGTTGGAGCCCTTATTTCGACCAGAATTGTGGTGGAATCTCTGGTCGAAATTCCTGGTCGAAAAGCTCCAGTTTTGTTCGAAAATTGCTATGAAAAATTGATTTTTGGACATTAAATCTTCGTGGACATGGAATTTTAAAGAGAGAAATACCTGTGGGTACTATATAACTCTAAGATATATTTACGATACGAGAAGTACTATGGATGATTCCTTCATATTGAATAGACAAAAATCCAGTAACAGAAGTTACTTGGAAATAATTGTTTAGCCTCGAATAAGGCAAATCGTCGTAAATGTGTAGGTCGCTCCACCCTTTACGTTAAGACGATACCTGTGAAACACTAGTGTACAATTATGAACCCTGACCCAAGTCTCGGAAAAGACCATTAAAAAAACTTTAAGGAAAACCTGATCAGTTTTCCTAGAAGTTGGGGGGCAAATGATATGGGCCAAAAATAAGCCCTAAAGACACATCTAATGTGACATTAAATAGACTAAGAATAGTCCAAACGTGGGGCCCACCAGATGGACCCAAAACCCCAATTATAATATTAATTTCGTAATTAATATTGGGGAAATAAACAGCTCAGCAATAAGAGTTGGATAAGGATATTATCTCCATCAGACTTAGCCACCAAGGCATCCAATTCAATATGGAAACAGATTCCTACAAGGAATAGATCTAGAACCTTCCTCAAAGACTTGCCCACCAAGTCTCTGACTCCTACCATAATTCTAAAGCTTCTCAGCCTATATAAAGGGCCAGACCCCTCAACTCAAAACTACGTTTTTTGGCTTGATCTTTGATATTCATCAAAGTACGTAGGCATCTTGTGAAGGCAGAGTCAGCCACGAGCAGAAGAGCAGCCATTAAAGCACGAAGCTCACACACCTTTGCATTAAATACACAAACCCTTGCCGCAATACTAGTAACCTAGTCTTTATTCCACAACACACATGTGGTTCACTACAGTACTTTCCCATTTGAGCAGCACTAGGCGAAGAACTCATTGCACACCTTTCAAATCAAAAGAAAAGAAAACCAATGTTACTAATATTTAAATAAACAATAATAAGTAACACTTAAAGAGTCACAACTGAAAATCTCTGAGGAATTTGAATCAGGTATAATACAAGAGACACATGAAATGCTAGAGGCATAAATATTGAACCGAAATGAAAGAAGAAACTCACCTCAAATTGTTTGAATCTAGAAAATTGTTCGAGAAAACAATGAACAATATTGGAACCAAAATACAATGCTTCTTATGTATTATTGCTGTCTTACCAACTTGCAAGAATTTGGTCAATTATTTATAGTACCTCTTGGATGTTTTATCTAAATTGAAAAACTAAAAAAATTAAATATACAAAAGAGAAAAAAAAAGGAGAAGATATGGTAACAAACTGCACCGTTAGTTATCACAACCTCCCACGGTCAAATGATTAAATTTAACCTCTTTTAAAAAATTTTAAAATATTGATTTTTATAAGATTAATAAAATAACGTAAAAGCTATAAGTTTCGTCAATGACAATATAAGTTTTTGAATAAATAAATATAATATATCATAATAATAAACGTAGGAGAATTGTTAATGATATCAGATCGGAAGGCAACGGTAAAACATTGCAAAGGTGATCATGACAAAGATTGCAAGTTTAATATTCAATTTTTATTAAAATTTGTTTTAATTTATTTTAGGATATATATTCATATATATAAATTATATTTTTATGTAACATATATTATCATTGATTTATATAAAAAATTTTTGAGATTTTTCTCTTTTTTTTATAAACAATAAGTTATTCTTGTAAATTTATGAAATATCTTGTGAATTAAAGTCCTTATTATGTTCTTATTACGTCATTTAATTTAATTTATTTTATTTCCAGCTTTTTAATTTATTTATTTTTCCTATCAATATGATGTGTTATCCATATACTTAGATTTATAACTCTAATGTAAATGTCATTGTATATGTAAACATAAAACTAAAACAAAGGGACATATAAATCCTACCATTTTCCATTGGTACATTTGTTAATTATAAATGCCGCTTTGCTGCTAAACCTTATTCTGGTTCATTGTGCAAATCAGCTTGTTTCAGCTAGCTTTTCATCTTTTACCCCATTTGACTTTATCTTCAACATCCCGAATTCATTTTTTGATTGTACAATTTTTAGCTCAAAGAAATGCAATAATTTTTTTCATTTGTGCATGACTAACACAAGATTAGTGATAATATTATCAAGGTACATAAAAAATGTTCAAAACAACTTTTATGTGGAAAAAGCGATCAACAAACATTGGACCTATTAATTTTAAAACAATATATCTGTAATAGAACCCGAAATAGAGCTTCCATGAATTCAACACTAAAACAAAAATTTGATTTTCAAAAAAATAGATTCATTTATTTGCATATTTGCATCTATATATATATAGAGTTGCACTCTATGAATAACACCTTATATATGAATAACAATAAAGAATACCATTATAACACTCATATTTAATCTAATCTAAGAGTTCCGTAATGGCACCCAATACAAAAAATTCTTATTTTTTACCCTCTATGCAAAAAAAAAAAATCAATGATGTCACTTCCTCACCTCCATTTCCCTCTCTTTTCTCTGTCTTTGCATATTCTCTCTCAAAATTGAGCCTTATCTGAGAAGTTTTTTTGCATCAAAGGAAGTGGCTTAATAAAACTGTTAGTAAAACAAGTGAACAAGCTATTAACATGTACGGGTGGATCTGACTTGATTCGATTGGGTCTAGTGGAGTAGAGAAAAGATGTTCCTAAAAATAGATGGTACCAAGGCGCTACTAATTTGTTTTACTCCCTTTACCGTCGATGGAGTTTCCAAATCTGATAATTACTCTATCAACCAAACACGCATGAAATTAAAACTTCAAATTCTAACTAGTCTTCTGATAAGGTAACTGTATCATGGTCCCATATCTTCAGTAGGTGCGCAACTCCTTCACCTAGAGTAGCTAGTGATCTGTTTTGCTCGTGATTCCACGAATGCCCGTCGGACAGAATTGCACTCCATTAACTCTTTAAAATCTGTAGTCACAGCTTTGTACACGTCCTATGCATAGTCATTCCTCATTTTTTTTCAATTTTCATCGTCCTCTTTTTGATTATTTCCTGGGCCAACAGAAACATTATTGCATAAACAAACATGTCATGTCACTGACGGTCTATCTTCCGTAGTATTCATGCACGATACCTAGCAAGATAGAGTATTCCTTGACCTAGAGCATTCTCATCCATCTCCAGCAAATATTCCTCAACTTCGTCATCTTCATTATTTTCAACATTTGGAAAAATTTGAAGTTCATGCACCGCCATGAGTTGATTCCAAGGAAATGCATTTTTCTTATTTATGAATTGTGCGACACTAATAAAATATTTAGTTGGTGCCAATATCAACGTACATCTTGATGTTCAAGACAAACAACCATCTACTGAAACACATAAAGTACATGCTCAACATGCAACATTGAAATACACCACTACAAGAAAAAAGGCCAAAATCGACCAATTTTCAACTAACGTGGCATGTGATGCGTCATGTGACGTGTCATGTGACGTGGATTGGATTGGGTCCACTTGGCACGAGGATGACAAGTCAACAATTGGGGTCCATTTTCAATTGACGTGGCATGTGACGTGTCATGTGACGTGTCTCGGTCCCATGCCACGTGGCAGCCCATGTGGCGAGTCACATGGGCATCCACATGGCATGTGGGGCCTTTTGGAAAAAAGCCAACAATTTCGACCAATAGGCATTTCCGACTTGAGCAATTACAAACATTCGAGTTGTTCGATTTTGATGGCATTTCCGACCAAAAAAGGCCCAAAACTGACCAATAGCGTGGTCACCTTTTTTCTTGTAGTGCACAAAGTACATGCTCAACATACAACATATGTACTAATCCCATCATAAAAATTCTAATTAAAAGGCTGCAATAAAATTTAAAATATAGCTTTCATGAATTCAGTCCTTATACAAAAAAATAATTTTCAAAACAAACTCATTTATTTTGCATACAAATATCTCTGAATTGTTGATATATATTACTTTTTGTTATCATGCGAAATTAAATTTTAAATAAAACTGAAATTGTAAAGTTGTATTTATAATAAAAGTACACGATTATAGTATTCTTTAAAAAAACTTAACAATATTGCATCTATTTATATTTTAATATTTATTAATAAAATATAATAGAAAAGAAAAATACATATTTTGATGTGTAGGATTTAAGTTACAAGCTTTATTTATTGGAAAATATTTGATTAGTTTTCTTTCACCCAACTCTTTCAGGTCATAATTTTGAGATTTGTAGGCAGTGACTGAGACGGGTTAAGAGGGGGCCTGGCCCCGCCCCTGAAATTTGAATATATATTTTATAGCTAGTTGCTTCCTTAGCTCAGTTGGTACGTGATTTGTTTTCTACCCTGTATGTAAACAAGGGATTCTCTTAAGACTCTTTTTTTTTCTTTTTTTTTTTGCTAAATCTCTTAAGACTCTTTCTTGCTTTCTTGTTATTTTTAAATCTTTTTTTAAAAAAATTTACTTTTAAAATCATAATGTAAAATTGATCTCCCTAAAAAAGTTTCTGCCTCCACTACAAGGAATTTCAAGTCTAACAACGGATTTTATCCGTTGTCTGATACCTGCAAACCCCGTTGTCTATCGGGGTGTCGTCTGATACGCACCTCAGACAACGGTATGAAAACTGTTGTGTGTTAGAGCGAGAGACAACGGTATCATCTCTAGACGCCGTTGTCTAATATCCAGAAACAACAACACAATGGTTTAGAAACCGTTGTTGTTTGGGATGCTACACAATGGTTTTAATTGAAGTAACACTTGTCTGAAAACAAATCACACAATCGTTTTAATTGAATAAACACTTGTCTGAAAGGAAATCACACAATGGTTGTAATTGAATAAACACTTGTCTGAAAGGAAATCACACAATGGTTTTAATTGAATAAACACTTGTCTGACACGTGGCACACTATGGGGCCTACACTAACACGTGGCAATTGTGGGACCCACTTTCTAATGCAACACTATATAATTGTCTAATGCAACACTACATAATTGTCTAATGTAACACTGTAATTTTCTATTGTAACACTGCAATAAGGCTAATTTAACACTTTTGTATTCTAATGTTACACTAAAATTTAATATTGCAACTTTAGTAACTATAGCAATTACAACACTAACAATGAAAATTTTGCAGTATACCGTTTGTACATATAATAATCCCTTTAACAACAAAACTAATCAATACAAAATTTCATTGATCAATATTAATCTCCATCCACAAAATCACCAAAATACAATCTCTACGTACCAACAACCAAAATAAAATCCACCATTTCGTCAAAATAAAATCCTAGTACCAAACCACCTTCATACACCTTGTCCACAGCTACGACTAATTCTGAACTGATCCAACCTCTACTATTTCATCACTTCTTTAAGCTGCCATAACTTTGTTACTCCAAAAATGGCACTAGCAATCAGAGGGTGCTTCAAGACAGGCTGCAAAGGGAAAAAAAATTAAGATTCGAGTAAAGAAACAAGTCTGTAAAGGGTGCATTAGGTACTAGTATCTCAATTTAGCCAAACAGGAGGCAAATGTTTAGGTGATTCATGTAAATGTCATAAACAAGGCTCCAAAAAGTGTAAGCAAAAATGTAGTGCCTAGGATGTTGGTGGTGACCTTTTTAGAGCCGGACATTAAAATGTATGATAGCTGAAAAATAAAAAACAAGGCTTACCATATTTGCAGCAAAGCTTATGTTATCCAGCAACATTAGCACTACAGTATACATGAAAACGAAATAGGCCTTTCTTAGTTCATAGAACAGCTAAAAAATGCTTTTTATCCGGGAAATATGAAGAAAATGTGTATTAAAATAATAGGGTTTTTGGTACTTACCAAAGACAAAAAAGGATGGGCTTATAACCACCTTGTCTAGGATTATGCATGGCCTGGTAAGATAGATCTTCCAAAACTTCATTATTTGGTGCCTGAACATATTCAATTGATATTGTAAACATTAAACATGGCTAATCATATATTCAACTTCCATTAACACTTTCATATAAAAATTCAAATTATAATCTTAATGTTGATTGCATCATCGGCTGAGTCCTTAATTATAATGAATAGATTATATAATGTAGTAAGATGACTGAATGAAACAAATAAGATGACCATTGTTAAAAATCTGCCGACCAACGAAAACTAAGTTAAAGATGAAAATATGCAATGAAATGAAGAAGTGAGATTCCTAATGTATACTCAGAAATACGTTCTTGCATGAGGAGGCATTAAAACTGGATAACAAGCAGTAATTAATTATTTAAATAGTTCTAAGTTCAGCAATGTGCTCTGTGCAACTGCATTTATATTGGCTGCAATATACTACTGAACTGTTAAAATGAGAAGAAAAATATTTTCAGTTATAGTATCTATACATGTGTGTGTGTGTTTAAAGGGGGAATGGAGGTTTGAATGCAGTGGCTCCAAGAGTGTTTGAAAATAGAAACGTTGAGAGGTGAAAGTGTGAGTAATGATGATCAAAAGAGAGGTGGTTGTGCATGAGTTTAATTAAAGACAAAGCTATGCTAAAGCGTTTGCTCTTTACAGCATAATGGCTCTATTTATGTTGACATGTAGTATTTTTTATAAAATTAACATCCTGGTAACGGCTAGAAGAGAACAGTTTTTAAACAAATAGCTAGTTTACAGCATAATAGCTAGTTTTTAAACAAATGCCTTGAAGAAGAGAACAGTTTACATGATAAATTATCATGTACACTTGAGTCTGATAACGGCAAGAAGTTTTCATCGTCAGCAAGTATAGCTACACAGTAACAAATAAATTATACCTTTGGAAAACATTCAAAACCACCACCAGTTGCATTTAGTAAAGCCAAGGACAGAATCCTATCAGGCATCATTCCTGCTAGTTGCAACTTATCATAGCTTCTATATGACATTAAAAGAAGAAACCATAAGTTAGAAACATCTATCTATGATAACAAGTTAATCTAATCAAATACATTATCTAATTAGGAAAAGGTAAAAGCAGGTATGCAATGAAAGATTTTCACCCCCATTAAGTATAGCCAATTTTTATTGATTATTTTTATTAACATCAAGTTAAAATCTAAGAACAATAGTTCCTAGTAAATTAATAATTCAATGGAGTCCTACTTTAAAAATCTGGAAATCTTCAACGTATTAGGATAAGCTGATTTCCATAACAAAGATCAGACTATAAGCTTTAATTCCTAAAAACAGTAATTTACAATAACGAACTCAAAACAGAAAGCAACCAATTAACTCAAAACTCAATTAATCCGTTAGACTCAATTACAAACTCGCGACTCAATAAACTCGGTAAACTCAGTGACGACTCGTGCATATCAATTCACAGAAAAAACAAAAACAAGGGGAAAAACAACCTAATCAAACTGAAAGTAGACCAAGATCGAGGAAGGGGTGAACAACAAAAAGAGAAGAAAAATGGAAAGGGGTTATAATCAATCTTAAAACAAATCTAAGTCCTAAAAATAGCTCAAAAGTAAAAATCAACCTAGGTCAATTCGAACTAGTTCATATTTTTTTGAAGTAACAGAGGATAGGGAGAGAGAGAGAGAGAGAGAGAGAGAAGGTCAATTCGAACTAGTTCATATTTTTTTGAAGTAACAGAGGACAGGAAGAGAGAGAGAGAGAGAGAGAGAGAGAGAGAGGGAGAGGGGGGGGAGGACCTGTTTGTTGATTTCAACACCAATAGCACCATCAACCAATTAGACCTCTCGGTACCAAAACCCTAATTAAAAGCCCTAAAGTAAAACCCTAATTAATCACCTGAAAAATCAAAAACCAATTAGATCGAAAACCAATTAGAAAAGAGAAAAGAAAAGTAGAAAGAAGAGAAGAGAATAGAGGGTTTTTGAAACTATGGCGGAAGAGAATAGAGAGTTCTTTGACGGCGGCAGAGAGTGTGAGTGTGTTTGAGCGAGGGAGTGTGTGCACGTGTAATTGTGTAATTGTGTAAGTGTTTTAAGGGGGGAAAGGGGAAAATGTACGGGTAATAATTTGGGTTTGGTGGGAAAGTTGCCGCCCATATTTATTTAATTTTTTCATTTTCTTTCTAGCTTAAAAATAAATAAGTAAAAATGAAAAAAATAATTTGTTTAGATAATTGTTATAATTTTTTAAAAAAATATATTTCTACCACCCAACCATACGGGAATCAAGATCCATCATATTTAATGTTATTCCCAAAATTTTAGGAAAAAAAAATTTATTCGACCAGGTAATTCAACGGTCAACTATAACTTTGACCAGAACCCCTAAACAGGGTTTCGTTAGGGTTTAAGGATTCGATTTTTTAAAAAATATTTCTCGACCACCCAACCCTACAGGAATGAAGATCCATCATATTTAATGTTATTCCCAAAATTTTAGAAAACAAAAAATTTTATTCGATCGGGTAATTCAACGGTCAACTATCAGTTTGACCGGAACCCCTAAACAGGGTTTCGTCAGGGTTTAAGGATTCGATTTTTTAAAAAATATTTCTCGATCACCCAACCATACGGGAATCAAGATCCATCATATTTAATGTTATTCCCAAAATTTTAGAAAAAAAATTATTTGATCGGGTAATTCAACGGTCAACTATCACTTTGACCGAAACCCCTAAATAGGGTTTCGTCAGGGTTTAAGGATTCAATGTTATAAAAAATATTTCTCGACCACCCAACCATACAGGAATCAAGATCCATCATATTTAATGTTATTCCCAAAATTTTAGAAATTTTTTTTTATTTGATCGGGTAATTCAACGGTCAACTAGTATTTTGACCAGAACCCCTAAACAGGGTTTCGTCAGGGTTTAAGGATTCAATTTTTTAAAAAATATTTCTCGACCACCCAACCATACGGGAATCAAGATCCATCATATTTAATATTATTCCCAAAATTTTAGAAAAAGAAAATTATTTGATCGGGTAATTCAACGGTCAACTATCACTTTGACCGAAACCCCTAAACAGGGTTTCGTTAGGGTTTAAGGATTCAATTTTTTAAAAAATATTTCTCGACCACCCAACCTTACGGGAATCAAGATCCATCATATTTAATATTATTCCCAAAATTTTAGAAAAAAAAAAAATTTATTTGATCGGGTAATTCAACGGTCAACTAGTACTTTGACCGGAATAATATAATATAATGATTCAATTTTAAATTATATAAATATTTTTAATATTGAGAGCACTTCCCCACACTTGAATGGTTTATTCCCCTCAGTGAATAATATAATATATTGAAAACGAAAATTATTTTCATTCTATTTATATAATAGTAATATATAAGTTTATAATAGTAATTAAATTTAAGTGCATAGTTTATATATTAGTAAGTGAGGAGATGAACACATTGCAATGTTTGACGGAGTGGCTAAGCAGTTGAACAACTAGGGAGGAGGTCGGGGGTTCAAATCCCTTCCACCTCTTTTCTTTTTTAGTAACAGCCATTTACCTTACAAGTTTCTAGGACACGTGGCATGCTATCAACCCGACACGTGGCAGGCTTCCAATGAGGCACGTGGTTGTGGGACCATGGACACATGGCAGGTGTGGCTTAGTGACACGTGGCAAGGGGGTCCCACTTGACACGTGGCAGTGGGCCACACACTGACACGTGGCAATGGTTCCCCCTTACCACGTGGCAGTGGGTCCCATAATGACACATGGCAGTGGGTCCCATAACAACACTAGCATAATACCGTTGTCTGAAGTCTCTTCAAACAATAGTATTTGCAAACCGTTGTACAAACAACGGTAATTGATACATTGTCTGAACTTTCTTCAAACAATGGTATTTTGTAAACCGTTGTCTGAATCAACTCGTTTGCACAACACAATTATAAACCGTTGTCTGAGCCAACTCAAATCAAATCAAAAAAACAACGGTAATTATAACATTGTCTGAAGTCTCTTCAGACAACACCTTGAAAAACAAAACACTTGTTTGATTCAATTTGTTAGACAACGGAATTAAATTGTCAAAACCCCGTTGTCTGAAGGCTGGATCAGACAATGTTTTTAAAAAAAAATTAAAACACTTGTCTGTTGATTTTGGGCAACGCTTTTTCCAGTTTACGTTGTCTGATAGGTGTTGTCTGATTCAGTTTTTCTTGTAGTGCTCTGTCACTACTGGTATGAAGTATGTTAATAATAATAGTTTTCACGTCAAATAATTTTATAAATAATTTGTTAAGTAATTATTAAATTTTTGTTCGAGATAAAAATAAATTATAAATTATATTATACACATACTTACTCAAAAAGAAACATGTTTTTTTGTAAGATCCTAAGAAACGCATTTAGCTATGTGAGCCCTGCAATTTTTCCAAATCTTTTTCGAAATCTGCAATGACTTTTTCCATATCCAGTTTGCTGCAGTTGCCTATCTCAGCAAGACTTCGCGAAAAACTCATAGCACCGCCTTGTTAGAAATCAAAATCAAACTCTCCTCTTCATGTCTCAAAGTCAAAAAAAGAAGTATGTATGTGAAATGAAGAAAAACAAAAACAACAGCTGGGTTTGTAAAAGTCATCCTTCAAATAAGGTGGCTATAGCTTAGGTAAGGGATGATGTTATTGTGTGATTTATATCCTATAAATAGCAGCCCCAGCTAGTATTTGTAACACACCAAAAAAAACCAAGAGAAACACAACACCTAGAGAGATACAAAGAAAGAGCCGAAGCTCTAGTGTGAGAGAGAAGAAATTGTAATTTCTTCTTAATATACATATTCACCGATATTTTTCGAGCTCTTCATTTTTAAATTCTCAAACTCGCCACGTAATACTTGAAGCCGCACCTTTTTTACCTTTTCAACACCTTGGCATGATTTTTGCAAAATCTCCCATGCCTCTTTCGCTGTCTTTGCATTTGAAATTTTTTCGAAGGTGGATTCGTCGACACCTTGAAAAATTGTGTATAACGCCTTGTTGTCTTTTTTTCGAAATTCTTTTAACGCCGTCTTCTCGGCATTAGAAAGTGCTGCTTCAGCGGTAGCATCTTCGGGCTCGCTATAGCCGCTTTATCGTACGAACCGAGTAACACCTTCATTTGGATACTCCAGTTTCCATATTTGTAGCCGTCAACTTTGGAATATTTTGTTGCACCTTATTCGCCATTTTTTTCAAAAAATATTCTTTCACAATATAAGTGAACAGTACCGTATGTATGAACAGTACCGTATGAATAGTATCGTATGTATGAACAGTACCGTATTTATGAGCAGTACTTCGTCTTCTCTGGTGTGAACAGCACTTCGTCTTCTACGGCGTGAACAGTACCGCCGGAATAGTAACTTGCCGGAAAATTTGCAGAATTTTCAGAATTTAACAACCTAGCTCTGATGCCACTTGTGGAGAAAGGATATAACATGCAGATGCAGGATAATTCTCTTATCATCATAAATAAGGTTCGAGAATTGATTGCAAATGTAGAGATGTCCAAGAATCGTCTATTCACTCTGGATATGCAGACGAGTGTGCAGAAGTGCTTGAAGTCAGTCATTAAAAATGACTCATGGTTATGGCACTTAAGATTTGGTCATCTTGGATTTTCTGGTCTAAAGTTATTGTCAAGGACAAAGATGGTGGACGGTTTACCAGCAATCAACGAATGATGTGACAGAGGGAACACCAAGAAAAATGCAGAGTCTAGATGACATTTATGATGTGACAAGTCCAGTACAAACAACCTTTGATTATTCTTTATTTTGTTTGATGGCTGAATGTGATCCAGTGACATTTGAGGAAGCTTCTGAAGAAAGCAAATGAAACAAAGCCATGGATGAAGAAATTGGTGCAATCAAGAAGAATGATACTTGGGAGCTTACAAGTCTTCCAGAAGGACACAAACCAATTGGTGTCAAATGGGTCTACAAGACAAAGACCAATCAAGATGGAGAATTGGAAAAATACAAGGCAAGGGTAGTGGCTAAAGGCTACAAGCAAAGACACGGGATTGACTATGATGGGGTATTTGCTCCAGTTGCAAGAGTTGATACCATAAGACTTATTACAGCAATTGCAGCTCAGAACCAGTGGAAGATCTACCAGATGGATGTGAAGTCCGCATTCCTAAATGGTTATCTTGAAGAAGAAGTCTACATCGAGCAACCAACTGGATATGTTCAGAAAGGCCAAGAAAATAAAGTCTACAGACTAAATAAAGCACTATACGGGTTGAAGCAAGCCCCGAGAGCATGGAACACAAGGGTTGATGAATACTTTCAGAAGAATGGTTTTTTGAAGAGTCCATACGAGCATGCACTCTACACCAAAACAAATTCAGGGGGAGATATTATGATCTTGTGCTTAAACGTGGATGACATGATCTTTACCGGAAACAACCCTGGTATGTTTGATGATTTTAAGAAAGTCATGACTAACGAATTTGAGATGACAGATATTGGTCAAATGTCATACTTTCTTGGAGTTGAGGTGAAGCAAAGCAAAGATGGGATTTTTATGTCTCAGAAAAAATATGCCGAGCAAATTTTAAACAAGTTCAGAATGGAAGAATGCAAGCCGGTGAGCACGCCCGCAGAAACGAGCATAAAGCTTAAAAATGATTCAACGAGAGAGTCGGTAAATCCGACATTGTTCAAAAGTTTGGTTGGAAGTCTGAGGTACCTAACTTTCACTCGCCCGGATATTATGTATGCAGTTGGACTGGTTAGTAGGTACATGGAGAAGCCGAAGCAAGATCACTTCATGGCAGCTAAAAGAATTTTGAGGTACATTAAAGGTACACTTGATCATTGTCTATTTTACACGCATTCTCAAGATTCAAAATTAGTTGGCTACTCAGACAGTAATTATGGTGGAGATTTGGATGACGGGAAAAGCACTTCACGATATGCTTATCATATTGGTTCAACAATATTTTCATGGTCATCAAAGAAGCAACAGATAGTTGCTCTCTCAACATGTGAGGCAGAGTATATGGCAGCAACAACGTGCGCATGTCAAGCTATGTGGCTAGGCTACATATTGAGCGAGTTAAATCTCGCAAAGGAGGATCCGGTTAATATATACGTGGATAACAAATCTGCTATCTCACTTGCAAAGAATCCGGTGTCACACAGTCGAAGCAATCACATCAATATTAAATATCATTTCATACGAGAGCAGGTGAACGATAAAATCGTGGAGTTGGTACACTGCAGGACCGAAGACAATTTAGCAGATATTTTCACGAAGCCATTGAAGTCGGAGGTGTTCCATAAACTGAAAGAGAAGCTTGGAAGGAAAAGTCGAGTTCGAGGGGGAGTGTTAGAAATGAAAATCAAACTCTCCACTTCATGTCTCAAAGTCAAAAAAAGAAGCATGTATGTGAAATGAAGAAAAACAAAATCAACAGCTGGGTTTGTAAAAATCATCCTTCAAATAAGGTGACTATAGTTAGGTAAGGGATGATGTTATTGTGTGATTTATAGCCTATAAATTGCAGCCCCGGCTAGTATTTGTAACACACCAAAAAAAACCAAGAGAAACACAACAGCTAGAGAGATACAAAGAAAGAGCGAAGCTCTTGTGTGAGAGAGAAAAAATTGTAATTTCTTCTTAATATACATACACGTTTCCAACACGCCTTACAAATCAAAAATTAACGAAAATCAGGTTTTAAATATTTAAGAAAATCAATCCAAACCTAATCTTGAAATCACTAAAAAACGGTGACAGAAGAACTGGACACATTAAAATAATATCAATTAATTCATATGTAATCTTGATATCACTAAACAAAGGTGAAAAAAGTATAGGACACATGCACTAGAACAAAATTGCATATATAGTAGGTATTGATGTTAACTACAAACAACTATTTATAGCAGAAAAGGCTTTGAATCAGCTTTGTGTTAAGGAGACAGACATGAAATTCCAGAGGCTTAGAAGATAGAACTGAAATGAAAGACACTTTATAAAAAAAGATATATACTATAAAAAATGCATCCTTAGTTATTTGGTTTGCATAGCACCCGTATATTGAAAATCATGAAGAGATCATAAAAATTCCATGAATCTTACCCTTATGGAAATGGTATAAATCACTTTCTAGAACATTTCAAAGGATTATTTCTACTAAAATCATCCATAAATTTACATAAAAGCTATACGTTTGACAAGATTTATTTTTGTATAAATAAGTATAATATGTTCAGAAAAACTTATTCAATTCAGATTTTTAATTAATTTGAGGAGCTTATTCGATTCAAATTTTAAAAAATTTGAATGCACCTGTAGAATTCATATTTCAAGATATTTGAGTATAATATATTTTAGGGAACTTATCAACTCCCCCACTGGACGAGGATATCCAATTAGATTGGATTTGATCCGTAACTAAATTAGCCGGTAAGAATTCGTTTTTAAAAAATCCGATTCAATAACGAATGGATATGAATTTTGTATGCTCTGATCTAAAATATTATATTTATTATATATTTTATATATTATGTAATATATATAATATATAATATCATTTTTTTTGCCAAATATAATATCATATATAAATAACATTATTTGCAATATAAATTTGTATTTGTCAATGTATATGTAATAATTTTAATTTTTACTTCGTCAAAAAATTAAAAAAATATATTTTATAGAGTAAAAAATGAAAAAACTATTTTTAAAATTTATTAAATGAATCGAATATGAATAGAGCTAAAATATCCGACTCCGATTTGATCCTAATCTAAAAAACTTTAACGAATTTGAATATGAATTTTAGTTATCCGATCCAAATCCGACCCACGCCTTATCCCCAACAGTTTTATAAAAACATCCCCCAAAATTTTACATGTTCTATTTTGTTCCAGGCATTTTGCTCTTTCACTTCACATTTTAAGAGGTATTAATGAATTAATAATAATTTTTAAATTTTAAATGTTATTGCTAATTTTTATTCAATTTAGATATCCAAAATTTTTACAAATTGATAACAATTTATGAAATTAAAATATTATTAATTGATTTTAATTCTAAACAGATTCTTGTAAATGTATATGGTTGGTAGAGAGTTTAACAGATTCACAAGCATTTTTTAGGACTTTCTTAAAATATAATAGATTTTAGATCCATCATTTTATAAAATCCACAAAAATTAATTAACTTCTAAATACTATTATCATTTTTTAGTGGATATTTTAAAATATTATCTCCAGATTTTAAAAAAATTAAAAATTCTACTTAAATATACCCAAATAATTTACAGTTAGAATTGAATATTTTAAAATTTTCTAATATATTTTATAAAATCCAAATGAAATCTATGCAGATTTTTAAATACAAGCAGATTCTATAAAATCCAAGTCGAATATCCCTAGCTTTCTAAATTTCAAAAGCTTATGCTTTTCATATTTGTTTATTTTAATAAATTATAAATTTTGTTATTTAATTATTTTTATGATACATGTTTGGCAAAATAACTTATCATAGAATTGCTATTCACTTAATGTGTGCTTATCCTTACGTCACTCAAGTTGGTGAGCATTAAGGCTTTAGTCTTTAATTCAGAGGGGAAATCTTTCTATTTAAACCATTCACGCGAGTTGCTATTCATATATTACTTGACATACTCATTCTTCACTTTATTCTCATCTCTTCACTCTCTCTCCCTCACCATGGCATTTCACTGGATTCCACCCCCTCCACAAACACTGAAAATTAATGTGCATGGCACATACACTGACATGCTAAGACCAAGTGGCAATGATACAGGCATAGGAGCCATTTACAGGGATTTCAATGGTAAACTCCAGCTTCTCACGGTTGGAACTATCCCTTTCCTCACACCCCTAGGAAATCAGCTGTGGGTGGTGTTGGTAGCTCTCAATCGTGCTTTCGAAGAAGAATTTCATGATATTCAACTGGAGAAGACAACCATGAGGCTTATATGGTTATGAAAAACTTTCATATCGGAGCTCCTGCTTCAGTATATGACTTGGCCTCTCGGATTGACATAAGGGTAAAAGATAAGCGTTGGAAGTGTAAGATAGCATATGTGTATCCAGTATCCTTCCCGGAATAAGGTGGCTCGGTTCTTAGCTCGTCTTGGTCTGGAAACGCGGACAGAATCTATACCTTTAATCGACCTGTTGGAGGTGTGGAGGAGATGCTCGACTGGGACATGGGTTTAGGGATTGATCACCCGGATTTTCAAGAAGTTTACCTGCCTGCAGAAGCTCCCGATCCGGTAGACCTTGACGTGGTGGCTAACCTCTCGGACCAAATTGGTGATCTAGGGCTAGGTCAACTCAATGCCCCAACTGTTATGAGCCTGGACATGGCACTAAATGCAGATGTTCTTCAGCAAGGAATAGGATTTGAGGAGGACTTCTTTCATGGACGGGTGGTGTTCTATGCAACTCAGCCTGATTTCGCGGGCGACACACAGATGCAGTCGATAGACTAAACGTTGGAAAACCCTTGCTGATGCCGTTTGTCAGTTGCTGTAATTTTTTTGCTTGCTCTGGCAGATGGGTTTTTAGCAAGCTACCTAGTATTAGTCAATGCTTTTGTGGCCTAAGTATATTATCATGGTTCCTTTGTTTTTCGTTTTGGTTGTAGTATGGTTGTGGTAAGTTGATGCTTTGAAAACCTCTTCTCAATAGGAGGTGTTTGTAATATTGTATTATTTTCCAAATCAATACAATATCTGGCTTATATAAAAAAAAACTTATCATAGAATAGTGTACTAGCTAATAAAATTAAGCTATTATTCCATATAGCTTATAAATAAATAAAATATAATACAATTTATTTATTTATGAACTGTACATATAATTTCGAATTATGGTAGAAAGAAACATGGAATAAGGTATAATTTTTTATGGACATTAACATAGTAAAGTAACGTAAGCTAATACATATAAATAAAATTAAATAATTCGAAGAAAGTGTTGGACCGCAAACAAATCTAACTCCACATAAGATATTTACTGATTTATTTTTGGGCATTGGAGTTGCTTTATATTTAGGATAATTTAGCTAAATTCAATCAAATTTAGCTAAATTCGATCGAATTGTAATTTGTTACTGCGGAAAAAAGATGCAGCTTGTTTTTCTCTCTAGCCCCCTCTCCCTTTTCTGGCGATTTTCTAAGAAAATTCATAATTTTGTTTTTTTTTCTTTTTGTTTTTCTAGTTTCTCTGCATCTAAAATGCCCCCAACCCAATCTCATAACAGATCTGATAGAAAAAATGTTAGTTTCGAAAATGGTAAAAGTCAAATCTCAGGGAAAGATGGGGCTAGGACTCAAGGATTGGGTTCTAGTATGAAAAAGAAATCTAGTAATGTCCAAATCACTGTGACTGAATCGCAGAGGGAAGAGTTGATTGAAGAAGCGAGGCGATTGAAAGAAGATAAGGAAAGGAGTTCTAGCTGGGTCGAAAACTTCAAACCGGTGGATACAACTGGGTGTGTTGATGACATCGAAATGGAAGAACATGGTGACCGGAATACGATCGAGAATAGATCTGGGGGACTGAGTTCACTCCAATTGGGCAAAATGGAGGGGAAGTTATTCTTTCGATTCTTCAGATGAAGGATTATAATGAGGGAAATCGTATAGATGGCAACTCTACTATAGAAGCAAATTTTAAAGTGCTTAATGGAGATGAACACTCTGTTCACTCTGTTCAAGGTGTTAAAATTCAGCTGGATTTGATAAGCGAGGAACAAGGTAATGTTGATAGAGGGATTTCTGGAAAAGCCTGGGCAGATATTACGAAGCCAAAGTCTCAAGAGCGTATGACATTCGGATATCATTCTCCAGAAATGAATGGAGATAAGGTGTTTGTTAAAATTCCCCTTAGTGTGGACTTGAAAGGGAGAAAGGCTTGGCAAAACTGTTTGGTGGGATATTTTCTTGAGCGTAGGGTCCCGTTTCATACGATGGAGTACAATGCTAAACGAAGGTGGAGAAATAATGGATTATTGGAAGTTATTATGAACGATGATGGCTTCTTTTTCTTCAAATTCAGTAATGAGAGGGACTGCTTGGCTATTCTCGAGGATGATGTTTGTATGGTGGAGGGAAAACCATTGATTTTGCGAAGGTGGTATCCTCAAATTACTCTATCAAACACTGTTCCCAGAACTATCCCTTTATGGGTTAAGATTTTTAATATTCCTCTCCAATGTTGGAATAGAGTGGGAATTAGTCGTATTGGAAGTGGGGTAGGAAATATCTTGCTTGCGGATGCTTTGACAGAAAAAATGTGTAGAGAATCATCGGGAAGGCTGAGTTTTGCGAAGCTTTTGGTGGAAGTGGATGGAAGTCCTTGCCTGATCATATAGTTGTGGTTATTCCAGGGGATGAGAATTCGGAGCCAGTTGAGGTCATGCTACGGGTGGAGTATCACTGGAGGCCATCATGGTGCTCAAACTGTAAGACTTTTGGCCATAATGAGCATAACTGCCCTGTTTTGGTTGCTATCCAAGAGAAAAAGAAAAGAGAGGAGTCAATTGGGAATATAGGTGGAAAGGGGAATGAGGAGTTTATTCCAGTACAAAGGAAGGGGAAAACAAAAATGTATGGGAACTCGGGGGTTGGATCTCAGGGTGGAAAGGGGTTTTCGAAGGCAGGTCAAACTCAAAGTGGGTTTAATTATGTGAATAAAGGTATTGTGATTGGTAATAATAAGAAGAAAATGGGAGGTGAGATTGTGGGCAGTAAGGAGAAGTTTGTGCAAGAATCATCGAAGTTGAAGTTGGGGTCGAACAAATTTAGTGTCTTGGCTTCGTCAAATTTGATAGATAATTTAGAGTCAAATTCTAAAGTGGTTTCGGAGAGTGCAGGTGGTTACAAAGGGGAAGTGGGGTCTTCTAGTGGTACTATTACCAGAAAGAATTCGAAATTTAATTCAGATGTGGCAAAGGGTTTAAGGAGTCAGGAGCAGTTGTTTCAAAAAGAAATTCAGCCAGTTTTAATTTCGGGTTCGAAGGATTTAATTTTTAATAAAGACCAAGGTGTCAAAAACTGTTGGGACTCTGACGCGGATGTGGAATCTGATGGGGATGAAACAGCTAGGTTTATGATGGGAGATATGCATGTTCCTCTGAATCGAGAAGACTCGTTAGTTTCAGAGGACGACCATGACTCTCTAAAGGAGCAAGGTGATTTTGCAATAGATCAGTTGTATGGAGATTCGAGGGAAGAGGGTAGTCGAGCTGGTGATCTAAATTTTACTTAATGAATAGTATTGCTTGTTGGAACGTTCGAGGTTTTAACCAACCTTTTAAATCCAAAGTGGTTCGTCAGTTAATTAGAGATAATAAAGTTGGGGTGTGTGCTATTTTGGAAACTCATGTTTCTAAAAGGAATGTTGATTCGGTTTTTAATAAAATGTTTAGACATTGGAGTTGGATTTCTAATTCAGAGGTTTGCAATAAGGGTTGTCGGATTGTGTTAGGTTGGGACGAAAATCTGTTTGAAGTTATGATAATGTTTACAACAGACCAGGTTATACACTGCTTGGTAACTGAAAAATCTTCTCGTCTGCACTTCTTTTGTTCAGTTGTCTATGCAGCAAATGACCACGTTCTGAGGCGCCAGTTGTGGCATTCGTTACAAATTTTCAGTTTATTAGTAGCGGAGGCTCCGTGGCTGGTTCTCGGGGATTTCAATGCTACCCTTAAAAGTGATGAGAGTTATGGTGGTGTCATTGGAAGGTCCCCTGCTATGGAGGATTTTCGTGAGTGTGTGTCTAAGATTCAGGTGATGGATATTCATTTTACAGGGATGAGATTTACGTGGTCGGGATCGCCTCAAGGAGTAGGCGTTGTTAAAAAACTTGATCGGGCTCTAGTTAATATTTCTTTTTATAGTTATTTTCAACTAGCAAAAGCCAGGTTTTTAGCTCCGCAAACCAGTGATCATAGTCCGATTATAGTTGATCTTAATATGGAGACTGAAAGGAAAAGGAATTCAGCTTTTAAGTTTCAGAATTTCCTCACTAATAGGAGGAATTTCCTTTCTCTTGTCCAGCAAAATTGGAATGACCAGGTGGGAGGTGTTCATATGTATAGGCTGGTGCAGAAACTTAAACGGTTGAAGCCTATTTTCCGAAACGAAGCTTGGGTTTTGGGGAACTTATGTTCTAGAGTGAAAGTTCTCAAGGATGACCTGGTTAGTGTGCAAATGGCTCGTGACTGTGATCCTCAAAATGAATCCCTTAAATTTGAAGAAGCTAGGCTGTCTAGAGAGTATCGGGGAGCAGCTTTGGGAGAGGAGAGAATGCTCAAGCAAAAAACAAAAATCCATTGGCTTCAAGTGGGTGATAATAATAATAAGTTCTTTCATAAAAGTCTCCAGGTAAAGAAAAATAAAAATAGGGTGTCTTCGATTTGTAATGCCCACGGGGAAAAGGTTGAGGGAGATGCTTTGGTGGATCATTTTATTGACTTTTATACTAATTTACTGGGTACGAATTCTGTTGGTGCTAGTATTGAGGGGCTTGGTCAGTTTTTTGATAAGCAAATTCCTACTGATATTTGTGCTGAGATGACTAAAGAGGTTAATGACAAAGAAATAAAAGATGTGATTTTTTCAATGGGAGATGACAAAGCTTCAGGCCCGGATGGATTTTCAGCGAAATTCTACAAAAGTGCATGGCCAGTGATAGGGGAAGATGTCTGTAAAGCTGTGAAAGAATTTTTTAGAAAGGGGAAGCTTCTAAAGGAGGTAAATTCTACTTTGTTGGCTCTTATTCCTAAGGTGGAGTGTCCTCAAAATGTGGGTGACTTTAGACCGATTGCTCTTTGTAACGTCCTATATAAGTGTATCTCGAAAATTCTTGCTAATAGGATAAAGGGGTCTCTTGAGTGTATTGTTGATGATAACCAAAATGCGTTTATCCCGGGTAGAAGAATCAGTGACAATATTCTTCTAGTACAGGAATTATTTAGGAATTATCATAGGCATAAAGGCATTCCTAGATGTACTTTTAAGGTCGACATTAAGAAGGCGTATGATTCTGTCAGATGGGAGTTTCTTTTTGAGGCTTTGAATATGTTTGGGTATCCGGAGATTTTGATTAGTTGGATAAGAGAATGTGTTACGACACCGTCTTATTCGATTATTGTTAATGGAGAATCTCGTGTGTTTTTCAAAGGGGCAAAGCGTCTCAGGCAAGGAGACCCTCTTTCTCCTTACCTGTTCACGATTGTTATGCAGATTCTTTCTAGTATCTTGAAGAAAAGAATTGCGGAGGATGGAAATTTTGTTTATCATAGTAAGTGTGATAACTTAAAAATATCTCATCTATGTTTTGCGGATGATTTATTTCTTTTCTCTCATGGAGATCCTAGGTCAGTCCAGGTTCTAAAAGATTCCATTGATGAATTTGGAGAGGTGTCGGGTCTGTGGCCTAATGAAGCTAAAAGTAGCACTTTTTTCTGTAAAGTCTCTCCTGAAAATCAAATGATCATCAACAATATCATGAATTTTGAGGTGGGTTCGTTACCAGTGAAATATTTGGGAGTTCCTTTGATTACTACAAGGCTTTGGCATTCTGACTGTACTATTCTTATAGAGCAAGTTAAAAATCGCATTAAGAGCTGGCAGAATAAGTGGTTAACTTTCGCTGGGAGATTACATTGGCTTTATTGGTGCTCTCTTCGATGCAGGTCTACTGGGCCTCGGTGTTTATTCTGCCGATTTCAGTGTCAAAAGAAATTGAAAAACTCATTAAAAATTTCATATGGAGTGGTGTGGAGCTAGCTCAAGGAAAGGCTAAAGTTGCTTGGAGGGATGTTTGTACGTCAAAGAAGGAAGGGGGGCTGGGCATAAAGCCGCTGCATGCTTGGAATAAATCTCTCATGGTGTTTCATATTTGGAGTGTCATCACCAATAGGAAGTCTTTGTGGGTTCGTTGGATACACACTTATAGGCTTCGAGGGAGATGTTTTTGGAATATTAAAATTGCTTGGGATTCCTCTGCTACTTGGAAGCGGATTCTAAATCTTCGAAATGAATTTCAGAAATTCTTTAAAATGGAAGTAGGAGATGGTGGAAATATTTTCTTTTGGCATGATATTTGGGCTCTTGATAGGCCCCTGTCTGATCGTTTCTCCTCTAGAGAAGTTGCCAACCTGGGACTTTCTGAATTAGCTAAAGTTAAAGACTTTCAAGATCAAGGTTGTGTGCAATGGCCTGATGCAGTGATTCAAAAATGGCCAGATTTGAGAGGTAAGGTTTTTCGTCTGAATCATCTGCGATAGGACAAGGCAGTTTGGGTTGCTAGAAATGGTAGTACGAGCATTTTTAAGTCAAGTAATTCCTGGAATGATTTTCGTGATATTCATCCCCTGGTGGAGTGGTACCACCAGGTTTGGTTCTCAAGCTCGATTCCGAAGCATTCATTCATTTTATGGCTGGCTATTAAGCACAAGCTTATGACTCAAGATCGAATGCATTTTTTGCAATCGGAGGAAAATGTTAAGTGTCCTTTTTGCCAGGTTCAGAGGGACTCGGTTGACCACTAATTTTTCAATTGTGCTTTTCCTCGTGAAGTTTTGAAGTTTTTTATTAGCAAGGGGGTCATCATTCCAGAAGGAGTGGGGTGGGATCAAGTTGTGGATTTTGCTGCAAGTAGATGGAAAGGTAAGAACATTTTTGCTATAGTTAACAAAATAGTTCTGGGATCTTTAGTTTACTTAATCTGGCAGGAGAGAAATAAGCGGTTATTCCAATCTCAAACTCGCTCTATTAGAGAGTTGATTGATTTGGTAGTTGAGGCTGTGAGATTCAAAATTATGACTTTGAAAGTTAAGTATAATAGTCGAGTGATTTCTCTCCTTCAGCGTTGGAACATTTCGATAGATTTACATAACATTCAAAATGGAGTGTAATTTCAGGATTTGGGTGAGGGATATGGGTCTTATTTGTTATTTCAGGATTGCAAATTTATTCTTAAGTGTCCTTGCTGTTGGGAAGGCTTCAAGTGCGCCTTTTGGTATCATTCAAAATCTGAAAAATTCGAATGTGTTTTGGTATCATTCAAATGTGGTTTGGGAATTTCAGTTTCATTTCGATCCAGGGGGTAGTTGGGGTTGTTAATTTTCAAGTTTTGGTGTCAAGGATACCTGCCATGGAGCTGGTTGCAGTGGAGTCAGTTATAAATTCTCAGATTTTATCAAGATGGTTGACTGGTCTGTTGTGAATTTTGTGTCCTTCAGGGCATGCACCTGGGTTCAAAATTATTCTTGTAATTATAGGAATTTTTTGAGGGCTGGTGGACGGGTTCTCGAAATTCTGCTGATAATTCTTTCACTCAGGATTGCAGTTTTGTTTCCCTTCGTTCTAATGAAGGTCAAGTGGTATTTGTTAATTGGCAGGGGTGAGGTTAAGGTTTGCAGGCAGGGGAGTCAAGACTGGAATGTTTTTTTCTGGTGCACTATGCTCAGATTATACCAGCTGCTGTTTCTCGAGGTGGGTGGACTGGTGATGGTTGAAAGCGCATTTATGTCAGTTCGAAAAATCATAAGTGGAATCCTCGGTACTGATGACCTTGTTGGATTGGTAGTTTCCATCGTTTGCCAAGGAGATCGGTTCTGTTTTTCTTGCAAGAAGAGGATCGATGCTATGTGGGGTGTCTACTTTTATGCTCAGATTGTCGAGTGTGGGTCTTCAAGGGATGGTCTTTGTGGCCTTTTGCTGACATGCAATATTATGAGAAAATGTGCTTTTCTTATTTTATTGGGAGCATGGGCTACATTATTATTTTGATACTTCCGAAGTCTTAGTGGCCAACAAGTGCCATTTGCTTTAGGTGGTTTCAAGTCTGGTCATGTGTTGGTTGGTGGATGTGTTTTGTTGATACATAATTACCAACTTCTTTTTGACAATTTGTATCAGGGGTGGGTTTGGTTAATTTGTAGCTTTTTGACTTTCTATCATTATTTTGGTGGGGTTGTAGTTGGTTTTGGAGACTTAATCTTGTTTACTTGTAGTGGTTTACTACTTGTTTTTCTGGAGTTCTCATTTGGTTTTTCGTTTTTTCCTTGGAGATTGGTCCAAGTGAATTTATTTTCTTGGCCTTGAGTTTATGCTCTAGGTCTGTAAATATCTTTCTTTTTTATATAATTCCAGGAGGCCAAGCCTCATTTACCCAGAAAAAAAAAATCGATTGAATTTCTGTTAGTCATATTTAAGCGGATCAAATTTAATAATACGGATGAATTTAAGATAAATCCGACCAAAGGTCATAGAAATTGATAGTGTTAAATTCAACTGAATTTGGTCGCAATTATAAATTTGACAAAAAAATTAAAATTTTGAAAATTTCAAATTTTTGTAAAAATTTTAAATTTTGGTAAAAAATTTCAAAATTTGATGCCCAAAGTGCATAAAATTCGACCAAATTCAGTCGGATTTAACAAGCTCCAGTTTTTTAAAAAATATCAGCAAAATCTGTTGCTCAAAAAATTTACCATTTTTATGCAACTTATAATTAATTTCTCCATATCACCAAAGTAATTACATAAAACAACAATAAATTCAACAATAAGTTCTTTTACTAATCTTAAAGTAATATAAATCAATAATATTGAACTAAAAATATAACAATTTCTACTCCATTTAAAATATATTAAAAATCAAACACTATACCAATTTATATAATATCCAAATTAATGTGAAGAAAATCAAAGAAAAAACTAATATGGTGTGTACATAATTATAATGAAGCAATACATGTATTATTTTTCTTTTAAGTTGTCGGAAATGAACTTACTGGAGGTGGTGGAAATGAACACGTATATATATATATATGGCTGCTCAAACCCCTCTTATAATGAAACCATCTCTGTTAGGAATATGTTGTACTTGACGATAACTTCACAATCAATCAAATTGTATAAGGTTTTGTAGCTGTCAACGAATGAGGATTTATAACTCTATCCGTCGACAGGTAGCTCATCAACGGATGAGGTTTTGTAGCATACTGCAGTATCTCTATGTTATCAGTTGATAGTGTTTTTATCCACAGTCATGTTGACCATCAATGGATAGGCAGAATAGGGTAGCCAATTGTAAATAAGCTATGCTATGTAATTCTGTCTAAGTGAAAGTGTATCAACGGATGAAGATAAAACTCTATCAACGGATACAACTCAAACCCACTCTATCAACGGATAAAGCTCAAATCACAATATCAACGGATATAGCTCAAATCTCAATATCAATGGATACAGCTCAATATATCATCAACGGATGTCAGTGTACAATGTCAACGGATAATCATTAACACTTACTTCTATGCTAAGCTGGGGATTAGCAGTTAATAAGGACAGGTTTGACTGACAGATCACATGGGTTGATAGTAGATACAAAAAGCAGTATGGCAGCCATACTTTGGAAACACAGAAGAAAGAAGCATTCCGTTTACACTATGAATACAAGAAAGGTGTAGGAGACATGCATGTCTGCTCACAAGGACAACCTTTCGGCTACATGTGTATTTGGAGTGTAGTAGCAAGTCAACATGAATTAGATTAATATTATCCTATTCCTGTAGTACTTGTAAACTTGGGATTTATAACCAAGTGTAGCAACTCTTTAGAAGCTAAGAAAACAGATACATTTGCTGAGGTTTTTATTGAATATCCTTAGAAAACAAAGAGTTGTAAAATTGGAGTTGTGTACATTTGTATCACAGAATTTTCTTCGAATAAAAGCTTCAGGTGGTGCATTTAACCACCTGATTTTTATGTGTTTGTGCATTAATCTTTTTACAGCAATTATCTAAGTATAGATTTCTGGAGTTCTTATCAGAAATTTATAAATATCAAGAATAGTATTCAATCCCCCCTTCTACAATTATACAAGTGTGTAATCTGGGAATAACAATTGGTATCAAAGCAAGCTTCTAACATATTTGAAGTTTAAAGATCAACACACTTCCAACATGTCTAAGAAGGATTATAGAGTAAAGATACCAGTTCTTGATAGAGAGAATTACTTTCACTGGAAAGGAAAAATACGTCTACATCTCTTGTCTATTGATGAGGGTTTTGTAGATTGCATTGACAAGGGTCCTCACGTTCCAATGAAGACTGCAACAAGAGTTGGCCTGGCTGAAGATGTGCCTGACACTCTCATTCCCAAACCTGTTTCTGAATGGAGTCTTGAAGATATTGCAGAAGTCCACAAAGACAAAAAGACCATGAATATACTGTTCAATGGTCTAGAAACAGACATGGTTGACAATGTTATTAACTGTAATACTCCAAGGAAGTATGGGATACTGTTCAAACTCTTTGTGAAGGAACAGAACAGGTGAGGGAAAACAAGATGCAACTACTAATCCAACAGTATGAACACTTCCATTTTAAGAGTGGAGAAACATTGAATGATACATTTAGTAGATTTCAAAAGCTACTAAATGGTTTGAAACTGTATGGAAGAATCTATCAAGTTAAAGATTCTAATCTCAAATTTCTGAGATCACTGCACAAGGAATGGAAGCCAATGACTGTTTCTCTAAGAAACACTCAAGAGTACAAGACATTTACTCTTGAAAGGCTCTGTGGAACTTTAAAGACATATGAGCTGGAAATGGAGCAGGATGAAGAGATTGAGAAGTTCCAAACGAAAAGTGGGTTAGTTGCACTTGTTGCCAACTTGGAGCAGAAGGAGGAAAGGACAGAAGCTGCTTATTCTACACCAAACAAAGAGGTTTGTAAAGGTAGAGCAGAATAAAGCAGGAGCAAGGAAAAGGTGTCTGAGGAATTGAATGTCCTCCAGCAGGATGAATTGGATGAGATAGATGAGCACTTAGCTTTTCTGTCCAGGAGATTCTCTAAGCTGAAATTCAAGAGAAACTCTGGGGTGGCCAAGCCATTTAACAAGGATTTTTCCACAAGCAACTATGTGGATAAATCCAAAATTAAATGCTACAATTGTGGAATTGCTGGTCACATGATAAGTGAATGCAGGAAGCCTAGATCTGAGAACAAGGGAAAGTCAACTGAGACTGTTGACTACAAGAAGAAATATTTTGATCTTCTCAGGCAGAAAGGAAAGGCATTCTTGACCCAAGAGTATGACTGGGCTGCTGATGACAATCATTCTTATGATGATGTTGAGTTTGTCAACCTTGCACTGATGGCTGATTCTGGAGAGTAGGAAGCAAGTTCAGCTAGCAATCAGGTATTTTCTACTAATCTCTCTGAGCTCACCAAAGAGGAATGCAATAGTGTTATAGTTGAAATGTCTACTGAACTATATCACTTGAGTGTTACTCTTAAATCACTTACTAAAGATAAGAATAGGATTAAAGAGACTAATCTGTTTTTAAATGATAGAAATGCTGCTCTAGAAGCTCAATTTCTAGAATTTGAGAAAATGAGAGTTGATTGCAATAATGCTAAAAGTGAACTTGAAGTTGTGTTAAAAAGAGAATTGATTTTAAAAGACCAGCTTGAAAAAGAACAAGGGATAATTGCTAAATTTCAAAGTTGTAGGAATAGTTCTCAAAACATAATAGAAGTCCAGGGAATAGAATCGTTTGTGAAGGATACCTGGAATCAAAAGAAAAAGGAGCTAGAACCTGGCCTTGAGGATCTAGAGACTATTTGTGAATCAACAGATAGTGATCATCCGTTGACAGATGAACCATCAACGGATGAGAGGTATCCGTCGACTATCAAAAAGTTTGTTAGTAAGAAGGAACTCAAAAAACTGGATATCAAGTATGGTCCAGTCAACAAGAACCTTGTTAGTGGTGAGAGTAGCCAAACCAAATCTAGTGGGAAGGCTAAGGCAGGTGATTTACATAACAAAAAGGCTGTTGGTAAATCAGATAATGAAAAGGTAGAAATTGATGGTAAAAAGAAAAAGAACAGAAATGGTAAGATAAGCATCAACAAGAAAAATAATTATTCTCCTGACAAGTTTGCCCCTAGGAAAACTTGTAGTAATTATAATAGTGTCAATCACCTATCTTCTAATTGCAAGATTGTTAACAAGGCTCCTGTTCATGTACCTCAAACAATACCATGTGTGCCTGCAATGCCTGTTATGCCTGGTTGGTATCAAAATGCTAGTTTTACAAATCCATATGTGAACATGCCATATGTGTCTAATCCTTATTTTCAATCTGTAAATGTGCCATAAATGTCATGGAGCATTCCTAGCATGAATAATATGTATGCCAATTTTCCACAAATGCATGCATCAAATATTCATGCAAATGAGCATTTGTCAAACCCCATCACTCAAGCATCTAGACCTAAGTTGAAGAATGCTAAGAGTGCAAAGTCAAAGGCTAACAAGAAAGGACCCAAGGAAGCTTGGGTACCAAAATCAACTTGATTTGTTTTTGGAATGTGTGCAGGGAAACAGAAGGAATCTATGGTACCTAGATAGTGGATGCTCTAGGCACATGACAGGAGATTCAACCCTGCTCACAGAGTTCAAGGAAGGAGCTCGCCCTAGAATTACCTTTGGAGATGACAGCAAAGGATATACTAAGGGATATGGCCTGATTTCAAAAGACACTATCATCATTGAAGAAACGCTTTAGTTGAAGGTTTGAAGCACAATTTACTGAGTGTCAGTCAGATTTGTGACAAAGACTATGAAGTAAAGTTCACAAAAGAAGCCTGTGTTGTTTCTGCCAAGGAAGACAACAATGTGGTGTTGACAGGTTTCAGAAAAGGAAATGTTTACATAGCTGACTTCAATTCAGCATGCTCAGAATCCATTACTTGTCTCTTCAGCAAAGCAAGTAAGGATGAGAGTTGGCTATGGCATAAGAAGCTGTCACATTTGAATTTTAAAGTTATGAATGATTTGGTAAGAAAGGATCTTGCTAGAGGAATCCCACAATTGGAATTTATCAGAGATGGACTGTGTGATGCATGCCAATTAGGGAAACAAAAGAAATCATCCTTCAAGAGCAAGACAGAGTCATCCATTGTTAAGCCTCTTCAATTGCTGCATATGGACTTATTTGGTCCAGTAAATGTCATGTCTATTTCTAAGAAGAAATACTGTCTGGTGATTGTAGATGATTTTTCTAAGTTTACATGAACCTTCTTCCTGCACTCCAAGGATTGTGCAAGTGAAATCATCATCAATCACCTCAGAATGTTAAACAATGGTTCTGAAGACAGAGTTAATAGAATCAGGAGTGACAATGGTACTGAATTCAAGAATTGCACAATGAAGATTTTCTGTGAAGAAAATGGAATTGTCCATGAGTTTTCTGCTGCCAGAACACCTCAACAAAATGGGGTTGTTGAAAGGAAAAACAGAACTCTCATTGAAGCGGCTAGAACAATGTTAAGTGAATCAAGGTTACCAACATATTTCTAGGCTGAAGCTGTCAACACTGCATGCTTTACTCAGAATATTTCCTTGGTCAACCAAGCTAGAGGAATGACTCTTTATCAGTTGTTAACCAACAAGAAACCAACTTTAGCTTTCCTTCATGTCTTTGGATGTAAGTGTTTTGTGCTAAGGAATCATGGAGATAACTTGGGCAAATTTGAAGCAAAGGCAGATGAAGTTATTTTTGTTGGATATGCAGCAGGGAAAGCCTACAAAGTCTACAATTTAAGAACCAACTTTGTTATGGAATCTGTACATGTTGTGTTTGATGATCAAAAGATTCAAGGTCTAAATGATGGAGGCTCCCATGAAAAGTTGGAATTTGAGAATGAAGGTGAAGGAAGAATGTACTATGATGATGATGAGGAAGATGAAGATCATTACCACAGAGATCCACGAAGAGTTGTTGTACCAACTAGAAGTGATGCTTACACTGGAAGTGAAGCATCCGTCGACAGTCATTCTGGAGCATCCGTTGACAATATTAGAGATGCATCCGTTGAAAGAGATTCTCAAGCATCCGTCGACAGGCAAAATGATGCATCCGTTGACAGTTAACTTCATAATTCAGCAAGGACAACAAACTCAGGGGGAGTTTCTCTGGGTCAAAATTCAATGCTAAATCAACATGATCATGCTCATGAAAATGAAGCAACCTCATCAAGATCAAACCTTCCACCTGCAAGAAAATGGACTAGAGATCATCCATTTGAGTTAATCATTGGTGAATCAAATTCAAGAGTCCAAACTAGAAGGGCCACTCAAGCAGAATGTCTATACAGTAGCTTCCTGTCTCAAGAGGAACCTAAGAAAGTGGAAGATGCCCTTCTAGATCCAGATTGGGTCTTAGCAATGCAAGAAGAGCTAAACCAATTTGAAAGAAATAAAGTATGGAAGCTTGTGCCCAAACCTGATGATAGAAGTGTCATAGGTACTAAATGCGTTCTCAAGAACAAGACAGATGAAAATGGCATAATTGTAAGGAATAAAGCTAGATTAGTGGCAAAGGGTTATTCTCAAGAAGAATGGATAGATTTTGATGAAACTTTTGCTCTAGTGGCAAGACTTGAGGCAATCAGAATCTTCCTAGCCTATGTAGCACATGCCAATTTCAAGGTCTATAAGATGGATGTCAGAAGTGCCTTTCTAAATGGGGAATTGGAAGAAGAGGTCTATGTCCATAAACCTCCTGGCTTTGAGGATCCTGAATTTCCAGAATATGTATATCTTCTCATGAAAGCACTTTATGGTTTGAAGCAAGCACCAAGAGCCTGGTATGACACTTTATCTCAATTTCTTTTGGAGAATCACTTCACTAGAGGTACAGTATTAAACCTTGTTTTATAGGAATATCAATGGCGCTTCAATACTTGTTTAAATATATGTAGATGATATTATTTTTGGGTCTACAGATGAGAAGCCTTGAAAAAGGTTTGCCAAACTTATGCAAAGTAGGTATGAAATGAGCATGATGGGTGAATTAACTTACTTTCTTGGTCTACAAGTGAAGCAAGTTAATGAGGGAATTTTCATAAGTCAAACAAAATATATTTATGATCTTTTAATGAAATTTGACTTAATGGATTGTACCTCTGCAAAAACACCTATTGCCACTGCAACTAAGCTTGAGTTGAATACTAAGGAAAAGTCTGTGGACATCTCAAGCTATAGAGGCATGGTAGGTTCACTTCTATACCTAACAGCTAGTAGACCTGATATAATGTTTTCTACTTGTCTTTGTGCTAGATTTCAAGCTGAACCTAGAGAGTCTCACTTGATAGCTATTAAGAGAATTTTCAGGTATGTTAAGGGAACACCAAACCTTAGCATTTGGTACCCAAGAGAATCTGGTTTTGATCTAACTAGCTATTCAGATGCAGATTATGCAGGTTGCAGAGTTGATAGGAAAAGTACTACAGGTTCCTGTCAATTTCTAGGAAACAGGCTTGTTTCATGGTTCAGTAAGAAACAGAACTCAGTCTCCACTTCTACAGCTGAAGCTGAGTACATTGCTGCTGGAAGTTGTTGTGCACAGATTCTATGGATGAGAAATCAACTTATTGACTATGGTCTAAAAGTTGAAAAGATTCCAATTTTCTATAACAACACAAGTGATATTGCCATCACAGGGAATCCAGTGCAACATTCGAGAACCAAGCATATTGACATTAAATACCACTTCATTAGAGAACATGTGATGAATGGTACAGTAGAAATGCACTTTGTGCCAAGTGAAATGCAGCTTGCAGATATCTTCACCAAGCCTCTTAATGAATCCACATTCACAAGATTGGTAGGTGAACTAGGTATGCTTAATTTGTCATAATTCCTAGTGATATTTGATTTTACTGCATTGCAGCTAGAAATGTGTTTTAATTTACTTGAGAATTAAAAACTCTCAGAAAAATTTTCTTCAAGAATTTTGTCCAAGGCAAAATTATCTTATCAACGGATATCCTTTTACCCGTTGATAGCATAAACACATTCCTAGATTTTCGTATATCAACGGATAACAGGTTATCCACATCATCGATGGATAAACTGTTTCTCAACCGTTCATTTAATATCCATTGATATACATATTTTCTTTTAAATATAACCGTTGGTAAACGTGTATCTATATACGACTGGTTATATTTATTTTCTTTTGTTATTTGACAGTTACTTTTGACCAATGGGTAATTACTTTTAATTATTTCATTTTCAATTCTTGAAAAGTATAAAAGGTTGTCTTGTGCTCTCACATCTCACTTTTATCGACTTTCAAGATTTTCTTAAGTAAACTGCATCTTCTTCACAAAAACTCTGTGCAACAAAAGTTCAAACACTTCAATGGCGCCTATTGTTAAGATGATGTCTTCCACTGGGTTCACCTATGAGAAGAACAACTTCGCGGCCTATGTCGATACAGTGAATGCCCCAGAAGCTTATCACACCATGATGAATTTTGTGAAGAACTGTAAACTTTCGTATGCTATGACTGCCACCACTCCTCTAATCCACGAGGTAATCGAAGAGGTGTGGGCATCTGCTGAGTTCAATGGCACAGACGGTACAATTGCTTTTTCCTTAAAGGGTAAAAACTATGTAGTTAACTCTGATGTGATAACTGATTGTTTAAAATTACCTGAGAATAACTGTCTGAAAGTACCCAGTGATACTGAAATAGTTTCCATGCTTAATTCCATAAATTATGCCCTTAGTACTTATAATTTAATGAAAATTGTTAGGAAAGTGTTAGGAATATGTTGTATTTGATGATAACTTCACAATCAATCAAATTGTATAAGGTTTTGTAGCTGTCAACGGATGAGGATTTATAACTCTATCCGTTGACAGGTAGCTCATCAACGGATGAGGTTTTGTAGCATACTGCAGTATCTCTATGTTATCAGTTGATAGTATTTTTATCCACAGTCATGTTGACCATCAATGGATAGGCAGAATAGGGTAGCCAATTGTAAATAAGCTATGCTATGTAATTCTGTCTAAGTGAAAGTGTATCAACTGATGAAGACAAAACTCTATCAACGGATACAACTCAAATCCACTCTATCAACGGATACAGCTCAAATCTCAATATCAACGGATACAGCTCAAAATATCATCAACGGATGTCAGTGTACAATATCAACGGATAATCATTGACACTTACTTCTATGCTAAGCTGAGGATTAGCAGTTGATAAGGACAGGTTTGACTGACAGATCACATGGGTTGATAGTAGATACAAAAAGCAGTATGGCAGCCATACTTTGGAAACACAGAAAAAAGAAACATTCCGTTTACACTATGAATACAAGAAAGGTGCAGGAGACATGTCTGTTCACAAGGACAACCTTTCGGCTACATGTGTATTTGGAGTGGAGTAGCAAGTCAACTTGAATTAGATTAATATTATCTTATTCCTGTAGCACTTGTAAACTTGGGATTTATAACCAAGTGTAGCAACTCTTTAGAAGCTAAGAAAACAGATACATTTGCTTAGGGTTTTTATTGAATATCCTTAGAAAGCAAAGAGTTGTAAAACAGAAGCTGTGTACTTTTGTATCACAGAGTTTTCTTCGAATAAAAGCTTCAGGTGGTGCATTTAACCACTTGATTTTTATGTGTTTGTGCATTAATCTTTTTACAGCAATTATCTAAGTATAGATTTCTGGAGTTCTTATCAGAAATTTATAAATATCAAGAATTGTATTCAACCCCCCCTTCTACAATTATACAAGTGTGTAATCTGGGAATAACAATTGGTATCAGAGCAAGCTTCTAACATATTTGAAGTTTAAAGATCAACACACTTCCAACATGTCTAAGAAGGATTATGGAGTAAAGATTCCAGTTCTTGATAGAGAGAATTACTTTCACTGGAAAGTAAAAATGCGTCTACATCTCTTGTCTATTGATGAGAGTTTTGTGGATTGCATTGATAAGGGTCCTTACGTTCCAATGAAGACTGCAACAAGAGTTGGCCTGGTTGAAGATGTGCCTGCACTCTCATTCCCAAACCTGTTTCTGAATGGAGTTTTGAAGATATTGCCGAAGTCCACAAAGACAAAAAGACCATGAATATATTGTTCAATAGTCAAGAAACAGACATGGTTGACAATGTTATTAACTGTAATACCTCCAAGGATGTATGGAACACTGTTCAAACCCTTTGTGAAGGAACAGAACAGGTGAGGAAAACAAGATGCAACTACTAATCCAACAGTATGAACATTTCCACTTTAAGAGTGGAGAAACATTGAATGATACATTTAGTAGATTTCAAAAGCTACTAAATGGTTTGAAACTGTATGGAAGAATCTATCAAGTTAACGATTCTAATCTCAAATTTCTGAGATCACTGCCCAATGAATGGAAGCCAATGACTGTTTCTCTAAGAAACACTCAAGAGTACAAGACATTTACTCTTGAAAGGCTCTATGGAACTTTAAAGACATATGAGCTGGAAATGGAGCAAGATGAAGAGATTGAGAAGTCTCAAAAGACTAATCTAATGATCAAACTATGGGTACCCCAATACAAAAAGTAATTAAAATAATTGGCTCCATTCAGCAAAAAAAAAAATTACTGTTCACGTGATGACGTGGCAATGGATTTCACTGGTTAACGGTGCTTCGCACCTTCTTGTACGGCGCTTCGCGCCTTTATCATTCTAAAGTGATAAGGAATGACAATCAATGGTAAAGGCAATAGACGATTGACGGGTGTGTCGAGTGCCTGCGGCCCTCATGACTACCTAACTCATCCGTTTACTGTCTTAAATGCTTCGCATTTCCACGGCAAGTTTTTTTTTTTTGGTGGATAGAGCCAATTATTTTAATCATTTTTTGTGAAGGTACTTTTGGCGGGAACCTTAGAATAAATGAAATATAATTAATCTAGTGTTAGTTTGTAGTTTGTATTTAAGGATTGGTTTGTATTTGAGCAAAAGCCTATATATATATATATATATATATATATATATATATATATATATTTTGAAATTTAGGAAACATGTGTTAGAGAAAGAATGGAGTAGGAACTTAAAAGAACGTTTATGAGAGAATATGAATGGATGAAGAATATAAAAAAGAAAGAGATGAATGTAGTTGAATCAATGGTTAGGATGCAATGTTTAAAAAAATAAATGGAAGGTCAGGATATTGAATGTAAAATCAATCCATGTGCTTGCTTCCCAGCCATTACAAGCATGACACGTGGCACCAAAAAATTGGCTTATTTTGAATTTTACAAAATTCAACCATTACTGGTCGAATTTGTTATTTTTAACCAGATTTGATTGAAAATAAAACACGACTAAATTGGACTAATATCGGTCAAATTTATTCTTTTTGACCAATTTTGGTTGAAAACAGACATGAGTAAATTTGACAAAAATGATTGAATTTAACTAAATCTGAAAACTAGCGATCGAATTTAGCTAACTTCAACCGGTATCCATTGAATTAAAGATTAAATTCGATCAACTAGGGTTTGTGGTCAAATTTAGTGTAAATGACACATATACTTATTAAAATATTTAAGATATAAATATTTAAATTAATTAATTTTTTGCGTACACTCTTTATTTATGAAAATCTTCACATCCGTACGGTTGGATTACTCAAAAAAATATTTAAATAAAACAATATTCTAAACCTTATCCAAATCCTATACCCTAAATCTAAACCCTGAATTCCATAATCTCCTCCACTACGTGGTTTATGTAACAAGTTGAATTTTTATTATTCTATTCATTGTTATTTTCTCAATTGTTTTATTCAATGTAATATGTCATTCTAATATTCATATAATCTTTTGTATTTTCAAACTAATTTGATATTTATTAAAAAAAATTAAAGTATCAAAAGAATGAAAATCCAACATTAATCGATCATATTAAACATTTACGCAAAATTTTTGTACAAACTAAATTTTTACATGTATTGAATGTATCCTTGCATTTTTTAATTTTCTTTATTTATGATTTTTAGCATTTACGTATTTAATAATAATTATTTAAAATTCTGAAAAATATATATTCAACCGAATTTGGTCACATTTATTAAATTTAAATGAATTCAGTCAAATTTATTTTTAAGTAATTTGGTAAATTTTTTGGCAGCAAATTTCCCTCTTAGGCTGAATTTGAATTAAAATGGGTGGCAAATTTCCCGCTTATCCAATTTTTAAATTCGATTAAATTTGGTCAAATTTATGTTTTTGAACATCAGTTGTTTGGCGGGAAATTTCCCTCCTCTTTTGGTAAAATTCAAATTCGTCCAAAAAATATTTTGGTCGAATTTATGTATAAATACGATTTATTTAATTCAACTAAAAATGGTCGAATTATGTTCGACCAAAAAAATTAAAGTTGACCTTAAATTCGACCAAATTTAATTGAATTTAGTCATGGTCGAATTTGGATGGTCATTTTTAGCCGAGTTTTCTTGTAATGCTTGTGGTCCCAGGTATTCATTTGTGGCTTCTCGGCAGACAGGCGACCAACAAGACTTTCGACATAAGTCATCTAAGATCTCCAATTCTAGTTTTAGAGAGCCTCCCACACCTCACAACTTGCATAAGTGGAACATGCCTAACATCATTCAGTGTACAAAATTTACCATCATGTGTCCGAATTTTAATCGAGCCTATTCCAACCGTCTCACAAGCAAAACTGTTAGCCATAGAAATATTACAACCATCTACTTGCTCATAGGTTGTAAACCACTCCCTGCGCGGACATATATGATAATACGCTCCAGAGTCAAGGATTCACACATCACAGTGATGTGTGTGCTCATCGACAACTAGAGCAATATCTTCTTCAGAATTGATATCAGCTACAACAGCAGTATCTATCAATTTATCCTGTTGCTTCTTTTTCGTGGGATAGTGAGATTTCCAGTGTCCCTTCTCTTTACAGTAATTACAGATATCATTAGGTTTTGGACCCATAGGAACTGGTTTCTTCCTCGACTTTCCATGTCCATTACTCCCACTGGCTACTAATCCAGCAGCCTGATTATCTGCACATGTACTAGCCGCCTTATGGCGTAGCTCTCTAGTATGGAGAGCAGATCTAACCTCCTCCAGCGAAATAGAATCTTTGCCAACAATAAACAATTGCAGAAAATTCTCATACGATAATGGCAAAGAAACTAACAGAATTAAAGCAGCATCCTCATATTCCACTTTAACATCAATATTATGCAATTCTAATAGACATTGCTTTATCTTCTTTCAATCGCATACTAAATAGACATTGCTTCAGAAGCAACTTATTTGTTAAAGACTTTGTCATGTAGAGACCTTCAAGCTTCAACCACAAACCAGCTGCAGTATCCTGCTCCGCGACTTCAATAATAATATCATCTGCAAGACACAACAAAATTATTGAGTGTGCCTTTTCTTCTAGACTGGCCATCTCAGCGCTTTCAGGATCCGTCGTCGATTTCTTTCTCAACGGCACCTAGAGCCCCTGTTGCTTGAACAAAGCACGCATCTTGATTTGCCACATACTGAAACTATTCCTCCCAGTAAATTTGTCGACCTTCACGTTAAAACTAGACATCTTTCTCACCGAAAACCAAGCTCTGATACCAGTTTTTTATAACGGAAGCAAGAAAGATTATAATAAACGTAAAGAAAGAACATAGATAGGCAGAAGAGAAAAGTCTTATTGATCTTGAGAATACAGATTACACACTAGTACAAAATTGATCTTTTACGTCGCCTCTTATACGTCGGTTCCGGCCAAAGGCGACATATAAAGTAGTTATATACGTCGGTTCCGCCTAAAGGCGACGTATAAAGCAGTTATATACGTCGGTTCAAGAAAAAGCCGACGTATAAGGTCATATTATACGTCGGTTAAAGAAAATGCGACGTATATAATGCTACTTTATACGTCGGTTGAGTAAAATGCGACGTATATAATGCTACTTTATATGTCGGTTGAGAAAAGACGACATATATTATGCTACATTATACGTCGGTTGAAGAAAAAGCGACATATAAAATTCTATTTTATACGTCATCTTTTTCTCAACCGACGTATAAAGTATCAATTTATATATCGGCTTTTTATTACCCATCAGCTCTACATGTAACCCGACATATAAAACCTTAAATTAAAAAAACTGTAATTTAAAACCTTTACTCTCTTCTAAACTACACATCCTCTCGCCGCTCTCCCTCTCTACCCTAAATCGGCGATTCCAATTCTCCAGCCAATTCACCATTCCTTCTTCTAAAATGACCCCAGTATCGTGTTACCCTGCCTCGATTCATTCTCTCTTCAGCCGTACTCATTGTTAAGCTCTCTCTCTTCAGCCGTACTCTATTCTTCCCCTATTCTTCCCCAATTCAAACACCACCCGTTGTTATACTCCTCAATCCCCAATCTCTCTCTCTCTCTCTCTCTCTCTCTCTCTCAGGTATTCAATTTTTAAAATTCATGTATAAGCTTACAAATGTTTACTTTTATATATGTGTTGTTGTATAGTTTTCTAATTAATTGAATTAGCTGTTTGTGTGTATCTAGCTTTAATTAATTTGATTCGATGCTTCGATTATTGTTTTATGTTTGTATATATGTTAATTTTCATACAGTTTGTTGTGTGTAATTGTATGTGTGTATACAGTTTTTTCCGCTATACAGGGAAGAAGCCAAGGGCTGTTGGAGTTGTATTTAAAGACGAAACTGGGAAGCAGCATCAAGCAATCCTTTCAAGGAGGCGGGGAAGTGAAATTATAGTGTCATCTGGAGCAATTGGAAGTCCTCAACTTCTACTTCTTAGTGGCATTGGACCAAAACCGACCTTGAAAAATTGAACATCCCAGTGGTGCACGATAACAACTTTGTCGGGAAAGGAATGGCAGACAACCCTATGAATGCTGTATTTGTTCCTTTCAATAGGCCTGTGGAGCAGACCTTGATTCAAACTGTTGGAATCACCAAGATGGGTGTCTACCTTGAGGCTAGTAGTGGATTTGGGCAGTCCTCTGACAACATTTCGTGCAATCATGGAATGTTATCTGCCGAGGTTAGTAGAATGCACTTATAAGAACTGTCTTGACTTTTAATTTGGTTTAAATATTAAAGGAGTATCATTGAGTTAAAAAAGAAGATTTGAACCCCTCGTATTACACTATAGTGGAAGTGTGCAACGTTTTTTCGAAAAATCCAATCACTTCACATCCTTACCGATTAGTCCATAAAAGCTTGTAACAAACTAATGCTTCTACTGGTACTTAACAGATTGGGCAACTCTCTACCATACTTTTTAATTTCAATAGTATACAATTTTTATGGGAATATCTGCGAGGTCTTGAATTTTGATGAATTTGTGATTAATTTGATTTGTGACTGATTTAATTGTTGAATTTGTGTTTTTGATTTTATTGTACGCGTTAATCTGAGTTTTTCTTTTTATTCCGTTGCTGCATTATGTTTTGCATTTTCGAGAAGTGTTATAATGCTGGAACAGCAAAAGGTGGTTCTCCTAGAGCTCGTGTGGCTTCTTACAAGGTGTGCTGGCCTCCTGTGAATAAGACTGGTGAATGCTTTGATTCTGACATACTGAAAGCCTTCGACTGGGCCATTCATGACCGCGTAGATGTTCTTTCACTTTCCCTCGGTGGCGATCCTGATGCCTACTTTGATGATGCTGTTGCTATTGGGGCCTTTCATGCGGTCAAAAATGGTATCGTTCTGGTGTTCAATTTCCAATGGCTACTTTACTTCTCTTGATCTCTCAGATATATTTGCATTGCTGAAGATTTGGTCCTTAAAGCAATTGAGCAACATGGTATATTTGCATTGCTGAGTACATAAGTTCAATTCAAGAGAGCCTTTTTTGTGTTTCTTTTTTGCTATTTTCTTTTTGCCTGAGTAATTCATTCGCTTACTGAAGCTTCTTTGAACATTTACGTCTTGCATCTGTGCAGGAGAAGAAGACCATTTTGAATCAATACTAAATACTGTTCTGACGTTACAAGTTAGTCCTCTGTTTCAGATTTTACTTGCCTAATTGATGGTCTGTGATTTTATTATTTACTAAAACTTCAGGTTTAGCTGTAATTGTCATGTAGCTACTTTTATATACAATTTCTTGATTTGTGCTAATGATTTTACTTAAATTCACATAATAGTGTTTTTGAAAATATGCATGTCACACACACGACACTGAACATATGGCCAGGGTGGGGGGGAATTCTGGAAAAGTATTCACCTCTGATTATGTCCAAGCCATGAAAGTAAAATGATGTAATGTTAGAATAGGCTTTTTGGCGTTTTGTCCAACATGGCATTGCACATTGGGGGGGGTCATTCTGATGATGAGCTGATTACATATTTACCTTCGGGCAAAGTATTTACCTTTGATTATGTCAAGACTGTGGAAGTGAAAGGGTGTAATGTTAGAAAAGGCATTCTGACATTTTTTGTCCCAAATAAGTTTCAACACTTGTTCTGATGCTGTAAATGCTAGATGGTGGAGTACTTATTCTTGTATGCAAGCTTAAACAACTAAACACGTCTACTTGTATAGCTAACATACCATTTGCTTAAAGCACCACTTTCAAGTATGTGTGCTTGGACTGCGTACCTATATTCTGTCATATTATTGAGGATATGTGACATCTGAATTCATTCCCGAATCCATATAAAATCTCTTCTTTCACCAAGAGAAATTCTTTTGATGCTCATACATTTGTTATATCTTGCAGGCACTTCAAAGTTCTCCTGAGCAACATCAATGTGTCAATTCTGGTCAGTGCTCTTCAGGATACGAAAATGGCTTTCTGGATGATCTTTCTGATTCAGATAGCTGGCGTGGAGGTGATAATGCAGTAAGTATTATTTATTTTGTTTATTGAATATATCTTATGTCGCTACTTTAAGCTAGCAGAATTGGCTAGAAAGATCACTAACCGTAAAAAGTTTTTGCGTAATTTATACCCCAGGCTGTCTAGCTACATAAAGATAAAACACTGATATTTGGATGTGCTTGAGTAAATGGTGGATTAAGTGAAAATTTTATTAAAAATCCTGAAATATCGAGTACTTGGTTCTCGTCTTCTGGAAAGCGTATATAACTTAAATGTCTGTTGTATCAGGGATTCAGTTTATCACTGATATTGTTTTGATCTACTCCCTTGTAATCTGTGAACTTTCACTTCTATTTAGTCTGGCCTACAAAATCTGTAGTGGGTGCTAAAGAATTAGGACAAGCCAAAATAAAGTCCAAAATGACCTCATTTCACTTTGGCTTGTGTACCAGAATTTTCATTTAGTAACATTCTGGAGAGCTTCCTGATTGTCCAAAACAAGAAATATATAACTCATCTTTCACTCACAAAAGAATATTCACTCAAGAAAAAGGGTAAGTGTATCACTCAATTCCAACAAAATCATAAGCATGCTTGACATTTGGTATCAATCTAACTTTAACACAACATAAATTTCTTGAACAACTGTCAATAGAATATGCCTTGAATCATGGAATGTAGATATATGCACATAATGTATGTTGTGTTAAAGTTAGATTGATACCAAATGTCAAGCATGCTTATGATTTTGTTGGAATTGAGTGATACACTTACCCTTTTTCTTGAGTGAATATTCTTTTGTGAGTGAAAGGTGAGTTATATATTTCTTGTTTTGTCCAAAATCCTGATTGGGGTGGTTTAAACATTTTTTATTATGTTGATGGTATGATTCTGGATTATTGTTAATCAGTTGTCTTCTGAATATTTTGGTTGTTGGCTGTTTCTCATTGGTTTCATGTTCAATTGATTTTGATTATGTGATATTACTGTATAGCAGGTTTAAACAAAATGGGTACAGAGAAATATAATTTTTTTTTAAAATTTTTGATAATATACGTCGGTTCTTATATTTAACCGACGTAAAAGGTCATTTTTGTAATAGTGACATTATACGTCGGTGTTTTGGACCTTATACGTCGGGCTTTTTTCTACATTATACGTCGGCTTTTTGAACATAATACGTCGGTTTTTTAGCGACATAAATTTAGACTTTATACGTCGCCTTTTTAACCGACGTAAAAGACTCGAGACTTTATACGTCGCCTCTCTATACGTCGCCATTTAACCGACGTATAAGACCTATTTAACCGACGTAAAAAGCCAGTTTTGTACTAGTGTCTTGGATTATCTATTTTGTTATTGAAAATCTCGTAGTCAAGGTCTTGAGCCTAAAGTCAAGGCCTTTAGAATCGCGTCTGTTCAGGTCAAGGCCTTTTGCTTGCTGCTCAAGACCTTGAGCCTGACATAGACTCCGCAATCTGGTTTCGGCCTATTTTTCTGGGCTTTTTTGTAACCGCCTATAAAGTACTATATATACTCTCTAGGTCATAACCTAGATCAATAATCTATAATCTGAATTTGTAATCTAGATCAGAACCGGTAATCTGAATCGGTAATCTAGATCTGAATCTGTAGCTGTCACTAGTACAAAACTGGCTTTTTACGTCGGTTAAATAGGTCTTATACGTCGGTTAAATGGCGACGTATAGAGAGGCGACGTATAAAGTCTCGAGTCTTTTACGTCGGTTAAAAAGGCGACGTATAAAGTCTAAATTTATGTCGCTAAAAAACCGACGTATTATGTTCAAAAAGCCGACGTATAATGTAGAAAAAAGCCCGACGTATAAGGTCCAAAACACCAACGTATAATGTCACTATTACAAAAATGACCTTTTACGTCGGTTAAATATAAGAACCGACGTATATTATCAAAAATTTTAAAAAAAATTATATTTCTCTGTACCCATTTTGTTTAAACCTGCTATACAGTAATATCACATAATCAAAATCAATTGAACATGAAACCAATGAGAAACAGCCAATACAACCAAAATATTCAGAAGACAACTGATTAACAATAATCCAGAATCATACCATCAACATAATAAAAAATGTTTAAACCACCCCAATCAGGATTTTGTTTCAACAAGTGTTAATCACTTAATAGTTAATACAACTACTAAACTTCTATTACATAAAATTCTAGATAAGTAAAACTTCAAAATCCTTGACCCGATGCGCCCTTGGAATCGAAAACGGAATTAGGCCTCAACTGCAAATACACAAACAAAGATACATGAGTGCCTGAAATTCATTCCTATATCTGGTCAATGATACGAAAAATGATTTATAACCTGGTTGTTATGCCCACATTTCTTCTTGCGGCAATTCTTGGCACGAACATCCAAATGCGCATAGCATCTGTTCATTTAGCAAGCATTTCTTTTTAATTGATTAAACATGTATAGCATTTTCTTTATATATATACAAAGTCACCAAATCAATAACATTGTAATGTACATCATGCATCAATAAAACAGTAGATAAATACGAAACAATTTAAAGAATTCAGTAGCTCCTTACTTCCTCCAAACCATTCTATTCTGATTGTGCTTTTGGGCCAAAACCAACAAAAAAATTTATTATTACCCACATCAAGAATATTTAGTTTGCTGTAGTTCTTCATGGATAAGGGAAACTCACCTACTAAACTATTGTGCCTTAGATTTAACAATTGAAGCTGATACAAACTACCTAGAGAGCTCGGACTTTTCCCAGAAAAATTATTACTACCCAAATTAAGAATAACTAAATCTGACATGTCCTTCCAACAATCAGGAAGCTCTCCAGAATGTTACTGAATGAAAATTCTGGTACACAAGCCAAAGTGAAATGAGGTCATTTTGGACTTTATTCTGGCTTGTCCTAATTCTTTAGCACCCACTACAGATTTTGTAGGCCAGACTAAATAGAAGTGAAAGTTCACAGATTACAAGAGAGTAGATCAAAACAATATAAGTGATAAACTGAATCCCTGATACAACAAACATTTAAGTTATATACGCTTTCCAGAAGACGAGAACCAAGTACTCGATATTTCAGAATTTTTAATAAAATTTTCACTTAATCCACCATTTACTCAAGCACATCCAAATATCAGTGTTTTATCTTTATGTAGCTAGACAGCCTGGGGTATAAATTACGCAAAAACTTTTTACGGTTAGTGATCTTTCTAGCCAATTCTGCTAGCTTAAAGTAGCGACATAAGATATATTCAATAAACAAAATAAATAATACTTACTTCATTATCACCTCCACGCCAGCTATCTGAATCAGAAAGATCATCCAGAAAGCCATTTTCGTATCCTGAAGAGCACTGACCAGAATTGACACATTGATGTTGCTCAGGAGAACTTTGAAGAGCCTGCAAGATATAACAAATGTATGAGCATCAAAAGAATTTCTCTTGGTGAAAGAGGAGATTTTATATGGATTCGGGAATGAATTCAGATGTCACATATCCTCAATAATATGACAGAATATAGGTATGCAGTCCAAGCACACATACTTGAAAGTGGTGCTTTAAGCAAATGGTATGTTACCTATACAAGTAGACGTGTTTAGTTGTTTAAGCTTGCATACAAGAATAAGTACTCCACCATCTAGCATTTACAGCATCAGAACAAGTGTTGAAACTTATTTGGGACAAAAAATGTCAGAATGCCTTTTCTAACATTACACCCTTTCACTTCCACAGTCTTGACATAATCAAAGGTAAATACTTTGCCCGAAGGTAAATATGTAATCAGCTCATCATCAGAATGACCCCCCAATGTGCAATGCCATGTTGGACAAAACGCCAAAAAGCCTATTCTAACATTACATCATTTTACTTTCATGGCTTGGACATAATCAGAGGTGAATACTTTTCCAGAATTCCCCCCCCCCACCCTGGCCATATGTTCAGTGTCGTGTGTGTGACATGCATATTTTCAAAAACACTATTATGTGAATTTAAGTAAAATCATTAGCACAAATCAAGAAATTGTATATAAAAGTAGCTACATAACAATTACAACTAAACCTGGAGTTTTAGTAAATAATAAAATCACAGACCATCAATTAGGCAAGTAAAATCTGAAACAGAGGACTAACTTGTAACGTCAGAACAGTATTTAGTATTGATTCAAAATGGTCTTCTTCTCCTGCACAGATGCAAGACGTAAATGTTCAAAGAAGCTTCAGTAAGCGAATGAATTACTCAGGCAAAAAGAAAATAGCAAAAAAGAAACACAAAAAAGGCTCTCTTGAATTGAGCTTATGTACTCAGCAATGCAAATATACCATGTTGCTCAATTGCTTTAAGGACCAAATCTTCAGCAATGCAAATATATCTGAGAGATAAAGAGAAGTAAAGTAGCCATTGGAAATTGAACACCAGAACGATACCATTTTTGACCGCATGAAAGGCCCCAATAGCAACAGCATCATCAAAGTAGGCATCAGGATCGCCACCGAGGGAAAGTGAAAGAACATCTACGCGGTCATGAATGGCCCAGTCGAAGGCTTTCAGTATGTCAGAATCAAAGCATTCACCAGTCTTATTCACAGGAGGCCAGCACACCTTGTAAGAAGCCACACGAGCTCTAGGAGAACCACCTTTTGCTGTTCCAGCATTATAACACTTCTCGAAAATCCAAAACATAATGCAGCAACGGAATAAAAAGAAAAACTCAGATTAACGCGTACAATAAAATCAAAAACACAAATTCAACAATTAAATCAGTCACAAATCAAATTAATCACAAATTCATCAAAATTCAAGACCTCGCAGATATTCCCATAAAAAGTGTATACTATTGAAATTAAAAAGTATGGTAGAGAGTTGCCCAATCTGTTAAGTACCAGTAGAAGCATTAGTTTGTTACAAGCTTTTATGGACTAATCGGTAAGGATGTGAAGTGATTGGATTTTTCGAAAAAACGTTGCACACTTCCACTATAGTGTAATACGAGGGGTTCAAATCTTCTTTTTTAACTCAATGATACTCCTTTAATATTTAAACCAAATTAAAAGTCAAGACAGTTCTTATAAGTGCATTCTACTAACCTCGGCAGATAACATTCCATGATTGCACGAAATGTTGTCAGAGGACTGCCCAAATCCACTACTAGCCTCAAGGTAGACACCCATCTTGGTGATTCCAACAGTTTGAATCAAGGTCTGCTCCACAGGCCTATTGAAAGGAACAAATACAGCATTCATAGGGTTGTCTGCCATTCCTTTCCCGACAAAGTTGTTATCGTGCACCACTGGGATGTTCAATTTTTCAAGGTCGGTTTTGGTCCAATGCCACTAAGAAGTAGAAGTTGAGGACTTCCAATTGCTCCAGATGACACTATAATTTCACTTCCCCGCCTCCTTGAAAGGATTGCTTGATGCTGCTTCCCAGTTTCGTCTTTAAATACAACTCCAACAGCCCTTGGCTTCTTCCCTGTATAGCGGAAAAAACTGTATACACACATACAATTACACACAACAAACTGTATGAAAATTAACATATATACAAACATAAAACAATAATCGAAGCATCGAATCAAATTAATTAAAGCTAGATACACACAAACAGCTAATTCAATTAATCAGAAAACTATACAACAACACATATATAAAAGTAAACATTTGTAAGCTTATACATGAATTTTAAGAATTGAATACCTGAGAGAGACAGAGAGAGAGAGAGAGGGAGAGAGAGAGAGAGAGAAAGAGAGAGAGAGAGAGAGAGAGAGAGAGAGAGAGAGAGAGATTGGGGATTGAGGAGTATAACAACGGGTGGTGTTTGAATTGGGGAAGAATAGGGGAAGAATAGAGTACGGCTGAAGAGAGAGAGCTTAACAATGAGTACGGCTGAAGAGGGAATGAATCGAGGCAGGGTAACACGATACTGGGGTCATTTTAGAAGAAGGAATGGTGAATTGGCTGGAGAATTGGAATCCCCGATTTAGGGTAGAGAGGGAGAGCGGCGAGAGGATGTGTAGTTTAGAAGAGAGTAAAGGTTTTAAATTACAGTTTTTTTAATTTAAGGTTTTATACGTCGGGTTACATGTAGAGCTGATGGGTAATAAAAAGCCGATATATAAATTGATACTTTATACGTCGGTTGAGAAAAAGATGACGTATAAAATAGAATTTTATATGTCGCTTTTTCTTCAACCGACGTATAATGTAGCATTATATATGTCGTCTTTTCTCAACCGACGTATAAAGTAGCATTATATACGTCGCATTTTACTCAACCGACGTATAAAGTAGCATTATATACGTCGCATTTTCTTTAACCGACGTATAATATGACCTTATACGTCGGCTTTTTCTTGAACCGACGTATATAACTGCTTTATACATCGCCTTTAGGCGGAACCGACGTATATAACTACTTTATATGTCGCCTTTGGCCGGAACCGACGTATAAGAGGCGACGTAAAAGATCAATTTTGTACTAGTGGGATACCCGAATTCCCAGCGTTTGGGGCATTACAGATTCAAGGCATATTCTAATATAAATAGATAAAATTGTTGAATTTGCTCTTCAATCCTAAGATAAATCAACCTCAGGCTCATAATCCCACAGGTCCAACAGTTGCGCCACTCCCTCACCTACAGTAGCTAGTCTGTTCTGCTTGTAGTTCCAAAGAACTTTAGTAGCGCATCTTTTTACAGGATTGTACTGCATTCTCTCTGTTAAAGCTATGGTCACAGCATCATACAACTCCTGGCCATAATCATTTTTCAAGCTTTTCAATCTTTCGTCCTCCTCGTCTATTATTTCCTGGACCAATTAAACCATTATGATATCAAAACACGAATACAAAATTTTAAAAATAACATTAATTGGTTACAAGCTAATGAAAATTACAAGCACACCTTAGGTTGTCCATCAAACATTAACTACTTTTAGTGGGTGCCAATCAGGACTTTCGAGGTATTTCTCCCAAATCTTGTAGACTGGAAAAGCCAAATAAAATGCATCCATTTCTTCTTCACATTTATACTTTATCTCCATTGCTTCCACGAATGTGGTAAAATTAAGCTCACCTATGCTCTTCGAACAAGCGATATCATCAACAGAACCTGGAATGTCAGCAAAAGCCTGCAAAATAATAAGATTAATAACAAGTAATAACAATTGTCAGAGTTATATATGTATTAACGTCAATTGATAGTCAAATTATGCAATGAAATTAAACTCGATATTGATAACTTACTTTTTCCAATAAGGCTTTACGAGCTTCATGCAGCTCCTCATCTCTTTTGCCTTCTTTCAAATTCAGAGTTTGGCTCAGCTCTTTCAGATAATTACATTCTTCGTCTATGTCTTTAATCTTTCTCAAAGCTTTAATCTGTTCGCTTTCTTTTATTAACTTTATAATATTTAAAGCTCGTTTATTTTGCTCAACCATTTCTAGCTCTGTTGCATCAACCTCTTTTCGCAACTCAGATATTTTTATTTCCAATTTCTTCTCTTGTTCCTAAAATTTGAGTCCACAACCACAGATGTGTAAATAATTTGAAACTTAACCTACAACCTAAGTATTCACTGAATCTTAATAAATAACAGACCTTACGATCTTCTGCCAATTTCCTTATACTTTCTTCAGCATTTTTGTCTTATATCTTCTTCATCTTTTCTATAGCATCATATGTGAGCTTATCGAATTCTGCGTAATTTCAGAATTAGCTAGAGTATCAAACTGGTGAAATGATATATATGGCACTACAAGAATCTCGGCTAAAATCGACTGCCTGCTAGCAGTCGAATTTAGATAATTTTGACCGTAGCCGGTCGAATTTATCTAAAATCGACTTCAAGCTGACAGTCGAATCTATCTTAGTGGAATTTAGTAAAAACCAGTCAAAATTAATATATTCGACTGCATAAATTCGACTGCTATAAATTCGACTGTTTAAATTCGACTGCTGTAAATTCGACTACATAAATTCGACTGCTCAAAGTCGACTGCATAAATTCGACTGCGATAAATTCGACTGAGATAAATTCGACCGCTATAAATTCGACCGATCTAAATTCGACTGCAACAAATTCGACTGTAAACAGTGGCATTTGTCCCCAGAAAATTTTTTGTATTTTTTGGCGAAAATTTGAATTTCCCGCCTTGGGCCCTAAGTTTTGACTGTTTCCGGTGGAATTTATAATATCGACCAGCCGACTTTATGCCGTCGAATTTATAAATTCGACTTTTTTCAGTCTAATTTATAAATTCGACTGTTTTTTCAGTCAAATTTATTTGTCACCAAAATTTCTTGGTTTGTTAAATTCGACTGCAAGGAGTCGAATTAACATGTCATAAACAGCCCATTTGCATACTATTTTTTTTGCAGCCTGTAATGTATAAATTAATCACAACCTGATTTGCTAAACAATTAGGGGAGGGGGCAGAGAACCAAAAAATCTAAACAATTAAAATATATAAACATCAACCTTCCATAAGTTTAACAAAAATAGTTACATTATCTTGTACATTAGAAATTGGTCCCAAAAGCTTAGCATAATAATTCTAATGTAGCTAACAAAATGAGCAATGCTCTACAAAGCCCAGTCACAAAACAGCTAATCATACAGTGGATAATTCCTCGCTTCGTGATCTTCATCATCGTCTCCATTTCCTCCGTTTCTTGAGTTAGTGGGATCGATCGGTGCCTTTTCGATACTTGTACCCTGCAATTGAATATATTAGTACAGTGATGAAAAAAATACAACAAATATCACATTTGCAAGACTGCAGATACCATATAGTAAGACTTCAATACTTACAAATATCACATTTGCAAGACTGCAGGTTCTGTAGTAATAACTAGGTTAGTGGCCTTGTCTGGTTTATTAACATAGCTACTATCTGTTACAGATTTTATATAGTGTTAATTTGTATGAATGCACTTTTTCAGGGGTAGATATAGACCACCAAATGGACCATCAGATGGTGCTGGAATCGCAGGCCTTGCTACTGTTGTCGCACTACACAGGTTACATTAACCAAAATTTTTTACTTATCGAAATATTTGTGTGCAAACCGTTAAGTTACGAGTTCTCCTAAAATCGCATGAAAGACTTAAAACGATCATAGTATTATAGAGGGCATCAACAGTTACCTCAAGGATGACCTTTTTGTACAGCACCATGGCTTCAGCAACAAAGGACGATGCTAGCCGCATATACTCAAACCACGAATCCTGCTCATTGCGGTCATAATCTCTGTTTGGAAAGGCTTCATTTGCTAATATATGCATGCATTCATTCAACAAGGAACGTGGCACCTCCTGCATTTCCAAGGAATGGACCAACCTATTCATATCACTTGAAACCCTTAACACAAATTGCAATGAATCATCAGATAAATGGCGGGGAGGGGCATGCGAGTTTTGTGTGGACTGAGATTCCGTCCACTGTGATGCCTCGTACGATCCAAAAACCTCTGGCACTGTATGTCGAGGAAACAGAAAGGTCTTCCCCTTCTTTGGGGGTCTCACCTGCAGTGCCAAAGTAAAATTCTTCTTCAATTGCAACTTCTTTTGGCTACGTGGTGATAGAGGTGGATCAGTAGTTGACAAGTTCTCCGGTGTAGATTGTGTAGCCATCGCTCTTTCCATATCTTCCTGCGCTTTTTCCATAGCTTCCTGCAATATGCAGCATATAAGCAAAAATACATGTTAATGATAACCAGATTTATTAATGATCAGTAGTTGATAACAAAAATAGTTTGTACCTTGCTACCTAATACATAAAGAAATGATTATATGAAGCCAAGATTTTCACAACTTTTTCTTCAATATCAGTTTTTTAAAGATAAGAATGGACTGCCTTTTTCTAAAAAGAAGTAATTCAAGAATATAATGTCATCATATAGACCCCTTACTCCAAAATCAAAGTTTGCAACAAATTGTGTATTTCAAATTTAGAATATGAACATCTCAGCTGAAGAAAGATATGCAGATAAACTTAAACAATGACCCAAGTTGCAATGTGCAAATTGGAAACTAAGACCAAAGATAAAATTAGAAATATGAGATGCAAAGTGGAGGATATAATTACATCACACCAAGGGTGTTGATATCTGCTGGGGGTAGATTTATTTGTGCACATCGAAGTAAAATGTCATTCTTTTTTTAAAAAAAAAAACTTACAATATTCTAGAAATACGAATAATTTCAGAATCTTGTAGTTCTTATGTTTTATGTATACTTTGAAAAATTACAAATGTACAATTTTTGAAATATGATCTTATTTGTTTTCACTATCCTATCTAAAAGGAACTTAGAGTCGAAAAAACTGCCATAGAAATTACAACATTTTAAGTAAAACAAATGAGTATCTTTAGTTGTGCTTTAGAATTTAGAGGTACCCTTTTCCCCTGGTTGTTGCTACTGTTTTTGCTTCCATTCGGTCCTACGCAGAACGTGTATGCTATATAGGTAGGCTAGCTATATATTAGTATGGTTGCTATCAAAGTAAAAATAAATGAAATTGGAATAGATTATTGTCAAAGCACACATACTAATACATTTTCTTTTAACAATGATCGATTCCAATTTCATTTGCTTTTACTTTGATAGCAACCATACTAATACATTTTCTTTTAACACTAATTAATCTAATTACTTATTTGGGTATCCCAAATGGAACACTAATGACATGTAAACAGATAAAAATAGAATATTTTTATAAAAAAAATAGATAAACCAGGGATAAGACAAACCTTAAGTTTCAGATCTTTTGGTTTGTCAAAGTGATAGACAGTATTCATAAACTCAAGATTGGAGACAGGTGCTTGCTTCTCAATCTCCATATCCTGTTTATTAGAAAAAACTAATATGAATTTCCTAAGTTATACAAATATACAAATATGAATTTTTGTATGTATATGTGTGTGTGTGTATATATATTAATAGGGTGGTTGTGTTTGGTCTTAAAGATTTGATTTTTGTGACTTTCTTGTTGTTACTATTATTTTTTTTACATGCTTGTTGTTACTGTTGTTAGTAGTCGTGAATCTTTAGTAGATTGTTTATGTTATTGTGGAATTGTTTGGTTATGGCTTGTATACAATCTGGTAATTTTAGCTCAAGGGGATAAAAGCCAGGATAAGGACTGAGACAGGCTGAGATTTGAAAATTTTAGCTCAAGGGGATTTTTTATAAAAAAAACAATCAGTGTTCTCGTCTATTCTGTAACAAAGACAACATAAAGGGTTAACATTTAAGCCAAAATGAACTAATCTGTCTTTTAAGAACAAAAACTCATTTTAAGGTAGTTTATAAAATTATTTTGAAATTGTAAAAGAAGTAAAATACCTCTCGTCTCTGGCTGAATGGTATGGCACCGCTGTGGTGGACATGTTGTTGATGACTACGGGCATTCTTGCCAATTTTTGATTTATGCTTAAACACATCTCCTTCCCAGTAGGTGTTGAGGCTATCCCAGGTCCGCTGGTTGAAGTAGTGAGGCTTGCACGAATGTCGAGTAGCTTGAATTCCAGACTTCCTCAGTTCACTTGCCTCTAATTCTGCTCGACGCTTCTCCAAATAAGGAAGATTTGACCAATTCACCTTCATATGTTCTTTTACAGCTCTATCCCCTTCTGCTTCATCCATTCCTTTTGGATAATCGTAGTATTCCTAGAAAACAGGATCACATAGACATATCAGATACAATTAAATCGTAGTATTACCAATAACTCACAAGTGTGTGATGTATTTAATTTTTTGCTATTAGCTACAAGTTGGGCAGGTGTCAGATTCTATATATTGTGTTCGTAAGCAGTAATGCTTTTTCCATTCTTAACAAATAAAAAGAAGTTTACATGACACTGTACATTCCAAAAAGAAACCTAGAATTTGTTGCAAAATCATAATTGCAATACCTAATACGATACCAAAAATCCTTAACTGGAATAAAATCGCAGAATTTCAAAAAATCAAAACTACAGTGATAATTATAGTATTGTACACAATTAAAACATACAAAAAACTAGTAATTCCTCAAAATTCATAATTCCCAACAAAAATCAGTGAATTCTTATTTTTTTTCTTTATGGTCAATTTATAAATTTTAAACATGTAATTCATCAAACACATGAGATTAAACCCAGAAAAAAAAAAATTACTTAAATAACTCACAAGTGTGTGACAATGTTATCGATAATAATATTATGACATGACAGTTTCTCTTGTTAGACCGAAAGAATTAACAAAATATAATGCACTCATACCTTAAACTTCTCAAGACAGTCGTCATAAAATTTTTCACGCTCCGATCCCTTCGACTGATGTGTATTTTCATTCCAAAGCACTTTAATAATGTACCCGAGAGTCTTCTTTTTCCTAGCTTCCATTATACTACAACAAGTAACATACAATTAGTAAACAATTTAACTCGATCTGTTTTCGACTTGATTCGTGTTTTCGACTTGATTAGTAAACATACTACTTGCTAAACAGTAATGAAAAATTGAGTAACTATATGAACTGTGTACAATCTCCTAATAACAAGAATGAAAATGATTATGTTTTGATCAACTGAATAGTGTGCATTTGAACTCTGATTAACATATATAAGCATTATATTGAAATTACATGAAATAGACAAGTAATACCATTTTCCATCAACAAAATGAACAATAGCTTTCGGCTCCCCAGGAGCTGGTGGTTTTGTGTAATCACCAGTCGAGCAATTGCGCCTTGCCCTTTCATATGTGATTGTTGGCATGTTTTGACTTTCCCCGTGTCCTTCCTGATCATTCTCCGCCTCCTCATCACCATTCTCATCATCACCCTCGTCGTCATTGCCCCCTCCACTACAACTTCCCCCTCCATTACCCTGGCCCCTTCCTCCACTGCCATTCCCCCCTTTGCCTCTTCCCCTGCCACTATTGCCCCGACCCCCTCGACTGCCCTGTCCCATCCCACCACTTGTACTTGCCCCGATCGCCATAAGAACAAAAAACACAATGAGCCAAAACCTAGACAAACCAACTTGCAAGCATTAACAAAATAAAAGGTTACATTAGTTACTACTCGATTAGTAGGCAGATATTTGTAAATTAAAATCGCAAACAAAGAATTAAAGTAAGATAAGCACATTAGTTACTACTCGATTAGTAGGCATATATTCTTTCAAATCACATTAAAGTAAGATATGCTACTACCAATGTATGCAAATCTCGTTATTTACAAAGGCTACAAAATAACGTTCAAAAAGACTGTTTGCCTTGGTGCCTTGATATGCTTTAAGCATTGAATTAGCAATGCCTTACGAGGCTGATAATTACCTTAGCCAGATTACACCACTTTGGCATCTCTATTTCTACTCAAGGTCTGCTACGTATTTCAGGAATGAAAACGCAGGGCCATATCGAGTTACATTGTGCCTTATCCACCTTCATTGATTACCAGGAATCATCATTTACAAGGTTTCTTTTTCACACTAGAGCAACCTGTTACACACATTCTCATTAATGTCAAAGTAGCACCTCAGAAATGTTCGCTGTGCAAATTTAATATTTAGTATCTTAAATCTGTTGGGGTTCTAAAATGCTTGATTATGTTCTGATTACACCAAACAGGATTAAGTACATCATTAATTAGCAGAAGCACCTTGCAAGATAACCAAATTGCAACTAAGCAGACAAGATTAAGAAGAAACGTCCTAATTATTCTAATTTAAGCCCTTTTTTTTCAAATTAGTTGCTTTTCATTACAAAATGCAACATCCTCTAAAATTGTATGCAAATACCGTACAACCATTATAAATAATTCTAAAACTAATAATTAGTCCTTCAATGTATTCACATTCAACATACACCAACATTTTTGATCAATGTGCCACAATTACAACGAAACTCACTGTATACATACTCTTTACTAATAATACATATCATGTTTACAACACTATACAATTGTAAACTAAAAAAAAGTATCCAGGTCCCAAATATACATCGACGATCACTAAAATCATCTCGTACAGCTTATCATACACATTTTACAACATCTATTAACAATCAAGATCACAACTTTCTAACAGATAATGTAGAATCACTCAAATTTACAAACATTTTCAAAATAAAAATAAACAAACAAAAAATAAATAAGCTACACATACATATTAGAATGATGTACTTAATCCTGCTTGGTGTAATCAGACAATATTAATGATGTACATAATTAATGGGGGTCTAAAATGCTTCATACATTAAGTACAGAGAGAGAGAGAGAGAGAGAGAGAGAGAGAGCGAGACAGAGAGAGAGAGAGAGAGAGAGAGAGAGAGAGAGGAATTTGTGAAACTACCTTCCGAGCATTCCCATCTCGTGCCTCCGCGAAACTGAACAACATTGTTAGCAAAAGGGCTAACAAAAACTGAAACAAGAAAGAACAAACTCAGATTCAAACCCCAAATTACTCTAATTAAACAAAGAAACACAGATTAAAACCCCAAATTACTCTAATTAAACAAACTCAGATTAAAACCATAAATTAAAAACCTCATACCCGAATTAAAGAAACCCAAATTAATACCTGTTGAAAGCTAAAACTTCCAGATTTGAGCGTGATTTTGTAAAGCTGCGATTTCATTTTGAATATATGAGCTCTGTTACTGTGTATAGGCGGTAACCCTAGCGGCTGAGCGAGAGAGTGAAAGAAATGAGGGAAAAAATGATATTTACATTAATAACAAATTCGACCGGTTTTGGTGGAATTTATAAATTCGACCGGGATCGGTGACATTTTCCCGTGCCCCTATTTCCTCTTGTTCCAGTCGAATATAAGAGACCACAAAATTTTTTGCCAGTAGCTAACAGACTAAGGCCCCTACTTTATTTATCAAAACACAACTCCTCAAAATGCATTCTCAAATTAACTCAAATAAATGCATTTCAGTTTGAATTACAAATTTATAGTAATTTAAACTATTACAAATTATCCGTGAAATATTTATCACCATACTTCAAATTAATACAAATTTAAGTAGGAAACAAATTAACTAAATCAAATCATCATTATCAATTTCTCCATCAATGTTGACAGCTTCAATTTGTTTTTCATTGTTGATCTCGTTTCGTTCTTCTTCGTGATAGGCCATGGAACGATCATTTTCAAACATTGTCAAGTCAATAAAGAAATTTGCGGGATCACGAATATTCACTCTTTCAACATGTGATGATGAAGCATTTGACACTTCATTTTGAAAAGCGCCATCGTTAGATCTAACCTTCTCTTTAGATGTCGCACTTTCATTGACTTGTCGCTTCTTTGTTGTTAGGACCGTGTACCATGATGACTATGGATTTGTAATATTCGGTGCATAATACACTTGATGAGCTTGGCTAGACAACACAAACACATCTTCCGCATTTAATGTTGATTTGACATCTACCGTAGTTATTCGATTTCTATCAACTTTGACATGTTTTGTGTGATCAAACCAATGACATTTGAAGACAACAACTTGTTGACCATTGTGATAGTAAAGATTTAGAACTTCTTGCAATCGACCGTAATTGTTTCCAAAACTTTCATTGTAAGAAGTTCCTACAATTTAAAATGTGTGAGATATAAATAGGAATGATGGAGAATAATTGTAACTAAGATTTTGCGCATCAATAAATTTTCTTACCAATGACAACAATGCCGGAATTTGATGAAGTGAGCTCATTAGAATTTGCACAACTAAATTTATAACCATTGCACTTGCACATTTTGTAAATTTCAACTTTAAACAAAGGACCTTTTATCAAGTCCATGAATTTCTTCTTGAGCTCTTCATCATCTTGAACCTACAAAATTATAACAAAAAACATAATTGCATAAACATAATTATATAAACATGTATGTGCGTGTGTGTGTTTATTTAATTGCATACCCTTTTTTCAAACCAATTTGGGAATTGCTCTTTTTGAAGTTCTTCCCTTTGAGCATCATTGTAGTTCGGATGATGTGTTTGCACCAACTTTTGGAATCCACTACACATTAAAATGAATTCATAAGATGAATGTTAAAGTTGCATAATGTGTGTGTTAATATGGTATAAAAATATTCTCACCGTAGGTATTTTCCGACCTCCGGCGAATTGATTAAAACATAATATCTTATGAGTTTATGTTCTTCATCACTCAAAATTCTATCCTTGCCTCGTAGACCAAGTGATGTCCGATACGTGTAAACTTCAAGTAAATTAGAATCATGAGACCTCCGAGGTGCCTCATTTCGACGTAACCGATTATGCACTGTTGGGACTTTGGACTCGAAATACAACGAACAAAAATGTACACATTCCTCTTTAATGTATCGCTCTGCAATTGAACCCTCCACTCGAGCTTTGTTTTTAACTTTCAGTTTCAAGTTGTGCAAGTATCTTTCAATGAAATACATCCATCGAAAATTAGCTGGGCCACCCAACTTACATTCAGTAGCTAAGTGCAGTGGTAAATGCTCCATCGAATCGAACCAACCTGGAATGTAAGTGGTTTCAAGCTTGGACATTATTCTCACTATATCCTTCTCCATTTTTTCCAAGTCTGTGTATCTCAAATTCGATGAGCATAAATCTTGAAAGAAGTTTGATAACTCAATAATAACATCAGCTACGTGCTTTGGTAGTAAGTCACGGCAAACGACGGGCAACAACTTTTGCATGAAAATATGACAGTCATGAGATTTCATACCATGAATAGAATTTTTATCACGATTCACACACCTGGATATATTTGATACAAACCCATCCGGAAGTTCCAGTTGTTTAATCCAATTAAACAACTTATGAAGTTGTTCCCTTGAAAGCACGTATGGTGCACTTGGCATTGTGCCATCATCTTGAATCCACAATTCACGGTGTATAAGCATTTCTTTACAATCCTCTCTTGCCTTCTTGGTGTCTTTAGACTTGTTCTTTTCACCAATCATTGTGTTGAATATGTTATCAAAGACATTTTTTTCGGTATGCATGACATCAATGTTGTGACGAAGGTCGAGTGTATCCCAGTACGGGAGCTCGAAAAATGGACAAAGGTGGGTCCAATTATGTGTCACACCATAGTCTCTCGATTTTCTCCAAGTTGTCTTCCCTGGAAGGGGGAACTGTATCTCCTCACATAAGGTCCTTTCCATCACACCTGAATGTCGAGTTGTGACTGATCGTGTCTCGGTTCATCCAAACTTTGTACTTCTTCTCAGTGGATCATATGGTTCTAAGAAATATCGAGCAGTTCCATACCAAGTAGGTTTACCACCATGCTTGAGTTGTTTGGCTTTTACTTGTCCCATACAAACATGACAAGCTAACTTACCCTTGGTGGACCACCCACTAAGCATGTCAAGTGCAGGAAAGTCGTTGATCGTCCACAATAGTGCTGCCTTCATCATAAAGTTTGTTCTTGAGAACCTATCATATGTTTCTTCACCAGTGCGCCATAATACTTTTAATTCATCAATCAGTGGCTGGAGGTTAATATGTAGATCTTTTGTTGGATCATTTGGCCCAAGAATAAGAAGCGGCATAAACATGTAAGGAGCCTTCGTGCACATGGATGGAGGAAGGTTGTAAAGTACAACCACCACAGGCCAAACAGTATATTCCCTAGAATGTGAATCATGAAAAGGGTCAAATCCATCACTAGAGAGGCCAAGCCTAACATTCCGAATTTCTTTCGAAAAGTTTTGAAACCTACGATCAAATCGTTTCCACTCGTCTCCATCCGCTGGGTGAGATAATTCACCTTCAAGTATGACTCTATCGTGGTGCCACCTCATACATTCTGCGGTCTTCTCATTCATAAATAAACGCTGCAACCTTACGGTAAGATTGAAGTAGCGCAAGATCTTTCGCGGGATCTTCATTTTGTTTGGATCTTTTTGCTCCTTGTATCGGCTTGTATTGCATGTATCACAGTGAGTTTTGTTGCTATTTTCCTTGTAAAACAACATGCAATCATTCTCGCAAGCATCAATTTTTTCGTATCCCATATTCAATCCTCTAATCATCTTTCGCACATCGTAATAATTCTTAGGCAAGTTGTGATTAGCAGGCAGTACTAATCCAATGAGGTGAATCAAATCATCAAAGCGATTGTTACTACAATTATGTCTGTGCTTCCAATGTAGTAGCTTGTTTACAAATGATAATGTGGTAAAATCCTTATTGCCGGGATAAATTGGTTCCGAAGCTTTTTCCACCATATTGTAAAATTCTTTTGCTTTTGGATTCGGTTCTTCTTCAAAATTCTCAAAATGTTTATTTGCATCCACTAAATCTCTTAGCATATCACGAGCATCATACATATCAACATCAATATTACCGGAACTCGTTCCGGTTTCAAATCGAGGCACATCCTTTTCCCCATGCAAATCCCATTTGGTATACCAATGCATAATACCATGTAGATACAAATGAATTCTCACATCACTAGGATCCTTGAAATATTGATTTCCACAATTTTGACATGGACATCTTATGAGTCCTTTATCTTCCTCTTCACGATGATTAATAGCAAATTCAAGAAAACTATTCACCCCATTTTTGTACTCCTCCGTTAAGTAATTCGATTCATCATAACGATTATGACCAACCCAACTACGATGGGATGTCATCTACAAAGTTCATATATATTGGTATAAGTAGTGTGCAACTTTAATTGGGAAAAAAACAAGTTATTACTAATTTACTACTTTAATTACACAAATATTAACATTTACATTAACATATATTATGAGAAAAAAAACATCAATATTACAAGGATTAGTGATACTTACTTGATGATGAACTCTTCAAGGAAACAAAATTGATGTGGGAGAGAAAGGAAAGTGAAGTTAGAAATGGGAAAGTGAGGAAAGAGGCAGAAGACGTTCTGCAAAAACAGATCTGACAAGGGTAAAGTTGACCGAATCCAGTCGAATTTATAAATTCCACTGTCAACAGTCGAATTTATAAATTCGACTGAATCAGTCGAATTTATAAATTCGACTTCTGACAGTGGAATTTATAAATTCGACTGGGTTTAGTCACGTTTATAAATTCGACGAACTAGGGTTTGACCTCGAATTTACCATTCAAAGTTGACAGATTCCAGTCGAATTTATAAAATCGACTGGAATCTGTCGAACAAAAAGTCAACAGATTTTTTTGACCCTTATAATATTTAATATGTGCCATTTTTTAATCATTTTTTTGTACAAACCTTTAAAATATAATAATCTTAACATCCGTACGGTTGGATCGTTCAAATTTTAATTTTAAAATATCTAAATGGCTAACCCTTGACATGAAATGAGTAACCCCTAAACATATACATTAAACACTACATTTCAATCATTCAATGAAAAATTGTATTATTGTTAAAGGTTTTTTTTGTAAGACACACTATTATGGTCTCCCATCATTTTTAGTGAATACAATATGTTATCAAAATATACCATAAAAAAAATCACATTTTTAAAAAATTTGTAAGCATTTATTAAAAATTTCCAAACTTCTTAACAAATATAGAATCAACACTTTACTTACATTCGTTAATTCAAAAATTGGCAAAAGTGGGTAAACAAAATTTTCACTTGTAGTTCATGTTATGAGTATATTGTGGTAATTTTTTTATAATTTAAGGATTATTTTTGTATTTTGTAAATAATTTTTTAAAATTAATTTTCCTTCTAATAATGACTGATAGCAGTCGAATTTATAAAATCGACTGCATTAAATTCAACCTCCTCCATAAATTCGACTGCATTAAATTTGACCGCCGTTAAATTCGACTATTTTCGGTCGAATTTAAGTTTGACCATTAATTAATCGGGATTGACCCTAAATTCGACTGGCTAAATTCGACCGTTCTTTTAAAATCGACTACTTAAATTCGACCGCATTAATTTCGACTGCTTCCAGTCGAATGTAAATTTGACCAATAATTAATTGGGATTGACGATAAATTCGACCGGAAACGGTCGAATTTAATGCCGGTCGAATTTAAGCAGTCGATTTTACCCGTGTTTTCTTGTAGTATACGGTGAATTATAAAACTATACAAGAAACTTAAAAAGCGAAACGGAAAAAGCACTAACCGTCATTATTGGACTGAGAGAACTCATCTTGTTCATCAAATAACTTTTTCATTGAATTTTTGTTCACCCTATCTAAGCGCTGCAAATTTTCAAAACTTTCCTCCATAGCTTCAACGGCTTTTCCCACATCTGGTTCACTACAGTACTTTCCCATTTGAGCAGCACTAGGCGAAGAACTTATTGCACACCTTTCAAATCAAAAGAAAAGAAAACCAATGTTACTAATATTTAAATAAACAATAATAAGTAACACTTAAAGAGTCACAACTGAAAATCTCTGATGAATTTGAATAAGGTATAATATAAGAGACACATGAAATGCTAGAGGCATAAATATTGAACCGAAATGAAAGAAGAAGAAACTCACCTCAAATTGTTTGAATCTAGAAAATTGTTCGAGAGAAACAATGAACAATATTGGAACCAAAATACAATGCTTCTTATGTATTATTGCTGTCTTACCAACTTGCAAGAATTTGGTCAATTATTTATAGTCTTGGATGTTTTATCTAAATTGAAAAACTAAAAAAATAAAATATACAAAAGAGAAAAAAAAGGAGAAGATATGGTAACAAACTGCACCGTTAGGTATCACAACCTCCCACGGTCAAATGATTAAATTTAACCTCTTTTAAAAAAATTTAAAATATTGATTTTTATAAGATTAATAAAATAACGTAAAAGCTATAAGTTTGGTCAATGACAATATAAGTTTTTGAATAAATAAATATAATATATCATAATAATAAACGTAGGAGAATTGTTAATGATATCGGAAGGCAACGGTAAAACATTGCAAAGGTGATCATGACAAAGATTGCAAGTTTAATATTCAATTTTTATTAAAATTTGTTTTAATTTATTTTAGGATATATATTCATATATATAAATTATATTTTTATGTAACATATATTATCATTGATTTATATAAAAAAATTTGAGAGTTTTCTCATTTTTTTATAAACAATAAGTTATTCTTGTAAATTTATGAAATATCTTGTGAATTAAAGTCCTTATTATGTTCTTATTACATCATTTAATTTAATTTATTTTATTTCCAGCTTTTTAATTTATTTATTTTTCCTATCAATATGATGTGTAATCCATATACCTAGATTTATAACTCTAATCTAAATGTCATTCTATATGTAAACATAAAACTAAAACAAGGGGACATATAAATCCTACCATTTTCCATTGGTACATTTGTTAATTATAAAAGCCGCTTTGCTGCTAAACCTTATTCTTGTTCATTGTGCAAATCAGCTTGTTTCAGCTAGCTTTTCATCTTTTACCCCATTTGACTTTATCTTCAACATCCCGAATTAATTTTTTGATTGTACAATTTTTAGCTCAAAGAAATGCAATAATTTTTTTCATTTGTGCATGACTAACACAAGATTAGTGATAATATTATCAAGGTACATAAAAAATGTTCAAAACAACTTTTATGTGGAAAAAGCGATCAACAAACATTGGACCTATTAATTTCAACCTATTAATTTTAAAACAATATATCTGTAATAGAACCCGAAATAGAGCTTCCATGAATTCAACACTAAAACAAAAATTTGATTTTCAAAAATAGATTCATTTATTTGCATATTTGCATATATATATATATATATATATATATATATATATATATATATATATATATATATATATATATATATATATATATATATATATAGTGTTGCACTCTGAATAACACCTTATAGGAATAACAATAAAGAATACCATTATAACACTCATATTTAATCTAATCTAAAAGTTCGGTAATGGCACCCAATACAAAAAATTCTTATTTTTTACTCACTTCCTCACCTCCATTTCCCTCTCTTTTCTCTGTCTTTGCATATTCTCTCTCCAAATTGAGCCTTATCTGAGAAGTTTTTTTGCATCAAAGGAAGTGGCTTAATAAGACAGTCAGTAAAACAAGTGAACAAGCTTTTAACATGTACGGGTGGATCTGACTTGATTCGATTGGGTCTAGCGGAGTAGAGAAAAGATGTTCCTAAAAATAGATGGTACCAAGGGGCTACTAATTTGTTTTACTCCCTTTACCGTCGATGTCCCTTTACTCCCTTCTGGTAAGGTAACTGTATCATGGTCCCATATCTTCAGTAGGTGCGCAACTCCTTCACCTAGAGTAGCTAGTGATCTGTTTTGCTCGTGATTCCACGAATGCCCGTCGGACAGAATTGCACTCCATTAACTCTTTAAAATCTGTAGTCACAGCTTTGTACACGTCCTATGCATAGTCATTCTTCATTTTTTTTCAATTTTCATCGTCCTCTTTTTGATTATTTCCTAGGCCAACAAAAACATTATTGCATAAACAAAAATGTCATGTCACTGACGGCCTATCTTCCATAGTATTCATGCACGATACCTAGCTAGCTAGAGTATTCCTTGACCCAGAGCATCCTCATCCATCTCCAGCAAATATTCCTCAGCTTCGTCATCTTCATTATTTTCAACATTTGGAACAATTTGAAGTTCATGCACCGCCATGAGTTGATTCCAAGGAAATGCATTTTTCTTATTTATGAATTGTGCGACACTAATAAAATATTTAGTTGGTACCAATATCAACGTAGATCTTGATGTTCAAGACAAACAACCATCTACTGAAACACACAAAGTACATGCTCAACATGCAATATTGAAATACACCACTACAAGAAAAAAGGCCAAAATCGACCAATTTTCAACTAACGTGGCATGTGATGCGTCATGTGACGTGTCATGTGACGCCGATCGAATTGGGTCCACTTGACACGAGGATGACAAGTCAACATTTGGGGTCCAATATCAATTGACATGGCATGTGACGTGTCATGTGAGGTGTCTCGGTCCCATGCCACGTGGCAGCCCATGTGGCGAGTCACATGGGCATCCACATGGCATGTGGGGCCTTTTGGAAAAAAGCCAACAATTTCGACCCATAGGCATTTCCGACTTGAGCAATTACAAACATTCGAGTTGTTCGATTTTGATGGCATTTCCGACCAAAAAAGGGCCAAAATCGACCGATGGTCGGTTTTGACCTTTTTCCTTGTAGTGCACAAAGTACATGCTCAACATACAATATATGTACTAATCCCATCATAAAAATTCTAATTAAAAGGCTGCAATAAAATTTAAAATATATCTTTCATGAATTCAGTCCTTATACAAAAAAATAATTTTCAAAACAAACTCATTTATTTTGCATACAAATATCTCTGAATTGTTGATATATATTACTTTTTGTTATCATGCGAAATTAAATTTTAAATAAAACTGAAATTGTAAAGTTGTATTTATAATAAAAGTACACGATTATAGTATTCTTTAAAAAACTTAACAATATTGCAACTATTTATATTTTAATATTTATTAATAAAATATAATAGAAAAGAAAAATACATATTTTGATGTGTAGGATTTAAGTTACAAGCTTTATTTGTTGGAAAATATTTGATTAGTTTTCGTTCACCCAACTCTTTCAGGTCATAATTTTGAGACTTGTAGGCGGAGACGGGTTAAGAGGGGGCCTGGCCCCTGCCCCGCCCCTGAAATTTGAATATATACTTCTGTAGTATACTTTTATAGCTAGTTGAAATTTGAATATATATTTCTGTAGTATACTTTTATAGCTAGTTGCTTCCTTAGCTCAGTTGGTATGTGGTTTGTTTTATACCCTGTATGTAAACAAGGGGATTCTCTTAAGATTCTTTCTTTTTTTTTTCTTTTTTTTTTTGCTAAATCTCTTAAGACTCTTTCTTGCTTTCTTGTTATTTTTAAATCTTTTTTTAAAAAAATTTACTTTTAAAATCATAATGTAAAATTGATCTCCCTAAAAAAGTTTCTGCCTCCGTCACTACTGATATGAAGTATGTTAATAATAATAGTTTTCACGTCAAATAATTTTATAAATAATTTGTTAAGTAATTATTAAATTTTTGTTAGAGATAAAAATAAATTATAAATTATATTATACACATACTTACTCAAAAAGAAACATATTTTTTTGTAAGATCCTAAGAAATACGCATTTAGGCCCTACAATCAATGAATACAAGTTGAACCACGTTAATTATATATGTCATTTAATTTAGAAAAACTATAAATTAACAAAAGAAAACCTCAAACTGTACATAATCAAATGATTTTCATATATTTTTATCGTTGTGTGCGTTTTTAAAAAAATTTTGTTCTATATTCATTTATGGGTTAAATGGCAGTTAGGTCACTCAACTGACTTAAAACTTTCAGTTGGGTCATCCAACTCAAAAAACTTTCAATCAGGTCACATAATTGATAAAAGCTTTCAATCAGGTCACTGGGGTCTACGGAAGTTAAAAAAGAGACGAAAAGATGACTTAGCATGAATCAGGTCCGTAAAACCCCAGTGACCTGATTGAAAGATTTTATCAGTTATGTGACCTGATTGAAAGCTTTTATCAGTTATGTGACCTAATTGAAAACTTTTATCAGTTATCTGACCTGATTGAAAGCTAGCCAATCGGATAAAAGCTAGCCATGTCAGCATGCTGAGTCATCTTTCCGTCTTTTTTAACGTCCGTAAACCCCAATGACCTGATTGAAAGTTTTTATCAGTTATGTGACCTGATTGAAAGTTTTTTGAGTTGGATGACCCAACTGAAAGTTTTCAGTCAGTTGAGTGACCTAACTGCCATTTAACCCATTCATTTATATATTCAATACTTTAAAAATATTTATGTAATTTGTTATTCTTTGTTGTTGAAATAAATTTATTATTCTACATTCATTTAATATTTAGGAATAATATGTATTAATTGTTCATATATGTGTATAATTGATATTAATTATATATTAATACTTCTAATGCAATTCTTATGTCGATGCGACGATCAACATAACAAAATTAAAAAGAAAGAAGGAGAAAAATCCAACAATATCATGTTAACTTTGAAAGATTAGCTTAAAGTTTTAAAACATTTCTTAATTTTTGTAATAATTATTACTTTTATATATTTGAATAATTATTTTTGAGATATAATTATTTTTAAATGTTATGGTAATGATGATTAATATTTGATTTTTTCTTATGATTTTGAATGTTAATATTTATGATTTAAACATTGATTCTATTGTGTAATTTATTTTACCAAAATATTAATATTTAACAATTCTTTTAAAAATAAAATCTCCAGTGCTTCCTATAGATGTGGGTTACAAAGTATAGCATTCAAACCATGTGTTATCAACGTAGAAAAGGATTGATAGCAAATATAAAATTGCAATTAGTAGGAAAGATGTTTTGGAAGGTTGTTCTTTTGATAGGTTTTGATCGATAAGAAATTGTCGCTGACCATCGTGAATTGTGATCGGGCAAAATGACATAGATGGGGTTAATTTTAGACCGGATACGTACGTAATTTGGATAATCAAATCGGTTTTTGATCGAATTAATCTATGATATATTTAATCAACTTTTGATTATGATATATTTGAATATAATTCGGATCGGATTGGATCTGATTCGGTTCGGGTCTAATTCGAATTAAAATCAAATGAAATTCGGATTTAGATCGGATAAAATTCGATTCGGATCAGAATTGGTTCAAATCCTTTCGGATCATTACTTACTCATTATTTTATTTTATGAGATTTTAAAAAATACTTTATTATTCAATATAATATTTTTAGTTTAGATTATGTACTTTCTTACAAAAAGGTGATTAAAAAATTATGATGCATTTGACATAAAATGGTTTTAAATATGCATTTTGCTTATGAATCAGTTAAATATTGAATGAAATATGCATTAACTTATGTAGACTATTCGTTATAATCCGTTAAAATTATAACAATTACTTAATTCATCATTTTCCTAATTCGGATCTAAGTCGGATTCAGTATCTCGAGTCAAATTCGGTTCGAATAATTTAATTCGGTTTTGATCAGTTTTATGTCATAATCGGGTCCAGCATTTCGAATTATCTTCAATTAAATTTTTCGGTTCAAATATTTATTCGATCAGATCAAATTGGTTTTTGAATAATTATCGAATTGTTTAACTCAAATTTAAAATCAAATTTATTTCTTTAAATTTTGATTCAATTTTTCAAATATAAACCCATTTTACCAGATCTAGTCAACTCATACATGGAGGACCATTTTTTGTCATTGCTTTTGACGTTACTATGACATGATTGAGGCCCTTCTGACATTGCTTTTGATGTTACTAATGACATGATTAAAGGGCTTGTTGCATATTCCAAATGCAACCGTGATCACCTACGGAAGTGGTACTAATTAGTTAGTGTTTAGTTGTTATGCTTGAGGACAAGCATCGGTTTAAGTTTGGGGGTGTGATAAGTGGATTTTATATCCACTTGAAGCGTTCCATATCATCTTAAATTGATTTACTTGGCCTCAAGTTTGTTGTGTTTTTGATGTGTTTTGTGTAGTTGTGAAGGTTAGTAAAATGTCGGTTAGGGTTGTTGATTCTCGTCGATCTTGGAGTTGAAATTGAGCATTGAAATGAATGATGTCATATTTCCCTAGGCTACCATGAGGATTTATAAGTCAAGAATTGAAGAACAGGAAGTGGCAAAAGAATCGGAAGAGAAAATTGAGGAGACATGAGCAAATTGTGGAAAATTCGGATTTTCGGGTAGGTTGTGCAGTCTCCATTGTTTTGGCCATATCTGGAGTTCAAGTCCGTTTTATGCCCGTAAGCAGTCGTTAGAAATCTCGGAAGAAGACGAATTACTTTTATGCAAAATAAAAATTCTGGGCAGAAGAGGGAGCGCTGGCAGTGCCCTACAAGTGCAAGCAGCACTCCAGAAACAGGAAAACCAGCGCTGGCTGCGCCTGGCAAGCTCTGGCAGCGCCCGGGAATGTTGGAAAATTGCTGATTTTTATCCTATTTCGAATTAAATTGTATTTTTAGGGTTTTTCTTGCTGGACAAGATATCTAGGGCCTATTTAAACACATTGTATCATTGTAATTCATATGACTACTTAGAATAAACCAAGAGGGAGAAAAGAGAGACTTGGAGAAGGATTCCCAACGCTCGTGACAAGCAACAGAGATCTAGATCTACATCTTTTGATCCTTCTATTAGGCGTTATTTTGGATTTCGGATTTGTTTTCTAAACCTTATTAATCTGGTTTTATTCATACTTTGTTTATTATCATGGTTTCATCAGATCCCATGATGACGAGAGGTTCAATTATAAACTAATAGTTGTCATGGGATTCTAATGGATTTATCTATATAGCTTAGTAGTTTGATTGCTTTAAAGATTTATGTGTGGTGAATTTTTGATATCCTCGTATGGTTGTGATTCATGTATTTAGATGCGTAGCTAACATCTAATTTGTTAATATTTTGTGAAACGAAAGTGGATCTTAAAATTTAGAACTTGTCATGCTAGCATAGGTTCATGATTGTTATCAACATGATTTGTAGTATAAGATGAGAATACTTATATTGCCCTATGTGATCTATATGGATGACTTGTGCTTAAACCGTTATGTTTTCAAATCTTACAGAGATATAGGGTCTAAACATAATTGGTGTCTATTCATCTTCTATCTCTTTTGTGGATGTATGATTAGTTTGGTTTTCGTATACCGAGAGGTAACCTATACTTGTTTCATGTTGTCTGATCAGATATCAAAACCATCACATGTATTGATTAAATGCATCAACTCTAAGTGAAGTAGATAATGAAGTTAGAGTCCCATGTTTATTCTCATAGAAGCAATTCAGTTTAATTCTCGTTAGTTGTTCATTATTAGTTGATAATTCGCATCTTAGTTAGTTTAGTTAATTAAAACCCTAATTTGTTATTTGCCTTAGCAATGAATAAAAATCATACACTGTTGCATATGTGCATTAACTGAACTGAAACCTAAACCAGATCTGTGTGGGAACGAACTTAACTTATTCATATATTACTTGTGACCACGTACACTTGCGTGAATTGTGCAAACACCTTCCAAAATGGTTATCCCATGACAAAATCGTGGTTGACCAAGTACGCGAATGGGGTTCCTTCAAAATCATCCACCAATTCCCGTTCGGTAGCAGTTCATAGTGGAGTTAATACAATAAATTGATCCCAATAGGAATTGGTCCAAAATCTATCAATTCATCCCATTTTCTTAGCGATCTCACCATAGCTAGAGTGCCCTTTTTTTCTTTTTCTTGTAGTGTTAGAAAATAAAATTATCAAATTATACATATATATATATATATATCAAATAAGGTAAATTATATTAATCTAAGGCAATATATGTCAAATCAAGAAAGAAGGCATAACCAAATTTTGTTAAACAAGTCTAAACTTGGAAAACCTGACCATCTCTATTTCATAATTAATCTGAACCTAAGGTTTTCCAAATTCAATTCCCTGCCCTAAGTTCAAGCTTCAAGATGTCTTATCTCAGCTTTCAGTGCCTCTTCTTTACATGGCATTCCGAAAATTTCTTATCCTCCTCTCAACACTAAAACAAACATTTTCAATTTTTGCATCATGCATACGTAAAAGGTTTCAGGAACAAATTAATGATAATGATATATTGTTATTTGGCTACCTTAGTAATTACATTTTTTTGACAAAATATTATGCATTTCATTGAAAAATTGGACTTAGAAGGATCAACTCCCAAATTCGTAACAAACTCTCAAATTGTCAATACAACTTGATTGAGAAACAAATAAATGAGTTAAATAAATAATCGCTTTGCTTCCAAATCGCTTAGCATACAGATAGAAATATTTTTTGAACTAAAAATGATTATAATGGCTTCCTAGGAAATCTAATTCTACACCATCCCTGTAGCATCACAATTGATTTTCACACAATTAATTCCAATTACAATACAATGTTAAAAACTTTCAGTTGCACCAACTGAAATTGGAGGAACAAATGCCCTCATAATATGAACAGTCTTCCGTTATGAAAGGTAAGCTTTTGCAATTTCCACCCTCGACCCAGGCTCGATGCAACTTTCCAGATCCCCAAACACCAATTGAATCTCAAATTGAGAGACAAAACAACAAACCAAAAACATATATATCAATCAACAAAACACCCAAAAAGTTGGTAAGGCAAAAATCCTCACAAAAGAAGGTTGATTATTGAAGGAAAAATAAGAACTATAATGATTACATGAGCGAAAAAGAAGAAAGTGAATTTGTGAAAAGGAAGAAGGCTTAATTGGTGAAGAAAGGGATACATGTGGATATTTTTGTAAACACATGTCTCAATTTATTTAAACATTTGAGTTGAAATAGTAAGGCTTATATCTTGTTCTGGACGCTCACTCATCCTCAAGATTTATTAGAACAAATACACACTTACACTATATTATAATATGCAAAATAGGTTATAATGTGTAGTCTGTTTAGCCGTTTTTTGGTTATTCCTTATTTTTGGTTATCCTTCATTCACCACGATCTTCGATTCAAATAGATCATGACCGTTAGTTTGTTTAGCCCTTTTTTGCTTATCCATTATTTTTTGTTATCCTTAAGTTTCGATTTCTGCCAGCAACATATTAATTTATATTTAATACTAAAAATTATTATATACAAAGATATAAGGTTCAAATTCTTCCAATAACATATTAATTAAAATTAATATTTATAATATTATATTATACTATAAATAAATTATAAAAAATTAAAAGTAAGTCGTGTTTTGCACGGATAATAAGCTAGTAAATCTAATTATTCAAAAACAAAAAATATTTGATTTCAGTAAAAAATGAAAGTATAGATATTAGAATAACAGCCGATGCACACACACCTAGTACTAGTACCATGGTTTTTTTCAACTTAAACTCAAAAACCAATCGTTTGTATTCAGTTCATCAAAATTATAATTAATTAATATTTGATTCTATGTCATATTAATGTAATAATAAAAATTCCAAATTTTATTTAGTGTCTTAATAATAATTCATATGTTTTATATGTTAAATTAAAATAAATGTTTGATGATACATTTTTCCATAAATATATATAATTGGGAAATTATCAAAATTATCCAATTTTTTAATTTTTTTCAAAAATATTAATAAAAAATTACAAATGAGATTGCAAAAGTTACATTTGGATCGCAAATATTACGGTTGGGGTTACAAACTAGCTAGGTTGCATTGTGTTTTTGAAAAAAAAAATTGCAATTTGGATATATTTTTAAAAAGCCCTATAGTTTTTGATGGAGACCAAATTATATCCCAAAAGGATATTATAAAAACAAGTACATGCATGCAACGAACCAATTATAGTATTTCATGTGAAAAAAAAAAACATTTAAAACAAACTCATTAACCTTCAAACCAACTTTAGAGGAGTAACTAATGCTGAATATCATCAAAAAAATGCTCTCTCTACCAGGTTACTCTTGGTTCCCTTCCGGCCAAGTTTGACCACTTTTCTAGCCTCCTTAATCTCTGCACTCTCTACACGCTCCTTCTTTTCTTGCTCTCCTCCTTCTCCACTACCGCATCTTGTTTTTTTTTCTCTCGATCTGTTCCAATGGCCTCACATAACTCGGAGCATTCGGGTTCAATGGACTCCGATGAGTTCTCCAACTTCATCGGCCACAACTATGTTGGTACAGCTCCTAACATCTTCAGCATCCACCGTCAACTGCATCTTGAGATAGACACTGGGTCTATTAATTCGGATATGGTATTGGGAGAACCTCTTTCTCCTTCAACTCAGCAAAGAATGCAACAACAAATTCACTTAATTTTGAATGATGGAACTGATATGGTTGCTAGTGGACCTGCTTCTTCTAAGTCGAGTCACGAACCTCCACCTTCTTCATCTCCAATAGAGATTAGCTCGGGTGTTGGGGGCCTTTTGGAGGAGGGTGAAATTAAGGGTACGCCCCTTACTAAGGGAGAGCCATCAAAAACCCATCAAAACCAGGAGCCAAGAAAGACCGTTACTTGGAGTAACATTGTTACAAGAAATGTTCCTAGCAATGAACCAACTGAAGTGGCTGCAGATATAAGTTACAATGAGGATGGTACGGCTTCAGTTAAATTCTCGGAGGAATTTTTTGCGCGAGCAGAAAAACAATGGGAAACCAGCATCATTGGATACTTCATTGGAGGCTCTTTTGCCTTCAAGTACATTCGGGAACAAGCATAGAGATTCTGGAAAAACAGGGGGTTGACAGGCGTATATTACAACTCAAAAAGCTATTACACTTTCAGGTTTGCTACTTTTGAAGATAAGCATAGAGCTTTAAGTTTAAATACAATTCAAATAGGTGGCAAAACTCTTTTCTTGTTGCCTTGGACGGATGGAGCAAATTTCAAAAGAAACGTTGTTGATAAGGTGCCGTGCTGGATTCGTTTAGTTGATGTTCCGGACATTTTTTGGTGGAAGGAGGGTTTGACCTCTATTGCAAGTACAGTGGGACGCCCACTGAAATTCGATGACGCCACTTCTCGGTTCGAACCTTTAAAGTATGCTGGGATTCAGGTTGAGCTTAAATACTCAGGTTTGAGACCTGACTTCGTAAGGGTTCCCTTGCCAAACTCGAATGCCGAACCAAAAATTGAAATTCAGTATGGGGAACTGCCGTATTCTTGCAGTCTCTGTCAGGCGTTTGGTCATTCACTGGCTAGATGTAATAACAACCCGGAAAGAGTTACTAAGAAACCACGCACGAGTAGAAACAACAATTTGGCTTCGACGTCAACGGCTCCTCCTCAACCTTCTAAAGGGGATTACCTTCAAAATATGGAGATGGTGCCTTACACCATGGGTAAATTTTGTGGATGCGACGTGGTTATGGACGATGATACCGCCTTCAATGAGCTGACTAAGGAATTCGAAGGGGGTGAACTCGCTTGCTGTAAAGGTGACGATCTTGAGGAATTCGACAAAATGCCTAAAATCTCTACTGCGGTTGTAGACATTGCAGCTGAAGAGTCTATGCCACTGGCGGTTGTAACAAATTTGGAATCTGTTCCCGAACTGGTAGTTGACTTCACTACTCAACCGATGGGTACGGGCGAAAAACAGGGAACTTATAATTCATTCCCTATCACCAAGACAACAAGTGCAGGTGCAAAACAGGTTATTGATGATGATGGGTTTACCAAAGTCACTCTAAAAAGAAGCAAGAGACTGGCTGTTACGCCACAATCTAAACGTTTTTAATGAATTTTGCTGTGTGGACTGTTAGAGGTCTCAACAAAAGCACGCATCAAGATGAGGTAATTAATTTTATTTCAGCAAATAAAATCACTTTCATGGCCTTGGTGGAAACTAAAGTCAGGATTCAATGTTCAGTTGTTATTTCTAAACGTATTAACAAAAATTGGAGATGGCTTTTTAACTATGAGACTCATGATTATGGACGTGTCTGGGTGGGTTGGGACCCTTCTGTGTGGTCTGTTACTCCAGTCTCGAAATCATCTCAACAAATAACTTGTTCAGTCACTTTTTTGGAGAAACAAATTTCTTTCTGTACCACGTTTGTGTATGCTTTGAATAGAGCTAATCAAAGGGAAGCTCTTTGGACGGATATTGAGAGCATTAGTAGGTCTACTACTCTTCCTTGGTGTATTAATGGTGACTTCAATTGTATCTTGTCTCTTAATGAAGTGAAAGGGGGTCGGGAACGCTGGACGCCTGCCATGCAACAATTCACCGACTGCGTTCAAAACTCGGCTCTTGGCCATATCAAAACGGTGGGTCCTTTGTATACTTGGAATAACAAGAGATTAGCTCTGATTGAAAAGCGTCTTGACCGTATGCTGGGCAACAAAGAGTGGTTCACTGCCTTCAGTGAATCAATGGTCATGGTTAAAAAAAGGGGCCTCATGGACCATTGTCCCCTAATTTGCTCCATCCCTTTGCACCTTGAGAGAATAAAAAAGCCATTCCAGTTTTTTAATTTCTTGACGGAATTAGATGGGTTCATGGAAGTTGTCTCTAAGTCGTGGGAGAGTCAATGGTTTGGTGATCCTATGTCTATCCTAGCTCGGAAGCTGCAAGAGGTTAAACAAGCACTCTCAGTCTTAAACAAGAATCACGGAAACGTTCATAATAATGTGGCCTTGGCACGGACTAAGCTTAGTGATGTTCAAGACAGATTACTTAGTGATAGTGCAAATCAAACTCTCATTCATTTAGAATCTCAAGCCTGCAATGATCTAGAGAAGGCCTTGCTCGAGGAGGAACGCATCCTTTTGCAGAAATCGCGAGTAAAATGGCTAGTTGAGGGCGATGGCAATACAAAATTCTTTTTTAATAAGACAAAGGCTAACTGGAATGTTAACAAACTCCTTGCTATTGAGAACAGAGAGGGCGTTATGGTTTCTGGTCATAAGAATGTTTCTCAAGTTGCAGTGGAGTTTTTCACTTCGACATTAGGTACCTCGGCTGACTTGGTTCCTTGTGACTTCGAAAGCCTTGATTGTGCGTCCATCACTCCTGCTCAAGCTCTGCTACTAGAGGCTCCAGTGACAAATTCTATCATCCATTCCACCTTGAAAGGAATGAAGAAAAATAAGTCCCCGGGACCGGATGGTTTCACAGCGGAATTCTTTTTGGCTTGTTGGGATATTTTGGGTGACATTTTCTGTGCAGCAGTTAAGAGCTTCTTCGTCTCGGAAACCATGCTAAAAATGGTTAATGCTACTAGTATTGCTTTGATTCCGAAAGTTTCCACTCCGTCTAAAATGCAAGACTTCCGCCCAATTTCTCTGTGCTCCATTCCTTATAAATGCATTGCAAAGATTCTGGCTTCCCGCCTCAAATTAGTAATGCCTGGGATCATTGACATCTCTCAATCCGCATTCATACCGGGCCGTAACATTTCTGACAACATTCTCATGGCTCAAGAACTATTTCGAGGATACCATAGAGACAATGGTGGGCCTAAATGCGCTTTGAAGCTTGACCTTCACAAGGCTTTCGATTCGGTTAATTGGCAATTTATTCTAGGGGCTCTGAAGAAACTAGGTTTCCCGGAAACTTTTAATAGTTGGATCTACAAATGTATTTCTACAACAACTTTCTCGGTAAAGGTTAATGGCTCCCTTTGTGGTAACTTTGAAGCTAAAAAGGGCCTGCGATAGGGAGATCCCATCTCTCCATATCTTTTCTCCATTGCAATGACGATTTTCTCCTCTATGCTTGCCAAGGTCCCTCCTGAATTTAACTACCACTGGAAGTGTAAAGACTTGAAGTTAACTCACCTGCTATATGCTGCTGATGTGCTACTGTTTTCAAAGGGAGACCCTCAATCGGTTTCCCATCTAATGAACTGTGTGGCTACCTTCTCTTCCGTCAGTGGCCTAACTCCTAGCATGTCAAAGAGCACGGTCTTCTTCGGCAACTGTACTGCTAATTTCATTAGATGGTTTGACTCTACTTTTGGCATAGCTCATGGTGTCCTGCCAGTCCGGTTCTTGGGGGTACCTTTGATCTCATCTCGTCTGCATCATTTGGACTGCATTAGTCTCATAGACAGGATTCTTTCCCGTATAACTTGCTGGACTTCTTTACTCCTGTCTATGGCAGGTCGAGTGCAACTTATTAAATCAGTTCTGTTCGCAGTCCAGTCGTTTTGGACAAACCATTTTGTCCTCCCAGCTTCTGTGCATAGTCGCTTACAATCTATATTTACGCGTTTCTTGTGGAAGGGCGATGTCAACTCTAAAGGTGGGAGTAAAATAAGTTGGGACACAATTTGCTTACCAATTACGGAGGGTGGTTTGGGTCTTAAACAATCAAAGGAATGGAACCAGGCACAAATTCTAAATCATCTTTGCAGAATAGTTCGTAAACAAAGGGGTTTGTGGCCACTCTGGGTAAATACTACAGTCTTGAAACACCGATATCTTTGGAATATGCCCATGCCGACAGATTGCTCCTGTATTCTTCGCAATGTCCTTAAGGCACGGAAACTGGCAAGCCAACTTATTACCTTCAAAATTGGGAATGGAAGGGGCATTTCACTTTGGTTTAATCCTTGGTGGAGTTCCACTTGTTTAGCAATAAACAAACATGACTCCATCATCTCTCAATCGAACTCATGCTCTGAAGCTTCTGTCAACTCTCTCATTAATACAGGAACATGGATCCTTCCTCAACCTTCAAGCAGATTACACCATCTGCACACAGGTTTGGAACAGTGGCTCAATAACTTTGATTATCCGAGTTTTAACCTTGACTCCAGCGATTCATTTCTATGGAAAGACATGCCTCTTCATAAGATGAGAACTTCCGACATTTGGGAAACCATTCGATCGAAGAGTGCAATGGTGACTTGGAGCGACTGCATTTGGCATCGACTTCGTGTCCTTCGCTATGCTCATCATGAGTGGACCTTATGCCATGGGAGACTTCCAACTATGCAAAGACTATTTTCTTTTGGATTGGATGTTTCACAGCATTGTTTACTTTGTGTTGGAGGAACGGAAAACGATTCCCATCTTTTTGTAAAGTGCCCTTACAGCAGTTACATTCTCTCTAACCTAGCAGGCCTTTTAGACATTGATTTCCAGGGATCCACTTGGTTAGAGGTGTTGGCTTCATTACATGTTCTCCCAGACACCATTCTACGTACAGTTGCGTTCCTAACAGCTCAAATCTTCTCATACTACTTGTGGAAGGAAAGAAACTCACGACTTCATGATAGGGGAGGGTCTGGTCCTAATTGCCTAATCAAGCTTATTATGCAAGACCTCAAAACAAGGCTTCGAAGCTCCACTTGGTTCAGGAAAAATGCTAAACTGGAGTACTACAGATGGATTGATATTTAAGATAGTTTGTTTCTTGTTCATTCATAGTGTAGGTTGTTTGGTTGGTTGTAACAAGATCTTTCCTCGCTTGGCGAGGAGCAAGGGTTAATCCCTCGCCTTTTCTTTTAATATATTAATTTTAGCAAAAAAAAACTTTAGAGGAGTTTACGTAGCCACTGATACACTCTACAACTGAACACGTAGGCAGTGCAGCACTGCTCCGGAAAAAAAGATCTCTATGTTTAGAATTCTTCTGTGCGCCCATGGTTCGATAGCTTCAGAAGATGTGCAACTCCTTCACCTACAGTAGCTATTCTGTTGTGCTTGTAGTTCCACAGCTCTTCTATGGCACGTCTTTGTATAGGATTATGCTCCATTCTCTCTTTTAAAGCTGTAGTCACAGCATTGAACACATCGTGGCCATAATCATTTTTCAAGTTTTTCAATTTTCCGTCCTCCTCGTCGATTACATCCTGGGCCAATAAAAAAATAATTTCGTAAACAAAATATGTCATGCTGAATGTGAAGGATAGAAATCCTTATAATTTTTCACACCTTATGTTGTCCATTAACGTTAACTACTTTCAGTGGGTGCCAATCAGGATCTCTGAGGTATTCCTCCCACACCCAGAAGATTTTGAAAGCAATATCGTATGCTTCTTTCTCTTCACAACTATGCGTTTTCTTCACTTCTTTCAAGAATACTGTATAATCCAGCTCACCCATAACTTTTACACCAATGTCGGAATTATTTGGAGGATCTGAGAATGCCTGCAAAATTTATAGAATAATTAGAAACCATAGTGTCACAGTTATAAACGTCAAATGAGATATCAAAATCAAAGCCCTGCATCAGAAACTCGGTACTGAAAACTTACCTCTATTAATGCTTTTCAAGCTTCGTCCAGCTCGTCATGGCCTTTACGCTCTTTCGCTATTAGAGTATGGTTCAGGTCGTCCAAATATTCACATCGGTCTTCTACGTCATCCATCTTCATAATTGTTTCTATATCTCCGCCATCGTTTATTAGCTTCAAAACATTTAAAGTTCCTTTCCGTTGCTTAACTGCATTATTCTTTTATTTAAGTTTTGTCCGTGGACATATTTAAGTTTATTTAAGTTTTGTCCGTGGACATATTCTTGATCTCTTCTTTAGCTTTACTAAAGAGCTTTTCCAATTCTGCATTATTCCAAAACTAGAATATTAGAGAATACAGTGACCATTAAATCGAAATGAGAAACTTAAAAGTAAAAAAGGAAAAAAGAACTAACCTTCGTTGTGGGATAGACAAAGCTTATCATATTCAACAGCTAACTTGGTTAAAGAATTTATGTTCTCCCTATGTGAGCCCTGCAATTTTTCCAAATCTTTTTCCAGATCTGCAATGACTTTTTCCATATCCAGTTTGCTGCAGTTGCCTATCTCAGCAAGACTTCGCGAAAAACTCATAGCACGGCCTTGTTAGAAATCAAAATCAAACTCTCCTCTTCATGTCTCAAAGTCAAAAAAAGTAGCATGTATGTGAAATGAAGAAAAACAAAAACAACAGCTGGGTTTGTAAAAGTCATCCTTCAAATAAGGTGGCTATAGCTTAGGTAAGGGATTATGTTATTGTGTGATTTATAGCCTATAAATAGCAGCCCCAGCTAGTATTTATAACACACCAAAAAAAAACCAAGAGAAACACAACACCTAGAGAGATACAAAGAAAGAGTCGAAGCTCTTGTGTGAAAGAGAAGAAATTGTAATTTCTTCTTAATATACATATTCACCGATATTTTCCGAGCTCTTCATTTTTAAATTCTCAAACTCGCCACGTAATACTTGAAGCCGTAGCTTTTTTACCTTTTCAACACCTTGGCATGATTTTTGCAAAATCTCCCATGCCTCTTTCGCCTTCTTTGCATTTGAAATTTTTTCGAAGGTGGATTCATCGACATCTTGAAAAATTGTGTATAACGCCTTGTTGTCTTTTTTTCGAAATTCTTTTAACGCCGTCTTCTCGGCATTAGAAAGTGCTGCTTCAGCGGTAGCATCTTCGGGCTCGCTATAGCTGCTTTCAACGATATCCCAATTATCGTACGAACCGAGTAACACCTTCATTTGGATACTCCAGTTTCCATAATTTGTAGCCGTCAACTTTGGAATATTTTGTTGCACCTTATTCGCCATTTTTTTCAAAAAAAATTCTTTCACAATATAAGTGAACAGTACCGTATGAACAGTACCGTATGAATAGTACCGTATGAACAGTGCCGTATGAATATTATCGTATGAACAGTACCGTATGAACAGTGCTTCATATGAACAGTACCGTATGTATGAACAGTACTTCTGTTCTCTGGTGTGAACAGTACTTCGTCTTCTACGGCGTGAACAGTACCGCCAGAAAAGTAACTTGCCGGAAAATTTGCAGAATTTTCAGAATTTAACAACCTAGCTCTGATGCCACTTGTGGAGAAAGGATATAACATGCAGATGCAGGATAATTCTCTTATCATCAGAAATAAGTTTCGAGAATTGATTGCAAATGTAGAGATGTCCAAGAATCGTCTATTCACTCTGGATATGCAGACGAGTGTGCAGAAGTGCTTGAAGTCAGTCATTAAAAATGACTCATGGTTATGGCACTTAAGATTTGGTCATCTTGGATTTTCTGGTCTAAAGTTATTGTCAAGGACAAAGATGGTGGACGGTTTACCAGCAATCAACGAACCAAATCAGTTGTGTGAAGCTTGTGTTAAAGGAAAGCAACATCGACAAAGCTTTCCAGTTGGAAAATCATGGCGACCTAGAAGGCCATTGGAAATTGTTCACACTGATATTACTGGTCCATTTGATATTCCATCACTTGGCGGAAATAGGTATTACCTAACTTTTATTGATGATTTTAGTAGGAAAAGTTGGGTGTATATCATTAAAGAAAAGGCGGAGGCTCTTGATAAATTCAAGGAGTTCAAAGCTTTGGCAGAAAAATAGAGTGGTCATTATTTGAAGGTACTCCGATCAGACAGAGGAGGCGAGTACACTTCAAACTTGTTCAGAAGTTTTTGCAGGGCACATGGAATCAATCATCAATTGACAACGGCATACACTCCACAATAGAATGGCATTGCAGAGAGGAAGAATCGCACTATTCTAGACATGGCAAGGAGCATGGTGAAAGCAAAGCACATGCCAAGAACTTTCTGGGCTGAAGCCGTTCTATGTGCAGTTTATTTGTTGAATCGTTGTCCAACTAAAAGTGTCAGAAACAAAACTCCAAATGAAGCATGGAGTGGTAGTAAACCATCAGTTGGGCATCTCAGAATTTTTGGGTGTATTGCATATGCCCATGTTCCTGATCAGAAAAGGAAGAAGCTGGATGATAAAGGCGAGAAATGCATCTTTACAGGATATTACAAAAGGAGCAAGGCGTACAAACTCTATAATCCCCTCACGAAGAAATTAATCATTTCTCGAGATGTTGAGTTCGATGAATCTAATTACTGGAGATGGAGCGAGGATGAAAGAAAAGTTGCAGGCTTGTTCTTTAATGATGATGATGATGGTGGTGGTGATATCCCCAATATAGAAGAGGGCGGAGATGATGATACAACTCCTCCACAAAGTCCGAATCAACAAACTCCCGCTTCAACACCATCGAGTTCAGGAAGCAGCAGTAGCAGTAGTTCAGGGAGAGCACCATGAAAAATTCGGAGTCTAGATGAGATTTATGATGCGACAAGTCCAGTACAAACAACCTTTGATTATTCTTTATTTTGTTTGATGGCTGAATGTGATCCAGTGACATTTGAGGAAGCTTCTGAAGAAAGCAAATGGAACAAAGCCATGGATGAAGAAATTGGTGCAATCAAGAAGAATGATACTTGGGAGCTTATAAGTCTTCCAGAAGGACACAAACCAATTGGTGTCAAATGGGTCTACAAGACAAAGACCAATCAAGATGGAGAAGTGGAGAAATACAAGGTAAGGCTAGTGGCTAAAGGCTACAAGCAAAGATACGGGATTGACTATGATGAGGTATTTGCTCCAGTTGCAAGAGTTGATACCATAAGACTTATTACAGCAATTGGAGCTCAGAACCAGTGGAAGATCTACCAGATGGATGCGAAGTCCGCATTCCTAAATGGTTATCTTGAAGAAGAAGTCTACATCGAGTAACCACCTGGATATGTTCAGAAAGGCCAAGAAAATAAAGTCTATACAGACTAAAGAAAGCACTATACGGGTTGAAGCAAGCCCCGAGAGCATGGAACACAAGGGTTGATGAATACTTTCAGAAGAATGGTTTTGTGAAGAGTCCATACGAGCATGCACTCTACACCAAAACAAATTCAGGGGGAGATATTATGATCGTGTGCTTATACGTGGATGACATGATCTTTACCGGAAACAACCCTGGTATGTTTGATGATTTTAAGAAAGTCATGACTAACGAATTTGAGATGACAGATATTGGTCAAATGTCATACTTTCTTGGAGTCGAGGTGAAGCAAAGCAAAGATGGGATTTTTATGTCTCAGAAAAAATATTCCGAGCAGATTTTAAGCAAGTTCAGAATGGAAGAATGCAAGCCGGTGAGCACGCCCGCAGAAACGAGCATAAAGCTTAGAAATGATTCAACGGGAGAGTCGGTAAATCCGACATTGTTCAAAAGTTTGGTTGGAAGTCTGAGGTACCTAACTTTCACTCGCCCGGATATTATGTATGCAGTTGGACTGGTTAGTAGGTACATGGAGAAGCCGAAGCAAGATCACTTCATGGCAGCTAAAAGAATTTTGAGGTACATTAAAGGTACACTTGATCATGGTCTATGTTACACGCATTCTCAAGATTCAAAATTAGTTGGCTACTCAGACAGTGATTATGGTGGAGATTTGGATGACGAGAAAAGCACTTCAGGATATGCTTTTCATATCGGTTCAGCAATATTTTCATGGTCATCAAAGAAGCAACAGATAGTTGCTCTCTCAACATGTGAGGCAGAGTATATGGCAGCAACAGCGTGCGCATGTCAATCTATGTGGCTAGGCTACATATTGAGCGAGTTAAATCTCGCAAAGGAGGATCCGGTTACTATATACGTGGATAACAAATCTGCTATCTCACTTACAAAGAATCCGGTGTCACACAGTCGAAGCAAGCACATCAATATTAAATATCATTTCATACGAGAGCAGGTGAACTATAAAATCGTGGAGTTGGTACACTGCAGGACCGAAGACAATTTAGCAGATATTTTCACGAAGCCATTGAAGCCGGAGGTGTTCCATAAAATGAAAGAGAAGCTTGGAATGAAGAGTCGAGTTTGAGGGGGAGTGTTACAAATCAAAATCAAACTCTCCTCTTCATGTCACAAAGTCAAAAAAAAAGAAGCATGTATGTGAAATGAAGAAAAACAAAAACAACAGCTGGGTTTGTAAAAGTCATCCTTCAAATAAGGTGGCTATAGCTTAGGTAAGGGATGATGTTATTGTGTGATTTATAGCCTATAAATAGCAGCCCCAGCTAGTATTTGTAACACACCAAAAAAAAAAACCAAGAGAAACATAACACCTACAGAGATACAAAGAAAGAGCCGAAACTCTTATGTGAGAGAGAAGAAATTGTAATTTCTTCTTAATATACATACACGTTTCCAACACGCCTTACAAATCAAAAATTAACGAAAATCAGGTTTAGAATATTTAAGAAAATCAATCCAAACCTAATCTTGAAATCACTAAAAAACGGTGACAGAAGAACTGGACACATTAAAATAATATCAATTAATCCAAATGTAATCTTGATATCACTAAACAAAGGTGAAAAAAGTATAGGACACATGGACTGGAACAAAATTGCATAGTAGGTATTGATGTTAACTACAAACAACTATTTATAGCAGAAAAGGCTTTGAATCAGCTTTGTGTTAAGAAGACAGACATGAAATCCCAGAGGCTTAGAAGATAGAACTGAAATAAAAGACACTTTATAAAAAAAGATATATACTATAAAAAATGCATCCTTAGTTATTTGGTTTGCATAGCACCCGTATATTGAAAATCATGAAGAGATCATAAAAATTCCATGAATTACCCTTATGGAAATGGTATAAATCACTTTCTAGAACATTTCAAAGGATTATTTCTACTAAAATCATCCATAAATTTACATAAAAGCTATACGTTTGACAAGATTTATTTTTGTATAAATAAGTATAATATGTCCATAAAAACTTATTCAATTCAGATTTTTAATTAATTTGAGGAGCTTATTCGATTCAAATTTTAAAAAATTTGAATGCACCTGTAGAATTCATATTTCAAGATATTTGAGTATAATATATTTTAGGGAACTTATCAACTCCCCCACTGGACCTTTCATAGGATATCCAACTAGATTGGATTTGATGCGTAACTAAATTAGCCGGTAAGAATTCTTTTTTAAAAAATCCGATTCAATAACGAATGGATATGAATTTTGTATGATCTGATCTAAAATATTATATTTATTATATATTTTATATATTATGTAATATATATAATATATAATATCATTTTTTATTTTTGCCAAATATAATATCATATATAAATAACATTATTTGCCATATAAATTTGGATTTGTCAATGTATATGTAATAATTTTAATTTTTACTTCGTCAAAAAATTAAAAAAAATATTTTATAGAGTAAAAAATGAAAAAACTATTTTTTAAATTTATTAAATGAATCGAATATGAATAGAGCTAAAAAATATCCGACTCCGATTTGATCCTAATCTAAAAAACTTTAACGAATTTGAATATGAATTTTAGTTATCCCATCCAAATCCGACCCACAGGCCTTATCCCCAACAGTTTTATAAAAACATCCCACAAAATTTTACATGCTCTATTTTGTTTCAGGCATTTTGCTCTTTCACTTCACATTTTAAGAGGTATTAATGAATTAATAATAATTTATAAATTTTAAATGTTATTGCTAATTTTTATTCAATTTAGATATCCAAAAATTTTAACAAATTGATAACAATTTATGAAATTAAAATATTATTAATTGATTTTAATTCTAAACAGATTCTTGTAAATGTATATGGTTGGTAGAGAGTTTAACAGATTCACAAGCATTTTTTAGGACTTTCTTAAAATATAATAGATTTTAGATCCATCATTTTATAAAATCCACAAAAATTAATTAACTTCTAAATACTATTATCATATTTTAGTGGATATTTTAAAATATTATCTCTAGATTTTAAAAGAATTTCAAAATTCTACTTAAATATACCCAAATAATTTACAGTTAGAATTGAATATTTTAAAATTTTCTAATATATATTTAAAAAAATCCAAATGAAATCTATGGAGATTTTTAAATACAAGCAAATTCTATAAAATTCAAGTCGAATATCCCTAGCTTTCTAAATTTTAAAAGCTTATGCTTTTCATATTTGTTTATTTTAATAAATTATGAATTTTTTTATTTAATTATTTTTATGATACATGTTTGGCAAAATAACTTATCATAGAATTGCTATTCACTTAATGTGTGCTTATCCTTACGTCACTCAAGTTGGTGAGCATTAAGGCTTTAGTCTTTAATTCAGTGGGGAAATCTTTCTATTTAAACCATTCACGCGAGTTGCTATTCATATATTACTTGACATACTCATTCTTCACTTTATTCTCATCTCTTCACTCTCTCTCCCTCACCATGGCATTTCACGGGATTCCACCCCCTCCACAAACACTGAAAATTAATGTGCATGGCACATACACTGACATGCTAAGACCAAGTGGCAATGATACAGGCATAGGAGCCATTTACAGGGATTTCAATGGTAAACTCCAGCTTCTCACGGTTGGAACTATCCCTTTCCTCACACCCCTAGGAAATCAGCTGTGGGTGGTGCTGGTAGCTCTCAATCGTGCTTTTGAAGAAGAATTTCATGATATTCAACTGGAGAAGACAACCATGAGGCTTATATGGTTATGAAAAACTTTCATATCGGAGCTCCTGCTTCAGTATATGACTTGGCCTCTCGGATTGACATAAGGGTAAAAGATAAGCGTTGGAAGTGTAAGATAGCATATGTGTATCCTTCCCGCAATAAGGTGGCTCGGTTCTTAGCTCGTCTTGGTCTGGAAACGCGGACAGAATCTATACCTTTAATCGACCTGTTGGAGGTGTGGAGGAGATGCTCGACTGGGACATGGGTTTAGGGATTGATCACCCGGATTTTCAAGAAGTTTACCTGCCTGCAGAAGCTCCCGATCCGGTAGACCTTGACGTGGTGGCTAACCTCTCGGACCAAATTGGTGATCTAGGGCTAGGTCAACTCAATGCCCCAACTGTTATGAGCCTGGACATGGCACTAAATGCAGATGTTCTTCAGCTAGGAATAGGATTTGAGGAGGACTTCTTTCATGGAGGGGTGGTGTTCTATGCAACTCAGCCTGATTTCGCGGGCGACACACAGATGCAGTCGATAGACTAAACGTTGGAAAACCCTTGCTGATGCCGTTTGTCAGTTGCTGTAATTTTTTTGCTTGCTCTGACAGATGGGTTTTTAGCATGCTACCTAGTATTAGTCAATGCTTTTGTGGCCTAAGTATATTATCATGGTTCCTTTGTTTTTCGTTTTGGTTGTAGTATAGGGTTGTGGTAAGTTGATGCTTTGAAAATCTCTTCTCAATAGGAGGTGTTTGTAATATTGTATTATTTTCCAAATCAATACAATATCTGGCTTATATAAAAAAAAAAACTTATCATAGAATAGTGTACTAGCTAATAAAATTAAGCTATTATTCCATATAGCTTATAAATAAATAAAATATAATACAATTTATTTATTATGAACTGTGACATATAATTTCTAATTATGGTAGAAAGAAACATGGAATAAAGTATAATTTTTTATGGACATTAACATAGTAAAGTAACGTAAGCTAATACATAAATAAAATTAAATAATTCGAAGAAAGTGTTGGACCGCAAACAAATCTAACTCCACATAAGATATTTACCGATTTATTTTTGGGCATTGGAGTTGCTTTATATTTAGGATAATTTAGCTAAATTCAATCAAATTTAGCTAAATTCGATCGAATTTCTGTTAGTCATATTTAAGCGGATCAAATTTAATAATACGGTTGAATTTAAGATAAATCCGACCAAAGGTCATAGAAATTGATTGTGTTAAATTCAACTGAATTTGGTCGCAATTATAAATTTGACAAAAAAAATTAAAATTTTGAAAATTTCAAATTTTTGTAAAAATTTTAAATTTTGGTAAAAAATTTCAAAATTTGATGCCCAAAGTGCATAAAATTCGACCAAATTCAGTCGGATTTAACAAGCTCCAGTTTTTTAAAAAAATATCAGCAAAATCTGTTGCTCAAAAAATTTACCATTTTTATGCAACTTATAATTAATTTCTCCATGTCACCAAGGTAATTACATAAAACAACAATAAATTCAACAATAAGTTCTTTTACTAATCTTAAAGTAATATAAATCAATAACATTGAACTAAAAATATAACAATTTCTACTCCATTTAAAATATATTAAAAATCAAACACTATACCAATTTATATAATATCCAAATTAATGTGAAGAAAATCAAAGAAAAAACTAATATGGTGTGTACATAATTATAATGAAGCAATACAAGTGTTATTTTGCTTTTAAGTTGTCGGAAATGAACTTACTGGAGGTGGTGGAAATGAACACGTATATATATATATATATATATATATATATATATATATATATATATATATATATATATATGGCTGCTCAAACCCCTCTTATAATGAAACCATCTCTGTTAGGAATATGTTGTACTATAACTTCACATTCAATCAAATTGTATAAGGTTTTGTAGCTGTCAACGAATGAGGATTTATAACTCATATAACTCTATCCGTTGACAGGTAGCTCATCAACGGATCCGTTGACAGGTAGCTCATCAACGGATGAGGTTTTGTAGCATACTGCAGTATCTCTATGTTATCAGTTGATAGTGTTTTTATCCACAGTCATGTTGAACATCAATGGATTGGCAGAATAGGGTAGCCAATTGTAAATAAGCTATGCTATGTAATTCTGTCTAAGTGAAAGTGTATCAACGGATACAACTCAAACCCACTCTATCAACAGATATAGCTCAAATCTCAATATCAACGGATACAGCTCAAATCTCAATATCAACGGATACAGCTCAATATATCATCAACGGATGTCAGTGTACAATGTCAACGGATAATCATTGACACTTACTTCTATGCTAAGCTGGGGATTAGCAGTTAATAAGGACAGGTTTGACTGACAGATCACATGGGCTGATAGTAGATACAAAAAGCAGTATGGCAGCCATACTTTGGAAACACAGAAGATAGAAGCATTCCGTTTACACTATGAATACAAGAAAGGTGTAGGAGACATGTCTGCTCACAAGGACAACCTTTCGGCTACATGTGTATTTGGAGTGTAGTAGCAAGTCAACTTGAATTAGATTAATATTATCTTATTCCTGTAGTACTTGTAAACTTGGAATTTATAACCAAGTGTAGCAACTCTTTAGAAGCTAAGAAAACAGATACATTTGCTGAGGTTTTTATTGAATATCCTTAGAAAGCAAAGAGTTGTAAAACGGAAGCTTTGTACATTTGTATCACAGAGTTTTCTTCGAATAAAAGCTTCAGGTGGTGCATTTAACCACCTGATTTTTATGTGTTTGTGCATTAATCTTTTTACAGCAATTATCTAAGTATAGATTTCTGGAGTTTTTATCAGAAATTTATAAATATCAAGAATTGTATTCAACCCCCACCCCCTTCTACAATTATACAAGTGTGTAATCTGGGAATAACAATTGGTATCAAAGCAAGCTTCTAACATATTTGAAGTTTAAAGATCAACACACTTCCAACATGTCTAAGAAGGATTATGGAGTAAAGATACCAGTTCTTGATAGAGAGAATTACTTTCACTGGAAAGTAAAAATGCGTCTACATCTCTTGTCTATTGATGAGGTTTTTGTAGATTGCATTGACAAGGGTCCTCACGTTCCAATGAAGACTGCAACAAGAGTTGGCCTGGCTGAAGATGTGCCTGCCACTCTCATTCCCAAACCTGTTTCTGAATGGAGTCTTGAAGATATTGCAGAAGTCCACAAAGACAAAAAGACCATGAATATACTGTTCAATGGTCTAGAAACAGACATGGTTGACAATGTTATTAACTGTAATACCTCCAAGGAAGTATGGGACACTGTTCAAACTCTTTGTGAAGGAACAAAACAGGTGAGGGAAAACAAGATGCAACTACTAATCCAACAGTATGAACACTTCCATTTTAAGAGTGGAGAAACATTGAATGATACATTTAGTAGATTTCAAAAGCTACTAAATGGTTTGAAACAGTATGGAAGAATCTATCAAGTTAAAGATTCTAATCTCAAATTTCTGAGATCACTGCCCATGGAATGGAAGCCAATGACTGTTTCTCTAAGAAACACTCAAGAGTACAAGACATTTACTCTTGAAAGACTCTATGGAACTTTAAAGACATATGAGCTGGAAATGGAGCAGGATGAAGAGATTGAGAAGTTCCAAAAGAAAAATGGGTCAGTTGCACTTGTTGCCAACTTGGAGCAGAAGGAGGAAAGGACAGAAGCTGCTTATTATGCACCAAACAAGGAGGTTTGTAAAGGTAGAGCAGAATCAAGCAGGAGCAAGGAAAAGGTGTCTGAGGAATTGAATGTCCTTCAGCAGGATGAATTGGATGAGATAGATGAGCACTTAGCTTTTTTGTCTAGGAGATTCTCTAAGCTAAAATTCAAGAGAAACTCTGGGGTGGCCAAGCCATTTAACAAGGATTTTTCCACAAGCAGCTATGTGGATAAATCCAAAATTAAATGCTACAATTGTGGAATTGCTGGTCACATGATAAGTGAATGCAGGAAGCCTAGATCTGAGAACAAGGGAAAGTCAACTGAGACTGTTGACTAAAAGAAGAAATATTTTGATCTTCTCAGGCAGAAAGGAAAGGCATTCTTGACCCAAGAGTATGACTCGGCTGCTGAAGACAATCATTCTTATGATGATGTTGAGTTTGTCAAGCTTGCACTGATGGCTGATTCTGGAGAGCAGGAAGCAAGTTCAGCTAGCAATCAGTTATTTTCTACTAATCTCTCTGAGCTCACCAAAAAGGAATGCAATAGTGTTATAGATGAAATGTCTACTGAACTATATCACTTGAGTGTTACTCTTAAATAACTTACTAAAGATAACAATAGGATTAAAGAGACTAATCTGCTTTTAAGTGATAGATATGCTGCTCTAGAAGCTCAATTTCTAGAATTTGAGAAAATGAGAGTTGATTGCAATAATGCTAAAAGTGAACTTGAAGTTGTGTAAAGAGAACTGATTTTAAAAGACCAGCTTGAAAAGGAACAAGGGATAATTGCTAAATTTCAAAGTTGTAGGAATATTCTCAAAACATAATAGAAGTCCAGGGAATAGAATCGTTTGTGAAGGATACCTGGACTCAAAAGAAAAAGGAGCTAGAATCTGGCCTTGAGGATCTAGAGACTATTTGTGAATCAACAGATAGTGATCATCCGTTGACAGATGAACCATCAACGGATGAGAGGTATCCGTCGACTATCAAAAAGTTTGTTAGTAAGAAGGAACTCAAAAAACTGGATATCAAGTATGATCCAGTCAACAAGAACTTTGTTAGTGGTGAGAGTAGCCAAACCAAATCTAGTGGGAAGTCTAAGGCAGGTGATTTACATAACGAAAAGGCTGTTCGTAAATCAGATAATGAAAAGGTAGAAATTGATGGTAAAAAGAAAAAGAACAGAAATGGTAAGATAAGCATCAACAAGAAAAACAATTATTCTCCTGAAAAGTTTGCCCCTAGGAAAACTTGTAGTAATTATAATAGTGTCAATCACCTATCTTCTAATTGCAAGATTGTTAACAAGGCTCCTGTTCATGTACCTCAAACAATACCATGTGTGCCTGCAATGCTTGGTTTGTATCAAAATGCTAGTTTTTCAAATCCATATGTGAACATGCCATTTGTGTCTAATCCTTATTTTCAATCTGTGAATGTGCCATAAATGTCATGGAGCATTCCTAGCATGAATAATATGTATGCCAATTTTCCACAAATGCATGCATCAAATATTCATGCAAATGAGCATTTGTCAAACTCCATCACTCAAACATCTACACCTAAGTTGAAGAATGTAAAAGTGAAAAGTAAAAGGCTAACAGAAGGAATCTATGGTACCTAGATAGTGGATGCTCTAGGCACATGACAGGAGATTCAACCCTGCTCACAGAGTTCAAGGAAGGAGCTCGCCCTAGAATTACCTTTGGAGATGACAGCAAAGGATATACTAAGGGATATGGCCTGATTTCAAAAGACACTGTCATCATTGAAGAAGTGGCTTTAGTTGAAGGTTTGAAGCACAATTTGCTGAGTGTCAGTCAGATTTGTGACAAAGACTATGAAGTAAAGTTCACAAAAGAAGCCGGTGTTGTTTCTGCCAAGGAAGACAACAATGTGGTATTGAAAGGTTTCAGAAAAGGAAATGTTTACATAGCTGACTTCAATTCAGCATGCTCAGAATCCATTACTTGTCTCTTCAGCAAAGCAAGTAAGGATGAGAGTTGGCTATGGCATAAGAAGCTGTCACATTTGAATTTTAAAGTTATGAATGATTTGGTAAGAAAGGATCTTGCTAGAGGAATCCCACAATTGGAATTTATCAGAGATGGACTGTGTGATGCCTGCCAATTAGGGAAACAAAAGAAATCATCCTTCAAGAGCAAGACAGAGTCATCCATTGTTAAGCCTCTTCAATTGCTGCATATGGACTTATTTGGTCCAGTAAATGTCATGTATATTTCTAAGAAGAAATACTGTCTGGTGATTGTAGATGATTTTTCTAAGTTTACATGGACCTTCTTCCTGCACTCCAAGGATTGTGCAAGTGAAATCATCATCAATCACCTCAGAATGTTAAACAATGGTTCTAAAGATAGAGTTAAAAGAATCAGGAGTGACAATGGTACTGAATTCAAGAATTGCACAATGAAGATTTTCTGTGAAGAAAATGGAATTGTCCATGAGTTTTCTGCTGCCAGAACACCTCAACAAAATGGGGTTGTTGAAAGGAAAAACAGAACTCTCATTGAAGCGGCTAGAACAATGTTAAGTGAATCAAGGTTACCAACTTATTTCTAGGCTGAAGCTGTCAACACTGCATGCTTTACTCAGAATATTTCCTTGGTCAACCAAGCTAGAGGAATGACTCCTTATCAGTTGTTAACCAACAAGAAACCAACTTTAGCTTTCCTTCATGTCTTTGGATGTAAGTGTTTTGTGCTAAGGAATCATGGAGATAACTTGGGCAAATTTGAAGCAAAGGCAGATGAAGTTATTTTTGTTGGATATGCAGCAGGGAAAGCCTAAAAAGTCTACAATTTAAGAACCAACTTTGTTATGGAATCTATACATGTTGTGTTTGATGATCAAAAGATTCTAGGTCTAAATGATGGAGGCTCCCATGAAATGTTGGAATTTGAGAATGAAGGTGAAAGAAGAATGTACTATGATGATGATGAGGAAGATGAAGATCATGACCACAGAGATCCACCAAGAGTTGTTGTACCAACTAGAAGTGATGCTTACACTGGAAGTGAAGCATCCGTCGATAGTCATTCTGGAGCATCCGTTGACAATATTAGAGATGCATCCGTTGACAGAGATTCTCAAGCATCCGTCGACAGGCAAAATGATGCATCCGTTGACAGTCAACTTCATAATTCAGCAAGGACAACAAACTCAGGGGGAGTTTCTCAGGGTCAAAATTCAATGCTAAATCAACATGATCATGCTCATGAAAATGAAGCAACCTCATCAAGATCAAACCTTCCACCTGCAATAAAATGGACTAGAGATCATCCATTTGAGTTAATCATTGGTAAATCAAATTCAAGAGTCCAAACTAGAAGGGCCACTCAAGCAGAATGTCTATACAGTAGCTTCCTGTCTCAAGAGGAACCTAAGAAAGTGGAAGATGCCCTTCTAGATCCAGATTGGGTCTTAGCAATGCAAGAAGAGCTAAACCAATTTGAAAGAAATAAAGTATGGAAGCTTGTGTCCAAACCTGATGATAGAAGTGTCATAGTTACTAAATGGGTTCTCAAGAACAAGACAGATGAAAATGGCATAATTGTGAGGAATAAAGCTAGATTAGTGGCAAAGGGTTATTCTCAAGAAGAAGGGATAGATTTTGATGAAACTTTTGCTCTAGTGGCAAGACTTGAGGCAATCAGAATCTTCCTAGCCTATGCAGCACATGCCAATTTCAAGGTCTATCAGATGGATGTCAGAAGTGCCTTTCTAAATGGGGAATTGGAAGAAGAGGTCTATGTCCATAAACCTCCTGGCTTTGAGGATCCAGAATTTCCAGAATATGTATATCTTCTCATGAAATCACTTTATGGTTTGAAGCAAGCACCAAGAGCCTGGTATGACACTTTATCTCAATTTCTTTTGGAGAATCACTTCACTAGTGGTACATGATAGGTCCATAATTAATCATATTTTTAATACCTATTCTATGTCCGTTTTCGTAATTTTATTAAATAATAAATTGTTTTATTTTGTTTTTGTAGGAAAATAATTAAAAAAAAATTTCAAGCAGGAAAAGGTGCAAAAAGGGAAAGGAGGTGGAAAATACTTGAAGTCAAGGAAATTGGAGGAAAAATCGATTACTTATCGGAGAAGAAAAGGAAATTGAAGAAATTATATTCAAGATTGGATTATAATCAAAGGGGTCAAACCCAATATTTTCCCCTATATATGGCCTTATCTCTTGTATTTGAGACACCAATTTAGACACCTAATTTAGATTCAATAATTAGGAGTAGGGTTAGAATTTTATTACTTGTTTTTCTTTTCAAACGGTTTTTATTCATTATTATATTATTTTCAGCAATTTTTATATTTTTTTATTCCCCCAAATTATTTGTTTTCTCGTTGAATTCCTTCCGGACGTTGGCTTAATTGCTCGGTGACAGCAGCTGATTTCCACTAGACCAGGAAGTGTTTGTTACTGTATAACATTAGTTTTATCCAATCTTGCTGATCTTTACAATTTGAATGCCATCTTTTTATATTAATTAGAAGTCATTAATTATTTTATTTATTCATTGTTTACGCATATTAGTTTATTAGATTGTTTTGTTAATTTTATAATCATGTCTAGGTAATTTAGATCCCTAGGATGAAGATGAAGTTAAATTAATTACTCTTGATTTCTTCTCGTTCCTATTAATTGATTCTCATAATTTTTCTTGGTGCTTAATTGTTCAATTGACAAAGTGATTTTGATATATTATTGTTACTGGATTTTTTTTTCATAGCCTATGCTTGCTCCTTGAAGTTTTGATAGGTAAAACAAGTTTCATAGTATATGCTTGTCTCGTTAATTGATATATCTTATTTGCGAAGAAAAGAGTATTGATTTCAGGGCGAGTTGATATTAATTGTGATTGATTAATGGATTCGGATTCCTAGGTTTTCCATATTATTTGATAATCTTTGCTAATTAGGTTAATTAAATCTCATCTCAAATCTTATTTTCTAGTTCGCCTGAGTTAATTATTAGGGTTTTGAAAATTCATAGTCTCTGAGGATCGATCTGTGATTGCTACAACTAAACACTGTGTGCTTGCAGTTATTTTACACATCAAGTTTTTGGCACCGCTGCCGGGGACTTGAACTCGGGTCTCTCGGGTGAGAGCCGAGTATCCTGACCAACTAGAATACAACGGAAACTTCAACAATTGAGGAAGTGTGTGCATTACAGAAACTTCAACAATTGAGTGAGGATTCCATTAGGCTCAGGCTTATTAACTTTGCTTTGAAAGAAGATGCTAAACAGTGGTTGTATAGTCTACCCGTTAATTCTATTTCCACATGGGAGGGATTTGTTGCTATATTTCTTAAAAAATATTTTCCAAACCATAAGGCAAACAGACTTAGGAATGAAATCAACCAATTTCAACAAAATCGGAATGAGTCTTTTTGGAAATATTTTGATAGATTAAAAAAGTTGTTGTCTAAATGTCCTCAACATGGTATAGAAAAATGGAGACTTTGCAAAATTCTTTATGAAGCCTTAGATAGTCAAACCACTGCTTTGTTAGAGTCTATGTGTAATGGTAAGTTTATGGACAAAGATGAGGATGAAGCTTGGCAATTTTTTGAGGAGTTAGCTGAAAGAACAATGTTGTGGGAGTCAACTAGGGAACCTAATCAGGAAGCTGAAAAATCTAACTCATCTAAGGGCTTACACGCAGTTGGTAATTCTATTGCAACCGAAGCTAAGTTAGCTACACTCACTAGACGTCTAGAAGCCTTAGAAACCAACAATGTGTCATCTCTAATGTCTCTCTGTGCAAACTGTAGTTCTCCTAATCATGTGGTAGAGAATTGCCCTGAAATTGAACAAGTCAATGCCATGTTTCAACCTAGAGTTAGGAATGATCCTTACGCACCCACATATAATCCTGGTTGGAAGAGTCACCCAAATTTCTCATGGAACCAAGGTCAATACAATCAGTATAATCAAAACCCTCAACCTACTTTTCAAAAGCCCAATCCTGGTCCATATCCACCTCAAAATCCTAATTCACATCCTCCTAAAAATCTTGGTCATTATCCAAACTCAATCCCTATGAATTCTCCTGGTTTTGCTGAATCTGACAAGAGATTCAATTCTTTATAAAAGAGTATTGAGGCGTTATTGAAATCTCAAGCTAATTTAACTCAATCTCAACAATCTTTCATGCAAGTTATGACCCAAGATAGGCAGTTACTGAATTCTAACACTCAAGCCATATCTAAGCTAGAGGTCTAAGTCAGTCAATTGGCAAACACAATCAGTGAGAGAGAGAAAAATCGATTTCCTAGTCAACCCGAGACTAATCCTAAATTTCATCCAAATCAAAAGTCTCATGAAAATGTGAATTCTGTTATCTCTCTAAGGTCTGGTAATCAATTCATCAATCATGCTGGTCTCAATACTCAAGAAGAAGATAAGCTAACATCTGAACCAAATCCTTTGCTCTTGAATCCTAGTCTTAAACAATCTTCAAATCCCGAGAGTTCTGAAGTAGATAAAGCTGATGAGTCATCACCATCCAATGAACCACCTTTGAAACCCCACTCTGATGTGTCTAATGAAAAAGTCTTTAAACCGAAAGCCTCGTTTCCTCAAAGACTTACTTCAAACAAACAATCTGCTCAGTTAGATAAGATTTTGGAAGTCTTTAAGCAAGTCAAGATTAATATTCCTCTTTTAGATGCGATTCAACAAGTTCCCTCTTATGCTAAGTGTCTAAAAGATTTAGGTACTCATAAAAGAACCACTCATGTTCCTAAGAAAGCTTTCCTAACATCTCATGTTAGTTCTATTTTGTCAAATCAAATCCCTGTGAAGTATAAGGATCCTGGTTGTCCTACCATCTCTTGTGTCATAGGTGATACTTTCATTGATAAAGCTTTACTCGATCTAGGAGCTAGTGTGAATCTTCTTTCATTATCTGTCTATCAAGCTTTGGGTTTAGGTGAACTTAAGAAGACTAGTGTTACTCTTCAGTTAGCCGATCGTTCTGTTAAAACTCCTAAAGGTATAGTGGAATATGTGTTGATTAAGGTTGGTGATTTTGTCTTCCCCGTCGATTTTGTTGTTCTAGAAACCGAACCAGTCAAAAATCTCAAAAATCAAACTCCTATCATTTTAGGAACGCCCTTTCTTGCTACCTCTAATGCTTTGATTAACTGTAGGAATGGTTCGATGAAACTCACTTTTGGAAACATGACGATAGATCTTAATGTCTTTAATGTAGGAAATCAACCTAATGAGCTTTTTGAACAACCTGTAGGAGTTAATTTGATAGATGAGGTTGTTTCATGGTCGAATCTTGAGGATAGTGCAATTGAGTCTTTTCTTGAGAAAGATGCTTTCTTAAAGTATGAGAACAATAAAGAAATTCATGAGCTTTACAGAAATTTTTCTTCTGATGAGATGTTAGATGAATTGCATCCTATTTGTTCCAAGCATGAAACCCAACTTGAGGATAGTTCTTTTGATCCTAAGTCCATTGTTAAGACTTCTGTAGATGAGCCACCCACTTTCGTTCGTAATCCATCTTTTTCCATTCTTGATCAGTCTTTGATAGTTGATAATGAAACTCATCATGTTCTTTCTAGTGATTTAGTTCATGACCAAGAATTTCAAGTAATCAATTTGCTTAAACAACATAAAGAAGCGTCTAATTGGTCTATGAATGATGTTAGGTGTATGAGTTTCATTTTAGTGTGTGATCTTAATTCTGTAGTGGATAATGATGTTTTTGTGGGTGAGTTTCACATGTGTGTTGATTGTGTTACGAATGTTATTTTCCCTCGATCTGGTATTGGTTAGTAAGTGTTTTTTGTGTCTCCCATGACCAAGTTTAGGTATGGGGGAGTTTGTGTGTGTGTGTGTGTGTGTGTGAGTTTTTGTGTGTGTGTGTGTTTGTGTGTGTGAGTTTGTGTGTGTGTGTAATAGGTAATAATGTATCTCCTCATCCCTTATCAGGTATTCTCGTCCTTTTACTTTGTCACTTTTCTCTCATTTTCATACATTGAGGACAATGCATGATTTAGGTATGGGGGAGGGATTTAGTAGTATTATTTTTATTAAAAAAAAACCCAAAAAAAAATTGAAAAATTGAAAAATACAAAAATAATTCTAGCCTTGTGAAATGATTACTTGTTAAAAGTTGGCTTGATGCACCCTTACATGCTATAGTACTCTTGTGTTTTTGAAGCTTTTGATTGAGAAGTGATTTGCTAAGTTCTTGTGCACACACATACACTAGCAAGTTGAAACTAGTTGACTTATTGAATGTTGTAAGTAATTAAAAGGACATGAATATGTTCAAGAAGATTTGGTTTCCATGCTTTGATTACAAGTAGGTGCATTAAAGAGACTTTTGCTTGGGATTAATTATGTTTTTGCCACCAAGTGAGATTTTGAGCCTATATGCATATCTTTTGCATTATATTCGTTTGCTTGAGTGTCCACATATTGTTTGCATTGCTAGCACTTGTTTGAGACCTTTCTTGAAATGCATGACATTATTTGATGATAAGATGATAAAGGCATTTAGGAATAACCAATTATTATCCAAATTACCAACCCTTTATATATGATCAATTAGTTACCCCTTTGAGCTTAATCATATTTTTTCGGTGACACACCCCATTACTTGCCTAGACCTTTTTGTTGTGTAGCCTTACGTATCTTTGATCCCAATTGTCAAAGGCTAGTAGGAAGTTGTGGGAGTAATAAGGTGTGTGTGATGGGGTTTACTTTTGTTCATTACTTTTGGTGAAGTATTGGGTTTTGTTGCTTACTTGTCGGTAGTTATTCAATAAATTTTTGAAGAAGGATTGTCGTTGCGTATATATTTATCTTAGCTCTTCAAAAAAAAAAAATTTCATATGAGAGCATAATTATGTTTCTGTGTTTTTGTGAACCTTCTCCATTCGACTAGTCAAGCAGTTTGTTGGAAGAAAATTAGAAATCCATGTATGGGGAGGAAGTATGGTGTTGTGTATGATTTATTATGGTTTCTACTAACTTTTGACACTTCACCTTATTTGGCCTTACTTGACATACCTTGTCCCTAGCCCCATTACAACCCAAATAAAAGACCTTTTGATTATCGTCATTAATGTATGTTGTGTTAAAGTTAGATTGATACCAAATGTCAAGCATGCTTATGATTTTGTTGGAATTGAGTGATACACTTACCCTTGTTCTTGAGTGAATATTCTTTTGTGAGTGGAAGGTGAGTTATTGCTTGTTTTGTGCATATGAGATCCCAAGTTTTGACTCTAAGGTGTACTCTTGTGGGCTTAGCATGGTTACCAACTTATTTTTACACTTGACGTGGACTTCTAATGACCGCTGCATATTTCTTTGAGTAGACTATGTGAATACTTGCACCTTACACACCAAGACATTGTAAATTCACTTTGATTTCTTAAGTTGATGTAGCATGAGCTGACTTGTATGTGTGGTGTTGCATTGAGCAATCTTTTACATGAACTAGATGGATTTTGTGGGTACATTCACTATAGGCCCTCACGAGACCTCACTCGTCCACTAGGGCTGCCTAGGGGTTTAAAGTGCTTGTTGCATATGCCAAATGCAACCGTGATCACCTACGGAAATGGTATTATTTATTTAGGTAGTATTTTATATTTATTTTTCTCGAGGACGAGCAAAAGATAGGTATGGGGGCATTTGATAGGTCCATATTTCATCATATTTTTAATACCTATTTTATGTCCGTTTTCGTAATTTTATTAATTAATAAATTGTTTTATTTTGTTTTGTAGGAAAATAAATAAAAACAGATTTCAAGCAGGAAAAGGTGCAAAAAGGGAAAGGAGGTGGAAAATTCTTATAGTCAAAGAAATTGGAGGAAAAATCGAATACTTATCCGAGAAGAAAAGGAAATTGAAGAAATTATATTCAATATCGGATTTTAATCAAATGGGTGATATGGGCTAAAAATAAGCCCTAAAGACACATTTAATGTTGCACTAATTAGACCCAGCATGGTCCAAACGTGGGGCCCATTAATGAGGTCAGAATCCCTATTTTAATATTAATTTCGTCATTAATATTAAGGGAAATAAACAGCTCAGCAATAAGAGTTGGATAAGGATATTATTTCCATTAGACTTAGCCACCAAGGCATCCAATTCGATATGGAAACTGATTCCTACAAGGAATTAATCTGGAACCTTCCTCAGGGAGGTGACTTGCCCACCAAGTCTCCGAATCCTACCATAATTCTAAGGCTTCTCAGCCTATATAAAGGGCCTGACCCCTCATTCTCAGAACTACGTTTTCTTGGCTTGATTCTCTAATACAGAGATACGTAGGCATTCTGTGAGGACCGCTTAGTCTCGAACGCAGAAGCAGCCATTAAAGCACGAAGCTCATGAACCCTAACATTAAATACACAAACCCTAGCCGCAATAATTTCAACCTAGTTTTTATTCCATAACATTTGGCGCCGTCTGTGGGAAGACGACATCAACCATGGTGAACACACGAAGAATAACACCAGCTTCAACTGAGGCCGTACCTCTCAACTCTACTCCACTTGCCACTGAGCCGGTGCCCCCAGCATCAGGGGCGATCATCCAACAGGCTCCTCCAGCATCAGGTATGATCACCCAATCTCAAGTTTCTCAACAGTTAGGGGCGGATCCCCACGTTGAGAGTACGCTGCCTGTGGGTAACCAAGCAAATCAAGAAACCAATCCTCTTCAGATGGTGGTTCCTCCCCTTTTCAATCCTGACAACCTACCACCAAGGATGCAGATTCACACTACGGATCTTCCCTTGAATACCAACCCACTGTATGGGCTGCCTAACTACCCCCAGGATCCAAGGGATCCTGGACCAAGCGGTCATGCTCGGCTGATTCATGGGCAACAACAACCCCCTTATCTTAGAGGCCGGCCTCTCCTGAACCAAGATACTATGATTACTCTGGTCCTTATACTGAAGATTCGTCGTTTGAGGACGATGATCGAGACGAAGCCCCAAGGAGGCGACGTGCTAGTAAGGAACCTCTGAGGAGGAATCCAGCAAACCGTGATGGTCCTTTAACAATTGCAGAGAGAATTAAGGCTTATGAAGCCGAGATTCAGAAGCTGAAGGACGACCAAGCAAAGGAGCAAGAAAGACAGAACCCTAATCAGACTCGACCTCCTCCGACTTCAGGAGGGATTCCCTTCATAGATTTGGAGAGGTCTTCAAGGAGACGCCGAAGGGCTGAAGCCCCAACCAGAGGAACTACAAGGGTGGAACTCCCCAAGAGTAACCCCAAAGACCTGATGCTACAAGGAGATCTTGATGATCCAACCCCTCCATTCACTGAGGAGGTGATGAACGCATATATCTCCCGAAAGTTTAAGATGCCCACAATCAAAGCTTACGATGGAACGGGGGATCCCGCAACTCATGTGAGAACGTTTACGAGCGCATTGTTACTGCAGCCTGCTAACGATGCCCTTAAGTGTAGGGCGTTTCCCCAAACCCTGTCGGGCATGGCGCAACGTTGGTATAGTCGTTTACCTCCAAACTCGATTAGCTCTTTCAAGGAGTTGAGTACCGCTTTTGTCAGTCAATTCATTAGCGGAAGAATTCATGAGAAAAGCTCTGCATCCCTTATGTATGTAATACAGGGAAAGAATGAAAATCTGATGGATTACCTTAAGCGATTCACTAAGGAGACCCTGAATATCACTGATTTGGAAAATAAGGTGGCAATGGTAGCCCTGGAACACGGAACCACTGACCTCTTCTTCAAGAGATCATTGGCGAAGCATCCCCCTGAGAACATGGCTGAGCTCCAACGAAGGGCTGATAAGTATATTAAAGCTGAGGATAGCTTGAAGAAAGAAACCACCGTAGGTGGAGGAGGAGGTAACAATGACTCCAAGAAGCGAAAGCAAGACCAAGACTATGATGATCAAGAGTATGATGTTAGGGACAAGTATCCCCGAACTAGCGAGGACTCCGACTCTGCCCCTAAGAAGAACCAAGGGTCAAGGTTCACTGAGTATGCAAGGTTGAATACTCCTAGGAGTCGAATCTTGTTGGACATTGAGAATGATAAGGATTTCAGATGGCCGAAGCCACTCAGGGGTGATCCCGCAAAGAGAAACCAGAATCAGTATTGCAGATTCCATAGAGACGTGGGGCATGACACTGACGATTGCAAGCAACTCAAAGATGAGATCAAGTTTTTGATCTGTAGAGGGAAGCTGAGACACTTCACTAAGGGTGAAGACCGTGGTAATCAGAGAAGAGACTATAATAGAAGGGATGACGATCAAGATCGCAACCCACAGCCCCAAGGGCCAGTAATCAACATGATCTTAGGAGGCCCGACTGCGGCTGGGACAACTAGGAACTCTCGAAAGGCTTATGCCCGAGAGGTGTTGCACATCGTGGGAGAGGCCCCGAAGCGTGCAAAAACTGAGGTAGCGGTTAGTTTTAATGACTCAGACTTGGAAGGGGTGAAGTTCCCCCATGACGACCCATTGGTCATAACTCCTGTGATTGGGAACTCGAAGGTGAAGCGTGTCTTGATAGACAATGGAGCTTCCGTTGACATTCTGTTTCATGATGCGTTTGTGAAGATGGGATACACTGATTCTCAGTTGACCCCCAATAACATGCCTATATATGGATTCAATGGAGTAGAATCCAAAGTTGAAGGGACTATTCAGCTGCCTGTAACTATCGGGCAAGAGCCCAAGGAGGCCACTCAAATGTTGAACTTCCTGGTAATCAAGGCGGCTTCAACGTACAACGCTATCCTTGGAAGGACTGGACTTCATGCATTCAAGGCTGTTGCCTCAACCTATCATGTGAAGATCAAGTTCCCTACCAGGAATGGTGTTGGAGAACATAAAGGTGATCAGAAGATGGCACGAAGCTGTTATGTAGCCTCGTTAAGGCCTGATGGAGTCGGGGGGCAGGTCCTTCCGATTGAAGGCATGGATGTCCACAGTGGTAAGGAACACAAAGAAAGGTCAGCAGAGGACATCACACAGAAGCCTCGAAAAGCCATTGAGGCTAAGGCCTTAACTGACTTTGTGGTTGAGTGTACCATTGGCAACCAAGAAGTCGGGGGGCAGGAGGTAGTACCCCAAGCAGGAAGTGAACTTCAGAATAAGAATGAGGAGACCAGAAGGAGTGGCGGGTGCTCTATTTTGATGGAGCATCAAAAACAAAATCAAGTGGTGCAGGCCTAGTCTTGCAAAACCCCGATTGGGCTTAAGTTATCCTAGTAGGACTTAGCTTCATATTTATATAGTAGAAGTAGAAATAAGGTTCATTAAAACCATTGCAGAGCATGTTGCTCCGAGTAAGACAGTAGTACTCTATGTAAGGGTTGAACCCATTTCAAGTTATTAATGCAAGTTTGTTTTCCATTCATTGATTGTGATTTTATTTATGTGCCAAGCACCTGATGTGTGAGTCAAAGAAGACCAAGTACTGAAAATAAAAGAATACACGAATGAAAACAAACGAATGCATACCCCGAGTGGTAGAGTTAGGTTACAGCAGATAAGAGTTTAAGTCCTCGAAGGACCCTGGATAAAGACAAACGTTGAAGTCCTGATGGAACACCTGCTGAAGAAACATATTGCATAGCCCGAAAGCCAATAGAAGGCTCATCAAGTGGGCAATCAAACTAGGAGAATTCGATGTTAAATACAAGCCTAGGACGGCCATCAAAGCCCAGGCTCTAGCTGACTTCGTGGTTGAATATACCATTGACAACCAAGAAGTCGGGGGGCAGGAGGTAATAAACCAGGAAGGTCAGCAAGGTGAGAAACCCCTGGAAGAGAAGAAGGAATATTGGATGCTCTATTTTGATGAAACCCCTGGAAGAGAAGAAGGAATATTGGATGCTCTATTTTGATGGGGCATCAAAAACAAAAAGCTCTATTTTCATGGGGCGTCAAAAACAAAAACCAGTGGTGCAGGTTAAGTTCTGCAAAGCCCCGATGGGTTCACACTCGAGTATGCCTTGAAGTTGGACTTCCAAACAACCTACAACGAGGCGGAGTATGAAGCTCTGATAGCCGACCTTAGACTGACAAGAGCCCTGAGGGTCAAGAACCTGAAAGTCTGTGGAGACTCAAAGTTGGTAGTCTCACAAGTCAATGGAGACTTTGAGGTTTGAGAAAAGAATATGGCCAAATACTTGAGGATTGTGAAAGCTGCGATAGCCCAGTTAGATGAGTGCCAGGTATATCCCAAGGGAGGAGAATACAAAGGTCAATGCCTTATCTCAATTCAAGGGTCGAGACCCATCCTGGGAGCGTCTACTTCCAAGTCCTGAAGACCCCCACCATCGATTCGAAGTTGGTGGCACCGTTTGATGTAGGAAGCTGTCAGATAGACCCTATCAAAGCTCATCTTAAGACTGGTTTGCTCCTTGATATTTCCTGAAAGCACGGAAACTGTTAATGAGAGTGTTGAGATAAGAAGTCCTTTACAATTCCACACTTGAGGTCTTGAACTTCAAATCTCAAAATTCAAGCCTTGATGGCCAACAAGGAAGTCTGTCTCCAATCGAGCTTATCATTAGAAATTAAGAGCCGCCAGCCAAAATTGTAACTTAAGCAAGGTCCTATGAGTATAAGAAGAAGGTTGAAATCCTGATAGAGGGTTGACAACCAGCCAAGGCACACCAGACTTGAAGTCAAGTGCTCAGTGGCAAGTGAACTTCTTGAACGATCAACCGAGAAGCAAGACCCCCACTATATGAAGCAAGAGGGCAAAAACTAAGGGACTCCATCATTTCAACATCTTAGAATGAGAGTTAAAGGTTGAATGGTTGATGATAACCAACAACCACGAATGAATTCTCGTTTTCGAATCAAGGACTCAACAAACGAATTAAGGCCCTGAAGGTCACGAAAGCTAAGAAACGGGTCGTTTCAAGGTTCTGCAGGAATCTCAAAAATTCGAAAATAATAAGGCTGAGAGCCCGACAAAAACCAAAGAAACGGTCCACAAATAAAAATTGGCCCAAAAGATAGGAGCCTAGAACACCAACGCCCAAGAAGCTAAATCTCCTAGGCGTTGGATCAAATAAATCCTTCTTGGCGGGGATACCCACGCCAAGGCTGGAGTAACAAATGAAGGGTATTAAAGTACCCACGCCAAGAAGACTTAAAATCATAAGACAAGGTATCACAAAGTGCCTCCTTGGCGGGGGTACCCACGCCAAGGTTGTACGAATTGAGGGTGAAAAAATACCCACGGTCAGGAAGCCATATCTCCTAAACGTGGTTGGCAAAAACATCTCCTAGGCGGGGATACCCACGCCTAGAGTGGTTGTACAAATGAAGGCATGAAATACCAACGCCCAGGAGACCAACTTCCTTGGCATGCCTAAGGAGAAGGTCTCCTTGGCGGGGGTACCCACGCCCAGAATAAATTTTGAAAATTGAAGGCATGAAATACCAACGCCCAGGAGACCAACTTCCTTGGCGTGCCTAAGGAGAAGGTCTCCTTGGCGGGGGTACCCACGCCCAGGGCTCCTCTTCAAACGACAAGCCATTTTTCAGAAATTAAAAAAGGAATAAAATCCTTAAAAATTCTGAAAATAGGCTAGAAGTGATGATAAAATGGGTAAAAATACCTATTAAATCAAAAAAAAATGTTTGAATAATTTATAAAATTATTTCTAAGGCATGAGGCCCAACATTTTATTTTTGGTAAAAATTATCGAAAATAAAATGTATAAAACCTGATGGTTAAAAAAAAATAAAAAAAATAAAAAAAAAGGAAAAACAAAAAAAAAACCAAAAAAAACAAAAAAACAAAAAATGCACCCACGCCACCCAGGCCAACATTCCTGGGCGTGGGAAGCAAATTGGTCTTCTACGCGGGTGCACCCCCGCCCAGCTTCTATTTCATGGTTGAATGGCCAAAGTGCAATTAGGTACCTGAAGTTTTGGCCATTTGCAAAATGGTCCCTGCTGCTAAAAAAAAAAAAAAAAAAATCCTAAATCATTAGAAATAATTTAGAAAAATACATGTGGGTACATTAAAAATTCCTAAATTATTAGGAATAATTTAGAAAAATACCTGTTGGTACATAAAAATTCATAAATTATTAGGAATAATTAAGGAAAATACCTGTTGGTACATAAAAATTCCTAAATTATTAGAAATAATTTAGAAAAATACCTGTGGGTACATTAAAAATTCCTAAATTATTAGGAATAATTTAGAAAAATACCTGTTGGTACATAAAAATTCCTAAATTATTAGGAATAATTAAGGAAAATACCTGCTGGTACATAAAAATTCCTAAATTATTAGGAATAATTTAGAAAAATACCTGTAGGTACATAAAAATTCTTAAATTATTAGGAATAATTAAGGAAAATACCTGTTGGTACATAAAAATTCCTAAATTAATAGGAAAAATTAAGAAAAATACCCGTGGGTACATAAAAATTCCTAAATTATTAGGAATAATTACGAAAAATACCTGTGGGTACCTAAAAATTCCTAAATTATTAGGAATAATTACGAAAAATACCTGTGGGTACCTAAAAATTCCTAAATTATTAGGAATAATTACGAAAAATACCTGTGGGTACACAAAAATTCTTAAATTATTAGAAATAATTAAGGAAAATACCTGTGGGTACGTAAAAATTTCTAAATTATTATAAATAATTTAGAAAAATACTTGTGGGTACATAAAAAATTCCTAAATTATTAGGAAAAGTACAGAAAAATACGAGGAAGATTATAGAAATACCTTCTTAACAAATTGAGCAATAATTTATGCTAATAATGCATAAAAGCTCTATGAAAGTGCCGAAATTGCTAAAAGCAAGCACAAATTAAAGCCTCGAATAAGGCAAATCGTCGTAAATGTGTAGGTCGCTCCACACTTTACAATCAAGACGATACTCGTGAAACACTAGTGTAAACCAAAATTCCCATATAAGGGTAGGAAAATTAAGAAGTCCCAGGTAAGGGATAAAAACGATCCCGAGTCTCGATTAAGGTAAATATAACTTCTACGAAAACCTGATCAGTTTTCCTAGAAGTTGGGGGGCAAAGGATATGGGCTAAAAATAAGCCCTAAAGACACAGTTAATGTTGCACTAATTAGACCCAGCATGGTCCAAACGTGGGGCCCATTAATGAGGTCAGAATCCCTATTTTAATATTAATTTCGTAATTAATATTAAGGGAAATAAACAGCTCAGCAATAAGAGTTGGATAAGGATATTATTTCCATTAGACTTAGCCACCAAGGCATCCAATTCGATATGGAAACTGATTCCTACAAGGAATTAATCTGGAACCTTCCTTAGGGAGGTGACTTGCCCACCAAGTCTCCGAATCCTACCATAATTTTGAGGCTTCTCAGCCTATATAAAGGGCCTGACCCCTCATTCTCAGAACTACGTTTTCTTGGCTTGATTCTCTAATACAGAGATACGTAGGCATTCTGTGAGGACCGCTTAGTCTCGAACGCAGAAGCAGCCATTAAAGCACGAAGCTCACGAACCCTAGCATTAAATACACAAACCCTAGCCGCAATAATTTCAACCTAGTTTTTATTCCATAACAATGGGCCAAACCTATTTTTTCCCTATATATATGGCCTTCTCTCCTGTAATTTGAGACACTTAAAATTTTATAGCTCTTTATTTTATTCACTTTATACTCTCGTTGTTGCTTCCAGGTTTTTATAAAAGTTTAATAATGTTGCTTCCATCTGCCTTGTTTGTTTTCTTATTTATTATAGTTAATTGTTTTTGTTTTGTTTCTTTTACTTCCTGCCGCGTACACCTCCCTGCCAGTCACTATTCACGAGTCTTTAAACTTTGTTTTACACCTTTACTTGTTTAGGTGATTTTATTAGTTCTATTTAATTATATAAATAGTCTTTGTTATCTTGTTTTTTGATGTTTAGTACGTGCTTTATATATATTTGTCTTTTTAATATAATTGTTATGTGTAGCTAAATTTCTTGCCCTAGGATGAAGATGAAGTTAAATTAATTACTCTTGATTTCTCCTCGTTTCTATTAATTGATTCTCATAATTTTTCTTGGTGCTTAATTGTTCAATTGACAAAGTGATTTTGATATATTATTGTTACCGGATTTATTTTTCATAACCTATGCTTGCTCCTTGAAGTTTTGATAGGTTATTGTCAGATAACAAGTTTCATAGTATATGCTTGTCTCGTTAATTGATATACCTTCTTTGTGAAGGAAAGAGATTTGGTTTTAGGACGAGTTGATAATAATTGTGATTGATTAGCGGATTCGGATTCCTAGGTTTTCCATATTATTTGATAATCTTTGCTAATTAGGTTAATTAAATCTCAACTCAAATTTTATTGTCTAGTTCGCCTGAGTTAATTATTAGGGTTTTGAAAATTCGTAGTCTCTATGGATTGACCTGTATTTGCTACAATTAACCACTGTGCGCTAGCTGATTTCCACTAGACCAGGAAGTGTTTGTTACTGTATAACATTAGTTTTATCCACTCTTGCTGATCTTTACAATTTGAATGCCATCTTTTTATATTAATTAGTAGTCATTAATTATTTTATTTATTCATTGTTTACGCATATTAGTTTATTAGATTATTTTGTTAATTTTATAATCATGTCTAGGTAATTTAGATCCCTAGGATGAAGATGAAGTTAAATTAATTACTCTTGATTTCTTCTCATTCCTATTAATTGATTCTCATAATTTTTCTTGTTGCTTAATTGTTCAATTGACAAAGTGATTTTGATATATTATTGTTACCGGATTTGTTTTTCATAGCCTCTGCTTGCTCCTTGAAGTTTTGATAGGTTATTGTTAAATAACAAGTTTCATAGTATATGCTTGTCTGGTTAATTGATATATCTTATTTGTGAAGAAAAGAGGATTGATTTTAGGGCGAGTTGATATTAATTGTGAGTGATTAAATGATTCGGATTCCTAGGTTTTCCATATTATTTGATAATCTTTATTAATTAGGTTAATTAGGTTAATATAAAACTCATCTCAAACCTATTTTTCTAGTTCGCCTGATTTAATTATTAGGGTTTTGAAAATTTGTAGTCTCTGTGCGCTTGCAGTTATTTTACACACTACAAGAAAATCGCAATCAGACAACACTCATCAGACAACGCTCGGACGAAAAAGCATTGTTTGGAATTAAGAGACAACGGTTTTTTTGTAACTTCAGAAAAGTATTATCTAATCCAGGTACCCTACAACGGGTTAAAAACGTTGACTAGTAAATTGATTCAGACAATGGCTTTTGCAATGTGGTGTTGTAAAGACGAGTAAGTTTGCACAACTGTTTTTACGAACATTGTCTAATCAGTTTTGAGACAACGTTTATAAACCGTTGTATGATTCACACAACTGTTTTCATATACCATTGTGTTATTACAATTCACACAACGGAATAATTAACCGTTGTTTAAATCGTGTTTTGACGAGACAACGGTTTTTATGAAACCGTTGTCTGAACAACAAAAATTTTGAATAGAATTGGTGGGAAATAATGAAATATTTGGTGGGAATAATAAAATAATTTGAATTGAATTTGGCGGGAAATAATGAAAATAATCAGACAACGGTTTTCTTATAAAAAATGTTGTGTTATATTGAGCACAACAACGGTTTTTCATAAAAAAACCGTTGTTTAATGTTCTTGTATGATATTTTAGTGGTCAACTACCAAAGTACCACTTGGTCAAACCAATATAATTTTCGAATAATATTTTTTTATAATTTTTTTGGACGATCCAATCATATAGGTGATGTTATATACTAATTTTAGTGATGTGTACAAAAAATTAGAAAAAGAAATCATTCTTGTACGTGTTTATAATATAAATCCACCAAAAGTACTACTCCCTCTAACTATTGTCGTATCGATTGAACATGATCTATTTTTTTATATTTTTTCTGACGATTCAACCGTACGAATGATGTTATATACTGATTTTAGTGATGTGCATAAAAAAGTAAAAAAAAATTAGTCATTCTTGCATGTTATTTCAATGGTCAACTATCAAAGTACTCATTGGTCAAACTAGTATAATTTTTAAATGATATATTTTATAAAACAAATTTGGACGATCCAACTGTACGGATGATGTTATATACTAATTTTAGTGATGTGTACAAAAAGTTAGAAAAAAAACATTATTGTACGTGTTTATAATATAAATCTGCCAAAAGTACTACTCCCTCTAACTATTGTCGTACCGATTGAACATGATCTATTTTTTCAAAAAACAAATTTGACGATCCAACCGTACGAATGATGTTATATACTAATTTTAGTTATGTGCACAAAAAATTAGAAAAAAATAAATCATCACTACGCCAATACTGTTAAAAGACATCACCCCTTTAACATCGGTTGCGTTTCTGACCGATGTTAAAGGGGTATTTTACATCTGTTTTATTAGAACCGATGTTAAAGTAGTTTGTAGACATCGGTTGTAATTAAAACCGATGTCTCAACTACTTTTAAGAAAAAAAAAACACGCGATTGTTTCTTTCCCCACTTTCCCCGTTACTTGAAAAAATTTCCCAGTTTATGTTTTTCATTTCCCCCCTTACAACATTTTATTTCCCCGCTCCTCAAACTCAAACTCACTCACCATTTCCTCAAACTCATTTTAAACCCCTAATTCACTCACACACAAACTCACTCAAGAACCCTATTTCAAACACCTAAATTCAAACCCTAGCTTATAAACCCCCAAATTCAAACCCTAGATTTCAAAACCTTCATTGTCGAATCGTAATTAGGTCGAACCCTAACTTTCGATTTTTGTTAATTGGTTGTAGAGGATGCTTTAGATTGGTGGATTGTGCAATAATCTTTTTCTCTCCCCTCCCTTGAATTTTTCTAATTTGTTCTCGATTTATTGTTTAGAGTTCCAATTGATTCAATTAAACTAATTGATTGTGTGTGTGATTCAACTGGCAGAATCGTTTGATTGTTGTCGACTAATGGGAAGTCCAATTTTTCAATTGGCATTAACAGTGATTCACCTCATTTATTGTAATTCTCTCTCTCTCTCTCTCTCTCTCTCTCTCTCTCTCTCTCCCTCTCTCACTCTCTCTCTGAATTCTCTCTCTCTCTCTCTCTCTCTCTCTCTCTCTCTCTCTCGTATGGTTAATAAAATCTTGGTTTGATTATATGTATAGGTCAAGTACTCCAAAGAACCCGATAATCCCACTAAATGTAAGTTAGATTCATCCTCATTGTACATATATGTACATGCTCTGTATCTATAGGTTATCTCTATAGTACTTGTAGTTTTATTTTATATATGTTTTTTGGTTACAGCCTGCAGGGCCCAGGGTGAGGGTCTTCGATTTCATTTCAAGGTACACAATTTGCTGAAATCGAAAGTAGTGTACAGGAAGTTTGCTGAAATAACAGATAATGAAATTATATTGGGATGCAAAATTAGACCACATTGCTTGAACTTGTCGGAACTCGGAACATTAACCAATATAAGGCAAGTTCAAAATTATTGGTGGATCTCTGATTCGGTGGGAAACTGTGTCGAAGTTGTCGACTAATTAACCCCTTTCCTGTCTGCTATGTAAATTTCAGTAAAGGATATTATATTGCTATTGTTTACTTGTCGTCTAAATAAGATGTGCATGGAGAATGGTAAGCAAGCTACATAAAGTAATTCCTAAATGATATATTTACGGAGAACATGTATGAAGACTATAATTTGTATGGGAAATTTCCAGCTATATATCAATGGAGACTGATGACTCATATTATTTAGTTAAAGTCACTAAGGCACTAATACTGGTTGGTCTTGTGAGTTGCAGGGCCTATCGAGCATTATACATTCTTAACTGGATTAACCATTATCTTATTGAGGAACATTTCAGGCTTTGGATATGTAAGTCAGTGGTAGATTTTTGTGTATGATGATGAATCTATCTTATTCAAACTTATATATGCATATGTTTCTTTCTCAGCTTGCATTTCCGGTCTTGTCCAAACTGCATTATATGCTGATTTCTTCTACTATTAATATATCGGGTATTTACCATTAGTCATTATCGATAATATAGTTAGTTGTTAGTTATTATCGATATATATTTAATTATTTTGCAAGATAAACTTAGTAAAGTATGTTTTGCAGTTGGAAAAACAAAGCCAAGCTTCAACTGCCAGCTTAGAATTAGCAAGGTTCTGAAAGAAGCTCAACTGTCCTTGTGAATCAGTTTTTCAACCGAGCCCTACAATCTTACCATCTTTTGACATGCATTCATATTGGTTCAGTTGATGTTTTATGGAGTTGTAATCTCAGTGATGCAGCAGCTAGGTAATGATTAGTTTTGCGCACACTGGAAACTTACCTTTACTAGGAATTTGGTTTAAAAACCCATGGTCATATTAGATAGTTAAAGTTGACTGGGTTAAGCCTTATAACATGTATAACACTAAAAAAGCTCAATATGTTTATTTTAATCTTTATTAATGCTTATTTTAAAGCCAAAATTTTCCAAGTATTCATTTTTATGGATAAAGGTCATGAAACAATTTCTACTGGATTTGGCAAAAGTTCAGTTTGGCAAAAGATCATGATCTGATAGACTTGTGAGATTTTTGAGGAATTTTGTTGAAATTATGTTTTGTATAATTTGTAAAACCTGATGAAAAAAGCAATGGCCCATTGCCTTCGTGAATGGGACGCCCGTTAAATTCAGGAAAAGCGACTCGTGAATCGTTCTTGGGTGAACCTCTGTTTTATTTAGTGGCTGAAGGTTCAGTAAATGATTCAACATTTGTTTCTGAGGGACAATGATTTACTACTGATTTTGGTTATGGGTTAATAGCTTTGAAAAATAAAATGTTTGAAATACGCTCGGCTGTTTTCACATTGTAATTACTAGTTGGGTTGATTTTTTAGACATTAGGATATAATTTTATTTAAAGTAGTTCCCTAATTCGTCATTGCCTTTTACTTGTATCATTACTGTTGATTTTATCACTTAAGTCACAGTTAGTTCAGACTACAGGTGCACTTAGATATAATAACAAATGCTATTAAAAGAACCATTAATTCCCTGCGGGTTGTATAACATATGGAAATCTTCATATTGTATTTGTTCTAATGCTTTATATTCGGAGACTCAATTGGCTAGTAGCAAGTCCAGGAAATCTCAAGTTTTGCGTAGTGGTGCATCATCCTCTTCCAGAAATACGGGCAGTGACTCTAGGTTCTTCTTCCAGAAAGCAAGCTTTTGTAACACTTAAATACCTCCACACATGGAGCATATTACAAACTAAAATCAGAACTCGGAGAAATAATATGGCAGTAGAAGCCCGAATCAGACAAAGGAAAGCTAGAGCATCAATTAAAACTTGAAACAAAGCTTCATGACCTTGAGGTAAAAGTCTGTCATGCTTGCAAGTGAAATTCTTCACTAGTCACATATTGTGGTTGATAAATCTTATTCACTGAAATATTTTAAATAATTTGTCTTCTCGTGTATAGTTTAATAATTCATTTTTGAACATCCATGACATTATTCACTTGCCTTTGCTGAATAGTAAGGCTATCTAGTATAGTGCCAAATGGTGATTATATATGTTTCCTTATGTGTTTTAGCTAGATGTCTAGAATACATAAGTTCAGTTCTATAAAACACCAGGTGCACACATGAATTATCATAAATAATGTTAGTGTTAAATTATATGACAGGATGGTTCAAAAGATGAGAGAGAATTGCGATCCTTAAAAAAGAGGCTGAATAGTTATGGTTCAGCAAAAGAAGCAACTGCAGATCCTTTCTTTAAAGAATTGTATGTTGACAATGCTCTCTGAATGAAGAAGTGAGATAAGTCTTTTCTGTGTTAGTCTTAAGCTTATTGGACATCATCTACAACAACAGCAACGGGTTTATCTTTGTAGCTCTTCCTCATTTATACAAGTGTAGTAGCTCCTGTCATCATTGTATATGTGGTTTTTTCATTTAGATAAGTGTAGCAACGGATTATTATGCTTTCGGGTGAATCTTTTGTATTGCTAACTTTGGTGGTATATAAATCTATTTGAATGCAATGCTGATTTTGGAAAAATTTTGGACACATAATTATGCAATTATAACACATCACGTTGTTATTGAAAAAATGATGTTAAAACAAAGAACAGACATCACTTTTGAAAGCAAAACCGATGTTCCTGCAAAAAATAGACATCATTTTAAGCCTATACCACATCACCTAAAAACTGATGTCTAATTTGGCAATTTCATGGATTTACTTTACATCGGTTAAAAAATGATGTGGTATACAATTTACAACATCGGTTTTCCATTCAAAATTGATGTAGTATACTCTTTACAACATCGGTTCTAACCAAAATCTATGTAGTACAGGGGTTGAGACATCGGTTCCCATTTAAAAACTGATGTTGTTGACAACTATTCACATCGGTTAGAAACTGATGTAATAAATAGTTTTTAACATCGGCCCAAAACCGATGTAAAACACATAGACTTTTAACCTCACACAGCTAGACATCGGTTTTGAAAATTTTTAACATCGGTCCAGAACCGATGTCTATCAACTGATTTGGCGTAGTGCATTCTTGTATGATATTTTAATGGTCAACTATCAAAGTACTCCTTGGTCAAACTAGTATAATTTTTGAATAATTTATTTTATAGTTTTTTTTGGACTATCCAATCACACGGATGATGTTATATACTAATTTTATTAATGTGTACAAAAAGTTAGAAAAAGAAAATCATTCTTGTACGTGTTTATAATATAAATCCGCCAAAAGTACTACTCCCTCTAACTATTGTCGTACAGATTGAACATGATCTATTTTTTAAAATTTTTCTCGACAATCCAACTGTACGAATGATGTTATATACTGATTTTAGTGATGTGCAAAAAAAATTAGAAAAAAATGAATCATTCTCGTATGTTATTTTAATGGTCAACTATCAAAGTACTCCTCGGTCAAACTAGTATAATTTTCGAATAATATTTTTTTTAAATTTTTTTTGGACAATCCAACCGTAGATGATGTTATATACTAATTTTAGTGATGTGTACAAAAAGTTAGAAAAAAAATCATTCTTGTATGTGTTTATAATATAAATCTTTCAAAAGTACTACTCCCTCTAACTAGTGTCGTACCGATTGAACATGATCTATTTTTTTAATTTTTTTTCGACGATCCAACCGTACGAATGATGTTATATACTGATTTTAGTGATGTGTACAAAAAATTAGAAAAAAATGAATCATTCTTGTATGATATTTTAATGGTCAACTATCAAAGTACTCCTTGGTCAAACTAGTATAATTTTCGAATAATATTTTTTTAAATTTTTTTTGGACAATCCAACCGTACAGATGATGTTATATACTAATTTTAGTGATGTGTACAAAAAGTTAGAAAAAAAATCATTCTTGTATGTGTTTATAATATAAATCCGTCAAAAGTACTACTCCCTCTAACTGGTGTCGTACCGATTGAACATGATCTATTTTTTTATTTTTTTTTTCGACGATCCAACCGTACGAATGATATTATATATTGATTTTAGTGATGTGTACAAAATATTAGAAAAAAATGAATCATTCTTGTATGATATTTTAATGGTCAACTATCAAAGTACTCATTGGTCAAACTAGTATAATTTTCGAATAATATTTTTTAAAAATTTTTTTGGACGATCCAACCGTAAGAATGATGTTATATACTAATTTTAGTGATGTGTACAAAAAGTTAGAAAAAAAATTCATTCTTGTACGTGTTTATAATATAAATCCGCCAAAAGTACTACTCCTTCTAACTAGTGTCGTACCGATTGAACATGATCTATTTTTTTAATTTTTTTTTCGACGATCCAACCGTACGAATGATGTTATATACTGATTTTAGTGATGTGTACAAAAAATTAGAAAAAAACGAATCATTTTTGTATGATATTTTAATGGTCAACTATCAAAGTACTCCTTGGTTAAACTAGTATAATTTTTGAATAATATTTTTTTTAATTTTTTTGGACGATCCAACCGTACGGATGATGTTATATATTAATTTTAGTGATGTGTACAAAAAGTTAGAAAAAAAATTCATTCTTGTACGTGTTTATAATATTAATTCGCCAAAAATACAACTCCATCTAACTAATTAGATAAAATATAAATATTTTTGTACAAACTTTTCATTTCCCCTAATTCCCACCGCCCCATATTTCATTTCCCCCTTATCCAACATTTCATTTCCCCCCTTTATCAAATTTTTATTTCCCCCTTCAGCCTTTTACTAACCCAGCCGCATCTCTTTTCCATCTCACTCTCATTTCTCTAACCCAGCTCCAGGCTTATAAACTCTCTCAGTTTCAATTAGTTTTCAAAAATTGATTATTTAGTGTGTTTCGATCTATTTACTTCCTTTCTTACTGTATTTTTCATAACTAGGGCTTCGGTTTCACGCCTTCTCTCATTTAGGGCCTCATTGATTTGGGTTCAAATTGGTTTCATTCTTGTTCGATTTATGTCTTCTTCTTTGATATAATTGTTCAATGATTGTTCGCTATCTCTTGTTTCAGGGTCGATTTGGATTCTTCTATGATTTGGATTTCATGGCTTCAATATTTAGGTATTAACCTCTTTGTGTTTGATTATATTGTTTATATTGTTATGGATGTCAGATTGATTATATTGATTATATTGGATTTCATGGCTTCAATATTTACGTATTAACCTCTTAATGCACCTACAATACGCATTCCACATCCTACAACTAGCATGTGCATTGATAGAACTAGGAAGAGACGGAGAGCAGCGGTGATGGACTATACTTGGTGTGTTGGAGACAGAGTTGATGCGTGGATGCAAGACTGGTAATCAATAAGCATATCTATCCAAATCTTTTTTGACTACATAAATTGTCTTTGGCTTCTCATATATTTCAGCTCTTTATTTATGTCTCCATGATTATCTGCTTTCCATCACATAATTGATTAGAGTACCAGGAAACATGAAAGCTTGCACTGAATTACTGAAATTTGGACTTTACACAAAAAATTTAGTTTTAAAGAAGATGCTGGTTAATATGTGCATTTTCTTTACGGTCATAGATATAATGAGATGTATTTGTTACCATTTGGGAAATAAACCAATACATGTCATGACCGTTACTTTTTTTGCTCAAGATAACTTGGCATGTTGAGCCTGTGTCCTGGGACTAAGAGTTGAGAGTTCTGGTTTTTACAAGTTAATATAGTATAATACATTAGTTGTAGACTACATGATGATTGGTCGGGCGCCTAATTATTATGGTTGGTTTGTTGTAAACTAGCTTAGAGTCAACGTTTCTCGTGTGTGATGATTAAAAATCTTGTGCCTAATTATTTTTGCAAGATTCCGTCCACTGAACAAAGGGTTTGGGTACTTAACATGAATGCTTTAGTAGGTTTTTTATCATCAACAAATGCTTCCTCCAATCGTAACTTATCACTGATATCAATGATCTTCCTTCTACTGCTATTGAGTCATCATGAATTTGCAGTCCTGTGAATGCTAGTATAAGTTTTTTGCCTCTTTCTTCTTTGTAAAATAACACATTGTAATGGCTTCTTTATATATCATATTCCTTATCTAGTTTTCACAAATGAACTGTAATAGATGGCTTTGGTTGCATTAAGGTTTTGTGTATCAGCTTAAATGCATCTCAGCAGTTTGTCCTTGATTGAACTTTTTATCTGGTTTTATGGTTTTTAAATCAGACTGACATCACAGTTACTGGCTCACGTATTGTTGATGTTTTGTTTAGCTGGTTTGAGGGAGTTGTTAAAGAGAAAAACAAGAATGATGAAACTACGTTAACATTATATATTCCAGGTATGTGCAGTCTGTTACGTTGAACTAGAAACGCTTCCTGTTTATTTCTGTGATGGTTTTTAATTGGAATGGAGTAAAACATCTTTTATGATTTTTTTTGCAGCTCTCAGAGGCACTAAAGCACGGCTTGTCACTGGGCTTTGGATATATTGGAGCGTAGGAAACCATTGGTTGCAGCCTTGTATATAACACTTAGGGTATTTCCAGTTCTTGGAGTTTATTTTTAGGCTATGTAATTGATTTTTGTTTAGAAATTAATAGCATTAGGTGGTTGAATTTTAGTTGGTTGATGATGAATTTTGGTTGTAATGATAGTTTTTAGTTCGTTGTAATAGCGAATATTGGTCGTAATGGTAGAATTTTATTGGTGCATTGTCTAGTTTATGTTTAGCCAATGAGAACATTTATAAGAAAACATGTTATAAATCATATCTTACAACAACAATCTTTATAAAAGTGTTGTGTGTAAAAATGAACTATTGTGAAAGAAGAAGAAAGACAAGAGTCTAAATATGAAGTACCATTGTCTAAATTCTTAACACACAATAGAACAAAATATAGGTGGGCTAAAAACAGTTGTGCACATTATAATCTAACAACACTTTTGAAGCTACAAAACATTGTACAAAAAGCATAAAGACAACGAATTCTATCACATATGAATGTTGTGTGAATGTTGGTTTTGCGTGCCTCTGATTCACCAAAATAGTTGTGCATATTAAAATCTAACAACATTCAAAATTAACCAAACCGTTGTAATATCACCATAAGAACAACGTTTTTTACCAGATTCGTTGTGGTTTCTGGGTGTACTACAACGCTTTTTAAACCTGGTGTGTTGTTGTTCCGGATATCAGACAACAATTTGTGTATCGTTGTGTGATGTTGGTAAGAGACACCTGCTCGATAGACAACGCTATTCCAGGGCATCAGACAACGGGCAATAACCATTGTATATTTCAGTTTTCCTTGTAGTGACACATCAGTACAGTAGATTAAACCTTGTTTCATAGGAATATCAATGGCTCTTCAATACTTGTTCAAATCTATGTAGATGATATTATTTTTGGGTCTACAAATGAGAAGCTTTGTAAAAGGTTTGCCAAACTTATGCAAAGTAGGTATGAAATGAGCATGATGGGTGAATTAACTTACTTTCTTGGTCTACAAGTGAAGCAAGTTAATGAGGGCATTTTCATAAGTCAAACAAAATATATTTATGAGCTTTTAAAGAAATTTGACTTAATGATTGTACCTCTGCAAAAACACCTATGGCCACTGCAACTAAGCTTGAGTTGAATACTAAAGAAAAGTCTGTGGACATCTCAAGCTATAGAGGCATGGTAGGTTCACTTCTATACCTAACAGCTAGTAGACCTGATATAATGTTTTCTACTTGTCTTTGTGCTAGATTTCAAGCTGAACCTAGAGAGTCTCACTTGATAGCTATTAAGAGAATTTTCAGGTATGTTAAGGGAACACCAAACCTTGGCATTTGGTACCCAAGAGAATCTGGTTTTGATCTAACTAGCTATTCAGATGCAGATTATGCGGGTTGCAGAGTTGATAGGAAAAGTACTACAGGTTCTTGTCAATTTCTAGGAAACAGGCTTGTTTCATGGTTCAGTAAGAAACAGAACTCAGTCTCCACTTCTACAGCTGAAGCTGAGTACATTGCTGCTGGAAGTTGTTGTGCACAGATTCTATGGATGAGAAATCAACTTATTGAATATGGTCTAAAAGTTGAGAAGATTCCAATTTTCTGTGACAACACAAGTGCTATTGCCATCACAGGGAATCCAGTGCAACATTCGAGAACCAAGCATATTGACATTCAATACCACTTCATTAGAGAACATGTGATGAATGGTACAGTAGAAATGCACTTTGTGCCAAGTGAAATGCAGCTTGCAGATATCTTCACCAAGCCTCTTGATGAATCCACATTCACAAGATTGGTAGGTGAACTAGGTATGCTTAATTTGTCATAATTCCTAGTGATATTTGATTTTACTGCATTGTAGCTAGAAATGTGTTTTGATTTACTTGAGAATTAAAAACTCTCAGAAAAATTTTCTTCAGAAATTTTGTCCAAGGCAAAATTATCTTATCAACGGATATCCTTTTACCCGTTGATAGCATAAACACATTTCTAGATTTTCGTATATCAACGGATAACAGGTTATCCACGTCATCGACGGATAAACTGTTTCTCAACCGTTCATTTCATATCCATTGATATACATATTTTCTTTTAAATATAACCGTTGGTAAACGTGAATCTATATAGGACTGGTTATATTTATTTTCTTTTATTATTTGACAGTTACTTTTGACCAATGGGTAATTACTTTTAATTATTTCATTTTCAATTCTTGAAAAGTATAAAAGGCTGTCTTGTGCTCTCACATCTCACTTTTATCGACTTTCAAGATTCTCTTAAGTAAACTGCATCTTCTTCACAAAAACTCTCTGCAACAAAAGTTCAAACACTTCAATGGCGCCTATTGTTAAGATGATGTCTTCCATTGGGTTCACCTATGAGAAGAACAACTTCGCGGCCTATGTCGATACAGTGAATGCCCCAGAAGCTTATCACACCATGATGAATTTTGTGAAGAACTGTAAACTTTCGTATGCTATGACTGCCACCACTCCTCTAATCCACGAGATAATCGAAGAGGCGTGGGCATCTGCTGAGTTCAATGGCACAGACGGTACAATTGCTTTTTCCTTAAAGGGTAAAAACTATGTAGTTAACTCTGATGTGATAACTGATTGTTTAAAATTACCTGAGAATAACTGTCTGAAAGTACCCAGTGATACTGAAATAGTTGCCATGCTTAAATCCATAAATTATGCCCTTAGTACTGATAATTTAGTGAAAATTGTTAGGAATATGTTGTATTTGATGATAACTTCACAATCAATCAAATTGTATAAGGTTTTGTAGCTGTCAACGGATGAGGATTTATAACTCTATCCGTTGACAGGTAGCTCATCAACGGATGAGGTTTTGTAGCATACTACAGTATCTCTATGTTATCAGTTGATAGTATTTTTATCCACAATCATGTTGACCATCAATGGATAGGCAGAATAGGGTAGCCAATTGTAAATAATCTATGCTATGTAATTCTGTCTAAGTGAAAGTGTATCAACTGATGAAGACAAAACTCTATCAACGGATACAACTCAAATCCACTCTATCAACGGATACAACTCATATCTCAATATCAACGGATACAGCTCAAAATATCATCAACGGATGTCAGTGTACAATATCAACGGATAATCATTGACACTTACATCTATGGTAAGTTGAGGATTAGCAGTTGATAAGGACAGGTTTGACTGACAGATCACATGGGTTGATAGTAGATACAAAAAGCAGTATGGCAGCCATACTTTGGAAACACAGAAAAAAGAAGCATTCCGTTTACACTATGAATACAAGAAAGGTGCAGGAGACATGTCTGTTCACAAGGACAACCTTTCGGCTACATGTGTATTTGGAGTGGAGTAGCAAGTCAACTTGAATTAAATTAATATTATCTTATTCCTGTAGCACTTGTAAACTTGGGATTTATAACCAAGTGTAGCAACTCTTTAGAAGATAAGAAAACAGATACATTTGCTTAGGGTTTTTATTGAATATCCTTAGAAAGCAAAGAGTTGTAAAACAGAAGCTGTGTACTTTTGTATCACAGAGTTTTCTTCGAATAAAAGCTTCAGGTGGTGCATTTAACCACCTGATTTTTATGTGTTTGTGAATTAATCTTTTTACAGCAATTATCTAAGTATAGATTTCTGGAGTTTTTATCAGAAATTTATAAATATCAAGAATTGTATTCAACCCCCCTTCTACAATTATACAAGTGTGTAATCTGGGAATAACAATTGGTATCAGAGCAAGCTTCTAACATATTTGAAGTTTAAAGATCAACACACTTCCAACATGTCTAAGAAGGATTATGGAGTAAAGATTCCAGTTCTTGATAGAGAGAATTACTTTCACTGGAAAGTAAAAATGCGTCTATATCTCTTGTCTATTGATGAGGGTTTTGTGGATTACATTGACAAGGGTCCTTACGTTCCAATGAAGACTGCAACAAGAGTTGGCCTGGCTGAAGATGTGCCTGACACTCTCATTCCCAAACCTGTTTCTGAATGGAGTCTTGAAGATATTGCAGAAGTCCACAAAGACAAAAAGACCATGAATATACTGTTCAATGGTCTAGAAACAGACATGGTTGAAAATGTTATTAACTGTAATACCTCCAAGGATGTATGGGACACTGTTCAAACCCTTTATGAAGGAACAGAACAGGTGAGGGAAAACAAGATGCAACTACTAATCCAACAGTATGAACATTTCCACTTTAAGAGTGGAGAAACATTAAATGATACATTTAGTAGATTTCAAAAGCTACTAAATGGTTTGAAACTGTATGGAAGAATCTATCAAGTTAAAGATTCTAATCTCAAATTTCTGAGATCACTGCCCAATGAATGGAAGCCAATGACTGTTTCTCTAAGAAACATTCAAGAGTACAAGACATTTACTCTTGAAAGGCTCTATGGAACTTTAAAGACATATGAGCTGGAAATGGAGAAGGATGAAGAGATTGAGAAGTCTCAAAAGACTAATCTAATGATCAAACTAGGGGTACCCCAATACAAAAAATGTTTAAAATAATTGGCTCCATTCAGCAAAAAAAAAATTACTGTTCACGTGATGGCGTGGCAGTGGATTTCACTGGTTAACTGTGCTTCGCACCTTCTTGTACGGCGCTTCGCGCCTTTATCATTCTAAAGTTGTAAGGAATGACAATCAATGGTAAAGGCAATAGACGATTGACGGGTGTGTCGAGGGCCCTCATGACTACCTAACTCATCCGTTTACTGTCTTAAATGCTTCGCATTTCCACGACAAGTTTTTTTTTTGGTGGATAGAGCCAATTATTTTAAGCATTTTTTGTGAAGGTACTTTTGGCCGGAACCTTAGAATAAATGAAATATAATTAATCTAGTGTTAGTTTGTAGTTTGTATTAAAGGATTGGTTTGTATTTGAGCAAAAGCCTATATATATATATATAAAATTTGAAATTTAGGAAACATGTGTTAGAGAAAGAATGGAGTAGGAAAATAAAAGAACGTTTATGAGAGAATATGAATGGATGAAGATTATAAAAAAGAAAGAGATGAATGTAGTTGAATCAATGGTTATGATGCAGTGTTTAAAAAAATAAATGGAAGGTCAGGATATTGAATGTAAAATCAATCCATATGCTTGCTTCCCAGCCATTACAAGCATGACACGTGGCACCAAAAAATTGGCTTATTTTGAATTTTACTAAATTCAACCATTACTGGTTGAATTTGTTATTTTTAACCAGATTTGATTAAAAATAAAACACGACTAAATTGGACTAATATCGGTCAAATTTATTCTTTTTGACCAATTTTGGTTGAAAACAGACATGAGTAAATTTGACAAAAACGATTGAATTTAACTAAATCTGAAAACTAGCGATCGAATTTAGCTAACTTAAAGATTAAATTCGATCAACTAGGGTTTGTGGTCAAATTTAGTGTAAATGACACATATACTTATTAAAATATTTAAGATATAAATATTTAAATTAATTAATTTTTTGCGTACACTCTTTATTTATGAAAATCTTCACATCCTTACGGTTGGATTACTCAAAAAAATATTTAAATAAAACAATATTCTAAACCTTATCCAAATCCTATACCCTAAATCTAAACCCTAAATTCCATAATCTCCTCCACTACGTGGTTTATGTAACAAGTTGAATTTTTATTTTTCTACTCATAGTTATTTTCTCAATTGTTTTATTGAATGTAATATGTCATTCTAATATTCATATAATCTTTTGTATTTTCAAACTAATTTGATATTTATTAAAAAAAATTAAAGTATCAAAAGAATGAAAATCCAACATTAATCGATCATATTAAACATTTATGCAAAATTTTTGTACAAACTAAAATTTTACATGTATTGAATGTATCCTTGCATTTTTTAATTTTCTTTATTGATGATTTTTAGCATTTATGTATTTAATAATAATTATTTAAAAATCTGAAAAATATATATTCAACCGAATTTGGTCACATTTATTAAATTTAAATGAATTCAGTCAAATTTATTTTTAAGTAATTTGGTAAATTTTTTGGCAGCAAATTTCCCTCTTAGGCTGAATTTGAATTAAATGGGTGGCAAATTTCCCGCTTATCCAATTTTTAAATTCGATTAAATTTGGTCAAATTTATGTTTTTGAACATCAGTTGTTTGGCGGGAAATTTCCCTCCTCTTTTGGTAAAATTCAAATTCGTCCAAAAAATATTTTGGTCGAATTTATGTATAAATACGATTTATTTAATTCAACAAAAAATGGTCGAATTATGTTCAACCAAAAAAATTAAAGTTGACCATAAATTCGACCAAATTTAATTGAATTTAGTCATGGTCGAATTTGGATGGTCATTTTTAGCCGAGTTTTCTTGTAATGCTTGTGGTCCCAGCTATTCATTTGTGGCTCCTCGGCGGACAGGCGACCAACAAGACTTTCGACATAAGTCATCTAAGATCTCCAATTCTAGTTTTAGAGAGCCTCCCACACCTCACAACTTGCATAAGTGGAACATGCCTAACATCATTCAGTGTACAAAATTTACCATCATGTGTCCGAATTTTAATCGAGCCTATTCCAACCGTCTCACAAGCAAAACTGTTAGCAATAGAAATATTACCACCATTTACTTGCTCATAGGTTGTAAACCACTCCCTGCGCGGACATATATGATAAGACGCTCCAGAGTCAAGGATTCACACATCATAGTGATGTGTGTGCTCATCGACAACTAGAGCAATATCTTCTTCACAATTGATATCAGCTACAACAGCAGTATCTATCAATTTATCCTGCTGCTTCTTTTTCGTGGGATAGTGAGATTTCCAGTGTCCCTTCTCTTTACAGTAATTACAAATATCATTAGGTTTTGGACCCATAGGAACTGGTTTCTTCCCCGACTTTCCATGTCCCTTACTCCCACTGGTTACTAATCCAGCAGCCTGATTATCTGCACATGTACTAGCCGCCTTATGGCGTAGCTCTCTAGTATGGAGAGCAGATCTAACCTCCTCCAGCGAAATAGAATCTTTTCCAACAATAAACGATTGCAGAAAATTCTCATACGATAATGGCAAAGAAACTAACAGAATTAAAGCAGCATCCTCATCTTCCACTTTAACATCAATATTATGCAATTCTAATAGACATTGCTTTATCTTCTTTCAATCGCACACTAAATAGACATTGCTTCAGAAGCAACTTATTTGTTAAAGACTTTGTCATATAGAGACCTTCAAGCTTCAACCACAAACCAGCCGCAGTATCCTGCTCCGCGACTTCAGTAATAATATCATCTACAAGACACAACAAAATTATTGAGTGTGCCTTTTCTTCTAGAATGGCCATCTCAGCGCTTTTAGGATCCGTCGTCGATTTCTTTCTCAACGGCACCCAGAGCCCCTGTTGCTTGAACAAAGCACGCATCTTGATTTGCCACATACTGAAACTATTCCTCCACTACGCCATAAACGCACATACGCAACCCCCAAATAAAGTTGCAAAAGACCTAAAAAACGTTGCGTAAGGTCTTACGCAACACCAGAGGGGCGTTGCCAATACCGGCGTTGCGTAAGACCCCTAACGCAACGATTTTTCCAAGCTATTGCAACACCACGAAAGTGTTGCATAAGAGGCCTTATGCAACACCAAAAACAGGTAAAGGCAACACCAAATGGTGTTGCATAAGATATTCAGCCATTTCAGCAATGGGGCTGAGCACGGTGCCACGTCAGGAGTGGGGCCCACATGCCACATCAGCATTGGATCCCACGAGGTGCCACATCAGCAAGGTGCCATGTCTGCAAGATGCCATGTCAGCAAGATGCCACGTTAGCAATGGGGGCCACCAAGATGCCACGTCAGCAGTGGGACCCACAAGGTGCCACGTCACAACTGGAGGGGGCCATGCCATGTCAGCAATGGGGCCCACTAGGGGTGCCACATCAGCAGTGGAGACCACTATCTAATGCAACACTAGTTTGGTCTAAGGCAACATCATATTTTTTTTTCAACATCAAATAGAGTCAAATGCAACACTTTTTTACAAAAAAATTGAAATTGCTGCTTTGTTTATACATTAATCCCAAAAATTACAAATCTTACCAACATATACTAAAACCAAGTAATTGATACTAATTCTAACTTCCAAACTATGCCAATTCTAACTTTACAATTGTATTGGTATAGTCGTATTAGTATATAACACTAATACAATCAGAAAAGATAATATCTAGAGAAAACTAATTATTTTCACATGTAATGTAATGCTCGCCCTGTCCTGAATGTAGTTGGACAACCCTGCTAGGAACCACCTGAGCACACCAGGTTGAGCTGCCAAAAAATGTATCCAAGTAAGCATCACATTTTATTAATTTTCTCAATTACTAACTGTTAAACATGTTTGGAGAGTGAGATAGGACTATTATTGTATTTGACATCCTTACAACGGCAAAGAGTACGAAGAAACAAATTTTTTGAAAAGATCAGATATATTACCATAAGGGAGAGGAAGGGAATCGGAGCCTCATGAATTAAGTATACTGCAAACATTAGAAATCTTTAACTCTGGTATAAGTGTTATGCCACATTCACAACCTTAACATATCAAGCAGGTGTCCATAAGAAAATTAGTACAGCTTCATGATTACAAAAACAAGTAAAATTATATTGTAACCACAAATAAAAATCACAAAGAGCACATTAGCATCAAATACTACACTACTTATAAAATGTAAATAATTTCTACCAAATCATGAAATTCAAAAAAGAAGAAAAACAATTTTTTGGAACATAAATTATAATTGGCATATACAAGTCCGACAAACAAACATAAACTGAATCAAAGACTCTGCAATAATGAAAAATATAAAGGGAAGAGTGGACCATGGGATGTTATCCCCAACAGGGAAGGAAACAGAGTCATCTTTTGCAGCATAAGAAGACACAAGTCTAAGTTTTGAGGTATTTTTCAAACAAGAAACATGAGTTGGCCTAACAAGAAACATAACAGTTTATGTTAGACATGTTTGGGAATAATAATCTTGAAATCGAAGGCTAGACGGCATTCATCTCTACAGTAGAGGTGGTGCTTGGAACAAGAGAAGCGGAAGTAACCTATGAACGAATTTTGAGAAGTTCAAATGGAGTGTTAATGACCGACACCACAGCACCTGTTGCCACTCCTGCAATGAGGGCCTCGGAGGCATAGACATAATTATCTTCTCGACCATCTGTAAATACGAATAGGTGTATGAAAAGTAATTACCTCATTTGCTGAAAGAAAATAAATAATAAATTTGGGAGATTGAGGTGCTTCAAAAAATACTTACATACTTTAAACAATTTATTTTATGACAAGCAACAAACATGGCAAAGAGAAATACTAGTTTTCTGCAAAATGCTTCAATGTTGAATTATTTTTTTTAAAAAATATACCCTTGTAAAAAGCTGTTAGTATTTCATAAATACCAAACCGAGCTGCAAGACTAGGCATTCTCCCCAAAGGCAACCAACCAAAACCATTGTACAAACCTAAAACAAGCAATAAAGTGAATTAAGTGTTGAGAAATCTATTAATCTTATAAAATGGGTATAATACATGTTAACCTTTTATCACTACAATGACTCAAAGCTTGTATGTACGCAATGATGCATCACCTGCATTTCCTGATAAAGTACGAACTCTATGAAGAACCTGAGCTGGAGTCAACTGTTTACTAGAGTTTGATCCAACCTGTTTCTTTGCTCCAAAGAACAAACAAGCATAAGTATTCAAACAAATATACTTAAGTAAAGCATATGTTAGTGCACTGAAATTCAAGTCAGTACTCATACATGTATCAGGGTTTTTAAAGTATCAATAGGGAAAGTGAGGGCACCACTTAATGTGATGGATCCAACAGCAGTAGCTGTGTGGGGTGCAAATGTCATGTTCTTGAACATGTCCTCCATCTGAAACATAGCACAAATGTCACAATAATTTCACCTGAAAATAAAGTTCAAAAATTAAGTTCAGCAAGCAGAACCAACAAACTAGTTGTTAGGGAATCTGTCCCACTGTTTTATTTTTATCTGACCGGTTTTAAATATATTGGATTGTCTATTCAGCCTACATGTTTTGGGTAGTGCAGTAAGGTTTTTGCAATAATTTTATATAGTTCATTAGTGTGACTAGCAGATTGGTTTTTCATTAATTATTCTGTGGTTTGAAGATTCAATATCCATTCTTGATTCTATTAGAAAAAAGCACATACTTTTAAATACTATTTAAGTTATTAATATATGAGAGAATAATTATACGACAGATGTCATATTAGCATACTAGCGATTGGCAGACAAATCACGAGCAAGCAAATAGACTTAAAAATAGTTATTAGACGATGCATTTGGCAGAAAAATCAAGAGCAACCAAATCGACTTAATAGCGGTTATCATATGGCATATCAATATTTTTTGAGCAGTTCCAAAATTATTGTAACAAAAATTCCTAACTAGAAGCTCCCGTATCTTGGTGAGACAATAAGGGTCATTGCATAACAAAAACAGAATCCATGTACAAGTCATTCTTTCTTATACCTTACTGAAGAGTAAGCAAAAAAAAATATCAACATATTTTATTTACGTTACGTGCTAGAGGCTTCTCAAAGGACTTCCATCAAGCAGGCAACGGGTATAATCCAAAATTTAATTTTGTTACAGACTACTCAAAGCACTTTCATCAAACAGTTAATGGGCATAATCCAAAACTTAATTTTGTTCAGAGAGAGAGAGAGAGAGAAGAGACCTACGTGTTGAACGGACTAGCGTTGAGACTTGAGAAGGAGGAGTGCGACTAGCGACAGTACGGCCGACGAAGACGATGAATTCTCGAATGATGGGCCTCTGAAAGTAACCGAAATGGCTAACGTCCGTCGCGGGTAACACATCGGTTCAATCGAATTAAAAAGAAACGATTGAATCCTAAAATTGCACTTACAGAACAACATGAAATCAACAAGCCCATCTACTTTAGGATATACGGATTCAGCAAGCCCATCTACATCTCCCCATCCGATTACCTGAATTAATTAATTAATTAAGAAAATAGATCAAATCAACAATAGAAACACATGGGAATTGAATAATTAAGAGGCAAATACCTTGGGATTGATGAAAACGAGAGTGATAGATTGAGAAGGCGTGGTGTTAAGGCGATTGAACAGGAGTAGAAACGAGAAAGAAGAGATGTAGAAACGAAAAAGAAGAGGTGTGGTGGTCTGTAAAGCTGCTACTGCCGCCGCTGGTTTTTGCGGCTGTTGTTGTTTTGGATAATTTGAATACAGAACCCTAAAAGAGAGAGAGAAGAATACTTGGTTAAATTGAAAGTCATAATTTTGTGAGAATTGGGGAAAAGAAGGATGTTTTGGGGGAAAAATTATTTCGTTAAGGGGGAAAACAAGCGCCCAAAATTTTGGGTTTGGTATCACGTGTGCAATTTCTTACTCAATTCCTTATTTTGTTTTGAAATATATAAATTTAATTTTGTAACTATTTATTACTAAATTGTAAAAAAAAATTAAAAAGTGATTTTTTTAAGAATTTAAATTTAAACAATAAAATTATAATACAAATAATTTAAAAAAATAGATTCATCATTCGGGACAAGACTAGTTAAAAGGAAGGTCAATTTTGACCAGTTTAACCGTTATAAAACCAAACCAAATAAGTGAACGAAATTTTTAAAAAATTACCACCTCAATAAAATTGTTATATCATGACACCCGTGCGATTGAAACTTCGAAAAAATTATTTAAAAAAATAGATTCATCATTCGGGACAAGACTAGTTAAAAGGAAGGTCGACTTTGACCGGTTTGACCGTTACCAAACCAAACCAAATAAATATAGGAAATTTTTTAAAAAATTATCACATCACTAAAATCGTTATATCTTGACGCCCATGCGTTTGGAACATCGAAAAAATAATTTTAAAAAATAGATTCATCATTCCGGACAAGACTAGTTAAAAGGATGGTCGACTTTGACCAGTTTGACCGTTATAAAACCAAACCAAATAAATATAGGAAATTTTTTTAAAAATTACCACATCACTAAAATCGTTATATCATGACACCCGTGCGATTGGAACCTCGAAAAAATAATTTTAAAGACAAGACTAGTTAAAAAAATGTCGACTTTGACCGGTTTGACAAACCAAATAAATATAGAAATTTTTTTAAAAAATTACCACATCACTAAAATTGTTATATCTTGACACCCGTGTGATTGGAACGTCGAAAAAATAATTAAAAAAAATAGATTCATCATTCGGGACAAGACTAGTTAAAAGGAATGTCGACTTTGACCGGTTTGACCGTTATAAAACCAACCCAAATAAATATAGGAATTTTTTTTCAAAATTACCACATCACTAAAATTGTTATATCTTGACATCCGTGCGATTGGAACGTCGAAAAAATAATTTAAAAAAATAGATTCATCATTCGGGACAAGACTAGTTAAAAGGAAGGTTCACTTTGACCGGTTTGACCGCTATAAAACCAAACCAAATAAATATAGGAAATTTTTTGAAAAATTACCACATCAATAAAATCGTTATATCTTGACATCCGTGCAATTAGAACGTCGAAAAAATAATTTAAAAAAATAGATTCACCATTCGGGACAAGACTAGTTAAAAGGAAGGTCGACTTTGACCGGTTTGACCGTTATAAAACCAAACCAAATAAATATAAGAATTTTTTTGAAAAATTAGCACATCACTAAAATCATTATATCTTGACATCCGTGCGATTGGAATGTCAAAAAAATAATTTAAAAAAATAGATTCATCATTCGGGACAAGGCTAGTTAATAAAATTAAATAAATATCTAATGCAACACTTCAAACAGCAAATGCAACACTACTGGTATCTAATGCAACGCTTCTGCCACGTCAGCAAATGCCACGTCAGCATAGGTGGGTCCCAGAATTTCCACGTCAGCAAGGTAGGCCTCCTGCCACGTCACCCTTGTGGGGCCCATACTGCCACGTCAGGAGTGGTGGGACCCACACCTGCCACATCATATTTTTTTAATATATATATATATATATATATATAATGCAACACTTCAAACAACAAATGCAACACTACTGGTATCTAATGCAACGCTTCTGCCTCGTCAGCAAATGCCACGTCAGCATAGGTGGGTCCAACTTCTGCCCCGTCAGCAATTGTGGGTCCCACAATTGCCACGTCAGCAAATGCCACATCAGCACATGTGGGTCCCACTTCTGCCACGTCAACATTTATTAAAATAAAAACATATCTAACGCAACACCAGCGTTAGTGTTGCATGATGTGAAACACTGTGGGTAATACGCAACACTAAATTATATCTAACGCAACACCAGTTCAGCTCAGTTGCAAAAGACCCAAAATTTCTATCTAACGAAACGCTTTCTGTGCAACGCTTTGTAAAAAGGGTTGCGTATGTGCGTTTATGGCGTAGTGCTCCCAGTAAATTTGTCGACCTTCACGTTGAAACTAGACATCTTTCTCACCGAAAACCAAACTCTGATACCAGTTTGTTATAACGGAAGCAAGAAAGATTATAATAAACGTAAAGAAAGAACATAGATAGGCAGAAGAGAAAAGTTTTATTGATCTTGAGGATACAGATTACAGCTACAGATTCAGATCTAGATTACCGATTCAGATTACCGGTTCTGATCTAGATTACAGATTCATATTATAGATTATTGATCTAGGTTATGACCTAGAGAGTATATAAAGTACTCTATAGGCGGTTACAAAAAAGCCCAGAAAAATAGGCCGAAACCAGATTGCGGAGTCTATGTCAGGCTCAAGGTCTTGAGCAGCAAGCTAAAGGCCTTGACCTGAACAGACGCGATTCTAAAGGCCTTGACTTTAGGCTCAAGACCTTGACTACGAGATTTTCAGCAACAAAATAGATAATCCAAGATACCCGAATTCCCAGCATTTGGGGCATTACAGATTCAAGGCATATTCTAATATAAATAGATAAAATTGTTGAATTTGCTCTTCAATCCTAAGATAAATCAACCTCAGGCTCATAATCCCACAGGTCCAACAGTTGCGCCACTCCCTCACCTACAGTAGCTAGTCTGTTCTGCTTGTAGTTCCAAAGAACTTTAGTAGCGCATCTTTTTACAGGATTGTACTGCATTCTCTCTGTTAAAGCTATGGTCACAGCATCATACAACTCCTGGCCATAATCATTTTTCAAGCTTTTCAATCTTTCGTCCTCCTCGTCTATTATTTCCTGGACCAATTAAACCATTATGATATCAAAACACGAATACAAAATTTTAAAAATAACATTAATTGGTTACAAGCTAATGAAAATTACAAGCACACCTTAGGTTGTCCATCAACATTAACTACTTTTAGTGGGTGCCAATCAGGACTTTCGAGGTATTTCTCCCAAACCTTGTAGACTGGAAAAGCCAAATAAAATGCATCCATTTCTTTTTCACATTTATACTTTATCTCCATTGCTTCCACGAATGTGGTAAAATTCAGCTCACCTATGTTCTTCGAACAAGCGATATCATCAATAGAACCTGGAATGTCAGCAAAAGCCTGCAAAATAATAAGATTAATAACAAGTAATAACAATTGTCAGAGTTATATATGTATTAACGTCAATTGACAGTCAAATTATGCAATGAAATTAAACTCGATATTGATAACTTACGTTTTCCAATAAGGCTTTACGAGCTTCATGCAGCTCCTCATCTCTTTTGCCTTCTTTCAAATTCAGAGTTTGGCTCAGCTCTTTCAGATAATTACATTCTTCGTCTAGGTCTTTAATCTTTCTCAGAGCTTTAATCTGTTCGCTTTCTTTTATTAACTTTATAATATTTAAAGCTCGTTTATTTTGCTCAACCATTTCCAGCTCTGTTGCATCAACCTCTTTTCGCAACTCAGATATTTTTATATCCAATTTCTTCTCTTGTTCCTAAAATTTGAGTCCACAACCACAGATGTGTAAATAATTTGAAACTTAACCTACAACCTAAGTATTCACTGAATCTTAATAAATAACAGACCTTACGATCTTCTGCCAATTTCCTTATACTTTCTTCAGCATTTTTGTCTGATATCTTCTTCATCTCTTCTATAGCATCATATGTGAGCTTATCGAATTCTGCGTAATTTCAGAATTAGCTAGAGTATCAAACTGGTGATATGATATATATGGTGAATTATAAAACTATACAAGAAACTTAAAAAGCGAAACGTAAAAAGCACTAACCGTCATTAGTGGACTGAGAGAGCTCATCTTGTTCATCAAATAACATTTTCATTGAATTTTTCTTCACCCTATCTAAGCGCTGCAAATTTTCAAAACTTTCCTCCATAGCTTCAACGGCTTTTTCCACATCTGGTTCACTACAGTACTTTCCCATTTGAGCAGCACTAGGCGAAGAACTCATTGCACACCTTTCAAATCAAAAGAAAAGAAAACCAATGTTACTAATATTTAAATAAACAATAATAAGTAACACTTAAAGAGTCACAACTTTGAATCAGGTATAATACAAGAGACACATGAAATGCTAGAGGCATAAATATTGAACCGAAATGAAAGAAGAAGAAACTCACCTCAAATTGTTTGAATCTAGAAAATTGTTCGAGAGAAACAATGAACAATATTGAAACCAAAATACAATGCTTCTTATGTATTATTGCTGTCTTACCAACTTGCAAGAATTTGGTCAATTATTTATAGTACCTCTTGGATGTTTTATCTAAATTGAAAAACTAAAAAAATTAAATATACAAAAGAGAAAAAAAAAAAAAAGGAGAAGATATGGTAACAAACTGCACCGTTAGTTATCACAACCTCCCACGGTCAAATGATTAAATTTAACCTCTTTTAAAAAAATTTAAAATATTGATTTTTATAAGATTAATAAAATAACGTAAAAGCTATAAGTTTCGTCAATGACAATATAAGTTTTTGAATAAATAAATATAATATATCATAATAATAAACGTAGGAGAATTGTTAATGATATCAGATCGGAAGGCAACGGTAAAACATTGCAAAGGTGATCATGACAAAGATTGCAAGTTTAATATTCAATTTTTATTAAAATTTGTTTTAATTTATTTTAGGATATATATTCATATATATAAATTATATTTTTATGTAACATATATTATCATTGATTTATATAAAAAAAATTGAGAGTTTTCTCATTTTTTTATAAACAATAAGTTATTCTTGTAAATTTATGAAATATCTTGTGAATTAAAGTCCTTATTATGTTCTTATTACATCATTTAATTTATTTTATTTTATTTCCACCTTTTTAATTTATTTATTTTTCCTATCAATATGATGTGTAATCCATATACCTAGATTTATAACTCTAATGTAAATGTCATTCTATATGTAAACATAAAACTAAAACAAAGGGACATATAAATCCTATCATTTTCCATTGGTACATTTGTTAATTATAAAAGCCGCTTTGCTGCTAAACCTTATTCTTGTTCATTGTGCAAATCAGCTTGTTTCAGCTAGCTTTTCATCTTTTACCCCATTTGACTTTATCTTCAACATCCCGAATTAATTTTTTGATTGTACAATTTTTAGCTCAAAGAAATGCAATAATATTTTTCATTTGTGCATGACTAACACAAGATTAGTGATAATATTATCAATGTACATAAAAAAATGTTCAAAACAACTTTTATCTGGAAAAAGCGATCAACAAACATTGGACCTATTAATTTTAAAACAATATATCTGTAATAGAACCCCAAATAGAGCTTCCATGAATTCAACACTAAAACAAAAATTTGATTTTCAAAAATAGATTCATTTATTTGCATATTTGCATCTCTATATTTATATATATATAGAGAGAGAGTTGCACTCTATGAATAAGACCTTATATGAATAACAATAAAGAATACCATTATAACACTCATATTTAATCTAATCTAAGAGTTGGGTAATGTCACCCAATACAAAAAATTCTTATTTTTTACCCTCTATGCAAAAAAAAAAAATCACTATTCAGGATGACGTCACTTCCTCACCTCCATTTCCCTCTCTTTTCTCTGTCTTTGCATATTCTCTCTCAAAATTGAGCCTTATCTGAGAAGTTTTTTTGCATCAAAGGAAGTGGCTTAATAATACTGTTAGTAAAACAAGTGAACAAGCTATTAACATGTACGGGTGGATCTGACTTGATTCGATTCGGTCTAGTGGAGTAGAGAAAAGATGTTCCTAAAAATAGATGGTACCAAGGGGCTACTAATTTGTTTTACTCCCTTTACCGTCGATGGAGTTTCCAAATCTGGTAATTACTCTATCAACCAAACACACATGAAATTAAAACTTCAAATTCTAACTAGTCTTCTGGTAAGGTAACTGTATCATGGTCCCATATCTTCAGTAGGTGCGCAGGTGCGCAACTCCTTCACCTAGAGTAGCTGGTGATCTGTTTTGCTCGTGATTCCACGAATGCCTGTCGGACAGAATTGCACTCCATTAACTCTTTAAAATCTGTAGTCACAGCTTTGTACACGTCCTATGCATAGTCATTCTTCATTTTTTTTCAATTTTCATCGTCCTCTTTTTGATTATTTCCTGGGCCAACAGAAACATTATTGCATAAACAACCATGTCATGTCACTGACGGTCTATCTTCCATAGTATTCATGCACGATACCTAGATAGCTAGAGTATTCCTTGACCCAGAGCATCCTCATCCATCTCCAGCAAATATTCCTCAGCTTCGTCATCTTCATTATTTTCAACATTTGGAACAATTTGAAGTTCATGCACAGCCATGAGTTGATTCCAAGGAAATGCATTTTTCTTATTTATGAATTGTGGGACACTAATAAAATTTTTAGTTGGTGCCAATATCAACGTACATCTTGATGTTCAAGACAAACAACCATCTACTGAAACACACAAAGTACATGCTCAACTAACGTGGCATGTGATGCGTCATGTGACGTGTCATGTGACGTGGATCGGATTGGGTCCACTTGACACGAGGATGACAAGTCAACATTTGGGGTCCATTTTCAATTGACGTGGCATGTGACGTGTCATGTGACGTGTCTCGGTCCCATGCCACGTGGCAGCCATGTGGCGAGTCACAAGGGCATCCACATGGCATATGGGGCCTTTTGGAAAAAAGCTAACAATTTCGACCAATAGGCATTTCCGACTTGAGCAATTACAAACATTCGAGTTGTTCGATTTTGATGGCATTTTCGACCAAAAAAGGGCCAAAACCGACCAATAGCTTGGTCGGTTTTGGCCTTTTTTTCTTGTAGTGCACAAAGTACATGCTCAACATACAATATATGTACTAATCTCATCATAAAAATTCTAATTAAAAGGCTGCAATAAAATTTAAAATATAGCTTTCATGAATTCAGTCCTTATACAAAAAAATAATTTTCAAAACAAACTCATTTATTTTGCATACAAATATCTCTGAATTGTTGATATATATTACTTTTTGTTATCATGCGAAATTAAATTTTAAATAAAACTGAAATTGTAAAGTTGTATTTATAATAAAAGTACACGATTATAGTATTCTTTAAAAAACTTAACAATATTGCATCTATTTATATTTTAATATTTATTAATAAAATATAATAGAAAAGAAAAATACATATTTTGATGTGTAGGATTTAAGTTACAAGCTTTATTTGTTGGAAAATATTTGATTAGTTTTCTTTCACCCAACTCTTTCAGGTCATAATTTTGAGACTTGTAGGCAGTGACGGAGACGGGTTAAGAGGGGGCCTGGCCCCGCCCCTGAAATTTGAACTGGCCCCGCCCCTGAAATTTGAATATATAATTCTGTAGTATGTGGTTTGTTTTCTACCCTGTATGTAAACAAGGGGATTCTCTTAAGACTCTTTCTTTTTTTTTTTTGCTAAATCTCTTAAGACTCTTTCTTGCTTTCTTGTTATTTCTAAATCTTTTTTTAAAAAAATTTACTTTTAAAATCATAATGTAAAATTGATCTTCCTAAAAAAGTTTCTGCCTCTGTCATATGAAGTATGTTAATAATAATAGTTTTCACGTCAAATAATTTTATAAATAATTTGTTAAGTAATTATTAAATTTTTGTTCGAGATAAAAATAAATTATAAATTATATTATACACATACTTACTCAAAAAGAAACATGTTTTTTGTAAGATCCTAAGAAATACGCATTTAGGCCCTACAATCAATGAATACAAGTTGAACCACGTTAATTATATATGTCATTTAATTTAGAAAAACTATAAATTAACAAAAGAAAACCTCAAACTGTACATAATCAAATGATTTTCATATATTTTTATCGTTGTGTGCGTTTTTAAAAAAATTTTGTTCTGTATTCATTTATATATTCAATATTTTAAAAATATTTATGTAATTTGTTATTCTTTGTTGTTGAAATAAATTTATTATTCTACATTCATTTAATATTTAGGAATAATATGTATTAATTGTTCATATATGTGTATAATTGATATTAATTATATATTAATACTTCTAATGCAATTCTTATGTTGATGCGACGATCAACATAACAAAATTAAAAAGAAAGAAGGAGAAAAATCCAACAATATCATGTTAACTTTGAAAGATTAGCTTAAAGTTTTAAAACATTTCTTAATTTTTGTAATAATTATTACTTTTATATATTTGAATAATTATTTTTGAGATATAATTAGTTTTAAATGTTATGGTAATGATGATTAATATTTCATTTTTGCTTATGATTTTGAATGTTAATATTTATGATTTAAACATTGATTCTATTGTGTAATTTATTTTACCAAAATATTAATATTTAACAATTCTTTTAAAAAAAAAAATTCTCCAGTGATTCCTGTAGATGCGGGTTATAAAGTATAGCATTCAAACCATGTGTTATCAAGGTAGAAAAGGATTGATAGCAAATATAAAATTGCAATTAGTAGGAAAGATGTTTTGGAAGGTTGTTCTTTTGATAGGTTTTGATCGATAAGAAATTGTCGCTGACCATCGTGAATTGTGATGGGGCAAAATGACATAGATGGGGTTAATTTTAGATCGGATACGTACGTAATTTGGATAATCAAATCGGTTTTTGATCGAATTAATCTATGATATATTTAATCAATTTTTTATTATGATATATTTGAATAGAATTCGGATCGAATTGGATCTGATTCGGTTCGGGTCTAATTCGAATTAAAATCAAATGAAATTCGGATTTAGATCGGATAAAATTCGATTCGGATCAGAATTGGTTCAAGTCCTTTTGGATCATTACTTACTCATTATTTTATTTTGAGATTTTAAAAAGTACTTTATTATTCAATATAATATTTTTAGTTTAGATTATGTACTTTCTTACAAAAAGATGATTAAAAAATTATGATGCATTTGACATAAAATGGTTTTAAATATGCATTTTGCTTATGAATCAGTTAAATATTGAATGAAATATGCATTAACTTATGTAGACTATTCGTTATAATCCGTTAAAATTATAACAATTACTTAATTCATCATTTTCCTAATTCGGATCTAAATCGGATTCACTATCTCGAGTCAAATTCGGTTCGAATAATTTAATTCGGTTTTGATCAGTTTTATGTCATAATCGGGTCTAGTATTTCGAATTATCTTCGATTAAATTTCTCGGTTCAAATATTTATTCGATCAGATCAAATTGGTTTTCGAATAATTATCGAATTTTTTAATTCAAATTTAAAATCAAATTTATTTCTTTAAATTTTTATTCAATTTTTCAAATATAAACCCATTTTACCAGATCTAGTCAACTCATACATGGAGGACCATTTTTTGACATTGCTTGTGACGTTACTATGACATGATTGAGGCCCTTCTGACATTGCTTTTGACGTTACTAATGACATGATTAAAGGGCTTGTTGCATATTCCAAATGCAACCGTGATCACCTACGGAAGTGGTACTAATTAGTTAGTGTTTAGTTGTTATGCTTGAGGACAAGCATCGGTTTAAGTTTGGGGGTGTGATAAGTGGATTTTATATCCACTTGAAGCATTCCATATCATCTTAAATTGATTTACTTGGCCTCAAGTTTGTTGTGTTTTTGATGTGTTTTGTGTAGTTGTGAAGGTTAGTAAAATGTCGGTTAGGGTTGTTGATTCTCGTCGATCTTGGAGTTGAAATTGAGCATTGAAATGAATGATGGCATATTTCCCTAGGCTACCATGAGGATTTATAAGTCAAGAATTGAAGAACAGGAAGTGGCAAAAGAATCCAAACAGAAAACTGAGGAGACATGAGCAAATTGTGGAAAATTCGGATTTTCGGGTAGGTTGTGCATGCAGTCTCCATTGTTTTGGCCATATCTGGAGTTCTACAAGTCCGTTTTAGGCCCGTAAGCAGTCGTTGGAAAGCTCGGAAGAAGACGAATTGGTTTTAAGCAAAATAAAAATTCTGGACAGAAGAGGGAGCGCTGGCAGCGCCCTACAAGCGCAGGCAGCGCTCTAGAAACAGGAAAACCAGCGCTGGTTGTGCCTGGCAAGCGCTGGCAGCGCCCGGGAATGCTGGAAAATTGCTGATTTTTATCCTATTTCGAATTAAATTGTATTTTTAGGGTTTTTCATGCTGGACAAGATATCTAGGGCATATTTAAACACATTGTATCATTGTAATTCATATGTCTACTTAGAATAAACACAGAGGGAGAAAAGAGAGACTTGGAGAAGGATTCCCAACGCTCGTGACAAGCAACGGAGATCTAGATCTACATCTTTTGATCCTTCTATTAGGCGTTATTTTGGATTTCGGATTTGTTTTCTAAACCTTATTAATCTGGTTTTATTCATACTTTGTTTATTATCATGGTTTCATCTGGTCCCATGATGACGAGAGGTTCAATTATAAACTAATAGTTGTCATGGGATTCTAATGGATTTATCTATATAGCTTAGTAGTTTGATTGCTTTGAAGATTTATGTGTGGTGAATTTTTGATATCCTCGTATGGTTGTGATTCATGTATTTAGATGCGTAGCTAACATCTAATTTGTTAATATTTTGTGAAACGAAAGTGGATCTTAAAATTTAGAACTTGTCATGCTAGCATAGGTTCATGATTGTTATCAATATGATTTGTAGTATAAGATGAGAATACTTATATTGCCCTATGTGATCTATATGGATGACTTGTGCTTAAACCGTTATGTTTTCAAATCTTATAGAGATATAGGGTCTAATCATAATTGGTGTCTATTCATCTTCTATCTCTTTTGTGGATGTATGATTAGTTTGGTGTTCGTATACCGAGAGGTAACCTATACTTGTTTCGTGTTGTCTGATCAGATATCAAAACCATCACATGTATTGATTAAAGGCATCAACTCTAAGTGAAGTAGATAATGAAGTTAGAGTCCCATGTTAATTCTCATAGAAGTAATTTAGTTTAATTCTCGTTAGTTGTTCATTCTTAGTTGATAATTCGCATCTTAGTTAATTTAGTTAATTAAAACCCCATTTTGTTATTTGTCTTAGCAGTGAATAAAAATCATACATTGTTGCATATGTGCATTAACTGAATTGAAACCTAAACCAGATCTCTGTGGGAACGAACTTGACTTATTCATATATTACTTGTGACCACGTACACTTGCGTGAATTGTGCAAACACCTTCCAAAATGGTTATCCCATGACAAAATCGTGGTTGACCAAGTACGCGAATGGGGTTCCTTTAAAATCAGCCACCAATTCCCGTTCGGTAGCACTTCATAGTGGAGTTAATACAATAAATTGATCCCAATAGGAATTGGTCCAAAATCTATCAATTCATCCCATTTTCTTAGCGATCTCACCATAGCTAGAGTGCCCTTTTTTCTTTTTCTTGTAGTGTTAGAAAATAAAATTATCAAGTTATATGTATGTATATATATATATATATATATATATATATATATATATATATATCAAATAAGGTAAATTATATTAATCTATGGCAATATATGTCAAATCAAGAAAGAAGGCATAACCAAATTTTGTTAAACAAGTCTAAACATTGAAAACCTGACCATTTCTATTTCATAATTAATCTGAACCTTAGGTTTTCGAAATTCCATTCCCTGCCCTAAGTTCAAGCTTCAAGATGTCTTATCTCAGCTTTCAGTGCCTCTTCTTTACATGGCATTCCGAAAATTTCTTATCCTCCTCTCAACACTAAAACAAACATTTTCAATTTTTGCATCATGCATGCGTAAAAGGTTTCAGGAACAAATTAATGATAATGATATATTGTTATTTGGCTACCTTAGTAATTACATTTTTTTGACAAAATATTATGCATTTCATTGAAAAATTGGACTTAGAAGGATCAATTCCCAAATTCGTAACAAACTCTCAAATTGTCAATACAACTTGATTGAGAAACAAATAAATGAGTTAAATAAATAATCGCTTTGCTTCCAAATCGCTTAGCATACAGATAGAAATATTTTTTGAACTAAAAATGATTATAATGGCTTCCTGGGAAATCTAATTCTACACCATCCCTGTAGCATCACAATTGATTTTCACACAATTAATTCCAGATACAATACAATGTTAAGAACTTTCAGTTGCACCAACTGAAATTGGAGGAACAAATGCCCTCATAATATGAACAGTCTTCCATTATGAAAGGTAAGCTTTTGCAATTTCCACCCTCGACCTAGGCTCGATGCGACTTTCCAGATCCTCAAACACCAATTGAATCTCAAAGAGACAAAACAACAAACCAAAAACATATATATCAATCAACAAAACACCCAAAAAGTTGGTAAGGCAAAAATCCTCACAAAAGAAGGTTGATTATTGAAGGAAAAATAAGAACTATAATGATTACATGAGAGAAAAAGAAGAAAGTGAATTTGTGAAAAGGAAGAAGGCTTAATTGGTGAAGAAAGGGATACATGTGGATATTTTTGTAAACAAATGTCTCAATTTATTTAAACATTTGACAAAACATTTGAGTTGAAATAGTAAGGCTTATATCTTGTTCTGCAGCACCTGGTTCAACGCTCACTCATCCTCAAGATTTATTAGAACAAACCCCTTTTTTGGTTATCCCTTATTTTTGGTTATCCTTCATTCACCACCGATCTTCGATTCAAATAGATCATGACCGTTAGTTTGTTTAGCCCTTTTTTGCTTATCCCTTATTTTTTGTTATCCTTCATTCACAACCGATCTTCGATTCAAATAGATGATGAACGTTAGATACAACAATACTAAAATTTGTTATATACAAAGGTCTAAGTTTCGATTTCTGCCAGCAACATATTAATTTATATTTAATACTAAAAATTATTATATACAAAGATATAAGGTTCAAATTTATTATACTATAAATAAATTATAAAAAATTAAAAGTAAGTCGTGTTTTGCACGGATAATAAGCTAGTAAATCTAATTATTCAAAAACCAAAAATATTTGATTTCAGTAAAAAAATGAAAGTATAGATATTAGTATAACCGCCGATGCACACACACCTAGTACTAGTACCATGGTTTTTTTCAACTTAAACTCAAAAACCAATCGTTTGTATTCAGTTCATCAAAATTATAATTAATTAATATTTGATTCTATGTCATATTAATGTAATAATTAAATTCCAAATTTTATTTAGTATCTTAATAATAATTCATATATTTTATATGTTAAATTAAAATAAATGTTTGATGATACATTTTTCCATAAATATATATAATTGGGAAATTATCAAAATTATCCAACTTTTATATTTTTTTTCAAAAATATTAACAAAAATTATGAGATTGCAAAAGTTACATTTGGATTGCAAATATTGCCATTGGGGTTACAAACTAGCTAGGTTGCATTGTGTTTTTGAAAAAAAAAATTGCAACTTGGATATATTTTTAAAAAGCCCTATAATTTTTTATGGAGACCAAATTATATCCGAAAAGGATATTATAAAAACAAGTACATGCATGCAACGAACCAATTGTAGTATTTCATGTGAAAAAAAAAAACATTTAAAACAAACTCATTAACCTTCAAACCAACTTTAGAGGAGTTTACGTAGCCACTGATACACTCTACAACTGAACACGTAGGCAGTGCAGCACTGCTCCGGAAAAAAGATCTCTAAGTTTAGAATTCTTCTGTGCGCCCATGGTTCCATAGCTTCAGAAGATGTGCAACTCCTTCACCTACAGTAGCTATTCTGTTGTGCTTGTAGTTCCACAGCTCTTCTATGGCACGTCTTTGTATAGGATTGTGCTCCATTCTCTCTTTTATAGCTGTAGTCACAGCATTGAACACATCCTGGCCATAATCATTTTTCAAGTTTTTCAATTTCCCGTCCTCCTCACTACAAGAAAAAAGCTTTAAACCGACCGTCACAAAACCGACCGTCACAAATTCAATGGTTATAACCGACCGTTACCGTAGGTAGTCGGTTTTATGATAAAACCGACCATCTAAAACTGACCGGTGCAGACTCAGGCTCATTTTGCTGACTCACATTTTCGGTCTCTGTGACACGTTATCTAAAACCGACCAATACCACTACAGTTGGTTTTAGGTGGTCGGTTATGCAAATTTCTAAATTTCGAAAGTACCGCCCAAATGAAAAATTCAAATTTTTGATCAAACTCATAACCGACCAAATATCGGTCGGAAATAAGCCATGATTTCACAAAATTTTAAAAATGGAGCCCAAACTAAATTTTTTTCGAAAATACCGCCAAAATGAAAAATTCAAATTTTTGATCAAACTCATAACCGACCATATATCGGTCGGAAATAAGCCTTGATTTCACGAAAATTTTAAAAATGGAGCCCAAACTAAAAAATTCAAATTTTTTGCCAAATTTCATTTAAACAAACCACTTCACCAAATTTCATCTCTATCCCTACATCCACTTCACCAAAATTCCTCTCCCTTTTAACTTTCATTTTCGAAATTTGGAGTAAAAAAAAACTCTTTCTCCAAATCATCCCCCTTATACATGGATCAATGGTTTTGGATTTCGAATTTTTTTATACTTATCATTGTTATCGTTGTGTTTTACTGCATCGAAATCCTACAATGGTATCCTAACTACTTGCATCAAATGATGATTTGGTTATATCTCTGGTGTATTTTGATGATAATGACTGTTTAAGAAGAAGAAGAAGAAGAAGAATGTGAAGAAAATGAAGAAGAATAAGATCGTATTGTCTGGTGATGATGAAGACGATGATGGTTTTGACGAAATTGAATAATGTTTGTAAATTTAGTTTTGATGATTTTCACGAAGTTGAGTATTAATGTTGTTTGTCAACAATAAATTCGTAGCATTTATGTTTGTATGTTTAATTATGTTTTTATGAAGTTGAATGGTGTGGTGAATCTGTAGTTTGTTAATGTTGAATGGCTTGGTGGTGATTGTAATATTGAAATGTAATGAAATGGAATGGCATAACTTGCAATTTTTCTTTAAAAACCCAGAAAACTGACCGTCTTCATATAAAACCGACCGTTTTTACCATTGCAACGCCAGAAAACCGACCGTCTTCATATATAACCGACCATTCTCTCAAAAATAAAAATAAAAAAATCGACCGATTCTGTATATAACCGACCGTTATCGCTAGTCAAAATACTAGTTGACCGTTAAATTATCCAATCAAATAAATTTATTTTTTTCTGAAATTTTGGCAATAACATTACAAATGATGGTTCTTGACATACGTAAGGTTTCGATCGTCGAATAAATCATTAAAAAAGTTATTCAGTGAATCTAGATCGTGCCCTGTTATCGGAAGATGCACTTTTACTACATTTTTGTTAAAATCTCCTACCACCAAACCTTTTTATTTTTTGATTATTTTTTTTCAACACTAAAATGAGTGTTTATTAACATCCGTACAGTTTGATCATCGAAGAAATCATTCAAAAAAATTATTCAGTGAATCTAGATCGTGCACCGTTATAAAAAACAACACTTTTACTACTTTTTTGTTAAAATCTTGAACAACCCGACATTTTTATTTTTTGATTATTTTTTCCCAACACTAAAATGAGTGTTTATTAACATTCGTACGGTTCGATCGTCGAAGAAATCATTCAAAAAAACTATTCAGTGAATCTAGATCGTGTCCCGTTATAAGAAACAACACTTTTACTACGTTTTTGTTAAAATCTTGAACAAACAACCGCCCTTTTTATTTTTTGACTATTTTTTTCCAACACTAAAATGAGTGTTTAGGATATTTGAATTTTGTAAATAAGATATTGGATGGTATACAAATCTTACAAATAATAAATTTATACAATTTTAAACTAAAAATTTTAAAAGTAATAAAACTTTAAAATATGAATTAAAAATAATATTAATAGAAGAATAATATGAATCTCATCCACCTTTAATAAGAATATTATTATTTAATTAACTAAATTATAAATTTTTATAATTTTATAAACGTGTTAAAAAATATATTTTTAAAAACATAAAAAAATGTGTTAAAAATTATATCGACCAAACTAATTAAATTACACATGAGTTATGACCAAACTAATTAAATTGAATAAACTCAACTATTTTATCGAAAGATTTAATTGAAACAAAAGTTATATATTCAATATTTGTAAATTTTGATCGTAAATATTACGTTCGTATTATAAATTTTTTTATATGTTTGTGATATTTTTAAGATTATCAAAATTTTAGATATATAATTAGAGTATTTTTTCAACTAATAATTAATGTAAATTATTTATAAATTTATTTTTTAGAAAATTCGTAAGAGACCTATCAATTCTAAGTGATATATTCTTAATACTGAAACCCCGGTTAGAATTGTTGTTTTTTGTTAAGCAAAAGGAGTCTGGTTTCAGATCCTCAAGAGACCGTAGCTTGCACCTGGACGGGTTATGAGAAAATAAAATTATCACAAAAATATGGAAAGTGATATATTCTTAAAGTTGGAATCCCGGTTGGAATTGATATATTTTTTGTTAAGTAAAAGGAGTCCAGTAGAGAAATATTTTAAAAAAATCGAAAACCTAAACCCTGACGAAACTCTGTTTAAGGGTTCTAGTCAACGTACTAGTTGACTGTTAAATTGCCAAACCACATAAATTTTTTTTTTTTCACTAAAATTTTGCCAATAACATTAAAAAGGATGGATATTGACTTCCGCAAGGTTGGGTCATCGAGAAATATTTTTTAAAAAATTGAAATCCTAAACCGTGACGAAACCCTGTTTAGGGTTCTAGTCAACTACTAGTTGACCGTTAAATTAGCAAATCAACTAAATTTTTTTTCCCTAAAATATTTCCAATAACATTAAAAAGGATGGATCTTGACTTCCCTAAGGTTGGGTCATCGATAAATATTTTTTTTAAAAGCGAAACCCGAAACCCTAAACACCATCATTGTTTAAAATTTTAATTTGAGTTATTTGACCCGTTTCTTTTTCCATTGCTACTACTACTACTACTACTACTACTACTACTACTACTACTACTACTACTACTACTACTACTTTTTTAGCATGAATAGTTGGAATTGTATAAATTTTAAATTAAATATAGGATTTTTTACTATTTTTATTCTATTTTTTCCCCTATATTTATTCTATTTTTTTTCTTTTCACGTTAAAACCGACCGAATTGACGTATAAGCGACCGATTTTTTTGGGTGGAAAAATTTTCGTGAAAAGTTAAAAATCCCGCCCTTGCCCAAATTTTCGAATCACACTAACCAATGACATAACCGACCGATCATTCGGCCGGTTATGATCGGTATCGGTCGGTTAAAGTCTGAGTGTAAATAAAAAAGAAACCCCCTCCTCCTTTCATTTTATCTCTCATTACTCTTACTCTCTCATATCTCTCTCTTCCTCTCTTCATCTCTTCCTCTCAATACAAACTAAAATCCATTCAAACTCAGTTCGTTCAAGTAAAAATGGCGCTTACCCGTGCAAACTCAATCCGCTCCCAACTAAAATCGTTCCGTTCAATTCGGACCCAAACTTCCTCTTCTCCATTATGTGTTGATGTAAGCTTCTTGTAACTCTTCATCTTCTTCAAAGTATTGTTATCTTCCATTTTGTGCCTTTAATTGGTCTATTTTATTCTCTTGTTTGTATTGTTTGCTTTTAATTATGTGTTTTTTGTTTTTTGTTTGTTGTTTATATTTTCATAGTTTAATTTGCTCCCATTTGAAATTCATGCATATATCTTCTCCCATTTGTTTATATTTTCATGTTTATATATATTTGTTTATTTGAAATTGGATTTTTGGGTTTATGGGTTCTATTTATAGGTTTGATTAATGGGTTTAATTAAGCATCGATTTATGTCATATAATGATAGACACATGAACTTATATTTTGCTCAATTTAAGGTCAATATCGATTTTCCCCTAAGTGCTTATAATTAATTGTATACGATATTGACTTGTATTTGAATTGAAGGTCATGTATTTGTAATTGCTTCGATTTTGTATACGAAATTGTATTTGAATTTAGAGTTAAATATGCATTGTGTACTTATATGTTCAATTTACTTATGTTTGTGTACTTATAGTTAAATTAATGAGATAATTATGTTTGTGTACTTATGTTCGATTTTCTTTCCACGTTTATGTTCGATTTGTTTGTGTACTAATGTTTTTTTTTAATTTTAGGTGCTCGGTTGACTAGTGATGATCATAATGGTTTCAATGATCGTGTGTATGATGGCCCCCGTATTGGTCCGAGACATTTTGGAAGGATCTTGCTAAATATTGGGAAAAGGGAGTTTCTAAATTGTCCTTAAATATTTATATTTCTTACTTTTTAATTAGTTGGTTATATGTGTACATAGGTAAAGGATCGGCTTGCATTGGAAGATGAAAAGGACTATACCTCCGAGGATGAGGATATGGGTGGCGGTGAAGATGATGGTGATGGCGCTGGTGATGATGGTGGGGAAGAGGGTGAAAAAGATGGTCATCAATCATCCGATGTTTCTTTGTCGGATCATTAGGTTTTTAAGTGTGATCGGTTTTTATGACTTGTCTTTTTTCTAAGCTGTTTGTAATTAGTTGGAATGACCAGAAAACTTGGAATGTTTGTATGAACGTGGTTTTTATATTTGTTGGAATGATCGAACTTATGAAATTGGTTTTTATGTTTGTATGTTTAATTATGTTATTATTTGTTAATGTTGAAATGGAATGGCAGGCTGCAGTACTAGCAAAACCTGCAATTTTTTTTACAAAAAACCCAGAAAACCGACCGACGTGCCTTATAACCGACCGTTTTTTACCATTCAATTCCCAGAAAACCGACCACAAAAAGACATAACCGACCATTTTTTACCATTCGATCCCTTCGAGGGTGGTCGGTTTAAGTGGTCGGTTATATTATGGTGGTCGGTTATAAGTGGTCGGTTATACAAATTAGCACAGCTACTGGCATGAAACCGACCGATTGTGCACGTTTGACTGTGGTCGGTTATGTGTGCCAGTCAAAATGTATTTTTCTATTTTTTAAGTCATAACCGACCGCTGTCGGTCGGTTATGTGTTGATGACATCTGTCACCAGTTGTCGCCACGTGGTGACGCGTGGTGCCACATGTCCAATTCGGACCCCACATTAGAGAATTTGTAAACACATATAATCGACCAAATTATTGGTCGGTTATGTGTGTTAAACCCGACCAAATGACATAACCAACCAGGCTTAAACCGACCAGCGTTTTTGGTCGGTTTTAGTCGTTAAACCGACCGATTCCTTTTATAGCTGACCATTTTTTACGGTCGGTTTAAAACGATTTTCTTGTAGTGCCTCGTCGATTACATCGTAGGTGTGTTAGTACGTTGTGCAATCAATTGAAGGAAAATACATTTGCATTCATGTTGCCATCTAAATTAGTAATAAGGCATAATCGTGACTATGAAGGTCAACAAGAAGCAACTGAGTACTTGACAGATTTTTTGGTTGCAAATAAAAAGAAACGTTTTATCCTAGCACCTTACATCCAAGAGTAAGAACACAACAAGTTTCTAATAGTAATTATATTGTTATTGTAATCCAACGTATGTATTATACATGTCTGTATCATTGTAGCGGGCATTGGATGTTGCTCCTTTTTTGTCTCCATGAAAGTGCTATCTACGTGTTTGATTCAATGAAAAAAGAAAGGAAAATACACTTGACAACACCTGCACGAACGTAAGTTAAATTTGGATTCAAATTTCACGTAGTGTATTGTACGTATCTTAATTTAGTAAGGAATGTGATGACATATACGTATTTCACAGGGCCTTTAAATTGTACATACCTCAAGGTGGATCGAATAATAATAGAAAAGAATTTCTTTGGTATCATTCCGAGGTTCAGGTATAACTTGGTTTCACAATTTTTTTTTTTAACTTGTAGTGAATAAATTTTGTTGGTTTATGTGTAGTGTCCTCAACAAGAAGGAGGCACCGAGTGTGGTTATTTTGTTATGAGGTACATGCATGACATAGTGGATTGGAAAGTGGTATGAGAGACAACTAAAATATTGTTTAGTGATATATCGAGTCATGACGTTTTTTAAATATTTTATCTTTTATATTTGGTAGGCTCTCGGTTCAAGAAGCTATACCAAAAAATAAATCAAAGAGATTCGGGAGCTTTGGGCAAAATTTTTTACTCTAGAATGTCTATGATCAGGTACGGGCGTCACTTTTACATGATATATTATTATAATTTGAAAGTTGTATTAATTCAACAATTTGTAAGTGTGTGGCAAAACTCTCGAGTGACTGAGTGAAACTATTTTACATATATATTATGTTATGATCAGTGGATAAGACAATAGGTTGCACCAAAAAAAAAGATGGAAATTATCTTCCTGGTATATTCAAATGTTTGCACAGCTCCTATGTGATACAACACCACTTCTTTCGGCATATATTCCGGTGATCTCGAGAGCTCTTTCGCATACACTTGTTCTCCGTAATACGACGCCACTCCGGCAGCAAATATGATACCTCCGGCGACTCCAATTGACGACGACGATTGTGATCTGGAAGAGGAGGGGGAGGAAGAGAAGAATCTGGAAGAAAGGAGATGAGCTGGCCGGAGCACGGCGGCGGAGTGACGGCCGGAGAGAAAAGAGCGGGAGAGCGCCAGAGAGGCGAGAGTGTAAGTAGCTCGATTCATCGTCGGAGTGATATTTCAGTGTTGAGATCGGTGTGTGCAAGTAAAGATGATCCTCAATTTTTGTGCAGCTAAAATAAATACCTCATTCTGACAAAAATAAATAAATACCTCATGATTTATAATTACTAGATTTAACCCGTGCGAGCTTGAAATCGAGATGAAACCCACGAGCTTGAAGCGAATTGAAGAAGATAGAGTGAGAAGATCTGAGAGAGAGATCGTCCATTAAGACTAAAATGCGGCAATAAGTTGGATTTTCCAGTGAGAAAGCGGCGATGAGGATCGGAGAAAGTAACAATTGATACAGAGAGCGGGTTGTATTTGGGGGATAGGGGAGAGAATGGGGAAATAAAAGAGTAAAGTATGTCTAAAGTACGTCACTGATAAAAAGACCGACGTATATGATTAATATATATACGTCGGGTCTTGAAAATATGATGTAAAAAGTATTATATATGTCGTCTTTTTCTCAACAGACGTATAAAGTATCATTTTATACGTCGCATTTCCCCAACCGACGTATAAAGTAGCATTATATACGTCGCCTTTTTCTCAACCGACGTATAAAGTAGCATTTTATACGTCGCCTTTTCCTCAACCGACGTATTATATGACTTTATACGTCGGCGTTTTGTTCAACCAACGTAAAAAATTTTAAAAATTGACCTTATACGTCGCCTTTATGCGGAACCGACGTATATAACTACTTTATACGTCGCCTTTGGCGAGAACCGACGTATAAGAGGCGATGTATAAGGTCAGTTTTGTACTAGTGAATACATGTTAACCTTGAATCACTACAATGACTCAAAGCTTGTATGTACGCAATGATGCATCACCTGCATTTCCTGATAAAGTACGAACTCTATGAAGAACCTGAGCTGGAGTCAACTGTTTACTAGAGTTTGATCCAACCTGTTTCTTTGCTCCAAAGAACAAACAAGCATAAGTATTCAAACAAATATACTTAAGTAAAGCATATGTTAGTGCACTGAAATTCAAGTCAGTACTCAAACCTATATCAGGGTTTTTAAAGTATCAATAGGGAAAGTGAGGGCACCACTTAATGTGATGGATCCAACAGCAGCAGCTGTGTGGGGTGCAAATGTCATGTTCTTGAACATGTCCTCCATCTGAAACATAGCACAAATGTCACAATAATTTCACCTGAAAATAAAGTTCAAAAATTAAGTTCAGCAAGCAGAACCAACAAACTAGTTGTTAGGGAATCTGTCCCACTGTTTTATTTTTATCTGACCGGTTTTAAATATATTGGATTGTCTATTCAGCCTACATGTTTTGGGTAGTGCAGTAAGGTTTTTGCAATAATTTTATATAGTTCATTAGTGTGACTAGCAGATTGGTTTTTCATTAATTATTCTGTGGTTTGAAGATTCACTATCCATTCTTGATTCTATTAGAAAAAAGAACATACTTTTAAATACTATTTAAGTTATTAATATATGAGAGAATAATTATACGACAGATGTCATATTAGCATACTAGCGATTGGCAGACAAATCACGAGCAAGCAAATAGACTTAAAAATAGTTATTAGACGATGCATTTGGCAGAAAAATCAAGAGCAACCAAATTGACTTAATAGCGGTTATCATATGGCATATCACTATTTTTTGAGCAGTTCCAAAATTATTGTAACAAAAATTCCTAACTAGAAGCTCCCGTATCTTGGTGAGACAATAAGGGTCATTGCATAACAAAAACAGAATCCATGTACAAGTCATTCTTTCTTATACCTTACTGAAGAGTAAGCAAAAAAAAAATATCAACATATTTTATTTACGTTACGTGCTAGAGGCTTCTCAAAGGACTTCCATCAAGCAGGCAACGGGTATAATCCAAAATTTAATTTTGTTACAGACTACTCAAAGCACTTTCATCAAACAGTTAATGGGGCATAATCCAAAACTTAATTTTGTTCAGAAAGAGAGAGAGAGAGAGAGAGAGAGAGAGAGAGAGAGAGAGAGAGAGAGAGAAGAGACCTACGTGTTGAACGGACTAGCGTTGAGACTTGAGAAGGAGGAGTGCGACTAGCGACAGTACGGCCGACGAAGACGATGAATTCTCGAATGATGGGCCTCTGAAAGTAACCGAAATGGCTAACGTCCGTCGCGGGTAACACATCGGTTCAATCGAATTAAAAAGAAACGATTGAATCCTAAAATTGCACTTACAGAACAACATGAAATCAACAATCCCATCTACTTTAGGATATACGGATTCAGCAAGCCCATCTACATGTCCCCATCCGATTACCTGAATTAATTAATTAATTAAGAAAATAGATCAAATCAACAATAGAAACACATGGGAATTGAATAATTAAGAGGCAAATACCTTGGGATTGATGAAATCGAGAGTGATAGATTGAGAAGGCGTGGTGTTAAGGCGATTGAACAGGAGTAGAAACGAGAAAGAAGAGATGTAGAAACGAAAAAGAAGAGGTGTGGTGGTCTGTAAAGCTGCTACTGCCGCCGCTGGTTTTTGCGGCTGTTGTTGTTTTGGATAATTTGAATACAGAACCCTAAAAGAGAGAGAGGAGAGTACTTGGTTAAATTGAAAGTCATAATTTTGTGAGAATTGGGGAAAAGAAGGAGGTTTTGGGGGGAAAATTATTTCGTTAAGGGGGAAAACAAGCGCCCAAAATTTTGGGTTTGGTATCACGTGTGCAATTTCTTACTCAATTCCTTATTTTGTTTTGAAATATATAAATTTAATTTTGTAACTATTTATTACTAAATTGTAAAAAAAAATTAAAAAGTGATTTTTTAAGAATTTAAATTTAAACAATAAAATTATAATACAAATAATTTAAAAAAATAGATTCATCATTCGGGACAAGACAAGCTAAAAGGAAGGTCAATTTGACCAGTTTAACCGTTATAAAACCAAACCAAATAAGTGAAGGAAATTTTTTAAAAATTACCACATCAATAAAATTGTTATATCATGACACCCGTGCGATTGGAACTTCGAAAAAATTATTTAAAAAAATAGATTCATCATTCGGGACAAGACTAGTTAAAAGGAAGGCCGACTTTGACCGGTTTGACCGTTACCAAACCAAACCAAATAAATATAGGAAATTTTTTAAAAAATTATTACATCACTAAAATCGTTATATCTTGACACCCATGCGTTTGGAATGTCGAAAAAATAATTTTAAAAAATAGATTCATCATTCCGGACAAGACTAGTTAAAAGGAAGGTCGACTTTGACCAGTTTGACCGTTATAAAACCAAACCAAATAAATATAGAAATTTTTTTAAAAAATTACCACATCACTAAAATCGTTATATCATGACACCCGTGCGATTGGAACCTCGAAAAAATAATTTTAAAAAATAGATTCATCATTCGGGACAAGACTAGTTAAAAAAAGGTCGACTTTGATCGGTTTGACAAACCAAATAAATATAGAAATTTTTTTAAAAAATTACCACATCACTAAAATTGTTATATCTTGACACCCGTGTGATTGGAACGTCGGAAAAATAATTTAAAAAAATAGATTCATCATTCGGGACAAGACTAGTTAAAAGGAATGTCGACTTTGACCGGTTTGACCGTTATAAAACCAACCCAAATAAATATAGGAATTTTTTTTTCAAAATTACCACATCACTAAAATTGTTATATCTTGACATCCGTGCGATTGGAATGTCGAAAAAATAATTTAAAAAAATAGATTCATCATTCGGGACAAGACTAGTTAAAAGGAAGGTTCACTTTGACCGGTTTGACCGTTATAAAACCAAACCAAATAAATATAGGAAATTTTTTGAAAAATTACCACATCACTAAAATCGTTATATCTTGACATCCGTGCAATTAGAACATCGAAAAAATAATTTAAAAAAAATAGATTCACCATTCGGGACAATACTAGTTAAAAGGAAGGTCGACTTTGACCGGTTTGACCGTTATAAAACCAAACCAAATAAATATAGGAATTTTTTTGAAAAATTAGCACATCACTAAAATCATTATATCTTGACATCCGTGCGATTGGAATGTCGAAAAAATAATTTAAAAAAATAGATTCATCATTCGGGACAAGACTAGTTAATAAAATTAAATAAATATCTAATGCAACACTTCAAACAGCAAATGCAACACTACTGGTATCTAATGCAACGCTTCTGCCACGTCAGCAAAGGTGGGTCCCACAATTTCCACGTCAGCATGGTTGGCCTCCTGCCACGTCACCCTTGTGGGGCCCATACTGCCACGTCAGGAGTGGTGGGACCCACACCTGCCACATCATATTTTTCTAATATATATATATATATATAATGCAACACTTCAAACAGTAAATGCAACACTACTGGTATCTAATGCAACGCTTCTGTCTCGTCAGCAAATGCCACGTCAGCATAGGTGGGTCCAACTTCTGCCCCGTTAGCAATTATGGGTCCCACAATTGCCACGTCAGCAAATGCCACATCAGCACATGTGGGTCCCACTTCTGCCACGTCACCATTTATTAAAATAAAAAAATATCTAACGCAACACCAGCGTTAGTGTTGCATGATGTGAAACACTGTGGGTAATACGCAACACTAAATTATATCTAACGCAACACCAGTTCAGCTCAGTTGCAAAAGACCCAAAATTTCTATCTAACGAAACGCTTTCTGTGCAACGCTTTGTAAAAAGGGTTGCGTATGTGCGTTTATGGCGTAGTGCTCCCAGTAAATTTGTCGACCTTCACGTTGAAACTAGACATCTTTCTCACCGAAAACCAAACTCTGATACCAGTTTGTTATAACGGAAGCAAGAAAGATTATAATAAACGTAAAGAAAGAACATAGATAGGCAGAAGAGAAAAGTTTTATTGATCTTGAGGATACAGATTACAGTTACAGATTCAGATCTAGATTACCGATTCAGATTACCGGTTCTGATCTAGATTACAGATTCATATTATAGATTATTGATCTAGGTTATGACCTAGAGAGTATATATAGTACCCTATAGGCGGTTACAAAAAAGCCCAGAAAAATAGGCCGAAACCAGATTGCGGAGTCTATGTCAGGCTCAAGGTCTTGAGCAGCAAGCTAAAGGCCTTGACCTGAACAGACGCAATTCTAAAGGCCTTGACTTTAGGCTCAAGACCTTGACTACGAGATTTTCAGCAACAAAATAGATAATCCAAGATACCCGAATTCCCAGCATTTGGGGCATTACAGATTCAAGGCATATTCTAATATAAATAGATAAAATTGTTGAATTTGCTCTTCAATCCTAAGATAAATCAACCTCAGGCTCATAATCCCACAGGTCCAACAGTTGCGCCACTCCCTCACCTACAGTAGCTAGTCTGTTCTGCTTGTAGTTCCAAAGAACTTTAGTAGCGCATCTTTTTACAGGATTGTACTGCATTCTCTCTGTTAAAGCTATGGTCACAGCATCATACAACTCCTGGCCATAATCATTTTTCAAGCTTTTCAATCTTTCGTCCTCCTCGTCTATTATTTCCTGGACCAATTAAACCATTATGATATCAAAACACGAATACAAAATTTTAAAAATAACATTAATTGGTTACAAGCTAATGAAAATTACAAGCACACCTTAGGTTGTCCATCAACATTAACTACTTTTAGTGGGTGCCAATCAGGACTTTCGAGGTATTTCTCCCAAACCTTGTAGACTGGAAAAGCCAAATAAAATGCATCCATTTCTTTTTCACATTTATACTTTATCTCCATTGCTTCCACGAATGTGGTAAAATTCAGCTCACCTATGTTCTTCGAACAAGCGATATCATCAATAGAACCTGGAATGTCAGCAAAAGCCTGCAAAATAATAAGATTAATAACAAGTAATAACAATTGTCAGAGTTATATATGTATTAACGTCAATTGACAGTCAAATTATGCAATGAAATTAAACTCGATATTGATAACTTACGTTTTCCAATAAGGCTTTACGAGCTTCATGCAGCTCCTCATCTCTTTTGCCTTCTTTCAAATTCAGAGTTTGGCTCAGCTCTTTCAGATAATTACATTCTTCGTCTAGGTCTTTAATCTTTCTCAGAGCTTTAATCTGTTCGTTTTCTTTTATTAACTTTATAATATTTAAAGCTCGTTTATTTTGCTCAACCATTTCCAGCTCTGTTGCATCAACCTCTTTTCGCAACTCAGATATTTTTATATCCAATTTCTTCTCTTGTTCCTAAAATTTGAGTCCACAACCACAGATGTGTAAATAATTTGAAACTTAACCTACAATCTAAGTATTCACTGAATCTTAATAAATAACAGACCTTACGATCTTCTGCCAATTTCCTTATACTTTCTTCAGCATTTTTGTCTGATATCTTCTTCATCTCTTCTATAGCATCATATGTGAGCTTATCGAATTCTGCGTAATTTCAGAATTAGCTAGAGTATCAAACTGGTGATATGATATATATGGTGAATTACAAAACTATACAAGAAACTTAAAAAGCGAAACGGAAAAAGCACTAACCGTCATTAGTGGACTGAGAGAGCTCATCTTGTTCATCAAATAACATTTTCATTGAATTTTTCTTCACCCTATCTAAGCGCTGCAAATTTTCAAAACTTTCCTCCATAGCTTCAACGGCTTTTCCCACATCTGGTTCACTACGGTACTTTCCCATTTGAGCAGCACTAGGCGAAGAACTCATTGCACACCTTTCAAATCAAAAGAAAAGAAAACCAATGTTACTAATATTTAAATAAACAATAATAAGTAACACTTAAAGAGTCACAACTTTGAATCAGGTATAATACAAGAGACACATGAAATGCTAGAGGCATAAATATTGAACCGAAATGAAAGAAGAAGAAACTCACCTCAAATTGTTTGAATCTAGAAAATTGTTCGAGAGAAACAATGAACAATATTGAAACCAAAATACAATGCTTCTTATGTATTATTGCTGTCTTACCAACTTGCAAGAATTTGGTCAATTATTTATAGTACCTCTTGGATGTTTTATCTAAATCGAAAAAATAAAAAAAATTAAATATACAAAAAGAGAAAAAAAAAAAAAAGGAGAAGATATGGTAACAAACTGCACCGTTAGTTATCACAACCTCCCACGGTCAAATGATTAAATTTAACCTCTTTTAAAAAAATTTAAAATATTGATTTTTATAAGATTAATAAAATAACGTAAAAGCTATAAGTTTCGTCAATGACAATATAAGTTTTTGAATAAATAAATATAATATATCATAATAATAAACGTAGGAGAATTGTTAATGATATCAGATCGCAAGGCAACGGTAAAACATTGCAAAGGTGATCATGACAAAGATTGCAAGTTTAATATTCAATTTTTATTAAAATTTGTTTTAATTTATTTTAGGATATATATTCATATATATAAATTATATTTTTATGTAACATATATTATCATTGATTTATATAAAAAAAATTGAGAGTTTTCTCATTTTTTTATAAACAATAAGTTATTCTTGTAAATTTATGAAATATCTTGTGAATTAAAGTCCTTATTATGTTCTTATTACATCATTTAATTTATTTTATTTTATTTCCAGCTTTTTAATTTATTTATTTTTCCTATCAATATGATGTGTAATCCATATACACTACAAGAAATACTCAATCAGACAACACATTTCACACAACAGTTAAACAAAAAACTGTTGTCCCGAAAAAATAAACAACAGTGAAAGTTTTGTCCTCGTAAAACTGTTGTCGGAGTGTTTTTATGACAACAGTTTTGCAACCATTGTCTGAGCGGTACGCTCTAATAAAATCAGACAACAGTTCTAGAATATATGTGTTGTGTGAATCTTTTCATACAAGTGTGTAGAACTGTTGTATGTAGACAACTTTATATTATTTTCAGACAATGCTTTTGGACAAAGCCGTGGTGTAAGTTAGACAACAGTTTATTGGAAGTGTTGTTGTATGGAAAATCAGACAATGTGTTTTAAATACCGTTGTCAGAAGGAAAGTTGATAGACAATGGTTATTAACATTGTGAGATAAATGGGTTTCATACAACAGAGCAGAAAACTGTTGTTTGATCCTATTTGGAAGACGGTTATAAACATTGCCTGCTAGAATAACTGTTGTCTGTTTAGTAAGGATAGAAAAAAAAATTACATGTACATATTACATCCAACACAAACCAAACCAATAATCTGCCAATTCCAACAGATTTGCAAACTAAAAATCAACCAACCAAGAGACTAGCAAACTAAAAGTACTCAACCAAATTTGGAAAACCAAATACTTCCGTAAATTATCAAGTTAGTCCAATCGGACAATACACAAATCTCATACTTTGACAAATTGACAAAATCCATCGGAATAGAAGTAATGATACAATACAGAGCTCCTAGTTAGTAACAGAGCACACCAACTCTGTTGGACAGTTATGGAGTACTTTTACATTACAATCGAAATGAGTTTGGTTTAATACTAGCACCAGCACGACATTACAATTTGCTTCTTGTCTTTGGTAATATCCTGCTGCGTATCCACTCTTTCCAAGGTCTTCTTTTGACACCGTTAAATCTGCATAAACATAAAATATAACATTAACCTTAATTTGGAGAAGTTTTATAGAGCAAAAAAAATTTAGGTGTATAATCTATAATAGATAGCATCTCTCCAGAGTCCTCTTGCTGCAGTCCACGGTAGCCATACTTGTATGTCCTTCGAATGATTATTTTAGCTATGGTAAAATCATCATCTATTATAAAAAGAGACATCAAGTCGAAACATTCACAACTTGAGAAGTCAAAATTCAACTAGATGATGATTTTACCACTGCTAAAGTAATCTTATGAAGGGGTTCCTTTAGATGAAACTTTTGATCAGTAGAAGCACATCTAAATAATATGAGTTTCACATAATCAGTAAGTCAGCAGTACATGGAGTTAAATATGTTGAAATAATTGAACTTCAATCCAATGCAATGATATATATTACCATCATGGAAGTTGAATCCCTTCTTCTTCCTCCCGCATATAACTAGATTTTTCCTCGTCAAGTTCGTCAACATTGGGGAATATTGGCACGTGCAGCTCATTCTCAAGTTCTATTTCTACCGATCCATCATTTTCAGCATCAAATTGGTCATAATAGTTTTTTTCTGGTAATATCAACACAACAGACCAGTGTTTGTCGAGAGGATCATCAATGTAGCAGACTTGCTTAACATGTTTCCCTAGCACAAAAGGATCATTTACAAAACCTAATTTGTTTAAGTTAACCAATGTATATCCCAAGTCATCTAGCTTAACCCCTTTGTTCATATCTACCCAATTACAACGAAATACAGGGACTCTAAAGTTGTTATAATCTAACTCCCATATACTTGTTATAACTCCATAGTAGCTATGTGAAGTATGTTCAACAGTTTTATCCTTACCGACAACCATTAATGCATCCGCAACAACACAAACACCACTACATTGAACCTGTCGATTATCATCGTGCTCCTTGGTACTATAGGTAACACCATTTATTTTATAACCGCTGAATGTAGGAACAATCTTGTTAGGACCTTCTGCAATCCACCTTATCTCATCACGTATGTTATTATGTTCATGCAACAATTCTGATTCAATCTGTCCAAAAATAAATTGATTTAAACTAATTATTCAATACAAATAAATATCATAATTATAATTTGTAGAATGTGTAAAAATAAAAAGCTTACCTTTTTCCGGAACCATTGGGGGAATTCATCATTTTGCTTGTTTTTTAGCCAGACTTGGTCATTTTCATGTTGCTGGTATCTTGTCATCAAAGTTGCCATATGTTCACTACAAGTAAAATCAGTTACATTAATATTTTAATCAAAATGCGAAAAAAAAAGGAAATAACACACACACACACATGTCAGTAACTTACTCAAAATATGGCCTAACGTCCTTGCTATTTTGCAGAGAACACAAGTGTGCTAGGTGCAAGTCCTCTTTGCTCGGCTTTATCATTGTCGCACCAGATAAGGGTCTGCTAATTGCATTCTGCTCATGCCTAGCATTTTTTGGCAATCCTATGGTACCTTCTTCAAAATTCACCAAACATTCAACGGCCTCTTCGGCAACATATGCCTCGGCAATACAGCCTTCGGGATGAGCCGGGTTTCGTACATATCCCTTAAACGCCTTCATATACCTCTCGAAAGGATACATCCAACGTAGAAATATTGGCCCACAAAGCTTAACCTCTCTTACAAGATGAATTGAGAGATGGATCATCACATCAAAGAACGAAGGAGGAAAGTGTTTTTCGAGCTGGCATAATGTTTCCACCAACTGAGATTGCATTTTTTCCAATTTATCTACATCGATGACTTTACTGCAAATTGCCTTGAAGAAAAGGCAAAACCTTATTATTGTGTACCTGACTTGTTTTTGCAGTACCGACCGAATTGAAATTGGAAGCAAATGATGCAATATCGTGTGACAATCATGAGATTTCATTCCAACAAGTCGAAGATTTTCCATATTTACCAGATTCTTGATATTTGAACAAAATCCATCCGGTAACTTCATTTTAAGAAAGGACGAGCAAACTGTTCTTTTTTCTGTATTCAATAAGTTCCATGATGCCAACGGTGCCTTCTCTTTCTTTCCGGGAGTTTTTGGCCTCAGCTCTGTTCTTATTCCCATTGCATCCATATCAAGACGGACAGACTCCCTATCTTTTGTCTTTCCTGGAATATTTAGCAAAGTTCCAATTAAAGCTTCGCATATATTTTTCTCGATGTGCATCACATCAAGAACATGCCTAACTGGCAAATACTTCCAATATTCAAGTTGGAAGAATATAGAAACCTTCTTCCAAACGGGTCGAGCTTCACCTTTCTTCCATCGAGCTTGGCGTTGTGTCTTACCAAAGACATGGCCCTTTAGATGTTGTACTCTTTCAAGAACCTGCTCTCCAGTTAACGGAATAGGAGCAACCCCTTTCTCCACAGTGTTATCAAAAGCTGATTTTTGCCTTCTATATGGATGATGACGGTCCAACCACCTCCGATGCCTCATAATCACTGTCTTCCGATAATTAACCAGCCTAGTAGCATTTGTGTTATCAACACAAACAGTACAAGCATTATACCCTCTAATGACGTTTCCCGACAAGTTCCATAAGGCCGGATAATCACTTATTGTCCATAATAAAATGCCCCTAAGTAGGAATGACATCGATATCATTTCCAGGCTCAGTCGGTCCTGATATCAACAAGCAAAGCATAATATACCTTCTCTTCATACAAAGCCAAGGCGGAAGGTTGTAAACTGATAGCAAAACAGGCCAACTTGAGTAATCAGTACGGTTCCCACGAAAAGGATTAAAACCATCGGCGGATAAAGCTAACCGAAGGTTCCTACTCTCTGATGCAAAATCAGGCCACTTTTGGTCGACATCCTTCCATGTTATCGAGTCAGCCGGATGCCTCATTTTACCATCTATTTGTCGCTCGGTTTCATGCCAAGTCATGTCCTTTGAAATTTGAGGTGTATTGAACATATTTCTTAATCTTGGTATCAAAGGGAAATACCATAAAACCTTAGCAGGGACTCTTTCCAGTTCCTCTCCGCAGCAGCAGCAGCCTCGAACCAACAACAAGATTTTGTTGTGAATAATACTAAAATGGTATTAATGGAGGTCTTCAATCACTGATTAATGGTTTCTCAAGAAGATGTTGAGAGAAAGTGAGCTAACATAGAGGAGAAACTGAGCTAACAAATAAGGAAAGTGAGTTAACAAAGAGAGAAAGGGAAAAAATGGATAGAAAGAGAGGATAGAAAGAGAGACAAGCTCGATAATTGTGGTCTTATTCGGACACAATTATTCTAAATATGTTTTCTTTATTTCATTGGTTTATTTTGTTTCGTTAAATATTTTATATATATTAAAATTATTTTTTCATTGAAATCGGTTGTATTTATTTATTTATTATGGTATAGTTTGGTGTATTTAGTATTTTTAAAATTTTAATTTTTTTTTTAAAAAAATATATATTTATCAAATTAATTTAAAAATTTATAAAAAAAATACAGTTATTTTGTAGTTTACAACCCGTGCAAGGCACAAGTTAATTATCCGGTATTACGAAAGAAATAATATTTTTAAAATTTACACTACATACTATTATTTAGCAAGGTTGTAAAAATAGGAAATTGGTTTGATTCAGTTTGATCTTCAGCATCTGAGTATTCGACCAATTTTTTTAGTACTCGTTTTCAACATCCGAGTAATCGTCTGAGTACTCGATACGATCCGAATCGGTTGATCATCGATTTCCGAGTACTTGTCCGAAACAAGGGTTCAGGAACTAGTTTGTTAGAGAAGATTGTACTCGGGGTAGTATAGTTCTTAGAGAGCATTTGGTTCAAGGGACAAGGTGTTTCAGCAAGCTGCTATCAACAACGGGTGCATAGAGAGATATATTATTGGATCTTGTAATGGGAATTTTCGTTGATCAATAATATATTCTCTTACTGGGTTGCTAAGAGACCAGGACGTAGACCGTAGAGATTAGGGGTCGAACCTGGCTAAAATAAGGTATTGTGCACGTTAGATCTTACTAGCTAGACACATGTTCGATACATAAAACCAATTAATACGAATAACGGAATACAAAATGCCTCCACCATATATTCTATATTCTGTTATTCATATCAAACTTTGAACCTTAAACCCTAAACACTACTGTAAATCCTAAGTCAAAGCCCTAAACTCAGCCGTAAACTCTAAACCCTAAACACTATTGTAAACCCTAAAGTCCAAACACTACTATAAATCCTAAGTCAAAACCCTAATCATCGATTATCCAATTAATCAGTAAAGGTGACTCTACCGATTAATACAGTAGTTAATATCGATTCGTTGATCAATAATATATTCTCTTACTGGGTTGCTAAGAGACCAGGACGCATAGACCGTAGAGATTAGGGGTCGAACCTGGCTAAAATAAGGTATTGTGCACGTTAGATCTTGCTAGCTAGACACATGTTCGATACATAAAACCAATTAATACGAATAACGGAATACAAAATGCCTCCACCATATATTCTATATTCTGTTATTCATATCAAACTTTGAACCTTAAACCCTAAACACTACTGTAAATCCTAAGTCAAAGCCCTAAACTCAGCCGTAAACCCTAAACCCTAAACACTATTGTAAACCCTAAAGTCCAAACACTACTATAAATCCTAAGTCAAAACCCTAATCATCGATTATCCAATTAATCAGTAAAGGTGACTCTACCGATTAATACCGATTTTAATCAAAACAGTAGATAATAGTCTTCATTGTGTAATTGTAAATTTGTAAAATCGTTATATATGAATAACTAATCGATGTAAGTTTACAATAAAAGGTTAGAAATATCGAATATGAAAAGTTAAACTTCTTCAAAATTATACATTGGAAATGTAGGATACGACGTTTTAACCATACGATAAAATGTAGAATTTTATATCGACATTGAATTTTGTGATAATTAAAAATTTCAGTTAACAGACAACGGTTCAGAATGAAACTGTTGTCGGAAATAGTAATATACAACAGTTTTGGTGGAAAACCGTTGCTCAGTTACATATTAGACAACGTTGTCAGATAACGGTTTATTGTCGAAACTGTAGTTAAATAGATTTTTTAACAACGGTTTATAGACATAACAACCGTTGTATGTATATTTTCAAAAAGTTGTACGTTTTTTGGGAAATTTTTGTTTGACTTTTATTAAGAATTAAAATATAAATATATTTTGGGACTAATCTGGTTCGTTAGATTAAACCAGATCTGCATCTCAGCCGTTCATTTGATTTTTCATTTCCCTCTCTTTTTTTCCCCTCTTTTTTTTGTTTCCCCCTTTTTCATTTTGATTTTTCAGACTTTCCCCCTTTTTTTACTAACTCCACTTTAATAAGGTAAAAAACAACTGCTTCTCTCTTTTATTACAAACAAACGCTTCTCTCTTTCAAACAAAAACTTCTCTCTTCTCTCTCACCGGCGATTCACCGGCGATTTTCATCTCTCTCATTGTCAAACTCAACTGTACTGGTACGTTGTTGATTATGAACCATTTTATGAAACCCATTTTATGAAACCCTAATCAGATTTGGGGGTTTTTGATTTTCATATCACAAACCTTCATCCATTTTTAGGGGTTCTTGATTTTCACATGTTCTTAGCATAAAACTCCTCTTTTTTACCTTAATATTATATTTTTGATTTATTTTGACCCTAAAACCCCATTTCTAATTTGGGGGTTTTTGATTTTTTGGTGATTTTCACATGTTCTTAGCATAAAACTCCTCTTTTTTACCTTAATATTATTTATATGCTTGGTGATGTTTGTTGAGAGTTGATTCGATTACATGCATTTAATTTTGCATCTTTATATGCAATTTTGGCTATGAAATTTTGCTTGCAAATTGTGGCTAGTTTCTCTTCTCTGTTTTGAGTGTTAATTACTCTATTACTTCTCCATGTGTTGTGTTTTGAATGTTTTCGTATGCTTTTAGTGTTTACATATTTTTTTTTGTTTTGCATGCAAACTGTAAATTTTTGTGATAAGTTTTTGTGATGATATGCCTTCTTTCAATACTGACAGTTTAAATATTTTTGATTGAAAATCTTGATTGGAATTGTTGATGTTGATTAATACATTGGCTTTTATATAAAACTGAATTTTTGATTTTGCGGATTCTTTTAATGGTTGTCTATTTGTCTTATAAATTAGAGTAGTTTTATTGTCATGTCAAGCATGTCACATGTACTTATTCATTGTAAGTAAACCATCCATTCTGACCCATCTGCGGATTCTTTTAGTGATGAAGAAGAAAGAGTTCAAGAAGAGCAAACCATCTGCATCCCATCCATGTACCTTGAATGTGATTAAGGCTTTAAGAAAGACGAGGTCTTTAAACAACCAGACCCTCATTCTGACCCCCACTCCTTCGTGTTCTTCCCCAATATCTGTGAAGAAGAATCCCATATCTGAAAAATTACAAAAACAAATTTCGAAGAAAAGGAAAAAAGGAAAACTTGCTACCACGCCTAACAATACTCAAGGACTAAAACTACTTAAGCGAGGCTGTGTAACGATGCATCGAATTTTGAAACGCAAGATCATGGGGATCAAACTGACTGTGACTTTTAATGAAAAAGGAGAGCCATTTGGTGAAGAAGCGACAGAGATGTAGTCATATATTGGAGTTTTGGGAAGAACCAAACCACCAATCTGGCATGATAATTGGAATTGTGTTCCTGGGGAGATAAAGACGAAGATTTGGGACTGTGTGCTGGTAAGATGAATTTGCAAAGTTCTGTTTTTTTGTACTATCTATTCTTTTTATTACTTACAAGTTACATCTCTTAACTTTTGTTTTCCTATTTATGTATGTAGATGGCTTTTGTTGTACCTCCATCCGCCAAGAAGATGGTTATACAATCAGCCGGTCGCAGATGGAGGGAGTTTAAAAGTCGGCTGACCAGAAAATACATTCTTCCTTATCGGGATCAGCCTGAAATGTTGGCCCACCCTCCTGCAGATTTTTCTTTCATAGAAAAATCGCATTGGGACATATTTGTTGCTGATCGCATCTCGGGTGAGTTCTGGGAATGTCATGTTGAACATGCAAAAAGAAGCAAGTTGAGTTTATTCCCACATCGGATGTCTCGAAGAGGTTATGCCAACCTCGAGCACGAATGGGTGAGTAATAATGAAACAACATGCTTATTTGTGGATACATACTATTTTTTCAAACATGTTTATACTGCTACTAAGGTATAAATCAACATATGAATGCAGTCTCAATCGCATCCGGATGAAGAGGAATTAGAAGATCGATCGGACTGCTGGATCATAGCAAGGATGGACGAAGATGGTAATTTTTTAAATGATGCTGTTGTAGAAAAAGCTAAGGAAATTGTAAGTTATTAATTTGTATTTTAATTCAAAGTATTCATTAGCTCATGCTTTCAACCTTTTTTCTAAACTATTAGCAAACTTTGAATATATGGTACACTTGAAATTGTAGGCAAAGTTGAAGGCGGAGGTTAAGGAAGGGAAAGTAAAAGTGGACGGTCTTAATGATGTTTTGACAATGGCGCTTGGTAAGCCTGAGTATCCAGGAAGAGTACGTGGCCAAGGAACTACTGTGAAGCAGTCAGTTTACTTCGATCTTCCAAGGCAAAATAAAGCCAAGACCATGGATGAAAAGATACAGGAGAGAGTTAAGAAGTGTGTGGAAGAGGAGACTGCAAAGGTTATTAAAGAGAGAGATGCAGTTTGGGCTGATGTAGTGGAAAAGCTCAAAGCGGAGTTGTTGACAAAGACTGTGGGACAAGATGGTAGTCCGAAACAGGCTTCTCAACAAGCAAGTTGTCACTCTAACGGTGGGATTGATGTAGATGTAGGTGTAAAGAATCTTGAATCACCTGAAAGTGCAAGGAAGATGCATAATGTTCAACAAGATAAAGATGTTCATAAAGTGAAAATGATTGACACTATATTTGTTGATTTTGGTGACATTAAGGATGATAACAAGGTGGCTGGTGCGGATGCCAATTGTAAGGTGGCTGGTGAGGATGGAAATTGTAAGGTGGATGGTGAGGTGGATGGTGAGGATGGAGATTGTAAGTTTGTTGTTGAAAAGAAGATAGGTGAGGAAGTGAAAGTGAATGCATCCGGTAGTTCTGTTTGCAAATTGGCTGTTGGATCGCTGAGCAACGTTGTAGCTTATGCAGAGATTCATGAAGTACTAGTTCTTGATGGATGTGAGCAGACAATCCATGGAGTAAGACTTGGAGAAGAGAATGCAAGAGTTTCAATCACTCGAGTCATTCAGTGCGGTGCTAAGATTCCCTTCCCTATCGGTGATGACATTGTGACTGTGGAACAAGCCATAGGAACTTTTATTGCATGGCCGAGAAACCTGATAGCAATAGGAAACAATAGCACTTCCGATGGTTTCTCAAAGGTCAGATTGTTTTTCTATTAGTGTGCTTAGTATATCTAGTATGTTTATTTAGACTGTTTCTTCTTACTATTTTCACGTGCATTTTTTCAGAAAAATAAGAAAGGTCATCACAAGAAAATGAAAAGGACTTATAAAGTAGTTGAAGATGTTCGAGCAGAGCTTTTTGTTGAGATGGATGCAAATTATCCTTCTGCATTGAAGCGTTTGTGGACATGGGCAAAGGATTCCTTGGCTGATGAACGGACAATGTCTTTTCAGCTAAGCGAAGAAGCCTTTGGCTCTACAAAGAAGCAAGTCATTTTCTTATCAGATATACATGCAGTGTGCTCTGGAGGTGAAATTGCAGGGTCTCTCATTTGCCTTTTTATTAAGTAAGTTTCTCTGCAATTTCTTTCATTTTTTCGTAGATAGTCCCACAATAAAACTGAGAATCTGTACTCACTACTACTTAATGTTATATGTAGCCTCTTAAATGAATTTGTGAAAAAGCATAAGATGACCAACATGATAAGCTTCGTAGATCCTAGCACGATTGGTGCCATTGGATGTGGTAATGCAGGGCAGAGGTCGCGTGCACTCGCTTCACGATTTAAGAATCCTAAGAAAGATGAATACTTTCTCATGCCTTACAATGCCGTGTAAGTGTTCATACCATAACTAGCTACTTAGACATTCTCAGATAAATTTTTGAGCTTTAATTTCAAACTTGCTCCATGGTTCATGTTTGCATAGGAACCACTGGACTTTGACTGTTGCAAATCCTGAGGCAGAGATTGTCTACTACATGGACCCTCTAAAACGTCGAATTGCAAATGAGGAATGGGTGGATGTTGTCGACAAGTAAGTTCAAATTCTAAAGTTTGTGTATTGATTCTTGAACCTTAATACACCATATCTTTTTGTGCTTTGAATTTTTGTTGATAAATGTTAATTTTGTTACAGCGCCATTAAAATGTACAAGGAGGATCTGAACAAGGTTTCAAAGAAGAAAATATTATGGGAGAACATGGCGGTATTAATTCATTCTCATCATATTTTATTTATGTCATCGAAGGAGATTGTAAATAAATTTTTATTTGGTACTTCAGGGAGTTCCACTGCAGACAGGGAGCAAGGACTGTGGCATGTTCGTGATGAGGTACATGAAGGAAATCGTTGAGGACAAAGAGCTTCAATTTGCTGCTAAGGTGAGAATTTCACTTATTATGGGTTTTCTGATCAACTTTAGACGTACTTGGTTCTTTAGGATACTAGTAAAAATATGTGACTTACAAAAAACCTTTGGTTATTTTTCAGTGGATGCGCAGGTCGAGCTTGGTTTATACTGATGAGGACATTAACGAGATCAGGACTGATATTGCGAAATATTTTATGAAACGCTATGCACGTTAGGTTCTATAGTCTGGTTCTTTCTCTTGTTATGAACTGTTATGAACTAGTAGTGAAGTGGAAGTTTTATGTATAGTTGGTGATGGGATGATGTATTTGGTGTTCGGTGAACTCTATTAGCTTGTTTTGTGTTTTTGGTGGATTGATCGGTCTTAATTTGGTATCTATTTCGTCGTTTTCTTTTGTGTTTGGTATCTCTTTTGTGTTTGGTATCGTTTTGTTTCATAATGTATTTGCTCATTTGGTTTGTCACCTGGTTGAACCAAATGTTGATTGATGGAATTTAGTTTTCAGATTCCATTCGTGGTTTGTATGAAATGTGAATTTGATTTGCAAAAAGTCTACGCTTAAACAGATTACGGTGTTTTAAATCAAAATACCCATTGTACGAACAAAACTGGGACAACAGTATAGCATTGTTATACATTGTTATACTGTTGTGTCTGCAATCGTTTTATAACGGTGAACTACAATATACCGTTGTCTGAAAACTTCAACTACAATATGTGTTACACTTAAAATGTTGTCTAAAGAGCTTTCGGATAACAGTGAACCAAAATTGAGCTGCTTTACTAACTGTTGTCAAATGCTTACACAATGGTTAATGCTTGTAACAAACTGTTGTCTAACCCCAAAAACGACTACATGTGTGTTTGTGTACTCCGTTGTCTAACACCAACGGAGATGACGGGGTTGCAATAAAACTGTTACGGTTAGGATTTCAGACAACAGATGATTACATGTGACTGTTGTTTGAAAAAGAACCTGGCAAGATTGAGAACCCTTTGCATAACGTCTATTACATGTTGTCTATTAGTCAGAAAACTGTTGCATCATGCTGTTTCCAGTAACGGTTTTGATTATATAACTGTTGTGTTACATAATTTTTAACAACCAATTAAAACTGTTGTGTTACCGTCTACTACGCATCGGCTAAATAACTGTTGTCTGCCTTCAAACAGACACCCGCCGGATAGACAACGAAAAAAAACGCATGTCAGACAACCGTGAAAATGTGTTGCAGGATCGTGTTTTTCTTGTAGTGATACCTAGATTTATAACTCTAATGTAAATGTTATTCTATATGTAAACATAAAACTAAAACAAAGGGACATATAAATCCTATCATTTTCCATTGGTACATTTGTTAATTATAAAAGCCGCTTTGCTGCTAAACCTTATTCTTGTTCATTGTGCAAATCAGCTTGTTGCAGCTAGCTTTTCATCTTTTACCCCATTTGACTTTATCTTCAACATCCCGAATTAATTTTTTGATTGTACAATTTTTAGCTCAAAGAAATGCAATAATATTTTTCATTTGTGCATGACTAACACAAGATTAGTGATAATATTATCAATGTACATAAAAAATGTTCAAAACAACTTTTATCTGGAAAAAGCGATCAACAAACATTGGACCTATTAATTTTAAAACAATATATCTGTAATAGAACTCGAAATAGAGCTTCCATGAATTCAACACTAAAACAAAAATTTGATTTTCAAAAATAGATTCATTTATTTGCATATTTGCATCTCTATATTTATATATATATAGAGAGAGAGAGTTGCACTCTATGAATAATACCTTATATGAATAACAATAAAGAATACCATTACAACACTCATATTTAATCTAATCTAAGAGTTGGGTATTGTCACCCAATACAAAAAATTCTTATTTTTTAACCTCTATGCAAAAAAAAAATCACTGTTCAGGATGACGTCACTTCCTCACCTCTCTGTCTTTGCATATTCTCTCTCAAAATTGAGCCTTATCTGAGAAGTTTTTTTGCATCAAAGGAAGTGGCTTAATAAGACTGTTAGTAAAACAAGTGAACAAGCTATTAACATGTACGGGTGGATCTGACTTGATTCGATTCGGTCTAGTGGAGTAGAGAAAAGATGTTCCAAAAAATAGATGGTACCAAGGGGCTACTAATTTGTTTTACTCCCTTTACCGTCGATGGAGTTTCCAAATCTGGTAATTACTCTATCAACCAAACACACATGAAATTAAAACTTCAAATTCTAACTAGTCTTCTGGTAAGGTAACTGTATCATGGTCCCATATCTTCAGTAGGTGCGCAGGTGCGCAACTCCTTCACCTAGAGTAGCTGGTGATCTGTTTTGCTCGTGATTCCACGAATGCCCGTCGGACAGAATTGCACTCCATTAATGTTGGAAACGTGTATGGGCTCTTACACCAAATATATAATATATATAAGAAGAAACTACAATTTCTTTTTTCCTCTTGAACTTACAAGTTCTCTTTGGTGTGGTGTGTATTATGAGATAGCTGGGTAGCCTTTATATAGGCTTCAAACTCCATCATTTTACATCACCCCTTACATCATAAACTAATTATTCAAGCCTACATTTTTGAATATTGACTAGCCTACTATTGTTGAACATTAATATGCATGTGTTGCTTTGATTTGCCTCCATTCTAGAAGAGTTTGATTCTAACACTCCCCCTCAAACTCGACTTTGCATTCCGAGCTTCATCTTCATGTTGTGAAATAACTCCGGCTTCAACGGCTTCGTGAAAATATCTGCTATATTTTCTTCGGTCTTGCAGTGCATCAGCTCCACGATTTTATCATTCACCTGCTCTCGTAAGAAATGATATTTGATGTTGATATGTTTGCTTCGACTGTGTGACACCGGATTCTTTGCTAGTGAGATAGCAGATTTGTTATCCACGTATATAGTAACCGGATCCTCCTTTACGAGATTTAACTCGCTCAATATGTAACCTAACCAAATAGCTTGACATGCACACGCTGCTGCTGCCATATACTCCGCCTCACATGTTGACAGAGCCACTGTCTGTTGTTTCTTTGATGACCATGAAAATATTCCTGAACCAATATGAAAAGCATAACCCGAAGTGCTTTTCCCGTCATCCAAATCTCCACCATAATCACTGTCTGAGTAGCCAACTAATTTCAAATCTTGAGAATTCATGTAAAATAGACCATGATTAAGTGTACCTTTTATGTACCTCAAAATTCTTTTAGCTGCCATGAAGTGATCTTGCTTCGGCTTCTCCATGTACCTACTAACCAGTCCAACTGCATACATGATATCTGGACGAGTAAAAGTTAGGTACCTCAGACTTCCAACCAAACTTTTGAACAATGTCGGATTTACCGACTCCCTTGTTGAATCATTACTGAGCTTTATGCTCGTTTCTGCAGGCGTGCTCACTGGCTTGCATTCATCCATCCTGAACTTGCTTAAAATTTGCTCGGCATATTTTTTCTGAGACATAAAAATCCCATCTTCGCTTTGCTTGACTTCGACTCCAAGAAAGTATGACATTTGACCAATATCTGTCATCTCAAATTCGTTAGTCATAACCTTCTTAGAATCATCGAACATACTAGGATTGTTGCCGGTGAAAATCATGTCATCCACGTACAAGCACACAATCATGATATCTCCCCCTGAATTTGTCTTTGTGTAGAGTGCATGCTCATATGGACTTTTCACAAAACCATTCTTCTGAAAATATTCATCAACCCTTGTATTCCATGCTCGCGGAGCTTGCTTCAGACCATACAAGGCTTTCTTCAGTCTGTAGACTTTATTTTCCTGGCCTTTCTGAACATATCCAGGTGGTTGTTCGATGTAGACTTCTTCTTCAAGATAACCATTCAGGAATGCAGACTTCACATCCATCTGGTAGATCTTCCACTGGTTCTGAGCTGCAATTGCTGTAAGAAGTCTTATGGTATCAACTCTTGCAACTGGAGCAAATACTTCATCATAGTCAATCCCGTATCTCTGCTTGTAGCCTTTAGCCACTAGCCTTGCCTTGTATTTTTCCACTTCTCCATCTTGATTGGTCTTTGTCTTGTAGACCCATTTGACACCAATTGCTTTGTGTCCTTCTCGAAGACTTGTAAGCTCCCATGTATCATTCTTCTTGATTGCACCAATTTCTTCATCCATGGCTTTGTTCCATTTGCTTTCTTCAGAAGCTTCCTCAAATGTAACTGGATCACATTCAGCCATCAAACAAAATAAAGAATAATCAAAGGATGTTTGTACCGGACTTGTCGCCTCATATATACTATCCAGACTTCGCATTTTTCTGGGTGCTCCCCCTGAACTGCTGCTACTGCTGCTTCCTGAACTCGATGGTGTCGAGGCAGGAGTTTGTTGATTTGGACTTTGTGGAGGAGTTGGATCATCATTCTCGCCATCTTCAATGTTGGTGTCATTACCATCATCATCATCATTATTAAAGAACAAGCCTGCAACTTTTCTTTCTTCCTCGCTCCATCTCCAGTAATCAGATTCATCGAACTCAACATCTCGAGAAATGATTAATTTCTTCGTCAGGGGATTATAGAGTCTGTACGCCTTGCTTCTTTTGTCATATCCGGTAAAGATACACTTCTCGCCTTTGTCATCAAACTTCTTTCTTTTCTGATCGGGAACATGGGCATATGCAATACATCCAAATATTCTGAGATGCCCAACTGATGGTTTACTACCACTCCATGCTTCATTTGGAGTTTTGTTTCTGACACTTTTAGTTGGACACCGATTCAACAAATAAACTGCACATAGAACGGCTTCAGCCCAGAAAGTCCTCGGCATATGCTTTGCTTTCACCATGCTCCTTGCCATGTCTAGAATGGTGCGATTCTTCCTCTCTGCAACACCATTTTGTTGTGGAGTATATGCCGTTGTCAATTGATGATTAATTCCATGTGCTCGGCAGAAATTTCTGAATAGATTTGAAGTATACTCGCCTCCTCTGTCCGATCTGAGTACCTTCAAATAATGACCACTTTGTTTTTCTGCCAAAGCTTTGAACTCCTTGAATTTATCAAGAGCCTCCGCCTTTTCTTTAATGATATATACCCAACTTTTCCTGCTAAAATCATCAATAAAAGTTAGGTAATACCTATTTCCGCCAAATGATGCAATATCAAATGGACCAGCAATATCAGTGTGAACAATCTCCAATGGCCTTCTAGCTCGCCATGATTTTCCAACTGGAAAGCTTTGTCGATGTTGCTTTCCTTTGACACATGCTTCACACAAATTTTCTGGTTCGTTGATTTCTGGCAAACCGTCTACCATCTTTGTTTTTGACAATAGTTTCAATCCAGAAAATCCCAGATGACCAAATCTCAAGTGCCATAACCACGAGTCATTTTTAATGACCGACTTCAAGCACTTCTGCACACCCGTCTGCATATCAAGAGTGAAGAGACGATTCTTTGACATCTCCACGTTTGCAATTAATTCTCGAATCTGATTTCTGATTATCAGAGAATTATCCTGCATCTGAATATTATATCCCTTTTCCACAAGTTGGCCAAGACTGATGATATTACTTTTCAAAGCAGGTATATAATAAACATCATTTATATACTTCTTATCACCTTTCTTTGACACAATCGTAACAGTGCCTTTTCCTTTGACCGGAATCTTCGATGAGTCACCAAAAGTAACTTCCCCACTGATGGTGTTGTCTATCTCCGTAAATAATTCCTTATGGCCACACATGTGGTTGCTGGCTCCCGAATCAAGATACCATGTATTCTTCTTACCATCTTCATCTCCTTTGTATGTGAGGAACATAGCAGACCCCACATCTTTGTCTTCTTTTGCTGCAGCAAAGTGACTTCTTTCTTCCACTTTTGGAGATCTACACTCGTAACTGAAGTGACCAAATTTATTACAATTATAACATTGAAATTGAGACTTATCACCTCTTTGTTGGAATCCTCCCCTTCCTCGACCTCTAAAATTTTGACCACGACCAGATGGTTGATAACCTTGAGAATTCTGGCCTCTATTGAACGGTTGTCTTCCACGTCCTCGTCCACCTCGGTAGCCACCTCTGCCACGTACAGAACTGCTAGTGCTAGAATTTTCACCGATAGACATGCTGCTTTGCAAAGCTTTCTCCAAATGGCTCGTATCATCATACTGGTTCATCCGCTGCTCATGCGCTTGAAGTGAACCAACGAGCTCATCAATAGAAATTGTGGATAAATCTTTTGACTCCTCGATGGATGTAACAACATAATCAAATTTCCGTATTAATGATCGAAGGAGTTTTTCCATCACTCGAACATCATCGAGGCTTTCTCCATTTCTTTTCATCTCATTTGTCACCGTTTTCAAACGCGTAACAAATTCTCCGATATTTTCTGAACTCTTCATTTTGAGATTTTCGAACTCGCCACGAAGAACTTGGAGCCGCACCTTTTTAACTTTCTCGACACCTTGACATGATTTTTGCAAAATCTCCCACGCCTCTTTCGATGTTTTTGCCTCCGAGATTTTTTCAAAGGTTGATTCGTCAACTCCTTGAAAAATTAAATACAAAGCCTTCTTGTCTTTTTTTCGAAATTCTTTTAACGCCGTCTTCTCGGCATTAGGAAGTGCTGCTTCAGCAGTAGCATCTTCAGGCTCGCTATAGCCGCTTTCAACGATATCCCAATTATCGTATGAACCGAGTAACACCTTCATTTGGATACTCCAGTTTCCATAATTTGTAGCCGTCAACTTTGGAATATTTTGTTGCACCATATTCGCCATATTTTTTTTTTCAAAAAAAAATTTCCTTGAACAGTATAAGTGAACAGTACCGTATGAACAGTGCCGTATGAATAGTGCTGTATGAATAGTACCGTATGAATAGTGTCGTATGAACAGTACTTCGTCTTCTCCGGTGATGAACAGTGACGCCGGAATAGTACCTTGCCGGAAAATTTGCAGAATTTGCAGAATTTAATAACCAAGCTCTGATACCACTTGTTGGAAACGTGTATGGGCTCTTACACCAAATATATAATATATATAAGAAGAAACTACAATTTCTTTTTTCCTCTTGAACTTACAAGTTCTCTTTGGTGTGGTGTGTATTATGAGATAGCTGGGTAGCCTTTATATAGGCTTCAAACTCCATCATTTTACATCACCCCTTACATCATAAACTAATTATCCAAGCCTACATTTTTGAATATTGACTAGCCTACTATTGTTGAACATTAATATGCATGTGTTGCTTTGATTTGCCTCCATTCTAGAAGAGTTTGATTCTAACAATTAACTCTTTAAAATCTGTAGTCACAGCTTTGTACACGTCCTATGCATAGTCATTCTTCATTTTTTTTCAATTTTCATCGTCCTCTTTTTGATTATTTCCTGGACCAACAGAAACATTATTGCATAAACAACCATGTCATGTCACTGACGGTCTATCTTCAATAGTATTCATGCATGATACCTAGATAGCTAGAGTATTCCTTGACCCAGAGCATCCTCATCCATCTCCAGCAAATATTCCTCAGCTTCGTCATCTTCATTATTTTCAACATTTGGAACAATTTGAAGTTCATGCACCGCCATGAGTTGATTCCAAGGAAATGCATTTTTCTTATTTATGAATTGTGGGACACTAATAAAATTTTTAGTTGGTGCCAATATCAACGTACATCTTGATGTTCAAGACAAACAACCATCTACTAAAACACACAAAGTACATGCTCAACATGCAATATTGAAATACACCACTACAAGAAAAAAGGCCAAAATCGACCAATTTTCAACTAACGTGGCATGTGATGCGTCATGTGACGTGTCATGTGACGTGGATCGGATTGGGTCCACTTGACACGAGGATGACAAGTCAACATTTGGGGTCTATTTTCAATTTACGTGGCATGTGACGTGTCATGTGACGTGTCTCGGTCCCATGCCACGTGGCAGCCCATGTGGCGAGTCACATGGACATCCACATGGCATGTGGGGCCTTTTTGGAAAAAGCCAACAATTTCGACCAATAGGCATTTCCGACTTGAGCAATTACAAACATTCGAGTTGTTCGATTTTGATGGCATTTCCGACCAAAAAAGGGCCAAAACCGACCAATAGCGTGGTCGGTTTTGGCCTTTTTTTCTTGTAGTGCACAAAGTACATGCTCAACATACAATATATGTACTAATCCCATCATAAAAATTCTAATTAAAAGGCTGCAATAAAATTTAAAATATAGCTTTCATGAATTCAGTCCTTATACAAAAAATAATTTTCAAAACAAACTCATTTATTTTGCATACAAATATCTCTGAATTGTTGATATATATTACTTTTTGTTATCATGCGAAATTAAATTTTAAATAAAACTGAAATTGTAAAGTTGTATTTATAATAAAAGTACACGATTATAGTATTCTTTAAAAAACTTAACAATATTGCATCTATTTATATTTTAATATTTATTAATAAAATATAATAGAAAAGAAAAATACATATTTTGATGTGTAGGATTTAAGTTACAAGCTTTATTTGTTGGAAAATATTTGATTAGTTTTCTTTCACCCAACTCTTTCAGGTCATAATTTTGAGACTTGTAGGCAGTGACGGAGACGGGTAAAGAGGGGGCCTGGCCCCGCCCCTGAAATTTGAACTGGCCCCGCCCCTGAAATTTGAATATATAATTCTGTAGTATACTTTTATAGGTAGTTGCTTCCTTAGCTCAGTTGGTATGTGGTTTGTTTTCTACCCTGTATGTAAACAAGGGGATTCTCTTAAGACTCTTTCTTTTTTTTTTCTATTTTTTTTTGCTAAATCTCTTAAGACTCTTTCTTGCTTTCTTGTTATTTCTAAATCTTTTTAAAAAAAATTTACTTTTAAAATCATAATGTAAAATTGATCTCCCTAAAAAAGTTGCTGCCTCCGTCACTACTGGTATGAAGTATGTTAATAATAATAGTTTTCACGTCAAATAATTTTATAAATAATTTGTTAAGTAATTATTAAATTTTTGTTCGAGATAAAAATAAATTATAAATTATATTATACACATACTTACTCAAAAAGAAACATGTTTTTTTGTAAGATCCTAAGAAATACGCATTTAGGCCCTACAATCAATGAATACAAGTTGAACCACGTTAATTATATATGTCATTTAATTTAGAAAAACTATAAATTAACAAAAGAAAACCTCAAACTGTACATAATCAAATGATTTTCATATATTTTTATCGTTCTGTACGTTTTTAAAAAAAAATTGTTCTATATTCATTTATATATTCAATATTTTAAAAATATTTATGTAATTTGTTATTCTTTGTTGTTGAAATAAATTTATTATTCTACATTCATTTAATATTTAGGAATAATATGTATTAATTGTTCATATATGTGTATAATTGATATTAATTATATATTAATACTTCTAATGCAATTCTTATGTTGATGCGACGATCAACATAACAAAATTAAAAAGAAAGAAGGAGAAAAATCCAACAATATCATGTTAACTTTGAAAGATTAGCTTAAGGATTTAAAACATTTATTAATTTTTGTAATAATTATTACTTTTATATATTTGAATAATTATTTTTGAGATATAATTAGTTTTAAATGTTATGGTAATGATGATTAATATTTGATTTTTGCTTATGATTTTGAATGTTAATATTTATGATTTAAACATTGATTCTATTGTGTAATTTATTTTACCAAAATATTAATATTTAACAATTCTTTTAAAAAAAAAATCTCCAGTGATTCCTATAGATGCGGGTTATAAAGTATAGCATTCAAACCATGTGTTATCAAGGTAGAAAAGGATTGATAGCAAATATAAAATTGCAATTAGTAGGAAAGATGTTTTGGAAGGTTGTTCTTTTGATAGGTTTTGATCGATAAGAAATTGTCGCTGACCATCGTGAATTGTGATGGGGCAAAATGACATAGATGGGGTTAATTTTAGACCGGATACGTACGTAATTTGGATAATCAAATCGGTTTTTGATCGAATTAATCTATGATATATTTAATCAATTTTTGATTATGATATATTTGAATAGAATTCGGATCGAATTGGATCTGATTCGGTTCGGGTCTAATTCGAATTAAAATCAAATGAAATTCGGATTTAGATCGGATAAAATTCGATTCGGATCAGAATTGGTTCAAATCCTTTTGGATCATTACTTACTCATTATTTTATTTTGAGATTTTAAAAAGTACTTTATTATTCAATATAATATTTTTATTTTAGATTATGTACTTTCTTACAAAAAGATGATTAAAAAATTATGATGCATTTGACATAAAATGGTTTTAAATATGCATTTTGCTTATGAATCAGTTAAATATTGAATGAAATATGCATTAACTTATGTAGACTATTCGTTATAATCCGTTAAAATTATAACAATTACTTAATTCATCATTTTCCTAATTCGGATCTAAATCGGATTCACTATCTCGAGTCAAATTCGGTTCGAATAATTTAATTCGGTTTTGATCAGTTTTATGTCATAATCGGGTCCAGTATTTCGAATTATCTTCGATTAAATTTCTCGGTTCAAATATTTATTCGATCAGATCAAATTGGTTTTCGAATAATTATCGAATTTTTTAATTCAAATTTAAAATCAAATTTATTTCTTTAAATTTTGATTCAATTTTTCAAATATAAACCCATTTTACCAGATCTAGTCAACTCATAGATGGAGGACCATTTTTTTACATTGCTTTTGACGTTACTATGACATGATTGAGGCCCTTCTGACATTGCTTTTGACGTTACTAATGACATGATTAAAGGGCTTGTTGCATATTCCAAATGCAACCGTGATCACCTACGGAAGTGGTACTAATTAGTTAGTGTTTAGTTGTTATGCTTGAGGACAAGCATCGGTTTAAGTTTGGGGGTGTGATAAGTGGATTTTATATCCACTTGAAGCATTCCATATCATCTTAAATTGATTTACTTGGCCTCAAGTTTGTTGTATTTTTGATGTGTTTTGTGTAGTTGTGAAGGTTAGTAAAATGTCGGTTAGGGTTGTTGATTCTCGTCGATCTTGGAGTTGAAATTGAGCATTGAAATGAATGATGGCATATTTCCCTAGGCTACCATGAGGATTTATAAATCAAGAATTGAAGAACAGGAAGTGGCAAAAGAATCGGAAGAGAAAACTGAGGAGACATGAGCAAATTGTGGAAAATTCGGATTTTCGGGTAGGTTGGGCATGCAGTCTCCATTGTTTTGGCCATATCTGGAGTTCTACAAGTCCGTTTTAGGCCCGTAAGTAGTCGTTGGAAAGCTCGGAAGAAGACGAATTGGTTTTAAGCAAAATAAAAATTCTGGGCAGAAGAGGGAGTGCTGGAAGCGCCCTACAAGCGCAGGCAGCGCTCCAGAAACAGGAAAACCAGCGCTGGCTGCGCCTGGCAAGCGCTGGCAGCGCCCGGGAATGCTGGAAAATTGCTGATTTTTATCCTATTTCGAATTAAATTGTATTTTTATGGTTTTTCATGCTGGACAAGATATCTAGGGCCTATTTAAACACATTGTATCATTGTAATTCATATGTCTACTTAGAATAAACACAGAGGGAGAAAAGAGAGACTTGGAGAAGGATTCCCAACGCTCGTGACAAGCAACGGAGATCTAGATCTACATCTTTTGATCCTTCTATTAGGCGTTATTTTGGATTTCGGATTTGTTTTCTAAACCTTATTAATCTGGTTTTATTCATACTTTGTTTATTATCATGGTTTCATCTGGTCCCATGATGACGAGAGGTTCAATTATAAACTAATAGTTGTCATGGGATTCTAATGGATTTATCTATATAGCTTAGTAGTTTGATTGCTTTGAAGATTTATGTGTGGTGAATTTTTGATATCCTCGTATGGTTGTGATTCATGTATTTAGATGCGTAGCTAACATCTAATTTGTTAATATTTTGTGAAACGAAAGTGGATCTTAAAATTTAGAACTTGTCATGCTTGCATAGGTTCATGATTGTTATCAATATGATTTGTAGTATAAGATGAGAATACTTATATTGCCCTATGTGATCTATATGGATGACTTGTGCTTAAACCGTTATGTTTTCAAATCTTATAGAGATATAGGGTCTAAACATAATTGGTGTCCATTCATCTTCTATCTCTTTTGTGGATGTATGATTAGTTTGGTGTTCGTATACCGAGAGGTAACCTATACTTGTTTCATGTTGTCTGATCAGATATCAAAACCATCACATGTATTGATTAAAGGCATCAACTCTAAGTGAAGTAGATAATGAAGTTAGAGTCCCATGTTAATTCTCATAGAAGTAATTTAGTTTAATTCTCGTTAGTTGTTCATTCTTAGTTGATAATTCGCATCTTAGTTAGTTTAGTTAATTAAAACCCCATTTTGTTATTTGCCTTAGCAGTGAATAAAAATCATACATTGTTGCATATGTGCATTAACTGAATTGAAACCTAAACCAGATCTCTGTGGGAACGAACTTGACTTATTCATATATTACTTGTGACCACGTACACTTGCGTGAATTGTGCAAACACCTTCCAAAATGGTTATCCCATGACAAAATCGTGGTTGACCAAGTACGCGAATGGGGTTCCTTCAAAATCAGCCACCAATTCCCGTTCGATAGCAATTCATAGTGGAGTTAATACAATAAATTGATCCCAATAGGAATTGGTCCAAAATCTATCAATTCATCCCATTTTCTTAGCGATCTCACCATAGCTAGAGTGCCCTTTTTTCTTTTTCTTGTAGTGTTAGAAAATAAAATTATCAAGTTATATGTGTATATATATATATATATACAAATATATATGTATATATATCAAATAAGGTAAATTATATTAATCTAAGGCAATATATGTCAAATCAAGAAAGAAGGCATAACCAAATTTTGTTAAACAAGTCTAAACTTGGAAAACCTGACCATCTCTATTTCATAATTAATCTGAAACTAAGGTTTTCGAAATTCAATTCCCTGCCCTAAGTTCAAGCTTCAAGATGTCTTATCTCAGCTTTCAGTGCCTCTTCTTTACATGGCATTCCGAAAATTTCTTATCCTCCTCTCAACACTAAAACAAACATTTTCAATTTTTGCATCATGCATGCGTAAAAGGTTTTAGGAACAAATTAATGATAATGATATATTGTTATTTGGCTACCTTAGTAATTACATTTTTTTGACAAAATATTATGCATTTCATTGAAAAATTGGACTTAGAAGGATCAATTCCCAAATTCGTAACAAACTCTCAAATTGTCAATACAACTTGATTGAGAAACAAATAAATGAGTTAAATAAATAATCGCTTTGCTTCCAAATCGCTTAGCATACAGATAGAAATATTTTTTGAACTAAAAATGATTATAATGGCTTCCTGGGAAATCTAATTCTACACCATCCCTGTAGCATCACAATTGATTTTCACACAATTAATTCCAGATACAATACAATGTTAAGAACTTTCAGTTGCACCAACTGAAATTGGAGGAACAAATGCCCTCATAATATGAACAGTCTTCCATTATGAAAGGTAAGCTTTTGCAATTTCCACCCTCGACCCAGGCTCGATGCGACTTTCCAGATCCCCAAACACCAATTGAATCTCAAAGAGACAAAACAACAAACCAAAAACATATATATCAATCAACAAAACACCCAAAAAGTTGGTAAGGCAAAAATCCTCACCAAAGAAGGTTGATTATTGAAGGAAAAATAAGAACTATAATGATTACATGAGAGAAAAAGAAGAAAGTGAATTTGTGAAAAGGAAGAAGGCTTAATTGGTGAAGAAAGGGATACATGTGGATATTTTTGTAAACACATGTCTCAATTTATTTAAACATTTGACAAAACATTTGAGTTGAAATAGTAAGGCTTATATCTTGTTCTGCAGCACCTGGTTCGACGCTCACTCATCCTCAAGATTTAATAGAACAAACCCCTTTTTTGGTTATCCCTTATTTTTGGTTATCCTTCATTCACCACCCATCTTCGATTCAAATAGATCATGACCGTTAGTTTGTTTAGCCCTTTTTTGCTTATCCCTTATTTTTGGTTATTCTTCATTCACAACCGATCTTCGATTCAAATAAATGATGAATGTTAGATACAACAATACTAAAATTTGTTATATACAAAGGTCTAAGTTTCGATTTCTGCCAGCAACATATTAATTTATATTTAATACTAAAAATTATTATATACAAAGATATAAGGTTCAAATTCTTCCAATAACATATTAATTAAAATTAATATTTATAATATTATATTATACTATAAATAAATTATAAAAAATTAAAAGTAAGTCGTGTTTTGCACGGATAATAAGCTAGTAAATCTAATTATTCAAAAACAAAAAATATTTGATTTCAGTAAAAAAATGAAAGTATAGATATTAGTATAACCGCCGATGCACACACACCTAGTACTAGTACCATGGTTTTTTTCAACTTAAACTCAAAAACCAATCGTTTGTATTCAGTTCATCAAAATTATAATTAATTAATATTTGAGTCTATGTCATATTAATGTAATAATTAAATTCCAAATTTTATTTAGTATCTTAATAATAATTCATATATTTTATATGTTAAATTAAAATAAATGTTTGATGATACATTTTTCCATAAATATATATAATTGGGAAATTATCTAAATTATCCAACTTTTTTATTTTTTTTCAAAAATATTAACAAAAATTATGAGATTGCAAAAGTTACATTTGGATCGCAAATATTGCCGTTGGGGTTACAAACTAGCTAGGTTGCATTGTGTTTTTGAAAAAAACAAAATTGCAACTTGGATATATTTTTAAAAAGCCCTATAATTTTTTATGGAGACCAAATTATATCCGAAAAGGATATTATAAAAACAAGTACATGCATGCAACGAACCAATTGTAGTATTTCATGTGAAAAAAAAAACATTTAAAACAAACTCATTAACCTTCAAACCAACTTTAGAGGAGTTTACGTAGCCACTGATACACTCTACAACTGAACACGTAGGCAGTGCAGCACTGCTCCGAAAAAAAAATCTCTAAGTTTAGAATTCTTCTGTGCGCCCATGGTTCCATAGCTTCAGAAGATGTGCAACTCCTTCACCTACAGTAGCTATTCTGTTGTGCTTGTAGTTCCACAGCTCTTCTATGGCACGTCTTTGTATAGGATTGTGCTCCATTCTCTCTTTTATAGCTGTAGTCACAGCATTGAACACATCCTGGCCATAATCATTTTTCAAGTTTTTCAATTTCCCGTCCTCCTCACTACAAGAAAAAAGCTTTAAACCGACCGTCACAAAACCGACCGTCACAAATTCAATGGTTATAACCGACCGCTACCGTAGGTAGTCGGTTTTATGATAAAACCGACCATCTAAAACTGACCGGTGCAGACTCGGACTCATTTTGCTAACTCACATTTTCGGTCTCTGTGACACGTCATCTAATACCGACCAATCCCACTACGGTTGGTTTTAGGTGGTCGGTTATGCAAATTTCTAAATTTCGAAAATACCGCCCAAATGAAAATTTCAAATTTTTTATCAAACTCATAACCGACCAAATATCGGTCGGAAATAAGCCATGATTTCACAAAATTTTAAAAATGGAGCCCAAACTAAATTTTTTTCGAAAATACCGCCCAAATGAAAAATTCAAATTTTTGATCAAACTCATAACCGACCATATATCGGTCGGAAATAAGCCTTGATTTCACGAAAATTTTAAAAATGGAGCCCAAAGTAAAAAATTCAAATTTTTTGCCAAATTTCATTTAAACAAACCACTTCACCAAATTTCATCTCTATCCCTACATCCACTTCACCAAAATTCCTCTCCCTTTTAACTTTCATTTTCGAAATTTGGAGTAAAAAAAAACTCTTTCTCCAAATCATCCCCCTTATACATGGATCAATGGTTTTGGATTTCGAATTTTTTTATACTTATCATTGTTATCGTTGTGTTTTACTGCATCGAAATCCTACAATGGTATCCTAACTACTTGCATCAAATGATGATTTGGTTATATCTCTGGTGTATTTTGATGATAATGACTGTTTAAGAAGAAGAAGAAGAAGAAGAATGTGAAGAAAATGAAGAAGAATAAGATCGTATTGTCTGGTGATGATGAAGACGATGATGGTTTTGACGAAATTGAATAATGTTTGTAAATTTAGTTTTGATGATTTTCACGAAGTTGAGTATTAATGTTGTTTGTCAACAATAAATTCGTAGCATTTATGTTTGTATGTTTAATTATGTTTTTATGAAGTTGAATGGTGTGGTGAATCTGTAGTTTGTTAATGTTGAATGGCTTGGTGGTGATTGTAATATAGAAATGGAATGAAATGGAATGGCATAACTTGCAATTTTTCATTAAAAACCCAGAAAACTGACCGTCTTCATATAAAACCGACCGTTTTTACCATTGCAACGCCAGAAAACCGACCGTCTTCATATATAACCGACCATTCTCTCAAAAATAAAAACAAGAAAATCGACCGATTCTGTATATAACCGACCGTTATCGCTAGTCAAAATACTAGTTGACCGTTAAATTATCCAATCAAATAAATTTATTTTTTTCTGAAATTTTGGAAATAACATTACAAATGATGGTTCTTGACATACGTAAGGTTTCGATCGTCGAATAAATCATTAAAAAAGTTATTCAGTGAATCTAGATCGTGGCCTGTTATCGGAAGATGCACTTTTACTACATTTTTGTTAAAATCTCCTACCACCAAACCTTTTTATTTTTTGATTATTTTTTTCCAACACTAAAATGAGTGTTTATTAACATCTGTACAGTTTGATCATCGAAGAAATCATTCAAAAAAATTATTCAGTGAATCTAGATCGTGCACCGTTATAAAAAACAACACTTTTACTACTTTTTTGTTAAAATCTTGAACAAACCGACATTTTTATTTTTTGATTATTTTTTCCCAACACTAAAATGAGTGTTTATTAACATTCGTACGGTTCGATCGTCGAAGAAATCATTCAAAAAAAACTATTCAGTGAATCTAGATCGTGTCCCGTTATAAGAAACAACACTTTTACTACGTTTTTGTTAAAATCTTGAATAAACAACCGCCCTTTTTATTTTTTGACTATTTTTTTCCAACACTAAAATGAGTGTTTAGGATATTTGAATTTTGTAAATAAGATATTGGATGGTATACAAATCTTACAGATAATAAATTTATACAATTTTAAACTAATAATTTTAAAAGTAATAAAATTTTAAAATATGAATTAAAAATAATATTAATAGAAGAATAATATGAATCTCATCCACCTTTAATAAGAATATTATTATTTAATTAACTAAATTATAAATTTTTATAATTTGATAAACGTGTTAAAAAATATATTTTTAAAAACATAAAAAAATGTGTTAAAAATTATATCGACCAAACTAATTAAATTACACATGAGTTATGACCAAACTAATTAAATTGAATAAACTCAACCATTTTATCGAAAGATTTAATTGAAACAAAAGTTATATATTCAATATTTGTAAATTTTGATCGTAAATATTACGTTCGTATTATAAATTTTTTTATATGTTTGTGATATTTTTAAGATTATCAAAATTTTAGATATATAATTAGAGTATTTTTTCAACTAATAATTAATGTAAATTATTTATAAATTTATTTTTTAGAAAATTCGTAAGAGACATATCAGTTCTAAGTGATATATTCTTAATACTGAAACCCCGGTTAGAATTGTTGTTTTTTGTTAAGCAAAAGGAGTCTGGTTTCAGATCCTCAAGAGACCGTAGCTTGCACCTGGACGGGTTATGAGAAAATAAAATTATCACAAAAATATGGAAAGTGATATATTCTTAAAGTTGGAATCCCGGTTGGAATTGATATATTTTTTGTTAAGTAAAAGGAGTCCAGTAGAGAAATATTTTAAAAATTGAAATCCTAAACCGTGACGAAACCCTGTTTAGGGTTGTAGTCAACTACTAGTTGACCGTTAAATTAGCAAATCAACTAAATTTTTTTTCCCTAAAATATTTCCAATAACATTAAAAAGGATGGATCTTGACTTCCCTAAGGTTGGGTCATCGATAAATATTTTTTTTAAAAGCGAAACCCGAAACCCTAAACACCATCATTGTTTAAAATTTTAATTTGAGTTATTTGACCCGTTTCTTTTTCCATTGCTACTACTACTACTACTACTACTACTACTATTTTTAGTTGGTTTGTAGTGTTCATAGTGAGTATGCTAATTTTTTATCGAAAGATTGACATTATTTCTATTTTTATTTTTTTTACGAACTAAATTAAAAATGAGGGAAAATTCAAATTATTAGAAAATTAGGTAATAATAATCACAAAAATAATTAGCATGAATAGTTGGAATTGTATAAATTTTAAATTAAATATAGGATTTTTTACTATTTTTATTCTATTTTTTCCCCTATATTTATTCTATTTTTTTTCTTTTCACGTTAAAACCGACCGAATTGACGTATAAGCGACCGATTTTTTTGGGTGGAAAAATTTTCGTGAAAAGTTAAAAATCCCGCCCTTGCCCAAATTTTCGAATCACACTAACCAATGAAATAACCGACCGATCATTCGACCGGTTATGATCGGTATCGGTCGGTTATAGTCTGAGTGTAAATAAAAAAGAAACCCCCTCTTCCTTTCATTTTATCTCTCATTACTCTTACTCTCTCATATCTCTCTCTTCCTCTCTTCATCTCTTCCTCTCAATACAAACTAAAATCCATTCAAACTCAGTTCGTTCAAGTAAAAATGGCGCTTACCCGTGCAAACTCAATCCGCTCCCAACTAAAATCGTTCCGTTCAGTTCAGACCCAAACTTCCTCTTCTCCATTTTGTGTTGATGTAAGCTTCTTGTAACTCTTCATCTTCTTCAAAGTATTGTTATCTTCCATTTTGTGCCTTTAATTGGTCTATTTTATTCTCTTGTTTGTATTGTTTGCTTTTAATTATGTGTTTTTTGTTTGTTGTTTATATTTTCATAGTTTAATTTGCTCCCATTTGAAATTCATGCATATATCTTCTCCCATTTGTTTATATTTTCACGTTTATATATATTTGTTTATTTGAAATTGGATTTTTGGGTTTATGGGTTCTATTTATATGTTTGATTAATGGGTTTAATTAAGCATCGATTTATGTCATATAATGATAGACACATGAACTTATATTTTGCTCAATTTAAGGTCAATATCGATTTTCCCCTAAGTGCTTATAATTAATTGTATACGATATTGACTTGTATTTGAATTGAAGGTCATGTATTTGTAATTGCTTCGATTTTGTATACGAAATTGTATTTGAATTTAGAGTTAAATATGCATTGTGTACTTATATGTTCAATTTACTTATGTTTGTGTACTTATAGTTAAATTAATGAGATAATTATGTTTGTGTACTTATGTTCGATTTTCTTTCCACGTTTATGTTCAATTTGTTTGTGTACTAATGTTTTTTTTAATTTTAGGTGCTCGGTTGACTAGTGATGATCATAATGGTTTCAATGATCGTGTGTATGATGGCCCCCGTATTGGTCCGAGACATTTTCGAAGGATCTTGCTAAATATTGGGAAAAGGGAGTTTCTAAATTGTCCTTAAATATTTATATTTCTTACTTTTTAATTAGTTGGTTATATGTGTACATAGGTAAAGGATCGGCTTGCATTGGAAAATGAAAAGGACTATACCTCCGAGGATGAGGATATGGGTGGCGGTGAAGATGATGGTGATGGCGCTGGTGATGATGGTGGGGAAGAGGGTGAAAAAGATGGTCATCAATCATCCGATGTTTCTTTGTCGGATCATTAGGTTTTTAAGTGTGATCGGTTTTTATGACTTGTCTTTTTTCTAAGCTGTTTGTAATTAGTTGGAATGACCAGAAAACTTGGAATGTTTGTATGAACGTGGTTTTTATATTTGTTGGAATGATCGAACTTATGAAATTGGTTTTTATGTTTGTATGTTTAATTATGTTATTATTTGTTAATGTTGAAATGGAATGGCAGGCTGTAGTACTAGCAAAACCTGCAATTTTTTTTACAAAAAACCCAGAAAACCGACCGACGTGCCTTATAACCGACCGTTTTTTACCATTCAATTCCCAGAAAACCGACCACAAAAAGACATAACCGACCATTTTTTACCATTCGATCCCTTCGAGGGTGGTCGGTTTAAGTGGTCGGTTATATTATGGTGGTCGGTTATAAGTGGTCGGTTATACAAATTAGCACAGCTACTGGCATGAAACCGACCGATTGTGCACGTTTGACTGTGGTCGGTTATGTGTGCCAGTCAAAATGTATTTTTCTATTTTTTAAGTCATAACCGACCGTTGTCGGTCGGTTATGTGTTGATGACGTCTGTCACCAGTTGTCGCCACGTGGTGACGCGTGGTGCCACATGTCCAATTCGGACCCCACATTAGAGAATTTGTAAACACATATAACCGACCAAATTATTGGTCGGTTATGTGTGTTAAACCCGACCAAATGACATAACCAACCAGGCTTAAACCGACCAGCATTTTTGGTCGGTTTTAGTCGTTAAACCGACCGATTCCTTTTATAGCCGACCATTTTTGACAGTCGGTTTAAAACGATTTTATTGTAGTGCCTCGTCGATTACATCGTAGGTGTGTTAGTACGTTGTGCAATCAATTGAAGGAAAATACATTTGCATTCATGTTGCCATCTAAATTAGTAATAAGGCATAATCGTGACTATGAAGGTCAACAAGAAGCAACTGAGTACTTGACAGATTTTTTGGTTGCAAATAAAAAGAAGCGTTTTATCCTAGCACCTTACATCCAAGAGTAAGAACACAACAAGTTTCTAATAGTAATTATATTGTTATTGTAATCCAACGTATGTATTATACATGTCTGTATCATTGTAGCGGGCATTGGATGTTGCTCCTTTTTTGTCTCCATGAAAGTGCTATCTACGTGTTTGATTCAATGAAAAAAGAAAGGAAAATACACTTGACAACACCTGCACGAACGTAAGTTAAATTTGGATTCAAATTTCACGTAGTGTATTGTACGTATCTTAATTTAGTAAGGAATGTGATGACATATACGTATTTCACAGGGCCTTTAAATTGTACATACCTCAAGGTGGATCGAAGAATAATAGAAAAGAATTTCTTTGGTATCATTCCGAGGTTCAAGTATAACTTGGTTTCACAATTTTTTTTTTTTTTAACTTGTAGTGAATAAATTTTGTTGGTTTATGTGTAGTGTCCTCAACAAGAAGGAGGCACCGAGTGTGGTTATTTTGTTTTGAGGTACATGCATGACATAGTGATGCTTTATCAAAAAAATCCTAACGTGGATTGGAAAGTGGTATGAGAGACAACTAAAATATTGTTTAGTGATATATCGAGTCATGACGTTTTTTAAATATTTTATCTTTTATATTTGGTAGGCTCTCGGTTCAAGAAGCTATACCAAAAAATAAATCAAAGAGATTCGGGAGCTTTGGGCAAAATTTTTTACTCTAGAATGTCTATGATCAGGTACGGGCGTCACTTTTACATGATATGTTATTATAATTTGAAAGTTGTATTAATTCAACAATTTGTAAGTGTGTGGCAAAACTCTCGAGTGACTGAGTGAAACTATTTTACATATATATTATGTTATGATCAGTGGATAAGACAATAGGTTGCACAAAAAAAAAAAGAAGGAAATTATCTTCCTGGTATATTCAAATGTTTGCACAGCTCCTATGTGAACTTGTAAAATAGTATGAACCTTTTCTTAGATGTACCATGTGATTTTCGTCTTTTATGCTAATGTGTACTTGAAACAGAGATACATGCTGGAGAGGCAGAATGGATATATACAAACTCAATGCTTTTACCAGAAGCCAAAGACTTGATCCATGCAGGAAACACATAAGAATTTCCATACTTTGCAAGACCCTATAAGGACCATATAGCTTTGATACAGAAAACCGGAAATTTCTTACCGTCTTGCCAGATTTGTTTGTAACTACTGTGGAGTCTTGGCCAACTATCATTTTATTTGCTTGAAGATTTCAACGAAGTGCAAAAAACTGAAGTATTAGAATTTTGTGTTGGATGATCTTTGACATGATTAATTTCATTTTGTGAGGGAAATAGAGTATTAGAAAGAATGTTTGTTAGTATTTGTAAATGCATTTTTTGTTTTAATTGTAGACAATATAGCATTAAATCTTGTAAATTATTTTAATTAAATTCGTGATCGAATTTGTGGTATGATTTTATTTTTTGTAGTATTATTTTATTTGTGGTATGATTTTATTTTTTGTGGTACACATGTAAGCAGGTTCATTACGCAAAAAAAAAAATTCAAAAAAAAAATTCAAAAATGGTTTTAGGCGTCGGTTGTGACGTGGGCGACGCTAAAACTGAAGACAATAAGCGTCGGCACATTGAAAAACCGACGTTAAAAATTTTTCAAAAAATGCTTTTAGGCGTCGGTTGTCAGATAGGTGACGCAGAAAAAATATACTTTATGCGTCGGCATTTTTAAAAAACCGACGCTGTTTGATAGACTATAGGCGTCGGTTCTTTGGAAGAGCGACGCTTAAAATTGGCACTAAAGCGTCGGTTGGTTGGCCTAAAGCGTCGGTTATTTAACCGCCACTAATTAACTTTTAGCGTCGCCCAACTGACCGATGCCATAGACCTATACCTATAGCGTCTCCTACATGTACTACGCCTGTTAACCGACGCCTTAGACCTTTTTGACCGACGATAAAAGTCCAGTCTGTACTAGTGAAGAAAAAATAATTACAAACAAAATATGTCATGCTTCCAATGTCAAGGATAGAAATCATTATAATTTTTCACACCTTATGTTGTCCATTAACGTTAACTACTTTCAGTGGGTGTCAATCAGGATCTCTGAGGTATTCCACCCACACCCAGAAGATTTCGGAAGCAATATCGTATGCTTCTTTCTCTTCACAACTATGCGTTTTCTTCACACTACAAGAAAATCGCAATCAGACAACACTCATCAGACAACGCTCGGACGAAAAAGCATTGTTTGGAATTAAGAGACAACGGTTTTTTTGTAACTTCATAAAAGTATTGTGTCATCCAGGTACCCTACAACGGGTTAAAAACGTTGTCTAGTAAATTGATTCAGACAATGGCTTTTGCAATGTGGTGTTGTAAAGACGAGTAAGGTTGCACAACTATTTTTACAAACATTGTTTAATCTGTTTTAAGACAACGTTTATAAACCGTTGTATGATTCACACAACTGTTTTCATATACCATTGTGTTATTACAATTCAAACAACGGAATAATTAACCGTTGTTAAATCGTGTTTTGATGAGACACCGGTTTTTATGAAATAGTTGTCTGAACTACAAAAATTTTGAATAGAATTTGGTGGGAATAATGAAATATTTGGTGGGAATAATGAAATAATTTGAATTGAATTTGGTGAGAAATAATGAAAATAATCAGACAACGGTTTTCTTATAAAAAATGTTGTGTTATATTAAGCCCAACAACAGTTTTTCATAAAAAAAAACCGATGTTTAATGTTCTTCTATAATATTTTAGTGGTCAACTATAAAAGTACTGCTTAGTCAAACTAGTATAATTTTCGAATAATATTTTTTTTTAATTTGTTTTGGACGATCTAATCATACAGATGATTTATATACTGATTTTAATGAAGTGTATAAAAAATTAGTAAAAAAAAATCATTCTTGTACGTGTTTATAATATAAATCCACCAAAAGTACTACTACCTCTAACTAGAGTCGTACCGATTGCATATAATATATTTTTTTAATTTTTTTTCTACGATCCAACCGTAGGAATGATGTTATATACTGATGTTAGTGATGTGTACAAAAAATTAGAAAAAAATGAATCATTCTTGTTAGATATTTTAATGGTCAACTATCAAAGTACTCCTTGGTCAAACTAGTATAATTTTCGAATAATAATTTTTTAAAAATTTTTTTGGATGATCCAACCATATGGATGATGTTATATACTAATTTTAGTGATGTGTACTAAAAGTTAGAAAAAAAAAATCATTCGTGTACCTGTGTATAATATAAATCCGCCAAAAGTATTACTCCCACTAATCAGTGTCGTACCGATTGAATACGATCCATTTTTTTAATTTTTTTTTTCGACAATCCAACGGTAGGAATGATGTTATATACTGATTTCAGTGATGTGTACAAATAATTAGAAAAAAAACCAATCATTCTTGTATGATATTTTAATGGTCAACTATCAAAGTACTCCTTGGTCAAACTAGTATAATTTCCGAATAATAATTTTTTTTGATTGATCCAACCATACGGATGATGTTATATACTAATTTTAGTGATGTGTACAAAAAGTTAGAAAAAAAATTATTCTTGTATGTGTTTATAATATAAATCCGTCAAAAGTACTACTCCCTCTAACTAGTGCCGTACCGATTGAACATGATCTATTTTTTTTAATTTTTTTTCGACGATCCAACCGTACGAATGATGTTATATACTAATTTTAGTGACGTGTACAAAAAATTAGAAAAAAGCGAATCATTCTTGTATGATATTTTAATGGTCAACTATCAAAGTACTCCTTGGTCAAACTAGTATAATTTTCGAATAATATTTTTTTATAATTTTTTTTGATGATCCAACCGTACACATGTTTATATTTATTTATTTTAGTGATATGCACAAAAAATTAATAATTTTCAAATTTATCTTATATGAGTTTATAATATAAATCTTCAAAATTGAATAATTATTAGCTTTTAGAACTAATTAATATTAACAAAAATTGGTTTGACTTTTGAGGAACCAAAAAAATAATTTTTATTAAAATTTTAAATCAACCAAATTAACAAATAATTAAAATTTTATAAATATTAAATATATTTTATTTAATTTTATTCCCTCCCAAATTATTAATCAAGCCAAAATTTATTTCATGTATTCTTGTTTCCCCCTTAACCAATAATTCATTTCCCCCCTTAATGAAAATTTCATTTCCCTCTTTCCCATCATTTCATTTCCCCTTCTACTTCCCCTTTTTTTCAGCAGCCGCTAGGGATGGGCATTCATCCCGGCCCACCCGATCCCGATCCGATCCCCACACCGAACGGGGCGGGGATTCGGGAATTTTTTCGGGTACGGGCGGGGGAGCGGGGACAATTTTTAAAAAATAACCGGGGAGCGTGCCGGGGCCGGGTTTTTATGTGTCCCCGGCCCGATCCCCGACCCCCGCCCCGGTTTTCAATCCTGACTCGATTTCACCACACTTTAATACATATATATACACACACACACACACACACACACACACACACACACACACACATATATATATATATATATATATATATAAATCATATATTAATATAAACGAATTTCCAATACTTCATATTGGAAACAAAAAGATCTTTTAATTTTATATGTTTGTCTTTTTAGTAGTTAAATAACTTCATTTCCATGTTATTTATAATTGTTTCTTTAAGTAATATTTTTTCTATTTTAATTTAATGCATTTGAGCTCATTAATTAGTATTTAAAATTATTTAATATTATTTTTAGTTTTAAATAAAATTCCCCGATTCCCCGCGGGGATCCCCGTTACCCGTTTGGGCCGGGGACGGGGAATGAAAAATAGTCCCCGACGGGGATCGGGCCGGGGATGGGGATCGGGTTTAAATTCGGGGATGGGGGCGGGGATAGCACTCCCCGGCCCCGAAGTGCCCGGACGCCCATCCCTAGCAGCCGCTCATCTCTTGTTCAATAACAAACCCAAACACCCACAACTTACAAATTACTTCTCTCACAGAATACACACAAGACTTATATCTCTCCCACAAAACCTGATGTGTCCGCAATAATCGCTCTGTCTTACTCTCTATCTTGCAAGCGTCAAAGCTTTTTCTCATTCACTTGATTTAGGGTTCGATTGGTGGTTTGATTTAAGTTGGTGCTTCTTGGATTTGGCTTCAATTAGGGATTTTCTTGAATTTGAGTTTCGATTTCAGGTTATATACTCTCACTTCGATTTGTAATTTGTATGATTCTTTTATTTATATTCTCTCACTTTGATGTGTTTATTACTCAAATAGATCTTACTGGAGAAGTCTTGAAAGGGCCTTCATTGCGGAAAGTTCTAGTTAGAGAAGCAAAAAGTCGAGCAGCCATGGCTGTAATTGTGGGGATTAGTAAACCTCACACACTTTGGGGTAAGGACAGAGTTATATCAATGCCTAGATTGGTGTTTGGTTGTACATATTATCTTTACTTTGCAATGCATCTATCACAAGAAGCTACATAGATTAGCAATGGCTAAAGCTGGTGCCTCTATCATAGCTGCTCACATGGGTTTCTCAGAAAGCAGATTGTTTTTTGTAATGAATAATAAATCAATGGGATGAAACTTTAATTTCTAGATTTGGGAGCATAATGTTAATCTCTTACTTTCTACTGTAAGATAGTGTTAAATGATAATCAAAATTTTTATATAATCAGAAGTCAGTCAATTTGGAGCTTCTAAGTATTTACAAAGTCAGGTTGTAAGTGCGCTTGATTATGATGTTAACCAAGTAACCAACACTTCCTTCTTTCAAATTCGATTATGTTTTATGTCTGGCCATTAATAATCTATGCAAGTATCAAGATTCTTTTTCAACCATCGTATACTGTTCTTTGATCTTTCAAACATGTTTCCCAATAGGTTGATCGAGAAGAACACCCAGATGTTGATAATGTAATTGTATATTAATTAAATTTACATCTAGGTGTTACCTGGTATAACTCCTCTTGACAACGACTCCTACTTTGGTTAGAGTACATAGTTAACATCATTGTTAGTCCTAGTAGCTTAAGCTGATATTGTTATCTGCACTGTTACCCTGCTTCTTGTGCTTGCTAAGCTATGAACCATGCCTTTCTGTACTTCGAGAGCAAGATGCAATGGCTAAAGCTGGTGCCTCTATCATAGCTGCTCACATGGGTTTAACAACATACGGGTCAATTGGTGCAAAAACATCAATCTCACTAGAGGAAAGTTGGTGCCTCTATCATAGCTGCATGGAAATGACTGTACTTTGTTTATCTATTAGCTTCTCTGGGTGAATCTTATTATGGATACTCTTGGAGCACTTGCCCAGGCTACTGAACCACCAACAGACCACCTCAGGAAAAGATCTCTTGTTGGTCGAAGGTTAGGCGTCTCTAGACATTTGAGATTGCACAGAACCTTTTATTTTCTTAAAAAAAGCTTTGGATCATAATCTTTTTTCAACTTACTCTTCTACATACTCATGTTTTGAGTCCTTCAATCTCTTAAAACATTATGTATTGATTAGTTGTTTCTTGTCGCCTCTAACAGAGAACCCCTGATAACGAATATTATGTGGAGAAATTTGCTTCTCCAGGTATCATATATTCATCTTTGTGTTTATGGCACCTATTATCTTTCATTGTTATTTATTGCTAAAGACATTAATTAATGTTATATTTCTTTGTTTGCTGTTGTGGATTTGAATTTACAGGCTGTATATAAAGTCACAGTCCTGCTTGTCCTTAATTTTAATGGCAAAAGTATTTTGAACCTAGACCACAAAGAGAAGGAGCATGCTGAAAAAGTTAAGAATACATATGTAATTCATATGTCTACTTAGAATAAACACAGAGGGAGAAAAGAGAGACTTGGAGAAGGATTCCCAACGCTCGTGACAAGCAACGGAGATCTAGATCTACATCTTTTGATCCTTCTATTAGGCGTTATTTTGGATTTCGGATTTGTTTTCTAAACCTTATTAATCTGGTTTTATTCATACTTTGTTTATTATCATGGTTTCATCTGGTCCCATGATGACGAGAGGTTCAATTATAAACTAATAGTTGTCCTGGGATTCTAATGGATTTATCTATATAGCTTAGTAGTTTGATTGCTTTGAAGATTTATGTGTGGTGAATTTTTGATATCCTCGTATGGTTGTGATTCATGTATTTAGATGCGTAGCCAACATCTAATTTGTTAATATTTTGTGAAACGAGAGTGGATCTTAAAATTTAGAACTTGTCATGCTAGCATAGGTTCATGATTGTTATCAATATGATTTGTAGTATAAGATGAGAATACTTATATTGCCCTATGTGATCTATATGGATGACTTGTGCTTAAACCGTTATGTTTTCAAATCTTATAGAGATATAGGGTCTAAACATAATTGGTGTCTATTCATCTTCTATCTCTTTTGTGGATGTATGATTAGTTTGGTGTTCGTATACCGAGAGGTAACCTATACTTGTTTCGTGTTGCCTGATCAGATATCAAAACCATCACATGTATTGATTAAAGGCATCAACTCTAAGTGAAGTAGATAATGAAGTTAGAGTCCCATGTTAATTCTCATAGAAGAAATTTAGTTTAATTCTCGTTAGTTGTTCATTCTTAGTTGATAATTCGCATCTTAGTTAGTTTAGTTAATTAAAACCCCATTTTGTTATTTGCCTTAGCAGTGAATAAATATCATACATTGTTGCATATGTGCATTAACTGAATTGAAACCTAAACCAGATCTCTGTGGGAACGAACTTGACTTATTCATATATTACTTGTGACCACGTACACTTGCGTGAATTGTGCAAACACCTTCCAAAATGGTTATCCCATGACAAAATCGTGGTTGACCAAGTACGCGAATGGGGTTCCTTCAAAATCAGCCACCAATTCCCGTTCGGTAGCAATTCATAGTGGAGTTAATACAATAAATTGATCCCAATAGGAATTGGTCCAAAATCTATCAATTCATCCCATTTTCTTAGCGATCTCACCATAGCTAGAGTGCCCTTTTTTCTTTTTCTTGTAGTGTTAGAAAATAAAATTATCAAGTTATATGTATATATATATATATATATATATCAAATAGGGTAAATTATATTAATCTAAGGCAATATATGTCAAATCAAGAAAGAAGGCATAACCAAATTTTGTTAAACAAGTCTAAACTTGGAAAACCTGACCATCTCTATTTCATAATTAATCTGAACCTAAGGTTTTCGAAATTCAATTCCCTGCCCTAAGTTCAAGCATCAAGATGTCTTATCTCAGCTTTCAGTGCCTCTTCTTTACATGGCATTCCGAAAATTTCTTATCCTCCTCTCAACACTAAAACAAACATTTTCAATTTTTGCATCATGCATGCATAAAAGGTTTCAGGAACAAATTAATGATAATGATATATTGTTATTTGGCTACCTTAGTAATTACATTTTTTTGACAAAATATTATGCATTTCATTGAAAAATTGGACTTAGAAGGATCAATTCCCAAATTCGTAACAAACTCTCAAATTGTCAATACAACTTGATTGAGAAACAAATAAATGAGTTAAATAAATAATCGCTTTGCTTCCAAATCGCTTAACATACAGATAGAAATATTTTTTGAACTAAAAATGATTATAATGGCTTCCTGGGAAATCTAATTCTACACCATCCCTGTAGCATCACAATTGATTTTCACACAATTAATTCCAGATACAATACAATGTTAAGAACTTTCAGTTGCATCAACTGAAATTGGAGGAACAAATGCCCACATAATATGAACAGTCTTCCATTATGAAAGGTAAGCTTTTGCAATTTCCACCCTCGACCCAGGCTCGATGCGACTTTCCAGATCCCCAAACACCAATTGAATCTCAAAGAGACAAAACAACAAACCAAAAACATATATATCAATCAACAAAACACCCAAAAAGTTGGTAAGGCAAAAATCCTCACAAAAGAAGGTTGATTATTGAAGGAAAAATAAGAACTATAATGATTACATGAGAGAAAAAGAAGAAAGTGAATTTGTGAAAAGGAAGAAGGCTTAATTGGTGAAGAAAGGGATACATGTGGATATTTTTGTAAACACATGTCTCAATTTATTTAAACATTTGACAAAACATTTGAGTTGAAATAGTAAGGCTTACATCTTGTTCTGCAGCACCTGGTTCGACGCTCACTCATCCTCAAGATTTATTAGAACAAACTCCTTTTTTGGTTATCCCTTATTTTTGGTTATCCTTCATTCACCACCGATCTTCGATTCAAATAGATCATGACCGTTAGTTTGTTTAGCCCTTTTTTGCTTATCCCTTATTTTTGGTTATCCTTCATTCACAACCGATCTTCGATTCAAATAGATGATGAACGTTAGATACAACAATACTAAAATTTGTTATATACAAAGGTCTAAGTTTCGATTTCTGCCAGCAACATATTAATTTATATTTAATACTAAAAATTATTATATACAAAGATATAAGGTTCAAATTCTTCCAATAACATATTAATTAAAATTAATATTTATAATATTATATTATACTATAAATAAATTATAAAAAATTAAAAGTAAGTCGTGTTTTGCACGGATAATAAGCTAGTAAATCTAATTATTCAAAAACAAAAAATATTTGATTTGAGTAAAAAAATGAAAGTATAGATATTAGTATAACCGCCGATGCACACACACCTAGTACTAGTACCATGGTTTTTTTCAACTTAAACTCAAAAACCAATCGTTTGTATTCAGTTCATCAAAATTATAATTAATTAATATTTGATTCTATGTCATATTAATGTAATAATTAAATTCCAAATTTTATTTAGTATCTTAATAATAATTCATATATTTTATATGTTAAATTAAAATAAATGTTTGATGATACATTTTTCCATAAATATATATAATTGGGAAATTATCAAAATTATCCAACTTTTTTATTTTTTTTCAAAAATATTAACAAAAATTATGAGATTGCAAAAGTTACATTTGGATCGCAAATATTGCCGTTGGGGTTACAAACTAGCTAGGTTGCATTGTGTTTTTGAAAAAAAAAATTGCAACTTGGATATATTTTTAAAAAGCCCTATAATTTTTTATGGAGACCAAATTATATCCGAAAAGGATATTATAAAAACAAGTACATGCATGCAACGAACCAATTGTAGTATTTCGTGTGAAAAAAAAAACATTTAAAACAAACTCATTAACCTTCAAACCAACTTTAGAGGAGTTTACGTAGCCACTGATACACTCTACAACTGAACACGTAGGCAGTGCAGCACTGCTCCGGAAAAAAAGATCTCTAAGTTTAGAATTCTTCTGTGCGCCCATGGTTCCATAGCTTCAGAAGATGTGCAACTCCTTCACCTACAGTAGCTATTCTGTTGTGCTTGTAGTTCCACAGCTCTTCTATGGCACGTCTTTGTATAGGATTGTGCTCCATTCTCTCTTTTATAGCTGTAGTCACAGCATTGAACACATCCTGGCCATAATCATTTTTCAAGTTTTTCAATTTCCCGTCCTCCTCACTACAAGAAAAAAGCTTTAAACCAACCGTCACAAAACCGACCGTCACAAATTCAATGGTTATAACCGACCGCTACCGTAGGTAGTCGGTTTTATGATAAAACCGACCATCTAAAACTGACCGGTGCAGACTCGGGCTCATTTTGCTAACTCACATTTTCGGTCTCTGTGACACGTCATCTAAAACCGACCAATACCACTACGGTTGGTTTTAGGTGGTCGGTTATGCAAATTTCTAAATTTCGAAAATACCGCCCAAATGAAAAATTCAAATTTTTGATCAAACTCATAACCGACCAAATATCGGTCGGAAATAAGCCATGATTTCACAAAATTTTAAAAATGGAGCCCAAACTAAATTTTTTTCGAAAATACCGCCCAAATGAAAAATTCAAATTTTTTATCAAACTCATAACCGACCATATATCGGTCGGAAATAAGCCTTGATTTCACGAAATTTTAAAAATGGAGCCCAAACTAAAAAATTCAAATTTTTTGCCAAATTTCATTTAAACAAACCACTTCACCAAATTTCATCTCTATCCCTACATCCACTTCACCAAAATTCCTCTCCCTTTTAACTTTCATTTTCGAAATTTGGAGTAAAAAAAAACTCTTTCTCCAAATCATCCCCCTTATACATGGATCAATGGTTTTGGATTTCGAATTTTTTTATACTTATCATTGTTATCGTTGTGTTTTACTGCATCGAAATCCTACAATGGTATCCTAACTACTTGCATCAAATGATGATTTGGTTATATCTCTGGTGTATTTTGATGATAATGACTGTTTAAGAAGAAGAAGAAGAAGAAGAAGAAGAAGAAGAAGGTGAAGAAAATGAAGAAGAATAAGATCGTATTGTCTGGTGATGATGAAGACGATGATGGTTTTGACGAAATTGAATAATGTTTGTAAATTTAGTTTTGATGATTTTCACGAAGTTGAGTATTAATGTTGTTTGTCAACAATAAATTCGTAGCATTTATGTTTGTATGTTTAATTATGTTTTTATGAAGTTGAATGGTGTAGTGAATCTGTAGTTTGTTAATGTTGAATGGCTTGGTGGTGATTGTAATATTGAAATGTAATGAAATGGAATGGCATAACTTGCAATTTTTCTTTAAAAACCCAGAAAACTGACCGTCTTCATATAAAACCGACCGTTTTTACCATTGCAACGCCAGAAAACCGACCGTCTTCATATATAACCGACCATTCTCTCAAAAATAAAAACAAGAAAATCGACCGATTCTGTATATAACCGACCGTTATCGCTAGTCAAAATACTAGTTGACCGTTAAATTATCCAATCAAATAAATTTATTTTTTTCTGAAATTTTGGCAATAACATTACAAATGATGGTTCTTGACATACGTAAGGTTTCGATCGTCGAATAAATCATTAAAAAAGTTATTCAGTGAATCTAGATCGTGCCCTGTTATCGGAAGATGCACTTTTACTACATTTTTGTTAAAATCTCCTACCACCAAACCTTTTTATTTTTTGATTATTTTTTTCCAACACTAAAATGAGTGTTTATTAACATCCGTACAGTTTGATCATCGAAGAAATCATTCAAAAAAATTATTCAGTGAATCTAGATCGTGCACCGTTATAAAAAACAACACTTTTACTACTTTTTTGTTAAAATCTTGAACAAACCGACATTTTTATTTTTTGATTATTTTTTCCCAACACTAAATGAGTGTTTATTAACATTCGTACGGTTCGATCGTCGAAGAAATGATTCAAAAAAACTATTCAGTGAATCTAGATCGTGTCCCGTTATAAGAAACAACACTTTTACTACGTTTTTGTTAAAATCTTGAACAAACAACCGCCCTTTTTATTTTTTGACTATTTTTTTCCAACACTAAAATGAGTGTTTAGGATATTTGAATTTTGTAAATAAAATATTGGATGGTATACAATTCTTACAAATAATAAATTTATACAATTTTAAACTAATAATTTTAAAAGTAATAAAATTTTATAATATGAATTAAAAATAATATTAATAGAAGAATAATATGAATCTCATCCACCTTTAATAAGAATATTATTATTTAATTAACTAAATTATAAATTTTTATAATTTTATAAACGTGTTAAAAAATATATTTTTAAAAACATAAAAAAATGTGTTAAAAATTATATCGACCAAACTAATTAAATTACACATGAGTTATGACCAAACTAATTAAATTGAATAAACTCAACCATTTTATCGAAAGATTTAATTGAAACAAAAGTTATATATTCAATATTTGTAAATTTTGATCGTAAATATTACGTTCGTATTATAAATTTTTTTATATGTTTGTGATATTTTTAAGATTATCAAAATTTTAGATATATAATTAGAGTATTTTTTCAACTAATAATTAATGTAAATTATTTATAAATTTATTTTTTAGAAAATTCGTAAGAGACCTATCAATTCTAAGTGATATATTCTTAATACTGAAACCCCGGTTAGAATTGTTGTTTTTTGTTAAGCAAAAGGAGTCTGGTTTCAGATCCTCAAGAGACCGTAGCTTGCACCTGGACGGGTTATGAGAAAATAAAATTATCACAAAAATATGGAAAGTGATATATTCTTAAAGTTGGAATCCCGGTTGGAATTGATATATTTTTTGTTAAGTAAAAGGAGTCCAATAGAGAAATATTTTTAAAAAATCGAAAACCTAAACCCTGACGAAACTCTGTTTAAGGGTTCTAGTCAACGTAATAGTTGACTGTTAAATTGCCAAACCACATAAATTTTTTTTTTCACTAAAATTTTGCCAATAACATTAAAAAGGATGGATATTGACTTCCGCAAGGTTGGGTCATCGAGAAATATTTTTTAAAAAATTGAAATCCTAAACCGTGACGAAACCTTGTTTAGGGTTCTAGTCAACTACTAGTTGACCGTTAAATTAGCAAATCAACTAAATTTTTTTTCCCTAAAATATTTCCAATAACATTAAAAAGGATGGATCTTGACTTCCCTAAGGTTGGGTCATCGATAAATATTTTTTTTAAAAGCGAAACCCGAAACCCTAAACACCATCATTGTTTAAAATTTTAATTTTAGTTATTTGACCCGTTTCTTTTTCCATTGCTGCTACTACTACTACTACTAATATTTTTAGTTGCTTTGTAGTGTTCATAGTGAGTATGCTAATCTTTTATCGAAAGATTGACATTATTTCTATTTTTATTTTTTTTACGAACTAAATTAAAAATGAGGGAAAATTCAAATTATTAGAAAATTAGGTAATAATAATCACAAAAATAATTAGCATGAATAGTTGGAATTGTATAAATTTTAAATTAAATATAGGATTTTTTACTATTCTTATTCTATTTTTTTCCCTATATTTATTCTATTTTTTTTCTTTTCACGTTAAAACCGACCGAATTGACGTATAAGCGACCGATTTTTTTGGGTGGAAAAATTTTCGTGAAAAGTTAAAAATCCCGCCCTTGCCCAAATTTTCGAATCACACTAACCAATGACATAACCGACCGATCATTCGACCGGTTATGATCGGTATCGGTCGGTTATAGTCTGAGTGTAAATAAAAAAGAAACCCCCTCTTCCTTTCATTTTATCTCTCATTACTCTTACTCTCTCATATCTCTCTCTTCCTCTCTTCATCTCTTCCTCTCAATACAAACTAAAATCCATTCAAACTCAGTTCGTTCAAGTAAAAATGGCGCTTACCCGTGCAAACTCAATCCGCTCCCAACTAAAATCGTTCCGTTCAATTCGGACCCAAACTTCCTCTTCTCCATTTTGTGTTGATGTAAGCTTCTTGTAACTCTTCATCTTCTTCAAAGTATTGTTATCTTCCATTTTGTGCCTTTAATTGGTCTATTTTATTCTCTTGTTTGTATTGTTTGCTTTTAATTATGTGTTTTTTGTTTTTTGTTTGTTGTTTATATTTTCATAGTTTAATTTGCTCCCATTTGAAATTCATGCATATATCTTCTCCCATTTGTTTATATTTTCATGTTTATATATATTTGTTTATTTGAAATTGGATTTTTGGGTTTATGGGTTCTATTTATAGGTTTGATTAATGGGTTTAATTAAGCATCGATTTATGTCATATAATGATAGACACATGAACTTATATTTTGCTCAATTTAAGGTCAATATCGATTTTCCCCTAAGTGCTTATAATTAATTGTATACGATATTGACTTGTATTTGAATTGAAGGTCATGTATTTGTAATTGCTTCGATTTTGTATACGAAATTGTATTTGAATTTAGAGTTAAATATGCATTGTGTACTTATATGTTCAATTTACTTATGTTTGTGTACTTATAGTTAAATTAATGAGATAATTATGTTTGTGTACTTATGTTCGATTTTCTTTCCACGTTTATGTTCGATTTGTTTGTGTACTAATGTTTTTTTTTAATTTTAGGTGCTCGGTTGACTAGTGATGATCATAATGGTTTCAATGATCGTGTGTATGATGGCCCCCGTATTGGTCCGAGACATTTTGGAAGGATCTTGCTAAATATTGGGAAAAGGGAGTTTCTAAATTGTCCTTAAATATTTATATTTCTTACTTTTTAATTAGTTGGTTATATGTGTACATAGGTAAAGGATCGGCTTGCATTGGAAGATGAAAAGGACTATACCTCCGAGGATGAGGATATGGGTGGCGGTGAAGATGATGGTGATGGCGCTGGTGATGATGGTGGGGAAGAGGGTGAAAAAGATGGTCATCAATCATCCGATGTTTCTTTGTCGGATCATTAGGTTTTTAAGTGTGATCGGTTTTTATGACTTGTCTTTTTTCTAAGCTGTTTGTAATTAGTTGGAATGACCAGAAAACTTGGAATGTTTGTATGAACGTGGGTTTTATATTTGTTGGAATGATCGAACTTATGAAATTGGTTTTTATGTTTGTATGTTTAATTATGTTATTATTTGTTAATGTTGAAATGGAATGGCAGGCTGCAGTACTAGCAAAACCTGCAATTTTTTTTACAAAAAACCCAGAAAACCGACCGACGTGCCTTATAACCGACCGTTTTTTACCATTCAATTCCCAGAAAACCGACCACAAAAAGACATAACCGACCATTTTTTACCATTCGATCCCTTCGAGGGTGGTCGGTTTAAGTGGTCGGTTATATTATGGTGGTCGGTTATAAGTGGTCGGTTATACAAATTAGCACAGCTACTGGCATGAAACCGACCGATTGTGCACGTTTGACTGTGGTCGGTTATGTGTGCCAGTCAAAATGTATTTTTCTATTTTTTAAGTCATAACCGACCACTGTCGGTCGGTTATGTGTTGATGCCGTCTGTCACCAGTTGTCGCCACGTGGTGACGCGTGGTGCCACATGTCCAATTCGGACCCCACATTAGAGAATTTGTAAACACATATAACCGACCAAATTATTGGTCGGTTATGTGTGTTAAACCCGACCAAATGACATAACCAACCAGGCTTAAATCGACCAGCGTTTTTGGTCGGTTTTAGTTGTTAAACCGACCGATTCCTTTTATAGCCGACAATTTTTGACAGTCGGTTTAAAACGATTTTATTGTAGTGCCTCGTCGATTACATCGTAGGTGTGTTAGTACGTTGTGCAATCAATTGAAGGAAAATACATTTGCATTCATGTTGCCATCTAAATTAGTAATAAGGCATAATCGTGACTATGAAGGTCAACAAGAAGCAACTGAGTACTTGACAGATTTTTTGGTTGCAAATAAAAAGAAGCGTTTTATCCTAGCACCTTACATCCAAGAGTAAGAACACAACAAGTTTCTAATAGTAATTATATTGTTATTGTAATCCAACGTATGTATTATACATGTCTATATCATTGTAGCGGGCATTGGATGTTGCTCCTTTTTGTCTCTATGAAAGTGCTATCTACGTGTTTGATTCAATGAAAAAAGAAAGGAAAATACACTTGACAACACCTGCACGAACGTAAGTTAAATTTGGATTCAAATTTCACGTAGTGTATTGTACGTATCTTAATTTAGTAAGGAATGTGATGACATATACGTATTTCACAGGGCCTTTAAATTGTACATACCTCAAGGTGGATCGAAGAATAATAGAAAAGAATTTCTTTGGTATCATTCCGAGGTTCAGGTATAACTTTGTTTCACAATTTTTTTTTTTAACTTGTAGTGAATAAATTTTGTTGGTTTATGTGTAGTGTCCTCAACAAGAAGGAGGCACCGAGTGTGGTTATTTTGTTATGAGGTACATGCATGACATAGTGATGCCTTATCAAAAAAATCCTAACGTGGATTGGAAAGTGGTATGAGAGACAACTAAAATATTGTTTAGTGATATATCGAGTCATGACGTTTTTTAAATATTTTATCTTTTATATTTGGTAGGCTCTCGATTCAAGAAGCTATACCAAAAAATAAATCAAAGAGATTCGGGAGCTTTGGGCAAAATTTTTTACTCTAGAATGTCTATGATCAGGTACGGGCGTCACTTTTACATGATATATTATTATAATTTGAAAGTTGTATTAATTCAACAATTTGTAAGTGTGTGGCAAAACTCTCGAGTGACTGAGTGAAACTATTTTACATATATATTATGTTATGATCAGTGGATAAGACAATAGGTTGCACAAAAAAAAAAAGAAGGAAATTATCTTCCTGGTATATTCAAATGTTTGCACAGCTCCTATGTGAACTTGTAAAATAGTATGAACCTTTTCTTAGATGTACCATGTGATTTTCGTCTTTTATGCTAATGTGTACTTGAAACAGAGATACATGCTGGAGAGGCAGAATGGATATATACAAACTCAATGCTTTTACCAGGAGCCAAAGACTTGATCCATGCAGGAAACACATAAGAATTTCCATACTTTGCAAGACCCTATAAGGACCATATAGCTTTGATACAGAAAACCGGAAATTTCTTACCGTCTTGCCAGATTTGTTTGTAACTACTGTGGAGTCTTGGCCAACTATCATTTTATTTGCTTGAAGATTTCAACGAAGTGCAAAAAACTGAAGTATTAGAATTGTGTGTTGGATGATCTTTGACATGATTAATTTCATTTTGTGAGGGAGATAGAGTATTAGAAAGAATGTTTGTTAGTATTTGTAAATGCATTTTTTGTTTTAATTGTAGACAATATAGCATTAAATCTTGTAAATTATTTTAATTAAATTCGTGATCGAATTTGTGGTATGATTTTATTTTTTGTAGTATTATTTTATTTGTGGTATGATTTTATTTTTTGTGGTACACATGTAAGCAGGTTCATTACGCAAAAAAAAAATTCAAAAAAAAATTTCAAAAATGGTTTTAGGCGTCGGTTATGACGTGGGCGACGCTAAAACTGAAGACAATAAGCGTCGGCACATTGAAAAACCGACGTTAAAAATTTTTCAAAAAATGCTTTTAGGCGTCGGTTGTCAGATAGGTGACGCAGAAAAAATATACTTTATGCGTCGGCATTTTTAAAAAACCGACACTGTTTGATAGACTATAGGCGTCGGTTCTTTGGAAGAGCGATGCTTAAAATTGGCATTAAAGCGTCGGTTGGTTGGCCTAAAGCGTCGGTTATTTAACCGCCACTAATTAACTTTTAGCGTCGCCCAATTGACCGACGCCATAGACCTATACCTATAGCGTCTCCTACATGTACTACGCCTGTTAACCGACGCCTTAAACCTTTTTGACCGACGCTAAAAGTCCAGTCTGTACTAGTGAAGAAAAAATAATTACAAACAAAATATGTCATGCTTCCAATGTCAAGGATAGAAATCATTATAATTTTTCACACCTTATGTTGTCCATTAACGTTAACTACTTTCAGTGGGTGTCAATCAGGATCTCTGAGGTATTCCTCCCACACCCAGAAGATTTCGAAAGCAATATCGTATGCTTCTTTCTCTTCACAACTATGCGTTTTCTTCACACTACAAGAAAGTCGCAATCAGACAACACTCATCAGACAACGCTCGGACGAAAAAGCATTGTTTGGAATTAAGAGACAACGGTTTTTTTGTAACTTCATAAAAGTATTGTGTCATCCAGGTACCCTACAACGGGTTAAAAACGTTGTCTAGTAAATTGATTCAGACAATGGCTTTTGCAATGTGGTGTTGTAAAGACGAGTAAGGTTGCACAACTATTTTTACAAACATTGTGTAATCTGTTTTAAGACAACGTTTATAAACCGTTGTATGATTCACAAAAACTGTTTTCATATACCATTGTGTTATTACAATTCAAACAACGGAATAATTAACCGTTGTTAAATCGTGTTTTGATGAGACACCGGTTTTTATGAAACAGTTGTCTGAACTACAAAAATTTTGAATAGAATTTGGTGGGAATAATGAAATATTTGGTGGGAATAATGAAATAATTTGAATTGAATTTGGTGAGAAATAATGAAAATAATCAGACAACGGTTTTCTTATAAAAAATGTTGTGTTATATTAAGCCCAACAACAGTTTTTCATAAAAAAAACCGTTGTTTAATGTTCTTCTATAATATTTTAGTGGTCAACTATAAAAGTACTGCTTAGTCAAACTAGTATAATTTTCGAATAATATTTTTTTTTAATTTGTTTTGGACGATCTAATCATACAGATGATTTATATACTGATTTTAATGAAGTGTATAAAAAATTAGTAAAAAAAAATCATTCTTGTACGTGTTTATAATATAAATCCACCAAAAGTACTACTACCTCTAACTAGAGTCGTACCGATTGCATATAATCTATTTTTTTAATTTTTTTTCTACGATCCAACCGTAGGAATGATGTTATATACTGATGTTAGTGATGTGTACAAAAAATTAGAAAAAAATGAATCATTCTTGTATGATATTTTAATGGTCAACTATCAAAGTACTCCTTGGTCAAACTAGTATAATTTTCGAATAATAATTTTTTAAAAATTTTTTTGGATGATCCAACCATATGGATGATGTTATATACTAATTTTAGTGATGTGTACTAAAAGTTAGAAAAAAAAATCATTCGTGTACCTGTGTATAATATAAATCCGCCAAAAGTATTACTCCCACTAATCAGTGTCGTACCGATTGAATACGATCCATTTTTTTAATTTTTTTTTTCGACAATCCAACGGTAGGAATGATGTTATATACTGATTTCAGTGATGTGTACAAATAATTAGAAAAAAACCAATCATTCTTGTATGATATTTTAATGGTCAGCTATCAAAGTACTCCTTGGTCAAACTAGTATAATTTCCGAATAATAATTTTTTTTGATTGATCCAACCATACGGATGATGTTATATACTAATTTTAGTGATGTGTACAAAAAGTTAGAAAAAAAAAATTATTCTTGTATGTGTTTATAATATAAATCCGTCAAAAGTACTACTCCCTCTAACTAGTGCCGTACCGATTGAACATGATCTATTTTTTTTAATTTTTTTTCGACGATCCAACCGTACGAATGATGTTATATACTAATTTTAGTGACGTGTACAAAAAATTAGAAAAAAGCGAATCATTCTTGTATGATATTTTAATGGTCAACTATCAAAGTACTCCTTGGTCAAACTAGTATAATTTTCGAATAATATTTTTTTATAATTTTTTTTGATGATCCAACCGTACACATGTTTATATTTATTTATTTTAGTGATATGCACAAAAAATTAATAATTTTCAAATTTATCTTATATGAGTTTATAATATAAATCTTCAAAATTGAATAATTATTAGCTTTTAGAACTAATTAATATTAACAAAAATTGGTTTGACTTTTGAGGAACCAAAAAAATAATTTTTATTAAAATTTTAAATCAACAAAATTAACAAATAATTAAAATTTTATAAATATTAAATATATTTTATATAATTTTATTCCCTCCCAAATTATTAATCAAGCCAAAATTTATTTCATGTATTCTTGTTTCCCCCTTAACCAATAATTCATTTCCCCCCTTAATGAAAATTTCATTTCCCTCTTTCCCATTATTTCATTTCCCCTTCTATTTCCCCTTTTTTTCAGCAGCCGCTAGGGATGGGCATTCATCCCGGCCCACCCGATCCCGATCCGATCCCCGCACCGAACGGGGCGGGGATTCGGGAATTTTTTCGGGTACGGGCCGGGGAGCGGGGACAATTTTTAAAAAATAACCGGGGAGCGGGCCGGGGCCGGGTTTTTATGTGTCCCCGGCCCGATCCCCGACCCCCGCCCCGGTTTTCAATCACGACTCGATTTCACCACACTTTAATACATATATATATACACACACACACATATATATATATATATATATATATATATATATATATATATCATATATTAATATAAACGAATTTCCAATACTTCATATTGGAAACAAAAAGATCTTTTAATTTTATATGTTTGTGTTTTTAGTAGTTAAATAACTTCATTTCCATGTTATTTATAATTGTTTCTTTAAGTAATATTTTTTCTATTTTAATTTAATGCATTTGAGCTCATTAATTAGTATTTAAAATTATTTAATATTATTTTTAGTTTTAAATAAAATTCCCCGATTCCCCGCGGGGATCCCCGTTACCCGTTTGGGCCGGGGACGGGGAATGAAAAATAGTCCCCGACGGGGAATCGGGCCGGGGATGGGGATCGGGTTTAAATTCGGGGATGGGGGCGGGGATAGCACTCCCCGGCCCCGAAGTGCCCGGACGCCCATCCCTAGCAGCCGCTCATCTCTTGTTCAATAACAAACCCAAACACCCACAACTTACAACTTACTTCTCTCACAGAATACACACAAAACTTATATCTCTCCCACAAAACCTGATGTGTCCGCAATAATCGCTCTGTCTTACTCTCTATCTTGCAAGCGTCAAAGCTTTTTCTCATTCACTTGATTTAGGGTTCGATTGGTGGTTTGATTTAAGTTGGTGCTTCTTGGATTTGGCTTCAATTAGGGATTTTCTTGAATTTGAGTTTCGATTTCAGGTTATATACTCTCACTTCGATTTGTAATTTGTATGATTCTTTTATTTATATTCTCTCACTTCGGTGTGTTTATTACTCAAATAGATCTTACTGGAGAAGTCTTGAAAGGGCCTTCATTGCGGAAAGTTCTCGTTAGAGAAGCAAAAAGTCGAGGAGCCATGGCTGTAATTGTGGGGATTAGTAAACCTCACACACTTTGGGGTAAGGACAGAGTTATATCAATGCCTAGATTGGTGTTTGGTTGTACATATTATCTCTACTTTGCAATGCATCTATCACAAGAAGCTACATAGATTAGCAATGGCTAAAGCTGGTGCCTCTATCATAGCTGCTCACATGGGTTTCTAAGAAAGCAGTTTGTTTTTTGTAATGAATAATAAATCAATGTGATGAAACTTTAATTTCTAGATTTGGGAGCATAATGTTAATCTCTTACTTTCTGCTGTAAGATAGTGTTAAATGATAATCAAAATTTTTATATAATCAGAAGTCAGTCAATTTGGAGCTTCTAAATATTTACAAAGTCTGGTTGTAAGTGCGCTTGATTATGATGTTAACCAAGTAACCAACACTTCCTTCTTTCAAATTCGATTATGTTTTAGGTCTGGCCATTAATAATCTATGCAAGTATCAAGATTCTTTTTCAACCATCGTATACTGTTCTTTGATCTTTCAAACATGTTTCCCAACAGGTTGATCGAGAAGAACACCCAGATGTTGATAATGTAATTGTATATTAATTAAATTTACATCTAGGTGTTACCTGGTATAACTCCTCTTGACAACGACTCCTACTTTGGTTAGAGTACATAGTTAACATCATTGTTAGTCCTAGTAGCTTAAGCTGATATTGTTATCTGCACTGTTACCCTGCTTCTTGTGCTTGCTAAGCTATGAACCATGCCTTTCTGTACTTCGAGAGCAAGATGCAATGGCTAAAGCTGGTGCCTCTATCATAGCTGCTCACATGGGTTTAACAACATACGGGTCAATTGGTGCAAAAACATCAATCTCACTAGAGGAAAGTTGGTGCCTCTATCATAGCTGCATGGAAATGACTGTACTTTGTTTATCTATTAGCTTCTCTGGGTGAATCTTATTATGGATACTCTTGGAGCACTTGACCAGGCTACTGAACCACCAACAGACCACCTCAGGAAAAGATCTCCTGTTGGTCGAAGTTTAGGCGTCTCTAGACATTTGAGATTGCACATAACCTTTTATTTTCTTAAAAAAAGCTTTGGATCATAATCTTTTTTCAACTTACTCTTCTACATACTCATGTTTTGAGTCCTTCAATCTCTTAAAACATTATGTGTTGATTAGTTGTTTCTTGTCGCCTCTAACAGAGAACCCCTGATAACGAATATTATGTGGAGAAATTTGCTTCTCCAGCTATCATATATTCATCTCTGTGTTTATGGCACCTATTATCTTTCATTGTTATTTATTGCTAAAGACATTAATTAATGTTATATTTCTTTGTTTGCTGTTGTGGATTTGAATTTACAGGCTGTATATCAAGTCACAGTCCTGCTTGTCCTTAATTTTAATGGCAAAAGTATTTTGAACCTAGACCACAAAGAGAAGGAGCATGCTGAAAAAGTTAAGAATACATTGATTTTCAATGCTTTTGTTCTATCGCAGGCAAGTTCTACCCAAACAAAATAGTCCATATCTGCTTAATCAGGCACATAATCTGTGTTTGTTTGAGTTGTGAATTGTTTCTATTTTCTCTTGCAACTTGTAGTTTCTTTTTCCCGGCTACTGGTTGCAATGTATTTGATCATGATATGTTTAAAAATATTTCTTGTTGGTTTATGTAATCTGTTCCATAGTTATAAATCCATAATCATTACAAACTTAGCTACTCTTTTGGGGTTTTCTTGAAAATTAATATCTTCAATTTGAAATTATAGGACTGTAGTTCTATAGTTAAGTCACTGTTAGAAACTGTTCACATGAGCATTAAAATATCAATTCTGAACATGCATGTAGATGGATAGAAAAGTTCAGTTGTGGAGTAAATTTATGATTTTGTGTTGAGCTGTAACCTGGGCACGGCAGGGCCAGACATTGAATGTTTTTCGTGCTCTGATGCATTGAAACTGAAATTTTCTTTCTATTACTACAGTTTTCCTAGTACCTCTGGTATTAAAAATTTCTCTTATTGCAGGGCTATCATTACATGCCTGAGACTAGAGGTCTTTGCCTGTCAGGAGAACAAACCATCAGCATTGTATGAATATTTATGTTTAGAACATCAAGGAACAAACCATGAGCATTGTATGAATATTTATGTTTAGAAATTTGAATGGCATTAGGTGGTTCAATTTTAGTTGGTTGATGAATTTTGGTTGTAATGGTGGATTTTAATTTGTTGTAAAAGCGAATATTGGTCGTAATGGTAGTATTTTATTGGTGCATTGTCTAGTTTATTTTTAGCCAATGAGAGAATTTATAAGAAAACATGTTATAAATCATATCTTACAACAGCAATCTAGATAAAAGTGTTGTGTGTAAAAATGAACTATTGTGGAAGAAGAAGAAAGACAACAGTCTAAATCTGAAGGACCATTGTCTAAATTCTTAACACACAATAGAAAAAAATATGGGTGGGCTAAAAACAATTATGCATTTTGAATCTAACAACACTTTTGAAGCTACAAAACATTGTACAAAAAACATGAAGACAACGAATTCTATCACATGTAAATGTTGTGTGATTGTTGGTTTTGCGTGCCTTTTATTCAGCGAAACAGTTGTGCACATTAAAATCCAACAACATTCAAAATTAACCAAACCGTTGTAATATCACCATAAGAACAACGCTTTATACCATAACCGTTGTGGTTTCTGGATGTGCAACAACGCTTTTGGAGCCTGGTGTGTTGTTGTTCCGGATATCAGACAACGATTTGTGTACCGTTGTGTGATGTTGGTAAGAGACACCTGCTCGATAGACAACGCTATTCCAGGGCATCAGACAACGGGCAATAACCATTGTATATTTTAGTTTTCCTTGTAGTGTCACTTCTTTCAAGAATACTGTATAATCCAGCTCACCCATAACTTTTACACCAATGTCGGAATTATTTGGAGGATCTGAGAATGCCTGCAAAATTTATGGAATAATTAGAAACCATAGTCACAGTTATAAACGTCAAATGAGATATCAAACTAATCAAAGCCCTGCATCAGAAACTCAGTACTGAAAACTTACCTCTATTAATGCTTTTCGAGCTTCGTCTAGCTCGTCATGGCCTTTACGCTCTTTCGCTATTAGAGTATGGTTCAGGTCGTCCAAATATTCACATCGGTCTTCTACGTCATCCATCTTCATAATTGTTTCTATATCTCCGCCATCGTTTATTAGCTTCAAAACATTTAAAGTTCCTTTCCGTTGCTTAACTGCATTATTCTTTTATTTAAGTTTTGTCCGTGGACATATTTAAATTTATTTAAGTTTTGTCCGTGGACATATTCTTGATCTCTTCTTTAGCTTTACTAAAGAGCTTTTCCAATTCTGCATTATTCCAAAACTAGAATATTAGAGAATACAGTGACCTTTAAATCGAAATGAGAGACTTAAAAGTAAAAAAGGAAAAAAGAACTAACCTTCGTTGTGGGATAGACAAAGCTTATCATATTCAACGGCTAACTTGGTTAAAGAATTTATGTTCTCCCTATGTGAGCCTTGCAATTTTTCCAAATCTTTTTCCAGATCTGCAATGACTTTTTCCATATCCAGTTTGCTGCAGTTGCCTAACTCAGCAAGACTTCGCGAAAAACTCATAGCACCGCCTTGTTAGAAATCAAAATCAAACTCCCCTCTTCATGTCTCAAAGTCAAAAAAAGAAGCATGTATGTGAAATGAAGAAAAACAAAAACAACAGCTGGGTTTGTAAAAGTCATCCTTCAAATAAGGTGGCTATAGCTTAGGTAAGGGATGATGTTATTGTGTGATTTATAGCCTATAAATAGCAGCCCCAGCTAGTATTTGTAACACACCAAAAAAAACCAAGAGAAACACAACACCTAGAGAGATACAAAGAAAGAGCCGAAGCTCTTGTGTGAAAGAGAAGAAATTGTAATTTCTTCTTAATATATATATTCACCAATATTTTCCGAGCTCTTCACTTTTAAATTCTCAAACTCGCCACGTAATACTTGAAGCCGCACCTTTTTTACCTTTTCAACACCTTGGCATGATTTTTGCAAAATCTCCCATGCCTCTTTCGCTGTCTTTGCATTTGAAATTTTTTCGAAGGTGGATTCGTCGACACCTTGAAAAATTGTGTATAACGCCTTGTTGTCTTTTTTTCGAAATTCTTTTAACGCCGTCTTCTCGGCATTAGAAAGTGCTGCTTCAGCGGTAGCATCTTCGGGCTCGCTATAGCCGCTTTCAATGATATCCCAATTATCGTACGAACCGAGTAACACCTTCATTTGGATACTCCAGTTTCCATAATTTGTAGCCGTCAACTTTGGAATATTTTGTTGCACCTTATTCGCCATTTTTTTCAAAAAATATTCTTTCACAATATAAGTGAACAGTACCGTATGTATGAACAGTACCGTATGAACAGTACCATATGAATAGTACCGTGTGAACAGTTCCGTATGAATAGTACCGTATGAACAGTACCATATGAATAGTACCATATGAACAGTGCTTCGTATGAACAGTACCGTATGTATGAACAGTACTTCGTCTTCTCCGGTGTAAACAGTACTTCGTCTTCTACGGCGTGAACAGTACCGCCAGAATAGTAACTTGCCGGAAAATTTGCAGAATTTTCAGAATTTAACAACCTAGCTCTGATGCCACTTGTGGAGAAAGGATATAACATACAGATGCAGGATAATTCTCTTATCATCAGAAATAAGGATCGAGAATTGATTGCAAATGTAGAGATGTCCAAGAATCGTCTATTCACTCTGGATATGCAGACGAGTGTGCAGAAGTGCTTGAAGTTAGTCATTAAAAATGACTCATGGTTATGGCACTTAAGATTTGGTCATCTTGGATTTTCTGGTCTAAAGTTATTGTCAAGGACAAAGATGGTGGACGGTTTACCAGCAATCAACGAACCAAATCAGTTGTGTGAAGCTTGTGTTAAAGGAAAGCAACATCGACAAAGCTTTCCAGTTGGAAAATCATGGCGAGCTAGAAGGCCATTGGAAATTGTTCACACTGATATTGCTAGTCCATTTGATATTCCATCACTTGGCGGAAATAGGTATTACCTAACTTTTATTGATGATTTTAGTAGGAAAAGTTGGGTGTATATCATTAAAGAAAAGGTGGAGGCTCTTGATAAATTCAAGGAGTTCAAAGCTTTGGCAGAAAAACAGAGTGGTCATTATTTGAAGGTACTCCGAGACAGAGGAGGCGAGTACACTTCAAACTTGTTCAGAAGTTTTTGCAGGGCACATGGAATCAATCATCAATTGACAACGGCATACACTCCATAACAGAATGGCGTTGCAGAGAGGAAGAATTGCACTATTCTAGACATGGCAAGGAGCATGGTGAAAGCAAAGCACATGCCAAGAACTTTCTGGGCTGAAGACGTTCTATGTGCAGTTTATTTGTTGAATCGTTGTCCAACTAAAAGTGTCAGAAACAAAACTCCAAATGAAGAATGGAGTGGTAGTAAACCATCAGTTGGGCATCTCAGAATATTCGGGTGTATTGCATATGCCCATGTTCCTGATCAGAAAAGGAAGAAGCTGGATGATAAAGGCGAGAAGTGCATCTTTACAGGATATGACAAAAGGAGCAAGGCGTACAGACTCTATAATCCCCTCACGAAGAAATTAATCATTTCTCGAGATGTTGAGTTCGATGAATCTGATTACTGGAGATGGAGCGAGGATGAAAGAAAAGTTGCAGGCTTGTTCTTTAATGATGATGATGATGGTGGTGGTGATATCCCCAATATAGAAGAGGGCGGAGATAATGATACAACTCCTCCACAAAGTCTGAATCAACAAACTCCTGCTTTAACAGTACCATCGAGTTCAGGAAGCAGCAGTAGCAGTAGTTCAGGGGGAGCACCATGAAAAATGCGGAGTCTAGATGACATTTATGATGCGACAAGTCCAGTACAAACAACCTTTGATTATTCTTTATTTTGTTTGATGGCTGAATGTGATCCAGTGACATTTGAGGAAGCTTCTGAAGAAAGCAAATGGAACAAAGCCATGGATGAAGAAATTGGTGCAATCAAGAAGAATGATACTTGGGAGCTTACAAGTCTTCCAGAAGGACACAAACCAATTGGTGTCAAATGGGTCTACAAGACAAAGACCAATCAAGATGGAGAAGTGGAAAAATACAAGGCAAGGCTAGTGGCTAAAGGCTACAAGCAAAGATACGGGATTGACTATGATGAGGTATTTGCTCCAGTTGCAAGAGTTGATACAATAAGACTTATTACTGCAATTGCAGCTCAGAACCAGTGGAAGATCTACCAGATGGATGTGAAGTCCGCATTCCTAAATGGTTATCTTGAAGAAGAAGTCTACATCGAGCAACCACCTGGATATGTTCAGAAAGGCCAAGAAAATAAAGTCTATACAGACTAAAGAAAGCACTATACGGGTTGAAGCAAGCCCCGAGAGCATGGAACACAAGGGTTGATGAATACTTTCAGAAGAATGGTTTTGTGAAGAGTCCATACGAGCATGCACTCTACACCAAAACAAATTCAAGGGGAGATATTATGATCGTGTGCTTATACGTGGATGACATGATCTTTACCGGAAACAACCCTGGTATGTTTGATGATTTTAAGAAAGTCATGACTAACGAATTTGAGATGACAGATATTGGTCAAATGTCATACTTTCTTGGAGTCGAGGTGAAGCAAAGCAAAGATGGGATTTTTATGTCTCAGAAAAAATATGCCGAGCAGATTTTAAGCAAGTTCAGAATGGAAGAATGCAAGCCGGTGAGCACGCCCGCAGAAACGAGCATAAAGCTTAGAAATGATTCAACGAGAGAGTCGGTAAATCCGACATTGTTCAAAAGTTTGGTTGGAAGTCTGAGGTACCTAACTTTCACTCGCCCGGATATTATGTATGCAGTTGGACTGGTTAGTAGGTACATGGAGAAGCCGAAGCAAGATCACTTCATGGCAGCTAAAAGAATTTTGAGGTACATTAAAGGTATACTTGATCATGGTCTATTTTACACGCATTCTCAAGATTCAAAATTAGTTGGCTACTCAGACAGTGATTATGGTGGAGATTTGGATGACGGGAAAAGCACTTCAGGATATGCTTTTCATATCGGTTCAGCAAAATTTTCATGGTCATCAAAGAAGCAACAGATAGTTGCTCTCTCAACATGTGAGGCAGAGTATATACTCTGCCTCACATACTATCTCACTTGCAAAGAATCCGGTGTCACACAGTCGAAGCAAGCACATCAATATTAAATATCATTTCATACGAGAGCAGGTGAACGATAAAATCGTGGAGTTGGTACACTGCAGGACCGAAGACAATTTAGCAGATATTTTCACGAAGCCATTGAAGCCGGAGGTGTTCCATAAAATGAAAGAGAAGCTTGGAATGAAAAGTCGAGTTTGAGGGGGAGTGTTAGAAATCAAAATCAAACTCTCCTCTTCATGTCTCAAAGTCAAAAAAAGAAGAATGTATGTGAAATGAAGAAAAACAAAAACAACAGCTGGGTTGGTAAAAGTCATCCTTCAAATAAGGTGGCTATAGCTTAGGTAAGGGATGATGTTATTGTGTGATTTATAGACTATAAATAGCAGCCCCAGCTAGTATTTGTAACACACCAAAAAAAAAACCAAGAGAAACACTGTTATTCCTAGATTACACACTTGAATAATTGTAGAAGGGGGGGGGTTGAATACAATTCTTGATATTTATAAATTTCTGATAAGAACTCCAGAAATCTATACTTAGATAATTGCTGTAGAAAGATTAATGCACAATCATATAAAAATCAGGTGGTTAAATGCACCACCTGAAGCTTTTATTCGAAGAAAACTCTGTGATACAAAAGTACACAGCTTCTGTTTTTACAACTCTTTGCTCTCTAAGAATATTCAATAGAAACCCTAAGCAAAACGTATGTGTTTTCTTAACCTACAAAGAGTTGCTACACTTGGTTATAAATCCCAAGTTTTACAAGTACTACTGGAATAAGATAATATTAATCTAATTCTAGTTGACTTGCTACTACACTCCAAATACACATGTAGCCGAAAGGTTGTCCTTGTGTTCAGACATGTCTCCTGCACCTTTCTTGTATTCATAGTGTAGATAGAATGCTTCTTTCTTTTGTGTTTCCAAAGTATGGCTGCCATACTGCTTTTTGTATCTACTATCAACCCATGTGATCTGCCAGTCAAACATGTCCTTATCAACTGCTAATCCCCAGCTAATCATAGAAGACAGTGTCAATGATTATTCGTTGATATTGTACACTGACATCTGTTGATGATGTATTGAGCGGTATCCGTTGATATTGGGACTTGAGCTGTATCCGTTGATAGAGTGGATTTGAGTTGTATCCGTTGATAGAGTTTTGTCTTCATCTGTTGATACACTTTCACTTAGACAGAATTACATAGCATAGCTTATTTACAATTGGCTACCCTATTCTGCCTATCCGTTGATGGTCAACATGACTATGGATAAAAACACTATCAACTGATAACATAGAGATACTGCAGTATGCTACAAAACCTCATCCGTTGATGAGCTACCTGTCAACGGATAGAGTTATAAATCCTCATCCGTTGACAGCTACAAAACCTTATACAATTTGATTGATTGTGAAGTTATCATCAAGTACAACATATTCCTAACAATCTCCCCCAATTTATACTTGATGGCAATAAAGCATAAATTCAGGACCTTGATGATAACAAAACATTCCTAAAGATATATATAGAACAATGCAAAAATTGTATTAAGCTACAAAAATTAAAAACTGAAAGTTTGAGAAATTTACAGAGAAGTGCTCCTCTAGACTGAGCAGATTAAGACTGTTTCTTTTCTCTTGTTGGCATCACCCTTGATTTTCCTTCTTTGGCAGAGTTGGACTCAATTTGTATTTGGAGTTGCCTATAGAAGGCATCTTCTTCATCAACCTTTGGATTTAGCTTTTGTTGTAGCCATCTCAGGTATTGAGAACTAGCCTTTGGTAGTTGGTCTTCTAACCTGAAGAATCTCCTATTACCATCTTCATCCCTGAACTCCATCATCCAGAAGGGTTGAAGGTGGATTTTCTGTCCATTGTATGGGATCTTCATCTTCCTTGGTAGACTTGATGGTGAGTTCCATTCCCTCCTTATTTGTTCTATTCTGTCCAGTATCTCCCCTTTTGCTATCTTGGAGAACCCTGTGTATCTCTTGATTACAGAGAACACTTTGGTTAAGGTTTGATAATTTTCTCCAAGAACCCTTTGTAGTGGCCATGTCCTTTCCATTCCTCCCTTGTATACAAAGACCAATCTTTCAGGCAAATGTTTATATTTGTCAATTCCTCTTACTTCTGACAATTCATCCAGATAAAGATTCATGCCAGAGTATTCTTCAATATCTGCCTGATAGATAAAATCATCCTTGTTTTCCAAGATTGGCTGCCTGACAATAGCAGGTACCCTAGCAACTTGAATTGGTTTCTTTGAAGGTTGCTTCCTTGGTTTCCTTTTCTTCTGTATAGGCTTCTGTTGAGGCTTCAGCAAGAATGAAGGAACCTCAATGGATTCAAGATTCATTGGTTCCTCTTTAGGTACTATAGGATCACCATGGAAATTCACAGCTGGGTTGAATACTTTTACAGAAGTAGGTTGTGATGAGCCAACTGTCTCCTTGCTTTCAATTTCTGGAGAGACAGGCCTCCTTGCCTTTGATTTCATTCTCTTAGATTTGGATTTGGGGACTGATTTCCCTTTCCTTTTGGATTTGGGGACTTCCTCAGGTTCCCTTGTTTCATCTTCTACCTCATCCATTAACTCTTGAGCCAGCCTTGCTTGCTTCTCATATGAGTTTTCATATTGATATTCAGTGCTTGGTTGAGATTCTCTTAACAGCCTTGAAGTCTCTTCTCTCTTGGCTTCAACAAATCTAGGATGACTGTTGGATATGTTTAGAACTTTTCCATTCCTTATGATTACAGCCATCCATTCTCTTACACAACTGTTAGTCTTCTCCTTGAATTCCTTAATATGCTTACCCATCATCTTCTCTTCATCATCCTTGGGAAATGGAAAGTCCAGTTGTAGCTTGTTCTTCCCATTTGCTTTTGGTGGTGAGTAGGGTCTTGTTTTGATGTAGGGTTCAAATTCTTTAACATGAGAAGGCTCGGCATCATAGAATGTAGGAGCCACAATTGCTGGAGTGAGCACCTTCAGAATTGTGGTAGATATAGTTGGAGCTGAGGTTTGGCTAGAGAACAGAGTTGATGCAATAGATTGATTGATCAATCTTTCTGACCTCATTATCCTTTCATAGTTTTCCTCTTTCATCTTTTGTAGAGCTTCAATTTTGGCTAGCTTTTCCTCTTCTGTCATGTTTGAGAAATCAAACTCTTCAGATAGAGCTACTTGTACAGGTTTGGATTTGCTGGGGGAAGCTGTGACAATGAAGTCCTGTGGATTGACCACTATGGTAGGCTGCTGCTCCCCCTCACTTGCTACTTCCCTCCTTTCAGAAATTAAGATTTGACTTGTAGTTGCCGCAGCCTCTTCCACTTTCTCCCCCTTTTTGTTAGCATCAAGGGTTTGACTAGAAGTTGGGGCTGCAACTAACTTTTCTAGCAGTTGGGTTTGCAGTTTTTGATGTTGAAGAAATTGCTCCATCTGGGATTCCATCTTTTCCACTCTTGAGTTGAGGAGTTGCACAGACTTAGCCAGGTTGTCTTCTTTGATGAACCTTTGTTGCAACACCCTCTGAGTGTCTATAGGAGCTAGTTGCTCTAACTTGGAATCCACAGAGATCTTCACATCCTTGATTTCTTGTTTGACCTCCTCTAAGTTGGATCTCTGAATCACCATTTGCTTCTTTTGTAACTTAAGGGAATCAATTTCCTGTTGAAGAACAACCTTTCTCTGTGGATCTGCTTCTTGGTGCTCAGCCAGGGCAGATTTATATTGCCTTATGATTTCCACATCAAGTTGATGATATGTGTAGTTGTGAGCAAATTTAAAATCATGAATACTGCTACCACCTTCATCTTCAGAGCTCTGGCTGTCTTCATCTTCAGAATCTTCAAATTCTTCACTCTCAGCAGTGGTTGGCAGAGCTGCTATAGATTCCTTAGCTCTAAGTAGAGACTCTGAGGTGTGCACTAGGTGCATTGCCTCCTCTGCTTCCACATTGCCCTGTTGTGCCAGAATTTGATAGGCAGGAACAGGGTGAGTAAAGGTTTCAGCATCCAAAGAAATGGAGTCAATCATGGACTGATATTCTCTTTGAAATTCCATTTCCTTGGCTGCATCCTCAACCTCCATTGACTCACTAGCAATGGCTGCTTCTTCCATCCTTATTTCTCTTGTAGTCCCTTCTCTCCTCTCATCTCTCTTTTCTTGCATCAAGGGCTCCCCTTGGCTCACACCTCTCACACCTTCACCTTCACCTACTAAGGTGGAACTCTCAGACTCTCCTTTTGCCTGACCGGAAGAAATGGCCAGCCTCTCAATATTTACCTCTCCTTTTACCTGCTCACAAGACAGCCTCTCACTCCCTTCCCTCAATCCTAAAAGTGTTTCAACTACTGAGAACTCCTCCACACTTGACACAGGAATGTCAGATATAGCAGTGGTAGAGTGAGTTATCAACGGATAAGGAATATCCGTTGATGGAGTAGTTATAGCTGTCAACGGATGGCTAGATAGAAGCGCATCCGTTGGTGGAGAAACACTTGTCAACGGATGAAGGATATCCGTTGAGGAAGGAATAATTTTATCCGTTGAAGAGAAAACCAACACTGAATCTGTGGAGATTGATTTTAAGTTCGAGGCCACAGTCTGTGTTGAGAATACTGGAAGGGAAGATTGATGGTCCAACAAATCATCTAAAAGATGATGACCACCAATTGTAGAGTGGGGCTTCTCCAAGAATCTTAAAGATGGAGAATCAGGAATTGATGTAGATATCATATCCACATCCAGAGATGGAGTTGGTGATGGTGGATTGTAATGTGTGTCGATTTGAAGATTAAGATCAAGGGGCTGTGACTCCACATTTATTGAAGCCACATCAAACTGAGTTTGAGAAGGTACAGTTTCCTGTACTGTGTGTACACCCTGTGATTCCCCTGTGGTTTTAGATTTCACTCTTCTTCCATAGGTTTTAGAGAGTGGGCTATTTGTGTCTCTTACCCTCTTGTGCAGTGTTCCTTGTGGGGAACTTGATTCAGTAGTCACACTCTGTTGAGAGAGTGTAACTAGAATTTGGCTTGAAGTTACATTAGCAGTCTTTTGAGAGACTGAAATGGTGGTTTCACTCATCTCTCCTTCCTTATCCTTAGGGCTTCTTTGATGTTCACCCTGTCCCTCACCACTCACTACCACCTTCACACTCCCCTCAAGAGTTTTGGTAGGTTTTACAACAGGTGTCTTTTGAGAGACACTTGAGGTTTGCTTTTTAGACTGTGATTTTGGAACTCTGGATTTGGTCACTTTGGTAGGAGCCTGTTTGGTCACAACTACAGACTCCATTGTGACACTAGAAGGCAAAGAAATTTGGGGGTTGGATAGGGGTTTCAGAGTTAGAAATAGTTACCTGAACAATTGGTAGATATACCAATTGTACTCCTGCATTGAGGTTCATTCGAATTAGGTCACTTAAGACTCTCTTCTCCTGAACAAAACATTGGAACTTGCTATCCGGGTTAGCAATGGATAGCTTATTCTCAGATACATGCAGTGCTAAGAGCATTAAAAATCTAGCAAAGTAGATATTCTTGCTCCTAGTTTCCTTTTTACCTAACTTTGCAGCTATCTCATACATAACTAATGTGCCAAAATTATAGAATATATCATTTAAGAGCATACACATCATAGATAGCATGGACTGGGTAACAGCATAAAAATTACTAATTTTGCCTGAAAAAGTTTTAATGAAGGCATCACAGAAATAGCTCCATTCTTTAACCATTCCTTTCCTAACAATTTTCCCTAAGTTTTCAGTACTAAGGGCATAATTAATAGAATTAAGCATGGCAACAATTTCAGCATCAGTGGGTACTTTCAGACAGTTATTCTCAGGCAATTTTAAACAAGCAGTTATTACATTAGAATTAACCACATAGTTTTTACCCTTTAAAGAAAAAGCAATTGTACCGTCTGTGCCATTGTACTCAGCAGATGTCCACATTTCTTCAATTACCTCGTGGATTAAGGGAGTGGTGGCAGTCATAGCATATGACAGTTTGCATTTCTTCACGAAACTCATCAAAGTGTGGTAAGCTTCTGGAGCATTCACTGTGTCAACAAAGGCCGCGAAATTGTTCTTCTCATAGGTAAACCCAGTGGAGGACATCATCTAAACAATGGGCGCCATTGAAGTGTTTGAACTTTTGTTACAGAGAGTTTTAGAGAAGAAGATGCAGTTAACTTTTGATATGCTTGAAAATGAATAAAAGTGAGATGTGAGAGTACAAGTCCGCCTTTTATATTTTTCAAGAATTAAAAATGAAATAATTAAAAGTAATTACTCCATTGGTCAAAAGTAACTGTCAGATAATAAATGAAAAGAAAATAAGTACAGCCATGATTAGATATACACGGTTACCAACGGTTATAAAATAAAAAAAAATGTATATCAACGGATATAGAATGAACGGTTGAGATACAGTTTATCCGTTGATGACGTGGATAGCCTGTTACCCGTTGACATGCGAAAATCTAGTAATGTGTTTATGCTATCAACAGATAAAAGGATATCCGTTGATAAGCTAATTTTGCCTTAGACAAAATTTCTGCAGAAAATTTTTCTGAAAGTTTTAACTTTCAAGTAAATCAAAACACATTTCTAGCTTCAATGCAGTGAAATCAAATATCACTAGGAATTATGACAAGTTAAGCATACCTAGCTCACCTACCAATCTTGTGAATGTGGATTCATCAAGAGGCTTGGTGAAGATATCTGCAAGCTGCATTTCACTTGGCACAAAGTGCATTTCTACTGTACCATTCATCACATGTTCTCTAATGAAGTGGTATTTGATGTCAATGTGCTTGGTTCTCGAATGTTGCACTGGATTCCCTGTGATGGCAATAGCACTTGTGTTGTCACAAAAAATTGGAATCTTCTCAACTTTTAGACCATAGTCAATGAGTTGATTTCTCATCCATAGAATCTGTGCACAACAGCTTCCAGCAGCAATGTACTCAGCTTCAGCTGTTGAAGTGGAGACTGATTTTTGTTTCTTACTGAACCATGAAACAAGCTTGTTTCCTAAAAATTGACAGGAACCTGTAGTACTTTTCCTATCAACTCTGCAACCTGCATAATCTGCATCTGAATAGCCAGTTAGATCAAAACCAGATTCTCTTGGGTACCAAATGCCAAGGTTTGGTGTTCCCTTAAGATACCTAAAAAATTTTTTAATAGCTATTAAGTGAGACTCTCTAGGGTCAGCTTGAAATCTAGCACAAAGACAAGTAGAAAACATTATATCAGGTCTACTAGCTGTTAGGTATAGAAGTGAACCTACCATGCCTCTATCGCTTGAGATGTCCACAGACTTTTCCTTAGTATTCAACTCAAGTTTAGTTGCAGTGGCCATAGGTGTTTTAGCAGATGTACAATCCATTAAGTCAAATTTCTTTAAGAGATCATAAATATATTTTGTTTGACTTATGAAAATGCCCTCATTAACTTGTTTTACTTGTAGGCCAAGAAAGTAAGTTAATTCACCCATCATGCTCATTTCATACCTACTTTGCATAAGTTTGGCAAACTTTTTGCAAAGCTTCTCATCTGTAGACCCAAAAATAATATCATCTACATAGATTTGAACAAGTATTGAAGAGCCATTAATATTCCTATGAAATAAGGTTTTATCTACTGTACCTCTAGTGAAGTGGTTCTCCAAAAGAAATTGAGATAAAGTGTCATACCATGCTCTTGGTGCTTGCTTCAAACCATAAAGTGCTTTCATGAGAAGATATACATATCCTGGAAATTCTGGATCCTCAAAGCTAGGAGGTTGATGGACATAGACCTCTTCTTCCAGTTCCCCATTTAGAAAGGCACTTTTGACATCCATCTGATAGACTTTGAAATTGGCATGTGCTGCATAGGCTAGAAAGATTCTTATTGCCTCAAGTCTTGCCATTGGAGCAAACGTTTCATCAAAATCTATTCCTTCTTCTTGAGAGTAGCCCTTTGCCACTAATCTAGCTTTATTCCTCACAATTATGCCATTTTCATCTGTCTTATTCTTTAGAACCCATTTAGTACCTATGACACTTCTATCATCAGGTTTGGGCACAAGTTTCCATACTTTATTTCTTTCAAATTGGTTTAGCTCTTCTTGCATTGCTAACACCCAATCTGGATCTAGAAGGGCATTTTCCACTTTCTTAGGTTCCTCTTGAGACAGGAAGCTACTGTATAGACATTCTGCTTGAGTGGCCCTTCTAGTTTGGACTCTTGAATTTGATTCACCAATGATTAACTCAAATGGATGATTTCTAGTCCATTTTTATGCAGGTGGAAGGTTTGATCTTGATGAGGTTGCTTCATTTCCATGAGCATGATCATGTTGATTTAGCATTGAATCTTGACCTTGAGAAACTCCCCCTGAGTTTGTTGTCCTTGCTGAATTATGAAGTTGACTGTCAATGGATGCATCATTTTGCCTGTCGACGGATGCTTGAGAATATCTGTCAACGGATGCATCTCTAATAGTGTCAACGGATGTTGCAGAATGAGTGTCAACGGATGTTGCAGAATGACTGTCAACGGATGTTGCAGAATGACTGTCAACGGATGCTTCATTTTCAGTGTAAGCATCACTTCTAGTTGGTATAACAGCTCTAGGTGGATCTTTGTGGTCATGATCTTCATTTTCCTCATCATCATCATAGTACATTCTTCCTTCACCTTCATTCTCAAATTCCAACTTTTCATGGTAACCTTCATCGTTTAGGCCTAGAATCTTTTGATCATCAAACACAACATGTACAGATTCCATAACAATGTTGGTTCTTAGATTGTAGACCTTGTAGGCTTTCCCTGCTGCATATCCAACGAAAATAGCTTCATCTACCTTTGCTTCAAATTTGCCCAAGTTATCTTCATGATTTCTTAGCACAAAACACTTACATCCAAAGACATGTAGGAAATCTAAAGTTGGTTTCTTGTTGGTTAATAACTGATAAGGAGTCATTCCTCTAGCTTGATTGACCAAGGAAATATTCTGAGTAAAGCATGCAGTGTTGACAGCTTCAGCCCAGAAATATGTTGGTAACCTTGATTCACTTAACATTGTTCTAGCTGCTTCAATGAGAGTTCTGTTTTTCCTTTCAACAACCCCATTTTGTTGAGGTGTTCTGGCAGCAGAAAACTCATGGACAATTCCATTCTCTTCACAGAAAATCTTCATTGTGGAATTCTTGAATTCAGTACCATTGTCACTCCTGATTCTTTGTACTCTGTCTTCAGAACCATTGTTTAGTATTCTGAGGTGATTGATGATGATTTCACTTGCACAATCCTTGGAGTGCAGGAAGAAGGTCCATGTGAACTTAGAAAAATCATCTACAATCACCAGACAGTATTTCTTCTTTGAAATAGACATGACATTTACTGGACCAAATAAGTCCATATGCAGCAATTGAAGAGGTTTAACAATGGATGACTCTGTCTTGCTTTTTAAGGATGATTTCTTTTGTTTCCCTAATTGGCAGGCATCACACAACCCATCTCTAACAAACTCCAATTGAGGGATTCCTCTAGCAAGATCCTTTCTTACCAAATCATTCATAACTTTAAAATTCAAATGTGACAGCTTCTTATGCCATAGCCAACTCTCATCCTTACTTGCTTTGCTGAAGAGACAAGTAATGGATTCTGAGCATGCTGAATAGAAGTCAGCTATGTAAACATTTCCTTTTCTAAAGCCTGTCAATACCACATTGTTGTCTTCCTTGGCAGAAACAACACAGGCTTCTTTTGTGAACTTTACTTCATAGCCTTTGTCACAAATCTGACTGATACTCAGCAAATTGTGCTTCAAACCTTCAACTAAAGTCACTTCTTCAATGATGACATTGTCTTTTGAAATCAGGCCATATCCCTTAGTATATCCTTTGCTGTCATCTCCAAAGGTAATTCTAGGGCCAGCTCCTTCCTTGAACTCAGTGAGCAGGGTTGAATCTCCTGTCATGTGCCTAGAGCATCCACTGTCTAGGTACCATAGATTCCTTCTGTTTCCATGCACACATTTCAAAAACAAATCAAGTTGATTTTGGTACCCAAGCTTCCTTGGGTCCTTTCTTGTTAGCCTTTGACTTTGCACTCTTAGCATTCTTCAACTTAGGTGTAGATGCTTGAGTGATGGGGTTTGACAAATGCTCATTTGCATGAATATTGGATGCATGCATGTGTGGAAAATTTGCATACATATTATTCATGTTAGGTATGTTCCATGACATTTGTGGCACATTCATAGATTGAAAGTAAGGATTAGACACATATGGCATGTTCACATATGGATTTGAAAAACTAGCATTTTGATACAAACCAGGCATTGCAGGCATACATGGCATTGGTTGAGGTACATGAACAGGAGCCTTGTTGACAATCTTGCAATTAGAAGATAGATGATTAACACTATTACAATTACTACAAGTTTTCCTAGGAGCAAACTTGTCAGGAGAGTAATTGTTTTTCTTGTTGATGCCTATCTTACCATTTCTGTTCTTTTTCTTTTTATCCTCAACTTCTACCTTTTCATTATCCGATTTACCAACAGCCTTTTTGTTGTGTAAATCACCTGTCTTAACCTTCCCACTGGATTTGGTTTTGCTGCACTCACCACTAACAAAATTCTTGTTGACTGGACCATACTTGATATCCAGTTTCCTAAGTTCCTTCTTACTAACAGACTTTTTGTTAGTCGACGGATACCTCTCATCCGTTGACGGTTCATCTGTCAACGGATGATCACTATCCGTTGATTCACAAATAGTCTCTAGATCCTCAAGGCCATGTTCTAGCTCCTTTTTCTTTTGAGTCCAGGTATCCTTCACAAACAATTCTATTCCCTGAACTTCTATTATGTTTTGAGAAATATTCCTACAACTTTGAAATTTAGCAATTATCCCTTGTTCTTTTTCAAGCTGGTCTTTTAAAATCAGTTCTCTTTTTAACACAGCTTCAAGTTCATTTTTAGCATTATTGCAATCAACTCTCATTTTCTCAAATTCTAGAAATTGAGTTTCTAGAGCAGCATTTCTATCACTTAAAAACAGATTAGACTCTTTAATTCTATTGTTCTCTTTAGTAAGTGATTTAAGAGTAACACTTAAGTGATATAGTTCAGTAGACATTTCATCTATAACACTATTGCATTCCTCTTTAGTGAGCTCAGAGAGATTAGTAGAAAATACCTGGTTGCTAGCTGAACTTGCTTCCTGCTCTCCAGAATCAGCCATTAAAGCAAGGTTGACTAACTCAACATCATCATCAGAATGATTGTCATCAACAGCCCAGTCATACTCTTGGGTCAAGAATGCCTTTCCTTTCTGCCTGAGAAGATCAAAATATTTCTTCTTATAGTCAACAGCCTCAGTTGGCTTTCCCTTGTTCTCAGATCTAGGTTTCCTGCATTCACTTATCATATGACCAGCAATTCCACAATTGTAGCATTTAATTTTGGATTTATCCACATAGTTGCTTGTGGAAAAATCCTTGTTAAATGGTTTGGCCACCCCAGAGTTTCTCTTGAATTTCAGCTTAGAGAATCTCCTAGATAGAAAAGCTAAGTGCTCATCTATCTCATCCAATTCATCCTGCTGAAGAGTATTCAATTCCTCAGACACCTTTTCCTTGCTCCTGCTTGATTCTGCTCTACCTTTACAGACCTCCCTGTTTGGTGTAGAACTAGCAGTTTCTGTCCTTTCCTCCTTTTGCTCCAAGTTGGCAACAAGTGCAACTGACCCACTTTTCTTTTGAGACTTCTCAATCTCTTCATCCTGCTCCATTTCCAGCTCATAGGTCTTTAAAGTTCCATAGAGCCTTTCAAGAGTAAATGTCTTGTACTCTTGAGTGTTTCTTAGAGAAACAGTCATTGGCTTCCATTCCTTGGGCAGTGATCTCAGAAATTTGAGATTAGAATCTTTAACTTGATAGATTCTTCCATACAGTTTCAAACCATTTAGTAGCTTTTGAAATCTACTAAATGTATCATTCAATGTTTCTCCATTCTTAAAGTGAAAATGTTCATACTGTTGGATTAGTAGTTGCATCTTGTTTTCCCTTACCTGTTCTGTTCCTTCACATAGGGTTTGAACAGTGTCCCATACTTCCTTGGCGGTAGTACAGTTAATAACATTGTCAACCATGTCTGTTTCTAGACCATTGAACAGAATATTCATGGTCATTTTGTCTTTGTGGACTTCTGCAATATCTTCAAGACTCCACTCAGAGACAGGTTTGGGAATGAGAGTGTCGGGCACATCATCAGCCAGGCCAACTCTTGTTGCTGTCTTCATTGGAACGTGAGGACCCTTGTCAATGCAATCCACAAAGCCCTCATCAATAGACGAGAGATGTAGATGCATTTTTACTTTCCAGTGAAAGTAATTTTCTCTATCAAGAACTGGAATCTTTACTCCATAATCCTTCTTAGACATGTTGGAAATGTGTTGATCTTTAAACTTCAAATATGTTAGAAGCTTGCTCTGATACCAATTGTTATTCCCAGATTACACACTTGAATAATTGTAGAAGGGGGGGTTGAATACAATTCTTGATATTTATAAATTTCTGATAAGAACTCCAGAAATCTATACTTAGATAATTGCTGTAGAAAGATTAATGCACAAACATATAAAAATCAGGTGGTTAAATGCACCACCTGAAGCTTTTATTCGAAGAAAACTCTGTGATACAAAAGTACACAGCTTCTGTTTTTACAACTCTTTGCTCTCTAAGAATATTCAATAGAAACCCTAAGCAAAACGTATGTGTTTTCTTAACCTACAAAGAGTTGCTACACTTGGTTATAAATCCCAAGTTTTACAAGTACTACTGGAATAAGATAATATTAATCTAATTCTAGTTGACTTGCTACTACACTCCAAATACACATGTAGCCGAAAGGTTGTCCTTGTGTTCAGACATGTCTCCTGCACCTTTCTTGTATTCATAGTGTAGATAGAATGCTTCTTTCTTCTGTGTTTCCAAAGTATGGCTGTCATACTGCTTTTTGTACCTACTATCAACCCATGTGATCTGTCAGTCAAACATGTCCTTATCAACTGCTAATCCCCAGCTAATCATAGAAGACAGTGTCAATGATTATCCGTTGATATTGTACACTGACATCCGTTGATGATGTATTGAGCGGTATCCGTTGATATTGGGACTTGAGCTGTATCCGTTGATAGAGTGGATTTGAGTTGTATCCGTTGATAGAATTTTGTCTTCATCTATTGATACAATTTCACTTAGACAGAATTACATAGCATGTTAAACACTGACTAATAATCTGAGAAAACAAACAAATGATACTCTGAATGAAATGCTACAATTGGGATTAAAAAGAAAGTAGAGTACATGACTTATTTAAAGAGTCCAGCCGAGATAGCTGATAACTCGAGATCCTAAAAGATAGGAAACTAACTACTTCATCGACACCTACTGAGACGCAACAACCTCGATCTACTGCTCCTACTACAACGCTTAGTTGATTTATTCAAACATAATAAGAATAGATAAAACAGCTAAAAACATGTTTAGATAATATGCCCAACATGCTCCCCCTTAATCTAAACATGTTTCAGATTTTTGACTCCAAGCAAATTCCTCATTTTCTCGAACTTAGCTGCAGACAGTGCTTTAGTTAATATATCAACACGTTGTTCATCGGTTTTAACATGCTTGATCACGATCAACCCCTGCTCTACACAATCTCTTATGAAGTGATAACGCACATCAATGTGCTTGCTTCTTCCATGGAAAACCGGATTTCTTGCTAGATCAATGGCAGATTTATTGTCAATATATAGAACAACTGGACCTGTTTTAATACCGGTAATCTGACTGAGAACTCTTTGTAGCCATATCCCTTGACAAGCAGCGGTTGTAGCTGCCATAAATTCAGCCTCGCACGAAGAAAGAGCAACGCAGCGCTGCTTCTGTGAGACCCAAGAAATTAAGCTCTCATCAAGATAAAATGCCATGCCACTTGTACTTTTCCTGTCCTCCATACTTCCAGCCAAGTCACTGTCAGAAAAACCAGATAAAATATAGTTACCTCGTCCCTTTGTGTACACCAAACCATAGTGCAGAGTTCCTTTGACATATCGACATATCCTTTTGATAGCGTTCAGATGCAGTACAGTAGGCCTCTCCATATAGCGGCTGACTATCCCAACTGCATAAGCTATGTCAGGACGGGTATAAACCAAATAGCGTAAGCCTCCAACAAGACTCTTGTAATCAGTTGAGTTCACTACTTCACCAGTTGGATCGGCATCGATCTGCAGCTTGAAATCCATGGGATAAGTAACAGGTTTACATTCGCCCAGACCTGCTCTTTGAAGCACCTTTTTAGCATAGACCTGTCCTTGATCAACCTCCAAACCCAAATAATATGACAACCGTCCAAGATCAGTCATGTCAAATTCTCTACTCATTTCCCCCTTGAATTTGACAATGAGTGAAGTACTAGTACCGGTAATAATTAAGTCATCGACATAGACCCCAACAATCAAAGAATCAGTGCCATCCTTTCGAATATACACAGCATGCTCATAAGGGCACTTCACAAAACCCAAATTCATTAAACACTTGTTAAGTTGAGAGTACCACGCTCGAGGTGCTTGGCGTAAGCCATATAACACCTTCAACAGTTTGTAAACCTTTTCTTCTTGTCCTTTTTTCACGTACCCTTTTGGTTGTGACACATAGACTTCTTCAAGTAGGACTCCATTCAAGAAAGCAGACTTAACATCGATATGATGCACCTCCCATGCATTCTTAGCTGCCAAAGCCAGGAGCAATCGAACTGTTTCCAGTCTTGTTACCGGGGCAAAAACTTCATCGTAATCGATCCCATGTCTCTGTACATAACCCTTTGCCACCAAACGTGCTTTATGCTTGATTACGTTTCCATTTGTGTCCTTTTTCAGCTTAAACACCCATTTCAAGTCTATTGCCTTGTGACCCTTTGGAAGATCAGTGAGTTTCCATGTCTGATTCTTCTCTATTATGTCAATTTCTGTATCCATTGCCACTTTCCAGTCCTCGTCCTGAACAGCTTGTTCAAAGTTCACAGGTTCATCAATACCAGCTAATAGTAACTCATCTTCTAATTCCACAATTTTAGTGTTATTGTAAATGTCGGAAAGCCGTCTGAAGCGTCGTGGCTCACTGTCAGTGTCACTTGACGTACCAGACCTGGTACTTTCTGTGGTGTCTACATTCGATGATGAAGATACAGAAACACTTTGAGTAGCTGGTGTCATGGGAGATGCTGGTGTCATGGGAGATGCTGGACTATCGATCTCAGAATTTTCTGGTGAGTCTGGTGTGGCCTGGACATCTGATATAAAATCATCGAAAGTAAATTGCCATTCCGCTGTCTGAGTGCTACATTCTTCTGACTCATTCCAGGACCATCCTTTTGCTTCGTTGAATGTGACATCTCTGCTTACGTGTATACGCCCTGAAACTGGGTCGTACAACCGGTAAGCCTTGGTTCCTGGTTCACGACCAAAATGCACCAAAAGTTTACTTCGATCATCAAGTTTCTTTGTAAACACAGCTGGCACTTTCATGTATGAGAGACATCCAAACACCCTCAGAGAATCAACAGATGGTTTTTCCCCATACCAGGCCTGATATGGAGTGATATTTCAAAGTGCTCGTGTCGGGAGTTTATTCAAAATATAGACTGCCTGTGTGACAGCTTCGCCCCAGAACTTTGCATGCACTTTTCTCTCTTTTAGCAAGCTTCGAGCCATGGCAACCACGGTACGATTACGGCGCTCTACAACACCATTTTGTTGTGGTGTGTAGGGCGCGGTATAGTGCCTCAAATTACCTGCTTCTTCACAAAAAGACGTAAAATCTTTAGAGCAAAATTCCCCTCCACGATCAGTGCGAAACACTTGTATCTTCTCCTTTGATGCATTTTCAACAAGATTTTTAAATTTCTTGAAACAAGCCAGTGCGTCAGTTTTAGACTTAAACATATATGTCCACATCATACGAGAGTAATCATCGACTAATAACATGAAAAAACGGTTACCAGCTGGGGTAGGAGGTGAGATAGGCCCGCAAAGATCTCCATGTATCAATTCTAATGCATGTTTAGCAATAAAATTTGAATGAACAAGAAAGGGCTTACGTGATTGTTTTGACATGAGACACCCGCTGCAAGGTTCTTTTGGTTGGCTGATTGAAGGAAGCCCACGCACCATATGATTATTTGACATTAGATGCATTGCCTTGAAATTAACATGTCCGAGGCGTGAATGCCACAGCCACGTATTTTCTTCCCCTTTTGTCAGCAAGCACGTTTCTTTGACATCTTCAATATGAATCTTGTAAAGACGATTGGCCAAACGTCTCACGTGCATAAGAAGTCTTCCACAGCTATCATAAACATACAAACTATCCCCGTTCAGTACCACCCGATTTCCTTCTTCAGAGAGTTGACCCAGACTTATAATATTACTTTGCAATGTTGGTATATAATATACTCCATGTAAGACTCTGGTTTCACCATTCTTGCAGGCAATCCTGATTGTGCCTTTACCTTCAACATTAACAAAAGATCCATCTCCAAACTTCACCCTGCCTTTCATTGTCTTGTCCAAACTCTCAAATTTTTCACGTCTCCCGGTCATGTGATTGCTTGCTCCGTTATCCAAGTACCAAGTGTCCTCTATCGCAGTTTTGGTTGAGTCACCACCTTCAGATAGAAGTATCACCCCCATCTGCACTCTCCTCATATCTAACCATCAAGAGTGCAGGTTCATCGTCATGTGTCTGGGTTAAGTTTGCTTCACCCCGTTGGAATCTGTCTCTCCTTGATTTTCTACATTCAGCTGCGAAGTGTCCGTAACCACCACAGTTAAAGCACTTTACTTTACTCCTGTCAACTCTGCCACGACCACCTTGATTGTCCCTTTCTCTATGATCATTTCCAAACTGCTGACCGTTACGACTGGATTTTTTTAACCATTCTTCACGTGTGAGTAAAAGCTTTCCTCCACTGTTACTCTCACGCTTTGACCATTCCTCCTCAATCAATAAGAGTTGTTGTCCCTCCTTGCTATCCACTTGGCCAGATATTCGTTCCTCATGTGCTTTTAGAGAACCGATTACCTCTTCAACTGACATTTTTTCGAGATCTCCAAATTGTTCGATAGCTGAAGCAATTTGCAGAAACTTCGATGGAACTGCCCTTAGCAACTTCTTTACAACATACCAATTGTCTCTCCAAGTGCCTTGATATTCGCTACCAGACCATTTAATTTCATGCAGAAATCATCCAAATTCTCAGAATCTTTCATATTTAAAGACTCAAACTCAGATTTAAGAGTTTGAGCTTTAGCTTTCTTAACCTTCTCTGCACCTAACGAAACCGTCTTAATCGCCTCCCATGCTTCTTTTGCGGTTCTCCGTTCTGCGAGTGTCAGCAGCAAATCTTCTGAAATACCTTGATAGATCATGGCCATAGCTCGTTTATCTACCTTGTCGTCCACATTGGTCTTTGGGTCTTTAGGCTCGACTGCTTCCCACACATTATGCGCTTGCATGAAGACTCTCATTTTCATCGCCCAGGCAGTATAGTTAGTCTTTGTTAACATAGGATAACTCAGACCTAGCTGCCCTTCTTTACTCTTACTTGACTCTGCCATTTCGTTTGACACAGGATACTAACCAGGATAAAATTGCTCTGATACCAGATGTTAAACACTGACTAATAATCTGAGAAAACAAACAAATGATACTCTGAATGAAATGCTACAATTGGGATTAAAAGAAAGTAGAGTACATGACTTATTTAAAGAGTCCAGCCGAGATAGCTGATAACTCGAGATCCTAAAAGATAGGAAACTAACTACTTCATCGACACCTACTGAGACGCAACAACCTCGATCTACTGCTCCTACTACAACGCTTAGTTGATTTATTCAAACATAATAAGAATAGATAAAACAGCTAAAAACATGTTTAGATAATATGCCCAACATAGCATAGCTTATTTACAATTTGCTACCCTATTCTGCCTATCCGTTGATGGTCAACATGACTATGGATAAAAACACTATCAACTGATAACATAGAGATACTGCACTATGCTACAAAATCTCATCCGTTGATGAGCTACCTGTCAACGGATAGAGTTATAAATCCTCATCCGTTGACAGCTACAAAACCTTATACAATTTGATTGATTGTGAAGTTATCATCAAGTACAACATATTCCTAACACAACATCTAGAGAGATACAAAGAAAGAGCCGAAGCTCTTGTGTGAGAGAGAAGAAATTGTAATTTCTTCTTAATATACATACACGTTTCCAACACGCCTTACAAATCAAAAATTAACGAAAATCACGTTTAGAATATTTAAGAAAATCAATCCAAACCTAATCTTGAAATCACTAAAAAACGGTGACAGAAGAACTGGACAAATTAAAATAATATCAATTAATCCAAATGTAATCTTGATATCACTAAACAAAGGTGAAAAAAGTATAAGACACATGCACTAGAACAAAATTGCATAGTAGGTATTGATGTTAACTACAAACAACTATTTATAGCAGAAAAGGCTTTGAATCAGCTTTGTGTTAAGAAGACAGACATGAAATTCCAGAGGCTTAGAAGATAGAACTGAAATGAAAGACACTTTATAAAAAAAGATATATACTATAAAAAATGCATCCTTAGTTATTTGGTTTGCATAGCACCCGTATATTGAAAATCATGAAGAGATCATAAAAATTCCATGAATCTTACCCTTATGGAAATGGTATAAATCACTTTCTAGAACATTTCAAAGGATTATTTCTACTAAAATCATCCATAAATTTACATAAAAGCTATATGTTTGACAAGATTTATTTTTGTATAAATAAGTATAATATGTTCAGAAAAACTTATTCAATTAGATTTTTAATTAATTTGAGGAGCTTATTCGATTCAAATTTTAAAAAATTTGAATGCACCTGTAGAATTCATATTTCAAGATATTTGAGTATAATATATTTTAGGGAACTTATCAACTCCCCCACTGGACCTTTCATAGGATATCCAACTAGATTGGATTTGATCCGTAACTAAATTAGCCGGTAAGAATTCTTCAAAAAATTAAAAAAAAATATTTTATAGAGTAAAAAATGAAAAAACTATTTTTTAAATTTATTAAATGAATCGAATATGAATAGAGCTAAAAATTTGATCCTAATCTAAAAAACTTTAACGAATTTGAATATGAATTTTAGTTATCCCATCCAAATCCGACCCATAGGCCTTATCCCCAACAGTTTTATAAAAACATCCCCCAAAATTTTACATGCTCTATTTTGTTCCAGGCATTTTGCTCTTTCACTTCACATTTTAAGAGGTATTAATGAATTAATAATATTTTATAAATTTTAAATGTTATTGCTAATTTTTATTCAATTTAGATATCCAAAAATTTTAACAAATTGATAACAATTTATGAAATTAAAATATTATTAATTGATTTTAATTCTAAACAGATTCTTGTAAATGTATATGGTTGGTAGAGAGTTTAACAGATTCACAAGCATTTTTTAGGACTTTCTTAAAATATAATAGATTTTAGATCCATCATTTTATAAAATCCACAAAAATTAATTAACTTCTAAATACTATTATCATATTTTAGTGGATATTTTAAAATATTATCTCCAGATTTTAAAAAAATTCAAAATTCTACTTAAATATACCCAAATAATTTACCGTTAGAATTAAATATTTTAAAATTTTCTAATATATTTTATAAAATCCAAATGAAATCTATGCAGATTTTTAAATACAAGCAAATTCTATAAAATCCAAGTCGAATATCCCTAGCTTTCTAAATTTCAAAAGCTTATGCTTTTCATATTTGTTTATTTTAGTAAATTATGAATTTTGTTATTTAATTATTTTTATGATACATGTTTGGCAAAATAACTTATCATAGAATTACTATTCACTTAATGTGTGCTTATCCTTACGGCACTCAAGTTGGTGAGCATTAAGGCTTTAGTCTTTAATTCAGAGGGGAAATCTTTCTATTTAAACCATTCACGCGAGTTGCTATTCATATATTACTTGACATACTCATTCTTCACTTTATTCTCATCTCTTCACTCTCTCTCCCTCACCATGGCATTTCACTGGATTCCACCCCCTCCACAAACACTGAAAATTAATGTGCATGGCACATACACTGACATGCTAAGACCAAGTGGCAATGATACAGGCATAGGAGCCATTTACAGGGATTTCAATGGTAAACTCCAGCTTCTCACGGTTGGAACTATCCCTTTCCTCACACCCCTAGGAAATCAGCTGTGGGTGGTGCTGGTAGCTCTCAATCGTGCTTTCGAAGAAGAATTTCATGATATTCAACTGGAGAAGACAACCATGAGGCTTATATGGTTATGAAAAACTTTCATATCGGAGCTTCTGCTTCAGTATATGACTTGGCCTCTCCGATTGACATAAGGGTAAAAGATAAGCGTTGGAAGTGTAAGATAGCATATGTGTATCCTTCCCGCAATAAGGTGGCTCGGTTCTTAGCTCGTCTTGGTCTGGAAACGCGGACAGAATCTATACCTTTAATCGACCTGTTGGAGGTGTGGAGGAGATGCTCGACTGGGACATGGGTTTAGGGATTGATCACCCGGATTTTCAAGAAGTTTACCTGCCTGCAGAAGCTCCCGATCCGGTAGACCTTGACGTGGTGGCTAACCTCTCGGACCAAATTGGTGATCTAGGGCTAGGTCAACTCAATGCCCCAACTGTCATGAGCCTGGACATGGCACTAAATGCAGATGTTCTTCAGCAAGGAATAGGATTTGAGGAGGACTTCTTTCATGGAGGGGTGGTGTTCTATGCAACTCAGCCTGATTTCGCGGGCGACACACAGATGCAGTCGATAGACTAAACGTTGGAAAACCCTTGCTGATGCCGTTTGTCAGTTGCTGTAATTTTTTTGCTTGCTCTGGCAGATGGGTTTTTAGCATGCTACCTAGTATTAGTCAATGCTTTTGTGGCCTAAGTATATTATCATGGTTCCTTTGTTTTTCGTTTTGGTTGTAGTAGGGTTGTGGTAAGTTGATGCTTTGAAAACCTCTTCTTAATAGGAGGTGTTTGTAATAATGTATTATTTTCCAAATCAATACAATATTTGGCTTATGTAAAAAAAAAAAAACTTATCATAGAATATTGTACTAGCTAATAAAATTAAGCTATTATTCCATATAGCTTATAAATAAATAAAATATAATACAATTTATTTATTTATGAACTGTGACATATAATTTCTAATTATGGTAAAAAGAAACACTACTAAAAAAACAGGATTAGACATCGCACTTAAGACATCGGTTCCAAATGCCACCGATGTTAAAAGTCTTTCTTACATCAATTATTTTAAAACCGATGTTTTATATAAATCAGACATCAGTTTTACTTAAAAAGCGGTGTCTAAAATTTTTTAAAAAATTCTAACAATGACTTAGACATCAGGTTTCTTTTAAAACGATGTCTAAAACACTTTTTAAAAAATTACAACAACAACCTTCCCAATATTTTCCCCCCTTCGAAAATTTTCTACAATTACTTTCCCCCTTTAACAAAATTTTTCCCATTTAAACTAAATTTCCCCTCCCGCTCTCTTACAATCCCTGCCAGCTGTTCTCTACAACACTAAAATTTTAAAACAAAATTCATAAAAATTACATTAAACAAAAGATATCTTCCCATCTTACAGTTTATTACTCGATCCCTAAATCAAAACCAGAGCTCTCTCCCTTTTCCTCCTCAACGTAACCCTAACTTTTAATTAAGCTCGAATTGAATTTCGTGAAGCACATCAGCTAGTCGGTTGTACTATCGCTAGTCGTACTCCTCTCTCTCTCTCTCTCTCTCTCTCTCTCTCTCATCTGCTTCGCTGTAAGTTTCAATAGAATCGTGATTGATTAATTTTGATTTTATCGAGTTTTTAATTGTCGATTAAGTGATTTATTATGAATTATTTCGAGTTTTGCTTCGATGTTAGTAGATTTCTTCGATGCTTTCGGTTAATTTGTTTGATTAATTTTGGATTTTATCGAGTATGTATGTCTGGAATACGTGATTGATTATGATTTGTGGATTTTGTTTGATTAATTGATGATTATATGCTTTATCGTGAATCGGAGTAGGAACTTTATTGTTTAGATGTTTACGCTTCTATGTTTACGTATGTTTGTGTGAATTTTCGTATTTTTTTTATATTTCTTTTGTTCTGTTTGAAGTTTCTGTTATTACAGGGCCTGGTGCACCTTCTGTATTTAACTGTGTAAGATTTGTTCCCCTCATATTTACTATGGTGTATCTTGAGAGAGTTCTTGTAGAGTTTCCTGTGCCACAGTGTGAGGACTGAGGACAGATAGGGTGGCTAAGATAGATGTAGTACTAGATATCTGCTGCTTGCATGTCATTTAACTCGAGTAGAATGAAAATATTGTAAGCAAGATAGTATAGCCTTTATCACAGGCAGTACATAGTTGGCTCAAGTAAGATCTCTGTCCTATGGAGCAGAAATTAAATGCAGCTCCTAAATATTGGAATCTATTCTTTATTTTGGCAATGACGGATACAAATTTCTTTCACAGGTGATTGAAATTGGGAAGGGAAGCAAAGTTAAGTACGAGCTTGATAAGAAGTCTGGCCTAATCAAGGTGTGTTTCCCTTCTGTCAATCCTCTTTATGATGAGGTTATATCTAATTTGTTGGCATTGCTTTTCTCCAATTGCAAGTGTTACTATTAATGTTTTTATTGCAAAGTGTGTTGCGGTTGAAGTCCCTAGTTGTATGCAGCATGAAATATATATAAAGGTTCTCTTGGGTGTAGTGTATTTATCATCATGACCTGTTTTCTAACTTATCTTCGTTCTCCACTTCCTACTAGTCAGAACTTGCCTGTTTTATGCCTATGCAAGTACACTGTGTCATGATCTGAGTGAACCTAGCCAACATTTTACTCTTGTTTGTTGTCTGGCTATTCAGTTGTGTTCTATAACATGCATTTATTTGGTAAAATGTGCTAGTGGTAGGCTGGTAGCTAATTGAACAGGTAAGTCCACATTTTGAGGTTGCTGCCATGTTAAGATGTGAATATAGGGAAAGTATGATTTGTATTGCATATATTACTCTTTTTCTCTTTTCTTATATGTTAGTAAAGCACTTATATATATGATATTTGTAAAGTGAAATTTCTGTCTAGCTAGATTGGTAACTTGTGTTTGTGTAAAGAAGCATATTGACATCTCACATCTGAATTCTGATTGATCCATAAGGCATATACAATTTTCCATGCCACCACTTCCTCCACATTCTTGCATATGCTACATTTGTATTCATATATTATACAGAGAGAAGAAAAAATGTAACAACTGACTATCAACTTTGGCCGTACAGGTTGATCGCGTTCTTTACTCATCAGTAGTCTATCCACATAACTATGGATTCTACGCTTCTATGTTTTCGTATGTTTGTGTGAATTGATGATTATTGATATGGGATGACCCCTTTATTGACCACCAGTTTGGGATACCAGGTAAATTAATTTCTGAGACTTGCGAGTTTTTGTTAGCCACATGTTTTTAGGGCAACCCCTGTGTTTATTCCTTAAACTTGTAAGTTACTCTGTTGTGAATGGTTGTGGCTAGATTGTCCAAAATTTTAAGCTGTTCTACTTTCTAAATATATAAAATAGTCCAGTAGCTTCTTCTGCTTTGTTTATTTTTAAGACCAAGTTTCTTGCAGTTGCATGAATGCGTGGGATCTACTGTGGTTTCAATTGGACCTGAAACGTTTTTAACTCTTCTGCCCCTTAACTTGAAGGCTCAAGACATGTCTCGGGTCAATGCGTGGCTTTTCCAGTTCTGAAGCAATATACTGTTGGTTCAAGTTTACTTCTTTACAGAGTCGATCATTGATACGAAGAAGTTTAAACTATTTTCATTTTGTGGGTTGTTTGATAGTTCGATTTAATTAAAACCTGGATTCTTTTGGGTTTGAAAATTTGCCAGTTGGTTATGTATGTTGGATGGTAATCTTGGATTGGAGCTAAACTGTTTTATTTGTTTAATAAATTTTGTAATTTTTAATGAATAGTTGAGAAATGTTCCAAGTTCCGTTTGTTTACTTTTTTTTTTGTTGTTTTGATTCTAGTTGTTGAATACAGGAGAAATAATAGATGCAATCAAGCAAAACTAACAACATATATAAGTGAAAATCGATGTAAAAAAGCAGAAATAACATCACAAATTCTATGCCAATTCAAGTTAACCGGTGTCTATAGAGCTCTATTACATCGATTGTTTCAAGAAAATCGATGTTAATATATAATTCAACAACAGATATTGATTTTAAACCGATGTGAAAAGTATCAGTCGTAAAAAATTAAGTAGTAAAACCGATGTCTTTAAAGTATCTTACATCAGAAATGTACTAAAAAGCGATTTGTAAATATGAATTAGACATCGGTTAAAATCCGATGTCTAAACTTCAGACTTTTAACATCACACGCGAAGACATCGGTTCATATTCAGAAAAGACATCGGTTTTTACCCGATGTCTATTGCCATATTTCTAGTAGTGAAACATGGAATAAAGTATAATTTTTTATGGACATTAACATAGTAAAGTAACCTAAGCTAATACATATAAATAAAATTAAATAATTCGAAGAAAGTGTTGGACCGCAAACAAATCTAACTCCACATAAGATATTTACCGATTTATTTTTGGGCATTGGAGTTGCTTTATATTTAGGATAATTTAGCTAAATTCAATCAAATTTAGATAAATTCGATCGAATTTCTCTTAGTCATATTTAAGCGGATCAAATTTAATAATACGGTTGAATTTAAGATAAATCCGACCAAAGGTCATAGAAATTGATAGTGTTAAATTCAACTGAATTTGGTCGCAATTATAAATTTGACAAAAAAATTAAAATTTTGAAAATTTCAAATTTTTGTAAAAATTTTAAATTTTGGTAAAAAATTTCAAAATTTGATGCCCAAAGTGCATAAAATTCGACCAAATTCAGTCGGATTTAACGAGCTCCAGTTTTTTAAAAAAATATCAGCAAAATCTGTTGCTCAAAAAAATTACCATTTTTATGCAACTTATAATTAATTTCTCCATATCACCAAGGTAATTACATAAAACAACAATAAATTCAACAATAAGTTCTTTTACTAATCTTAAAGTAATATAAATCAATAATATTGAACTAAAAATATAACAATTTCTACTCCATTTAAAATATATTAAAAATCAAACACTATACCAATTTATATAATATCCAAATTAATGTGAAGAAAATCAAAGAAAAAAACTAATATGGTGTGTACATAATTATAATGAAGCAATACATGTGTTATTTTGCTTTTAAGTTGTCGGAAATGAACTTACTGGAGGTGGTGGAAATGAACACGTGTATATATATATATATATATATATATATATATATATATATATATATATATATATATATATATATATATATATATATATATATATATATATGGCTGCTCAAACCCCTCTTATAATGAAACCATCTCTATTAGGAATATGTTGTACTTGACGATAACTTCACAATCAATCAAATTGTATATGGTTTTATAGCTGTAAACGAATGAGGATTTATAACTCTATCCTTTGACAAGTAGCTCATCAACGGATGAGGTTTTGTAGCATACTGCAGTATCTCTATGTTATCAGTTGATAGTGTTTTTATCCACGGTCATGTTGACCATCAATGGATAGGCAGGATAGGGTAGCCAATTTTAAATAAGCTATGCTATGTAATTCTGTCTAAGTGAAAGTGTATCAACGAATGAATATAGAACTCTATCAACGGATACAACTCAAACCCACTCTATCAACGGATACAGCTCAAATCTCAATATCAACGGATACAGCTCAAATCTCAATATCAACGGATACAGCTCAATATATCATCAACGGATGTCAGTGTACAATGTCAACGGATAATCATTGACACTTACTTCTATGCTAAGCTGGGGATTAGCAGTTAATAAGGACAGGTTTAACTAACAGATCACATGGGTTGATAGTAGATACAAAAAGCAGTATGGCAGCCATACTTTGGAAACACAGAAGAAAGAAGCATTCCTTTTACACTATGAATACAAGAAAGGTGCAGGAGACATGTCTGTTCACAAGGACAACCTTTCGGCTACATGTGTATTTGGAGTGGAGTAGGAAGTCAACTTGAATTAGATTAATATTATCGTATTCCTGTAGCACTTGTAAACTTGGGATTTATAACCAAGTGTAGCAACTCTTTAGAAGCTAAGAAAACAGATACATTTGCTTAGGGTTTTTATTGAATATCCTTAGAAAGCAAAGAGTTGTAAAACAGAAGCTGTGTACTTTTGTATCACAGAGTTTTCTTCGAATAAAAGCTTCAGGTGGTGCATTTAACCACCTGATTTTTATGTGTTTGTGCATTAATCTTTTTACAGCAATTATCTAAGTATAGATTTCTGGAGTTCTTATCAGAAATTTATAAATATCAAGAATTGTATTCAACCCCCCCTTCTACAATTATACAAGTGTGTAATCTGGGAATAACAATTGGTATCAGAGCAAGCTTCTAACATATTTGAAGTTTAAAGATCAACACACTTCCAACATGTCTAAGAAGGATTATGGAGTAAAGATTCCAGTTCTTGATAGAGAGAATTACATTCACTGGAAAGTAAAAATGCGTCTACATCTCTTGTCTATTGATGAGGGTTTTGTGGATTGCATTGACAAGGGTCCTTACGTTCCAATGAAGACTGCAACAAGAGTTGGCCTGGCTGAAGATGTGCCTGACACTCTCATTCCCAAACCTGTTTCTGAATGGAGTCTTGAAGATATTGCAGAAGTCCACAAAGACAAAAAGACCATGAATATACTGTTCAATGGTCTAGAAACAGACATGGTTGACAATGTTATTAACTGTAATACCTCCAAGGAAGTGTGGGACACTATTCAAACTCTTTGTAAAGGAACAGAACAGGTGAGGGAAAACAAGATGCAACTACTAATCCAACAGTATGAACACTTCCATTTTAAGAGTGGAGAAACATTGAATGATACATTTAGTAGATTTCAAAAGCTACTAAATGGTTTGAAACTGTATGGAAGAATCTATCAAGTTAAAGATTCTAATCTCAAATTTCTGAGATCACTGCCCATGGAATGGAAGCCAATGACTGTTTCTCTAAGAAATACTCAAGAGTACAAGACATTTATCCTTGAAAGGCTCTATGGAACTTTAAAGACATATGAGCTGGAAATGGATCAGGATGAAGAGATTGAGAAGTTCAAAAAGAAAAATTGGTCAGTTGCACTTGTTGCCAACTTGGAGCAGAAGGAGGAAAGGACAGAAGCTGCTTATTCTACACCAAACAAGGAGGTTTGTAAAGGTAGAGCAGAATCAAGCAGGAGCAAGGAAAAGGTGTCTGAGGAATTGAATGTCCTTCAGCAGGATGAATTGGATGAGATAGATGAGCACTTAGCTTTTCTGTCTAGGAGATTCTCTAAGCTGAAATTCAAGAGAAACTCTGGGGTGGCCAAGCCATTTAACAAGGATTTTTTCACAAGCAAATGTGTGGATAAATCCAAAATTAAATGCTACAATTGTGGAATTGCTGGTCACATGATAATTGAATGCCGGAAGCCTAGATCTAAGAACAAGGGAAAGTCAACTGAGACTGTTGACTACAAGAAGAAATATTTTGATCTTCTCAAGCAGAAAGGAAAGGCATTCTTGACCCAAGAGTATGACTGGGCTGCTGATGACAATCATTCTTATGATGATGTTGAGTTTGTCAACCTTGCACTGATGGCTGATTCTGGAGAGCAGGAAGCAAGTTCAGCTAGCAATCAGTTATTTTCTACTAATCTCTCTGAGCTCACCAAAGAGGAATGCAATAGTGTTATAGATGAAATGTCTACTGAACTATATCACTTGAGTGTTACTCTTAAATCACTTACTAAAGATAACAATAGGATTAAAGAGACTAATCTGTTTTTAAGTGATAGAAATGCTGCTCTAGAAGCTCAATTTCTAGAATTTGAGAAAATGAGAGTTGATTGCAACAATGCTGAAAGTGAACTTGAAGTTGTGTTAAAAAGAGAACTGATTTTAAAAGACCAGCTTGAAAAAGAACAAGGGATAATTGCTAAATTTCAAAGTTGTAGGAATATTTCTCAAAACATAATAGAAGTCCAGGGAATAGAATCGTTTGTGAAGGATACCTGGACTCAAAAGAAAAAGGAGTTAGAACCTGGCCTTGAGGATCTAGAGACTATTTGTGAATCAACGGATAGTGATCATCCGTTGACAGATGAACCATCAACGGATGAGAGGTATCCGTCGACTAACAAAAAGTTTGTTAGTAAGAAGGAACTCAAGAAACTGGATATCAAGTATGGTCCAGTCAACAAAAACTTTGTTAGTGGTGAGAGTAGCCAAACCAAATCTAGTGGGAAGGCTAAGGCAGGTGATTTAGATAACAAAAAGGCTGTTGGTAAATCAGATAATGAAAAGGTAGAAATTGATGGTAAAAAGAAAAAGAACAGAAATGGTAAGATAAGCATCAACAAGAAAAACAATTATTCTCCTGACAAGTTTGCCCCTAGGAAAACTTGTAGTAATTATAATAGTGTCAATCACCTATCTTCTAATTGCAAGATTGTTAACAAGGCTCCTGTTCATGTACCTCAAACAATACCATGTGTGCCTGCAATGCCTGTTATGCCTGGTTTGTATCAAAATGCTAGTTTTTCAAATCCATATGTGAACATGCCATATGTGTCTAATCCTTATTTTCAATCTGTGAATGTGCCATAAATGTCATGGAGCATTCCTAGCATGAATAATATGTATGCCAATTTTCCACAAATGCATGCATCAAATATTCATGCAAATGAGCATTTGTCAAACCCCATCACTCAAGCATCTACACCTAAGTTGAAGAATGCTAGGAGTGCAAAGTCAAAGGCTAACAAGAAAGGACCCTAGGAAGCTTGGGTACCAAAATCAACTTGATTTGTTTTTGGAAAGTGTGCAGGGAAACAGAAGGAATCTATGGTACCTAGATAGTGGATGCTCTAGGCACATGAAAGGAGATTCAACCCTGCTTACAGAGTTCAAGGAAGGAGCTCGCCCTAGAATTACCTTTGGAGATGACAGCAAAGGATATACTAAGGGATATGGCCTGATTTCAAAAGACACTGTCATCATTGAAGAAGTGGCTTTAGTTGAAGGTTTGAAGCACAATTTGCTGAGTGTCAGTCAGATTTGTGACAAAGACTATGAAGTAAAGTTCACAAAAGAAGCCTGTGTTGTTTCTGCCAAGGAAGACAACAATGTGGTATTGACAGGTTTCAGAAAAGGAAATGTTTACATAGCTGACTTCAATTCAACATGCTCAGAATCCATTACTTGTCTCTTCAGCAAAGCAAGTAAGGATGAGAGTTGGCTATGGCATAAGAAGCTGCCACATTTGAATTTTAAAGTTATGAATGATTTGGTAAGAAAGGATCTTGCTAGAGGAATCCCACAATTGGAATTTATCAGAGATGGACTGTGTGATGCCTACCAATTAGGGAAACAAAAGAAATCATCCTTCAAGAGCAAGACAGAGTCATCCATTGTTAAGCCTCTTCAATTGCTGCATATGGACTTATTTGGTCCAGTAAATGTCATGTCTATTTCTAAGAAGAAATACTGTCTGGTGATTGTAGATGATTTTTCTAAGTTTACATGGACCTTCTTCCTGCACTCCAAGGATTGTGCAAGTGAAATCATCATCAATCACCTCAGAATGTTAGACAATGGTTCTGAAGACAGAGTTCAAAGAATCAGGAGTGACAATGGTACTGAATTCAAGAATTGCACAATGAAGATTTTCTAGTGAAGAAAATGGAATTGTCCATGAGTTTTCTGCTGCCAGAACACCTCAACAAAATGGGGTTGTTGAAAGGAAAAACAGAACTCTCATTGAAGCGGCTAGAACAATGTTAAGTGAATCAAGGTTACCAACATATTTCTAGGCTAAAGCTGTCAACACTGCATGCTTTACTCAGAATATTTCCTTGGTCAACCAAGCTAGAGGAATGACTCCTTATCAGTTGTTAACCAACAAGAAACCAACTTTAGCTTTCCTTCATGTCTTTGGATGTAAGTGTTTTGTGCTAAGGAATCATGGAGATAACTTGGGCAAATTTGAAGCAAAGGCAGATGAAGCTATTTTTGTTGGATATGCAGCAGGGAAAGCCTACAAAGTCTACAATTTAAGAACCACCTTTGTTATGGAATCTGTACATGTTGTGTTTGATGATCAAAAGATTCTAGGTCTAAATGATGGAGGCTCCCATGAAAAGTTGGAATTTAAGAATGAAGGTGAAGGAAGAATTTACTATGATGATGATGAGGAAGATGAAGATCATGACCACAGAGATCCACCAAGAGTTGTTGTACCAACTAGAAGTGATGCTTACACTGGAAGTGAAGCATCCGTCGACAGTCATTCTGGAGCATCCATTGACAATATTAGAGATGCATCCGTTGACAGAGATTCTCAATCATCCGTCGACAGGCAAAATGATGCAGCCGTTGACAGTCAACTTCATAATTCAGCAAGGACAACAAACTCAGGGGGAGTTTCTCAGGGTCAAAATTCAATGCTAAATCAACATGATCATGCTCATATAAATGAATCAACCTCATCAAGATCAAACCTTCCACCTGCAAGAAAATGGACTAGAGATCATCCATTTGAGTTAATCATTAGTGAATCAAATTCAAGAGTCCAAACAAGAAGGGCCACTCAAGCAGAATGTCTATACAGTAGCTTCCTGTCTCAAGAGGAACCTAAGAAAGTGGAAGATGCCCTTCTAGATCCATATTGGGTCTTAGCAATGCAAGAAGAGCTAAACCAATTTGAAAGAAATAAAGTATGGAAGCTTGTGCCCAAACCTGATGATAGAAGTGTCATAGGTACTAAATGGGTTCTCAAGAACAAGACAGATGAAAATGGCATAATTGTGAGGAATAAAGCTAGACTAGTGGCAAAGGGTTATTCTCAAGAAGAAGGGATAGATTTTGATGAAACTTTTGCTCTAGTGGCAAGTCTTGAGGCAATCAGAATCTTCCTAGCCTATGCAGCACATGCCAATTTCAAGGTCTATCAGATGGATGTCAGAACTGCCTTTCTAAATGGGGAATTGGAAGAAGAGGTCTATGTCCATAAACCTCCTGGCTTTGAGGATCCAGAATTTCCAGAATATGTATATCTTCTCATGAAAGCACTTTATGGTTTGAAGCAAGCACCAAGAGCCTGGTATGACACTTTATCTCAATTTATTTTGGAGAATCACTTCACTAGAGGTACAGTAGATTAAACCTTGTTTCATAGGAATATCAATCGCTCTTCAATACTTGTTCAAATCTATGTAGATGATATTATTTTTGGGCCTACAGATGAGAAGCTTTGTAAAAGGTTTGCCAAACTTATGCAAAGTAGGTATGAAATGAGCATGATGGGTGAATTAACTTACTTTCTTGGTCTACAAGTGAAGCAAGTTAATGAGGGCATTTTCATAAGTCAAACAAAATATATTTATGATCTTTTAAAGAAATTTGAGTTAATGGATCGTACCTCTGCAAAAACACCTATGGCCACTACAACTAAGCTTGAGTTGAATACTAAGGAAAAGTCTGTGGACATCTCAAGCTATAGAGGCATGGTAGGTTCACTTCTATACCTAACAGCTAGTAGACCTGATATAATGTTTTCTACTTGTCTTTGTGCTAGATTTCAAGCTGAGCCAAGAGAGTCTCACTTGATAGCTATTAAGAGAATTTTCAGGTATCTCAAGGGAACACCAAACCTTGGCATTTGGTACCCAAGAGAATCTGGTTTTGATCTAACTAGCTATTCAGATGCAGATTATGCAGGTTGCAGAGTTGATAGGAAAAGTACTACAGGTTCCTGTCAATTTCTAGGAAACAGGCTTGTTTCATGGTTCAGTAAGAAACAGAACTCAGTCTCCACTTCTACAGCTGAAGCTGAGTACATTGCTGCCGGAAGTTGTTGTGCACAGATTCTATGGATGAGAAATCAACTTATTGACTATGGTCTAAAAGTTGAGAAGATTCCAATTTTCTGTGACAACACAAGTGCTATTGCCATCACAGGGAATCCAGTGCAACATTCGAGAACCAAGCATATTGACATTAAATACCACTTCATTAGAGAACATGTGATGAATGGTACAGTAGAAATGCACTTTGTGCCAAGTGAAATGCAGCTTGCAGATATCTTCACCAAGCCTCTTGATGAATCCACATTCACAAGATTGGTAGGTGAACTAGGTATGCTTAATTTGTCAGAATTCCTAGTGATATTTGATTTTACTGCATTGCAGCTCACTACTACAAAAATGAACTTAGGAAACACTACTTGCATAACGTTTTTCTGCATACGCTATGCAAGTGAGTCACATACATAACAATTATGTAAAAAACGTTATAGAAGTTACAAATCCGAGCTTAGGAAATGGTACTTAGATAGCATTTTCTTGATACGCTATGCAAGTTTCTACTCCTATAGCGTTTACAAAATCGTTATGCAAGATTACGTATTTTAAATAATTTGGATTTTTTTAAAAAAATTATCGATACTTATATAACGGTTTCCAAAACGTTATTGGAGTAAATGTATCCCAAATAATTTTATTTTAATTTTTATTCAAATCATTAAAGTTCTCCAAAAAGTTTCTTCTTCACGAGCGGTCCATAGAGGAGAGAGATAATCTTGATCAAAGAGTTCAACGATTTCATTCTTCTGATCAAACCATCAGTTATTCAGTAAAAATGAGTTCAGATTATTACTCTACGCCCTCGATTACATACTATACTATACCTGGTTCTTCAAAATACATTCGAAAATTTTCAAATCGGAAACCCTAATCGTCGTTCATCAATTTTCGGCCATCTATGTCATTTTTCAAGAAATCTGATCTTGGATTCGTGCTCCCCATGGTCTTTTACACCTTGTACTATGAAAACCCCTTTGATTCATGTAAAAATCTTTGAATCTCAAACCCTAGTTTTCACGTTCTTCATTTCGGGTTCAAATCGACGAGTTCTTGGGTCATTCACGAAGATAGACGCGGCTTTTGTGAAGATTTATTTGTCAAAAATGCTCAACTCGTTCGTGATTCACTGGGTTAATACTTGTGTTTCTCTCCATTCCTCCATCACTTCTCGTTCTGGTAATCAGGTCCCTATTCACCTTACTCTCAAGCTTATTGTGTGTGTGTGTCAGTTTTTATTTGAATGTTTTTGGTTGCTTCTTTAAACTAGGCATTTACATATTATTCTTTGAGTAGTTGTAATTGTTGGAGATGGTTTTGTTTGTTGTCAAAATGGGAACTTTGTATAATTTCATGACATAAGTAATTTATACTTTATGGGGTTGTCACAAAAGTGAGTAGTAAGATCCGTGGGAAATATACAGTTCTTTACTGATACTCAAAAAGCTGTGAAGTATATGCATCCTTCTGCACTATCTGGGACTAAACGAGAAATCCTGCTTTTCATAATTTGGCAGTTTACCTCCAAGGATCTAGCCATTAGTTATTTATTCTGCATTTTATATAGGATAATAAGAAGTTTGTATGACTAAATGATGATGTGGTATTAGTTAATTGTCATGTGTGTCATGTGCACAGGAGATAAAAAAGTACTGGATCAAACCGCTTCCTCCAAAAGAACTGAATCTGTAACAACGGTTGTAGTGAATGATGGTGTAACTGAACAGAAAAATCCTGTGAGCAACATTTCAAACCTTACAGAAGGTTAGTATATAATATCAGAATTCTATTGTTTCACATTTTGCTTGTTGGTTCAGCAACAGTTGTTGGTTCAGCACTTAATGTGCGGTCAGCTGGAGACATTATGACCTTAACAACAGTTGCTGCTACAGGTGAAAACCACTTGCCTATAAAATAACTATAGCCTGTATTCAGTAGTTGTTTAACTCTCTTGTTATATATTTATACTAGTATCAAAATAACTATAGCCTGTATTCAGTAGTGGAATCTTCAGAAAATTTAAGATGTATAGTAAAAGTTATTCATGATAGAAATGAATGAAACTGCTTTATGTGTTGTTCATGTCAGTCATTACAAATTACAATTTTTTTGCATCTGAAAAACTTACAATATGCTTTTTCAGGTTATACTGAAGATGATGAGCACACATATCCGCTGGGACCATATCTAAAAAGAAAAAGAGTAAGTTATTACTGCTCTGTTCCTCTGTTTTATCATGTTACAGAATCGGAGGTGCTTTTATCTTTACTCCCTTTGGGGATTTAAGAAAGCAGTTTAAGATCAAGATGTCATCTATAAATTAATCCTTTAAATTGTGTAGATATAGTGTTGGAGGTGCTGAAAGATATTCCAGCTTGGCCGGGACGGCACTTGCTTGAGGGTACGTGGCAAAGACAGGAGATACTTTGCGGTTAAAACTGTATCCCGTGGAGTGGTTGAATTTGAATGCAAATATCAAGAATCCAGACTAGCAAATATCAAGAATCCAGACTTCCAAATACGGTGCAATGATAAGTAATTTTTTAATGTACTATGGTAATCTGTTAGGTTTATTGGTGTACTGTATGAATCAATCCGGAATATTTTACATATTTAGGGATTTTTAAAGTTTTATATATGGAAATTCATATTTGCGATTTATTTCAGATATGTTGTATTAAATTGAGTTGTTGGTCTATTTTTTGTTGGTATTTGAATGCAACATTTTTTGAATTTTTAATTAGCAAAAAAAGTAATATTTAAGGCAAAAAAAACAATTAAATTAGAAATTTTATAAAAAAAATAACTTGCATAGCGGTTTAAAAAGAGCTATGTAAGTAATGTCACTTGGAAGACGCTTACTTACATAGCGCTTCCATAAGCGCTAAGGGAGTGATGTACTTAAATAGCGTATATATAAACGCTATGCAAGTGCAATTTCACTTCAATAGCGCCTACTTCTATAGCGTTTAAAAACGCTATGCAAGTGCAGAATCGAACGCTATGCAAGTGCAATTCTGTAGTAGTGGCTAGAAATGTGTTTTGATTTACTTGAGAATTAAAAACTCTCAGAAAAATTATCTTCAGAAATTTTGTCCAAGGCAAAATTATCTTATCAACGGATATCCTTTTACCTGTTGATAGCATAAACACATTCCTAGATTTTCGTATATCAACGGATAACAGGTTATCCACGTCATCGACGGATAAACTGTTTCTCAACCGTTCATTTCATATCCGTTGATATACATATTTTCTTTTAAATATAACCGTTGGTAAACGTGTATCTATATAGGACTGGTTATATTTATTTTCTTTTATTATTTGACAGTTACTTTTGACCAATGGGTAATTACTTTTAATTATTTCATTTTCAATTCTTGAAAAGTATAAAAGGCTGTCTTGTGCTCTCACATCTCACTTTTATCGACTTTCAAGATTCTCTTAAGTAAACTGCATCTTCTTCACAAAAACTCTCTACAACAAAAGTTCAAACACTTCAATGGCGCCTATTGTTAAGATGATGTCTTCCACTGGGTTCACCTATGAGAAGAACAACTTCGCGGCCTATGTCGATATAGTGAATGCCCCAGAAGCTTATCACACCATGATGAATTTTGTGAAGAACTGTAAACTTTCGTATGCTATGACTGCCACCACTCCTCTAATCCGCGAGGTAATCGAAGAGGTGTGGGCATCTGCTGAGTTCAATGGCACAGACGGTACAATTGCTTATTCCTTAAAGGGTAAAAACTATGTAGTTAACTCTGATGTGATAACTGCTTGTTTAAAATTACCTGAGAATAACTATCTGAAAGTACCCAGTGATACTGAAATAGTTGCCATGCTTAATTCCATAAATTATGCCCTTAGTACTGATAATTTAGTGAAAATTGTTAGGCTAGTGTTAGGAATATGTTGTATTTGATGATAACTTCACAATCAATCAAATTGTATAAGGTTTTGTAGCTGTCAACGGATGAGGATTTATAACTCTATCCGTTGACAGGTAGCTCATCAACGGATGAGGTTTTGTAGCATACTGCAGTATCTCTATGTTATCAGTTGATAGTGTTTTTATCCACAGTCATGTTGACCATCAATGGATAGGTAAAATAGGGTAGCCAATTGTAAATAAGCTATGCTATGTAATTCTGTCTAAGTGAAAGTGTATCAACTGATGAAGACAAAACTCTATCAATGGATACAACTCAAATCCACTCTATCAACGGATACAGCTCAAATCTCAATATCAACGGATACAGCTCAAGATATCATCAACGGATGTCAGTGTACAATATCAACGGATAATCATTGACACTTACTTCTATGCTAAGCTGAGGATTAGCAGTTGATAAGGACAGGTTTGACTGACAGATCACATGGGTTAATAGTAGATACAAAAAGCAGTATGGCAGCCATACTTTGGAAACACAGAAAAAAGAAGCATTCCGTTTACACTATGAATACAAGAAAGGTGCAGGAGACATGTCTGTTCACAAGGACAACCTTTCGGCTACATGTGTATTTGGAGTGGAGTAGCAAGTCAACTTGAATTAGATTAATATTATCTTATTCCTGTAGCACTTGTAAACTTGGGATTTATAACCAAGTGTAGCAACTCTTTAGAAGCTAAGAAAACAGATACATTTGCTTAGGGTTTTTATTGAATATCCTTAGAAAGCAAAGAGTTGTAAAACAGAAGCTGTGTACTTTTGTATCACAGAGTTTTCTTCAAATAAAAGCTTCAGGTGGTGCATTTAACCACCTGATATTTATGTGTTTGTGCATTAATCTTTTTACAGCAATTATCTAAGTATAGATTTCTGGAGTTCTTATCAGAAATTTATATATATCAAGAATTGTATTCAACCCCCCCCCCCTTCTACAATTATACAAGTGTGTAATCTGGGAATAACAGAAAGGGATGGTTAAGGAATGGAGTTATTTTTGTGATGCCTTCATTAAAACTTTTTCAGGCAAAATTAGTAATTTTGATGTTGTTACCCATTCCATGCTAGTTATGTTGTGTATGCTTCTGACTGTTAAATTCTATAACTTTGGCACACTAGTCATGTATGAGATAGCAGCAAAATTAGGTAAAAAGGAAACTAGGAGCAAGAATATCTATTTTGCTAGATTTTTTATGCTCTTAGCACTGCATGTATCTGAGAATGAACTATCCATTGCTAACCCCGATAGCAAGTTCACATGTTTTGTTCAGGAGAAGAGAGTCTTAAGTGATTTAATTTGAATGAACTCCAATGCAGGAGTACAATTGGTATATCTACCAATTGTTCAGGTAACTATTTCTAACCTTGAAACTCCTATCTCTAACCCCCAAATTTCTTTGCCTTCCACAGTCACAATGGAGTCTGTAGTAGTGACCAAACAGGCTCCTACCCAAGTGACTAAAACAAAAGTTTCCAAACCAAAATCAAAGAGACAAACCTCAGGTGCTTCTCAAAAAGCACTTGTTGCAAAACTACCACAACTCTTGAGGCGAGTGTGAAGGAGATAGTGAGTGGTGAGGGACAGGGTGCAAGCCCTAAGAATAAGGTAGGTGAGGAAAGTGCACCAAATAGCTAAGCCCGAGTTACATCTTCTCAACAGGGTGTGACTACTAGTTCCACAGCAACTCTGCACAAAATGGTAAGGGACGCTAGCCCTCTCTCTAAAACCTATGAAAGAAGAGTAAAATCTAAAACCTTATGGGAATCACAGGGTGCACACACAGTACAGCAAACTGTACCTTCTCAAATTCAGTTTGATGTGACTTCAATAAATGTGGAGTCACAGCCCCTTGATCTTAACCTTCAAATTGATACACATTACAATCCCCCATCACCAACTCCATCTCTGGATGTGGATATGATATCTACATCAATTCCTGATTCTCCATCTTTAAGATTCTTGGAGAAGCCCCACTCTGCAATTGGTGGTCATCATCTTTTAGATGATTTGTTGGGCCATCAATCTTCCATTCCAGAATTCACAACAACATCTGTGGCCTCATCTTTAAAATCAATCTCCACAGATTCAGTGTTGGTTTTCACTTCAACAGATACTATCATTCCTTCATCAACGGATATTCTTCATCCGTTGACAAGTGTTTCTCCATCAACGGATGCGCCTATGTCTAGCCATCCGTTGATAGCTATAACTACTCCATCAACGGATATCCCTTATCCATTGATAACTCACTCTACCACTGCTATATCTGACATTCCTGTGTCAATTGTGGAGGAGTTCTCAGTAGTTGAAACACTTTTAGGATTGAGGGAAAGGAGTGAGAGGCTGCCTTGTGAGCAGGCAAAAGGAGAGGCAAATAATGAGAGGCTGACCATTTCTTCAGGTCAGGCAAAAGGAGATCAAGAGAGTTCCACCTTAGTAGGTGAAGGTGAGGGTGTGAAAGGTGTGAGCCAGGGGGAGCCTCTGATGCAAGAAAAGAGAGATGAGTGGAGAGAAGGGACTACAGGAGAAATAAGGCAGGAAGATCCAGCCATTGCAAGTGAGTTAATGGAGGTTAATGAAGCTTCTAAAGAGATGGAATTTCGACAAGAATATCAGTCAATCATTGACTCCATCTCTTTGGATCCTGAAACCTTTACTCATCCTGTTTCTGCCTATCAAGTCATGGCACAACAGGGCAATGTGGAGGCAGAGGAGGAAATGCACCTAGTGCACACCTCATAATCTCTACAAAGAGCAAAGGAAGCTTTGACAACTCTGCCTTCAGATGTTGATAGTGAAGAGTTTGGCAGAGATGACAGTGACAACACAGCAAATGATGAAGAAGTCAATGTGGCAGATACTCCAGAATGGCTATTTTCTACTGCCACCGTGGCTGGTGACTTCAATGTGGAGATTATGAAGCAATATCAATCTGCTAGGGCTGAACACCAAAATGCAGATCCACAGAGGAAGGCTATCCTTCAACAAAAAATGGACTCCCTGAAACTTCACAAGATGCACATGGTTATTCAAAGAACACAACATGAGGAGGTCCAAACTGCAATCAGAGAAATGAAAGTGGAACTAGATGCCAGGATTGAGGCACTAGCCCCTACTACCACTCAGAAGGTGCTGACTAGCAAACTATTGAAGGAAGATAGCCTGGCCAAATCTGTTCAGCATCTCTCCTCCAGAGTGGATAGTATGGAATCTCAAATGCAGACACTCATTGCCAATCAAGCCAAACAGACTGAGCTACTGGAAAGGCTACTTGCAGCCTCACCTCCAGCCCTTGATGCTAACAAAAAGGGGGAGAAAAAGGTAGAAGAGGTTGCAGCTACTTCTAGTCAAATTCAAGCTTCCAGTAGCAAGATAGCACAAATTGAGGGGGAGCAACAGCCAATTATAGTGGTCAATCCAATAGAGTTTACTATAGAGGCTTCCCCTGTGAAGAAACAAAAGGCTTTACCTTTGATTCCTGACTTATCAGAAATCTCAGATGGTGAAAGGCAAATGAAAGAATTTTGAGGGCAGAGAGAATGATCAACAAGGAGGCAAATGAAAGAATTTTGAGGACAGAGAGAATGATCAATGCATCAATTGTATTAACTCTGTTCTCTACTCAGTCCTCAACTCCAACAATATCAACTACAATTCTGAAGGTGCTCACTCCAGAGATTGTGGCTCCTACATTCTATGATGCTGAACCATATTATGTCAAAGAATTTGAACCATACATAAGAACCAGAGCCTACTTTCCACTAAAGGCAAATGGGAAGAACAAGTTACAATTGGACTTTCCATTTCCCAAGGATGATGATGAGAAGCTAATGGGAAAGACAATCAAAGAGTTCAAGGAAAAGACAAATAAGAGTGTAAGAGATTGGATGGCTGTAATAATAAGGAATAGAAAAGTGTTAAATATATCCAACAGCCATCCTAGATTTGTTGAAGCAAAAAGAGAGGAGACCTTCAAACTTCTAAGGGAAGCTCATCCAAGTGAAGAAAATCAATATGAAAACTCAGATGAGAAGCAAGCCAGGCTGGCTCAGGAGTTAATGGATGAGGTAGAGGATGAAATGAGGGAACCTGAGGAAGTCCCCAAATCCAAACCTAAAAGGAGAGTGAAATCAAAGGCAAGGAGGCCTGTCTATCAAGAAATTGAAAGAAAGGAAACATTTGGCACATCACAACCTATTTCTGCACAAGTATTCAACCCAGCTGTGAATTTCCATGGTGACCCTATAATACCTAAAGAGGAACCAATGAATATTGAATCCATTGAGGTTCCTTCATTCTTGCTGAAGCCTCAACAGAAGCCTAAACAGAAGAAAAGGATACCAAGGAAGCAACCTTCAAAATAACCAATTCAAATTGCTAGGGTACCTGCTATTGTCAAGCAGCCAATCTTGGAAAACAAGGATGATTTTATCTATCAAGCAGATATTGAAGAATACTCTGGCATGAATCTGTATCTGGATGAATTTTCAGAAGTAAGAGGAATTGACAAATATAAACATTTGCCTGAGAGATTGGTCTTTGTATACAAGGGAGGAAAGGAAAGGACATGGCCACTACAGAGGGTTCTTGGAGAAAATTATCTGACATTAACCAAGGTGTTCTCTGCAAATAAGAGATACACAGGGTTCTCCAAGATAGCTAAAGGGGAGATACTGGACAGAATAGAACAAATAAGGAGAGAATGGAACTCACCATCAAGTCTTCCAAGGAAGATGAAGATCCCATACAATGGACAGAAAATCCACCTTCAACCCTTCTGGATGTTGGAGTTCAGGGATGAAGATGGTAACAGGAGATTCCTCAGGTTAGAAGACCAACTATCAAAGGCTATTTCTCAATACCTGAGATGGTTACAACAAAAGCTAAATCCAAAGGTTGATGAAGAAGATGCCTTCTATAGGCAACTCCAAATGCAGATTGAGTCCAACTCTGCCAAAGAAGGATAATCAAGGGTGATGCCATCAAGAGAGAAGAAACAGTATTAATCTGCTCAGTCTAGAGGAGCACTTCCCTGTAAATTTCTCAAACTTTCAGTTTTTAATTTTTGTAGCTTAATACAATTATTGCATTGTTCTATATATATCTTTAAGAATGTTTTGTTATCATCAAGGTCCTGAATTTATGCTTTATTGCCATCAAGTATAAATTGGGGGAGATTTTTAGGAATATGTTGTACTTGATGATAACTTCACAATCAACCAAATTGTATAAGGTTTTGTAGCTGTCAACGGATGAGGATTTATAACTCTATCCGTTGACAGGTAGCTCACCAACGGATGAGGTTTTGTAGCATACTGCAGTATCTCTATGTTATCAGTTGATAGTATTTTTATCCACAGTCATGTTGACCATCAATGGATAGGCAGAATAGGGTAGCCAATTGTAAATAAGCTATGCTATGTAATTCTGTCCAAGTGAAAGTGTATCAACGGATGAAGACAGAACTCTATCAACGAATACAACTCAAACCCACTCTATCAACGGATACAGCTCAAATCTCAATATCAATGGATACAGCTCAAATCTCAATATCAACGGATTCAGCTCAATATATCATCAACGGATGTCAGTGTACAATGTCAACGGATAATCATTGACACTTACTTCTATGCTAAGCCGGGGATTAGCAGTTGATAAGGACAGGTTTGACAGACAGATCACATGGGATGATAGTAGATACAAAAAGCAGTATGGCAGCCATACTTTGGAAACACAGAAGAAAGAAGCATTCCGTTTACACTATGAATACAAGAAAGGTGCAGGAGACATGTCTGCTCACAAGGATAACCTTTCGGCTACATGTGTATTTGGAGTGTAGTAGCAAGTCAACTTGAATTAGATTAATATTATCTTATTCCTGTAGTACTTGTAAACTTGGGATTTATAACCAAGTGTAGCAACAAATAGATACATTTGCTGAGGTTTTTATTGAATATCCTTAGAAAGCAAAGAGTTGTAAAACATAAGCTGTGTACATTTGTATCACAGAGTTTTCTTCGAATAAAAGCTTCAGGTGGTGCATTTAACCATCTGATTTTTATGTGTTTGTGCATTAATCTTTTTACAACAATTATCTAAGTATAGATTTCTGGAGTTCTTATCAGAAATTTATAAATATCAAGAATTGTATTCAACCACCCCTTCTACAATTATACAAGTGTGTAATCTGGGAAAACAATCTCTTATAATGAGCCCCTCATATTTCTTGTATTCTAAAGGGAACCGTCAGGGGCATCCAATACGAAAAAGGCTTATAATTCTACCCTCTATCCATTCATCAAAAAAATTTGAGCAGCCCTATAAACCGAATTTGGTCACATTTATTAAATTTAACTGAATTCAGTAAAATTTAATTTTAAGTGATAAATTTTTTGGCAGCAAATTTCCCTCTCAGGCTGAATTTGAATAAAAATGGGTGGCAAATTTTCCGCTTATCCAATTTTTAAATTTGAACAAATTTGGTCAAATTTATGTTTTTGAACATCAGTTGTTTGGCGGCAAATTTCCCTCCTCTTATGGTAAAATTCAAATTCGTCCAAAAAAAAATTTTGGTCGAATTTATGTTTAAATATGATTTATTAAATTCGACAAAAAACGGTCAAATTATGTTCGACCAAAAAAATTAAAGTTGACCTTAAATTCGACCAAATTTAATTGAATTTAGTCATGATCGAATTTGGATGGTCATTTTTAGCCGAGTTTTCTTGTAATGTTTATGGTCCCAGCTATTTTGAGGCTCCTTAGCGGACACGCGACCAACAAGACTTTCGACATAAGTCATCTAAATCTCCAATTCTAGTTTTGGAGAGCCTCACACACCTCACAACTTGCAGCAGCCCGTAATTTCAGGATCAACGTCAACTTCTTAACCATGGCTTTGATATCACTTGTTGGGCAACAAGCAAACTCTAACCGCACAATAATAAGATATTTGACCCAATATTATTGTAGTTTTGGCAAATTTTTTGCCGGTAAATTTCCTTCTTAGGCTAAATTTCAATAAAATGGGGGGCAAATTTCCCGCTTATCCAATTTTTAAATTCGACCAAATTTGGTCAAATTTATGTTTTTGAACATCAGTTGTTTGGCGAGAAATTTCCCTCTTCTTTTGGCAAAATTCAAATTTGACCAAAATTTTTGTTGGTCAAGTTTTTGTATAAATACGACTGATTAAATTCAATCGTCACTAAATTCGACTAAAAATGGTTGAATTTATGTTTGACCAAAAAAATAATTAAAGTTAACCTTAAATTCGACAAATTTAATCGAATTTAGCCACACTCGAATTTGGATGGTCATTTCTAGCCGAGTTTTCTTGTTGTGCTTGTGATCCCATCTATTCATTTGTGGCTCCTCGGCGGACACGCGACCAACAAGACTTCCGACATAAGCCGTCTAAGATATCTAATTGTATTTTTGTAGAGCCTCCCACATCACACAACTTGCAGCAGCCCGAAGTTTCAAGATCATTTCAACTTCTTAACCATGAATTTGATACCATTTAGTAGACCGCAAACAAACTCTAACTGCACAATAATAAGATATTGCATCTCATAGTATTGGAATTGTTTTAGCTGCTTATGTTTAGAATAATTCTTATTTTTTATGGTAAGATTTGGATTGACACTCATTCTACGAAAAGAAAACTAGCGACCTAACTAGGATTTGCTTAATCATTCTAATTTTAACTATTTTCACAATTTTTCATCATGCCCATGCCCATCTAAAAATTAGTAGAGCTATTTTACAGTTATTCCATGAGTTACACTTCAACACACATGCTACACCTAGACAAGAAAATAAATTAAACAAATATGTTATATCAATTAATACACAGAGAGACGGCTATGTGCATCTTTGAGTCTTTGGTAATTAAATCTTAGCGTATTATTGGATAGTTCTATTATTATGTTGGTTTCTTTGTTAGGATAATTTCCTTTATTATTGTTAGATGTTGGCTATATAAACCCCTCTTCTATTGTAATTGATAACAAGTTTCATTATAATAAAATACTAGTTTTCTCTCTTCTCCCTATACTTTATCATGGTATCTAGAGCTAGGTTGATTCGATCCGGGATCTGTTGATTGGGAGTTGAACGTGATGTCTTCTGTATGTTGGATTAAAATATGTGCTACAATTATTATTTTTTTCTCTTCTCGTTTTCTACTTCAAATTGATTGTGTTTTTTTTCTTGGATGATATTGATTTATGTTTCTAATCTTAATTTTTTTTCTTTCCGAATCAGTTAATATGCGTTTTTTGGTTGTTTTGATTATGGATTTAGCCACTCTTCCCGATAATTTTTTCTCTCCTTCATCTTTTTCTTCCTATTGGTTGGAGTTTTCTTGGGTAAAAGTTGGTTTTTCTCTCTTTGATGGCAATGGCTCGCTGGTAAGATTTTATTAGTTTTCGTTCTCGTGTTCAATGATGGGAATAGCCTTAGGCACATCTGTATTCCTTCTCTTTTCTCTTTATTTCTCGTGTTCAATGATGGGAGTAGCCCTAGGCATATCTGTATACCTTCAATCTTCGTCCTCTCTCATTCTCTTTATATTGGTTTAGGTCATATGATCGTTTCGTTACCCTTTCTTCTCTATTTTTCTCTCTTCTGGTTTATGATTATAAATTGGTTTCTCGGTTATAATTTGGATTTGGATTCGATTTTGGTTTTTGTTGGATATTAGGTTGCACACAAATTTGCTGGTTCGATTGGATAAAGTTGTTTGGTTGGATTGTATACTGTTTGGATTAGATTCTTGTTTTAGATTAGGTTTGGATTTGGAGTTGGAGTTGGTTTAGATTGGTTATTGTTTTCGCTTTAAGTTTGGTTTTGGTTTCGATATTGGTATTGTTTTCGATGGTTGCAGTTCGTTTGGATCTTTCTTTATTGTTCATTGGTTGCAGATTCGTTTGAATTTTGAAATTGTTTTGGTTAATTATTGGCTGACATGGATGGTTCTTCTTCTCTTACTGTTTGGATTTTATGTTCGCTTTGGTTTTGATTTGGATACATTTGGATTGTTGTTTTTTTTTTGTTTGCTATTGGATGACATTGATGTTTTTTTTTACCTTTTCTCTCTTTTTTTGCGGGTGTAACTTTGGATTCGTTTGGAAGTGCTTGGCTCATTTGGGTTCGTGATTCTATTCTTTTGATTTGTTTGGAAGCTCTTGATTTTGGAGTTTGCATCTATGGATTCGTTTAGATGCTTTTGTTTTGTAGTGCGGTTTGGATTCGTTTAGATACATGGTTCCGTTTCTTGTTTGACAAACTCCCGATTCTCCATCGTTAGTTTGAGAGGGGATGTTAACATATATAATCTTAGCGTATTATTGGATAGTTCTATTATTATGTTGGTTTCCTTGTTAGGATAATTTTCTTAATTATTGTTGGATGTTGGCTATATAAGCCTCTCTTCTATTGTAACTGATAACAAGTTTCATTATAATAAAATACTAGTTTTCTCTTTTCTCCTCATACTTTATCACCTACATCCTAATCATCTGTCTGTCCTTTTCTCGAGTAGAATTTCTCTTCATGAGACTAGATTTATCATTGAATAGAGACCATTAGGGATGCGTGGGATCGTAGTGGCTAATTTTATCAATAAACTTTGGTAGCCAAGAAATGTTGGAGAGATTGCATATTTTCTGAAAGACCGTTTATATATATTTAAAGGCCACTATTCTCATTTATAAAATCATGCAAGTGTACATTAATATTGTACACCAGTCTAAGTCATATTCCTACTCAAATCAACCTGTACTATACGTTTTAGTTGTGATTTATTTTCTAACTTTATATCTAATGTGATTTTTCATATTAACATGTTGAATTTAAGTAAATAATATGTTGTTTAACCTACCAAACTGCACATATAATCTTTGATCAGTGGGAAAATAAAGTTATGATTTTAGTTGTAATCGTCAATCATCATTCACTATAAGAAAACAAGGCTAAATGTGACTAAATAAAATTGATCGCGGCGAAATTCGAACGTATTCGGTCGACCAATTTTGACCCGGCTAAATATGACTAAATAAAATTGATCGCGGCTAAATTTGAACGTATTCAGTCGATCGAATTTAGAGTCAGTCGAATTTAATCGGTCAAATTTAGTACTAAATTCGACCGATATTTTTATTCGGTCGAATTTAGTACATTCAACCGAATTCGGTCATATTTAGTAGGGGGCGGGAAAATTGCCGCCCAAATTTTTTTCCAAATGTTGCTGAAATTTGGTCGAATTTATAAATATGACCGAATTCGGTAAAATATTAAATTCGACCAAATTTGTTCGAATTTACCCGCATTAAATTCAACCGAATTTGACCGAATTTAATAAATGTGAATAAATTCGGTTGAATTTATTATTTTCAAAAATTGAAAAAATATTATTAAATATTTAAATATTTGTACACATCATGAAAAAATATTTATAAATACAAGGATAACGTATTCATATGTATAAATTTAGTTTGTGCGTAAAAAATATTCATATGATAGGAGAAAGTTAAATTTTTATTTATTAGATTGTTTAAATAAATTAAATAAGTATCTAATTAGTTTGAAAAAATATTATTAAATATTTAAATATTTGTGCACATCATTAAAAAATATTTATAAGTACAAGTATAACATTATTCATATGTATAAATTTAGTTGTGTGTAAAAAATATTCATAAGATAGGAGAAAGTTGAATTTGTATTTAGTAGATTGTCTAAATAAATTAAATAAGTATATAATTAGTTTAAAAAATACAAAAAAAATTATGAGGGTATTGGAAATACATACGGTATATAACCTAATTTTTTTAAACAAAAAATAAAGAGCAAATTCGACCAAATTTGGTCAAATGTATTAATGTGACCAAATTTGGTTGAATTTATTATTTTCAGAATTTGAAAAATTATTATTAATTAATTAAATGTTTGTACACATCATAAAAAAATATTTTTAAATAGCAGGATGACATTAATCACATGTACAAATTTAGTTTATACAAAAAAAATATTCATATGATAAGAGAATGTTGAATTTTTACTCATTAGATACTTTCAAAAAATTTTGAAAAATATTTAATTAGTTGTAAAAAATAAAAAAAAATTGAGAGTATCCGGAAAACATATTACATTCTATAAAAAAAAATTAGAAAATAATAATAAAAGGAAAAAAAATTAACGGTCAACTAGTAGTTTGACTAGAACCCGTAATAGGGTTTCGTCGGGGTTTAGTGTTTCGATTTATTTAAAAATATTCTCGATGACCCAACCGGATGATGGTCAAGATCCATCCTTTTTAATATTATCGTCAAAATTTTAGAAAAAAAATAAATTAATTTGGTTTGGTAATTTAAAGGTCAATTAGTACGTTGACTAGAACCCCTAAACAGGGTTTTGTCAGGGTTTATTGTTTCAATTTTTTTAAAAATATTTCTCGACGATCCAACCATACAGAGGTCAAGATCTTTACTTTTTAATCTTATTTCCAAAATTTCAGAAAAAAAATAAACTAATTTGGTTTGGTAATGTAACGGTCAACTAGTACGTTGACTAGAACCCTTAAACATGATTTCGTCAGGGTTTAGTGTTTCGATTTTTTTAAAAACTTTTCTCAATGACCCAAATATGCGGTGGTCAAGATCCATCATTTTTAATGTTATTTCCAAAATTTCATAAAAAAATAAATTAATTTGGTTTGGTAATTTAACGGTCAACTAGTACGTTAGTTGACTAGAACCCCTAAACAGGGTTTCGTCAGGGTTTAGTGTTTTGATTTTTTTAAAAATATTTCTCGATGACCCAATCATACGGTGGTCAAGATCCATCCTTTTTAATGTTATTTCCAAAATTTCATAAAAACTAAATTAATTTGGTTTGGTAATTTCACGGTCAACTAGTACGTTGACATGAACCCCTAAACATGGTTTCGTCAGAGTTTGTTGTTTCAATTTTTTTTAAAAATATTTCTCGAGGACCCAACCATACGGAGGCCAAGATCCATCCTTTCTAATATTATTGTCAAAATTTAAAAAAAAATAAAGTTAATTTTCATTAATTTTCCATTTTTTTAATTTTTTCCCCATTTTTAATTAGTTTGTAAAATAAAATAAAAAATTAAATAAATATAGGAAAAATGCCTATTTTTGAACATAAATTTTGGTGGTATGACTACGTGGGTGACTATAAATTTTGAAGAAAAATTTTGTTTTTTTCTATTTTATTTAATTTATTGGCCTTTATTCCTATTTTTAAAATAATAAATTCAACTAAATTTTCACCAAATATTAAATTCGATGGAATTTAGCCGAGCTCCTAAATTTGACCATATTTGGTCGAATTTAATGTCTACGTGGCTGTCTCTCATTGGTCCATTTAGTGTCATATGGATTTATGAGTCAGCAATTAATCCTAGCCCTTAAAAAAACCAATATAGATCATAGCCCTTATTTTAAATACATATATGATATATATTATATCTACACACAAACATAAACCCAACCCCCCAAACCCCACCCCCCATTTCCCCACTGCCTACCCCCCATCCCCTCCCCCACCCCCACCCCCACCCCCACCCCCACACCCACAATCACAATCCCCCCTCACCCATATCCTCTTCTCCACCGGTGGGTTTATGTGGTCCGAGTTTTGAGTTTTTACCAAATATTTAGATCGATTTTTCACACTATTTATCGATTGTTCATGTAATTAGATTCCATGGTTAGCTTAGTTATGTGATGATCTTTGATTTAAGACCAAAAACGCAGAGTTTGGTTCGATTTTAAGCAAAATCGCGACTTGGCCGGAGTTTTAACTCAAGCTCTCCGAAATTCTTTTGTTTCGTTCGTTTTTGGTCGATTGTGGTTCGAGTTTTATGTTTCTGGTTTGTGTTCGATTGCCCAGTGGTTGGATGTTGGTTTAGTATTGATTTTTGTGTTTTGATTATGTTGTAGTGCTAGTTTTTGAGCAGAAGATTCTGCTGCCTTTTTTTTAAAACTGGTGCATATTAAAATTGACTGAATTTGGTTGAATTTAGCATATAAATTCCACCAAAGTTGGTCAAATTTAGTACCCTAAATTCGACCAAATTCGGTCGAATTTAGTGCACTTCGGGCGCCAAATTTTGAAATTCTAATCAAAATTTGAAATTTTCAAAATTTTGGTTAGAATTTATATACTAAATTCGACCGATTAATTCAGTCGAATTTATTAATTCACTACACCATATATGGTCTTTACCAACACCTAAAACCAGTGTTGGCATGTAAAATATTGCCTTAGATGGCTCAATTTTGATGTAAGCCAACATTGAATTTTGATGTTGCAATACATTTTAATGTATGTTGCCTTAAATATTTTTAGTTAACAAAGCCAACACTTAAAATGATGTTACCGTAAACACTAACAAAATTATTGAAAATGAGTCAGGGGAAAGTGAAATATTTGGGAGGAATGAAATATTTGGGTGGAAAATCAGCCGGGTAAAAATTTGGGGAGAAAAGAAATATTTGGGTCCACTCTCTTATTTTAATCAATAAAGTCTCGTACATTCGCTCTCATTTCTCTCAAAAACTCTCGCGTCTCTCAGCCGGGTAATTGTCTCTCACTCTCTCTCTCTAGTTCTCAATCTTTAATTTCTCTCTCAGTCTCTCTGATAACGTGTATTTTATACATGTTTTGTCTTTTATTCTTCTACATTTTTGTTAGTTTCGAATGTTGTTTTATTAATATTTGTTATATTTTTCATCTTTCAGTGCCTCATGCTTAATTGTTGAAAAGATAGATTATTTTGGGATTGAAAGCGAAGATTATTCAAGAGGGAATTTAGAAGATGCAAGCTCGTGATGCCGGGAGGTGTTTAATGCATTATATTGAATAGTTTATCTCGTACGGGCAGTTGTACGGCCGTTCGACAGGCCGTTCAGGGGAGCAGATTTTCTGTAAGGGCAGCTGTACGGCCGTTCGACAGGCCGTACGACCCTTGCTGTGTATTAATAGAAAAGAAGCCAAACACATCTATCTTAACCAACATCTTATTTTTCCTCTCTTCTTAGCCTCTTCAAGAACATAATTAGGGTTAGTAGGAAGTAGTTAATTATGAGTAACTAACTCCATAATTTGGCTCAAGGAAGCATCTCTTGTACTAAACCCATTCAATTTAAGTAAGATCTTCTTCATTCTATTTTAATTGCTTGAGTGTATTGTTTATGATTTTGCTTGGAGATTTTTAAGTTGCTTCATCTTGCTCTTCTTGTAATTTCAATTGCTAATTGTTTGTATTAATCCGTAATTGTTAGTACATTCATTATAGTAGCACAAGTTTAGTTTACCTAAATTCTCAAGCTTTAAGTGCAAATACCTAGGTTGAGCTTCTCATCCTTGGGTTTGTCCTAGCCTCTCTTTGATTGATTCCTTGATTTGGTTATACTAGTAGTGCTTCATTATTGGTATCTATTATCAAGAGAGCTAATTTATGTGCTTCACTAAATTAGTGTTTTTAGAAGAGAAATAAGTGATTGTGTACTTCACCAATTATCTTGGTTAGGTAGAGTTGGATATATTCTTTCTTGTTGGGTTGAAGTTCTTGATTTGCTATTATCCTTGGGTCAAATGTCTCTTATCTTGTTAATTTGCTCATTGTGTTGTTGTGTTTGTAAATTTGGATATTAGCCATTAACTTAGTTGTGTTTTTGTAGCAATTTATTTATCGTATGCAAGGTGTTTGATAAAACACCTCAACCAAACTCAAAACCCCCCATTTACACACTTCTAGATTGTAAGAGATAATCTACTCGAAATCAATATTGATAGTCCTTCCCTGTGAACGAACTTACGAAAAACACTACCTTCAAATTGGCGCCGCTGCCGGGGAAGGCAACAATATTAATTTTGAGTTAACTGTTTCTAATAGTTTAGATTTTATCTTTGTATATAATTTTTTCTTTCTTTCTTTGTTGTTTTTATTGGTGTGTCTACATGTTTATTGTATATAGACATGAACTAACTCTTTCAGGAGACGATGGATAATTATCGTGGTTGGAATAATGCTCAAGATTTCACCTATGATCAAGAACGATATCAAGATTTTAATTCTTTTCAGAATTTTAATGCGTATCAGGTGAATTCTTTATATTCTACAAACTCATGCTATGCTCCTTACCCTCCTAGCATCGATTATTCATATGCTTGTGAAAATCAATGTTATGATCCGCAATATAATTCCCAAGACCATCAAGGGTCTTCTTCATCTTCCTTATCATCATTAGAGGAGATGATAAACCAAATGGCGGCAAACAACCTCCAACTTGCTTTTGAAAATCGATGCTATGATCCGCAATATAATTCCCAAGACCATCAAGGATCTTCTTCATCTACATTGTCATCACTTGAAGAAATGATGAAGCAAATGGCGGCAAACAACCTCCAATTTCAAAACACCACTTTTCAAAGTATATCCAACTTGGAAAAGATCACTTCTCAAATTGAAAAGAACACTTCTCAAATCATATCCAACTTAGAAAAGCAAATGAGTCAACTAGCCGAAACCGTGAGTCGGTTAGAGGAGGTCAATTCTCCTACTAATCACGATTCTTGTTTTGTAATTAATGAAAATGTTGTGCATGATGAATTTTCTTGTTTAGTTGACGATTGCCCTAGGCTTAATGATGATAAATTGGATGCAGTTGAGGATCTACCAAATTTAGAAAATACTTTTGTGCTTAATGAATTGGTAGATGAGATAAAAATTGATGAATGTCCAATTGAAATTGAGAAGGAATTTGAGCTTAAGATTGATGAGATTGAAATTTTTGGTTGGGTATATAAGGATCCAATTTGGGAGCAATTTTTGAGTCGTATTTATAATGATTATTCTGACGATTTTTCTAACTACTTTGCCTTTTCAAGTCTCTTGAAGATGTGAAGATCATAAAAATATTTTTATATTTTTATGGATCAAAGGTATATTTGCACACCTTATTTTTATTATTGATTCGTAGGTATGTGCATTTATTTGCTTTTTCACCTCATTAGTTATAATACTTGTATAAATAAGTCGAGCCAACGACAATAAACAAAGCGCTTTTTGGGAGGCAACCCAAGGTACATATGTATTTATATATTTTTATGTGTGTGTTAGATTTTGTTCCTCGCTTGCATTTATGTATGGCGTTATGCATATTGTGGGTTTGAGGATTGATGTAAATATTAGTGAGTGGGGATTCCATTCTTCATCCATTTTAATTCTAAGTAAATAACCCAAAAAAAAATATTATGTATTTTTGTGGTGTGATTAATGAGTTTTATAATAGATTTTCAAAAAAAAAATTTTAATAATAATGCCCTGCTCAATAATATTTAGTATCGTTAATTATAGTTTTTTATAATTTTTATATTTGTTCCACTCGTACCTTGATGTGTTTGTTAATGTTTTCAGGAATTAGTATTTTATTCAAGCATTCAAGGATTTGTGGGAATTTTCTGTACAAAGAAAAAAAAATTGTTTTTGTAAAATTTTAGGGCTGTACGGGCTGTCGTACGGGATGCAAGCCGTGCAACAAACCGTACAGCAGGCCGTGCAGTTTTTATAAGTTTCTGTCCGTGTTGTAGTTCAAAATGAGTGTAATTTGTCAATCCCTACCCACTTGCTGCACTGGCTGTACAGCTCTTTCAAAAACAAAAATCAAAACAGAGCACAAACAATCTCCTTCTCCCCTGTTGCTTCACAGCAATGCCTCCCATTTTCTTCGCGATTCCATCTCATTTCGCCAACAGCACCCTTCCACCGCTCCTGCAGCACCACCAAGCTTCTGTTCACACCCTCCATTGCCCCTCTCCTTCAATCACTACACCATAAAAGGCCTACGGCAACACCAAAAAAGTGTTGGCGTAGGACCGAAATATGTTGCTGTAAGGCCAAAAAACCCCTAAGGCAACATTTTGCTGATGTTGCCATTTTTGCCGTTGCCTTTGGGGGTCAATGGCAACATTCTTATTCTCTATGGCAACATCAGTTTTAATGTTGGCATAGACTTCTTTTAGCAACATTACTAGTGGTCTTTAGTAACATAATATTATGTTGCCTTTGTGTAATATTTTTTTTAAAAATAGTGGGTCCCACCAGTGGACCCCACTTTTGGGACCACAGTGGGGACCACTTTTGGGACCCACTGTGGGGCTCACTTTTGGGACCCACTGTGGGGCCCGCTTTAATGGCAACACAAATTTTAGCCTATGGCAACATTTTCTAGCAACATTTCTTCACATTAATTTTCATTTTTGCCAACACTTATAGCATCAATGGCAACACTTTTCTATTTCCAACAAAACATCATAAATAAGAAAATATGCATCCCTAGATAACCAAATACCACAACCATAATTATCCATACCAGATTCAATACATAATAGCTGGTGCCATAGTACATACCAGATTCATTACATAACATCTGGTGCCATAAGTACATAAACTACAATCTTACTAAGTACATAAGACTAACATAACAACAACAAAAAAAGATGGTCTAAAACATAAACATGTGCTATGACTAAATTAAGAGCTTGTGCCACTAGTCATTGGAGTACCATCTTCATTGTCACTCGAGATAGTGCAGCAGCAAGTCCACCGACTATTGCTATGCTTATTGCTCGATCTGTGAAACAGATTAATAAGAATGTATGTTATAAACCCAAATGCACACTAGAATAAGAATGATAAAAATGTCAATAGAAGCATTAATTAAAGTCTAATGACTCAAGTATAGCTCAAAATATAATGATCAAACCTGTTAACTGGCCAAACCAACAGATAGATCTGCAATGAAGTTATCCTCTGTTTCACCACTACGATGAATTACCATCACGCCCCACCCAGCAGCTTTCGAATCAAGAGCAGCTTGAATTGATTCAGTTACTGTGCCTATCTGATTAACCTGCAATTTTTTTATGTTTGAGGATGAGGCTATGGTACAACTGCAACATAAGCATTACAATCTCATAAATATAGAGGTAGTAAGGCTATCATGTACTAACAAGTAAAAAAAATTATTTTTGTAGAACATATTAGAAACACTCAGCAAGAAACTCTGGCGGGCGTAGGAAGGGGTTCAAGAGGTGTAGACCCCTCAATGGAATTTGTTAATGTCCCTTTTACAGTACTTGTAATACGTGCCATAGTTTAGGCGTATGTTCTTGTATAAATTGCTAAAAATGAATTTAGTTTATGGACTAAGGCATCCACCGATTTAGAGATATTATTTACATGCATAATAAGAAGAAACCAGGCATGAAAAAACTCCACTGAAACATATAACTCAACTGCAAAGATCAACTTTATAGTTACCTTTAGTAGCAAACATTGCATGCCTTCTTCTGAATAGCTTCAGCAATTTTCTTTGGATTTGTGACCAACAAGTCATCTCCTGCTATCTGGACTTCTACTGATGACTGCAGCGAAGCCCATGAGCTCCAATCATCTTGGTCAAAAGGATCTTCAATGGAAACAATTGGAAATTCTTTAACAAAATCTTTGTAAAGATCACAGAGACTTTGAGCTGCAAGCACATGAGCACCATCATTTGGTTGTTTTTTGAAATTGAGATCATATTCGGCATCTATTTTCAAAAACTATGAGGCGGCAACATCCATTCCAATTTTGATCTGCATAGTTTCTTAAATTCCAAACTCTTGGCAATGAATCATCATCATGGTTGAAGACTGTTGCAAACCTGAAGTAATCAAAACATAAGCAGCTCATAACGAAAACCTAAAGAACTTAAAAATCAACCAGATATGAATACCTGTCCTTCATCCGGCTTAAAATTTTTCCAACGTCCTCCCTTGCTTTCTTTTCCACCAGACTTCTGGCATAGGCACGCAAGTTATGCACCATTTTGTCAAATGCTGACTGGCCCAACTCAAAACCAGTAACACCAGCCCGAAGACCTTCCACAGTAGCATCAGTTTCATGCTTTAAAAGATTCCTTATTGAAGCCCATGTGTTTATTGCACCAGATTCAAGAAGCAATTGTACTGGCTTAGACAGAGCGATATCAAGCTTTTTCTGCAAAGTGAAGGAGTATGCTAAACTTTCACAAGACATTGTTACCTTTCAAGAGAACATAAGAGAAAAGAAGGGGCCAAATAACCGTGACTTCTTTAGAATCCCAGGTAAGTTACCTCATATCTAGCTATTAGTTCCGACAACTTCTCATTACAAATAAAAGCTGCTTGCGCCTCAATATCACGACAAAGTTTATCTCAAAGTTTTGAAACATCCCAATCAGCCTGCTTAACGGTTGCGTCTACATTGAGGGGAAAACATTAGTGTGTGTACGTAGATATTAAACACTTATCTAGATGATAGCTAGCATGCGCTTACGAACCAATAGACCTTGGGGCAGAGGTCTAAGGTATTTGAAAATACTACCTATCACCTTAATCAGGCTTCTTTATTGTATTGCCAAAGGTAGGTAAATTCAGTATTTATAGTTTAAAGACTTGTATTTGGATGGAAGTACCTGCACATCCACTGTCAAAATCAAGCATACAGGACTTTGTTCAAGTACGAACAGCAACTGCAAAGCCTTCTCCTTTGTGCAATGACTCTTCTAGCCTCATTTTAAAATTATGAAGGCTCTTAGAACGTAGATGTCCCACCATAGTAATGAAAGCCGGATATACTAGCTGAATGAAACATAAAACAGTCAAAATGGCATGGTGTATCAGTTCTTGCATATCCCTTGATTATTGAACTACAGACAATTCTATGGTATGCTCTTCAGTAGCTGTATTCCTCTTCTATCTTAACACAACTGATTAGGGGACAAGTGACTTTCTTTCAAATAATACCTACAACTCCTAGTGTTTAACTCACTACATAAGTTCCTTCCCTCTTATGCTAGGAATTGCGAACCACCAGACAATTATCACATTTTTTGGTTTGTACATACTAAACTAGAAGATGATTAACAAAAAATAAAAATATAAAATACTGATAGGAGAACAGACCTGCCATATCAACAACAAAACAGAAAACAAGATTCATACTTTTCTAAAGAGGATTTCTTAATAGCCTAACAATTGACAGACCAGAATCCAACTCAAATATCTCAAATATCTCAAAACTTGTTATAATTAAGAAGACGATCCCATGACTAAATTAAGAGTTGGTGCCACCAGTAGTTCTTTATCTCATTATCAGTTCTTCTTGGCAAGTGTTTTGCAATTTTAGGCCACCTGCAAGAGAAAATAAGTTACTTCGTGATATAGTCAGCAAATATGTAGTAAACAATTGAACATGTGCTACTGGCTGCGATCATCAACAAAACTAAAACAATTATCTTTACTATAAATTAAGAGGTTGTTTGGCATGCATTCACTTATCCAGGAAGTTGAACTCAAAAAACTTTGTGCAATTCTAAATTCTTTTATACTTACTAAATTAACAGATTATGAATAAAAGAGTTGAAACAAAATCTACACAAAAGATGTATGTCATTTGCTTCGTTAAGAACAACCTAACAACTTATAGGTGAAGGGAATAAAAGATAAAAAGGAAAGAGTGTACTAAATATATTGTCACCTGGTTTAGTATGGCAGTAACTATTTTCTTCTAGCTTGGTCTCTGTGAGTGTGTAATATGACAGGGGAAATGGTAAATCTTTCGGGAGATCACCAGAGGATGGGTTGTCTAAACCAGAATCACAGGTGCCTGAATCGTAGATGATTTACTATTTTACTTCTTTTAACCCAAAAAGCACAACAAGTCTACAACTTAATAAGATGAGACATACCTTGATCAAAACTCTGAACAGGTTTGCTAATAGGCTCAGCAATATCCCTTCTTCTTTTCACCTTGCACATACGAAGAACATCTATGGTCTGTATTCCATCTGCTACACAACTATCAACAAACAACAAACCAAAAGCATAGATTTTAAGGAAATGCAATGCATGAATCCAATATTATGCTAAAAAAGATTAACGTCGCCAACCTTAGAGCTCAGTTGACAAGTCCTTGCATGTCCTATGACATAATACAAAAAAATTAAAATTAAAAATATGTTCCAACTTCAGGCAACTGAATGAAATGAAATATCGATTTTCATAAATCCTACTTGGAAGTTCAAAGTGGAGTCTACCTCTGGAAGCTTAAAGACGACATCTGCCTTTGCCTGCACCATATCAACAAGTACAGCAGTATACACTAACGTGTAACATGAAAGGCTACATGATTGTAACTATGCACTTCAATAATGTCGTATAGGTTAAATTCATAGGTAAATCTAAAATGAAAAGAATTATCAGGTTTCTTAGTGTTTACAAGACAGTGTCGCTTCCAATTAGCATTATGCAGCACTAGAAATTTATAACACATGTAAACTGTAAATCCCTAATTTTCTTTGTAAGGGAGTAATTATGAAACCAAATAAATTTCAACATACACAGAACACATGATACTTGTACATACACAGAACACAGTATAATGAAACAAAACGAGGGTAGTACCTAAAACTTGAAGCCAACAGACCAAATTGAATTTCGATTCAAAAGATCCCAAATTGAAGTGCTAATTCAAATCGAAAAAACAACCACACCTAAGTAGAGAGAATCCAAATCAGCCCTGAAAGAAACAAGGAGAACCCAAATCAATCAAAAAAAATTAATCAATTTGAGTTCTTAGACGAAAATCAATTTAAACACAAATAAAAAAACCCTAATTCCAAAAGATGGTCCAATTCGATAGCAATTAGTAGAAGAAGTCTGAAATAGAAGAAACCCCCTTTCGAAGAACCTAATTCGTTGTGTTTTGAGAATGAGTTTAGATGGAGAGCTAAGAGAGAGAGATATGGAGAGATTTGAGAGAGGGGGAGAGAGAGAGACGGGCGGTTAGGTAAATGGGATAAAGTTTGGAACAAAATTGATAAAGGAAAAAATTGGAAAAGGGCGATCTTTTTCCCGCTGTCCAAATTTTTTTTCTTTGTTCGCGGCTCACCAATTTTCATCTCACAAAAAACTATATTTGTTTTTCTAAATAAGGAAAAACAATTTAATTTTTCATTTTTTATATTTCATTAAATATTCAATTTCTTTTATAAAATCTGAAATAATATATTAAAAAAAAAAATTAATTATACGTGACAATATTTTTATTTTAATAATATATTAAAATATATTTAGAAAATAAATTTATTTTAAAATTTTGTTTAATAATATTTAATGAACATAAAAATAAAATTATTCATCTTAAAATGTTTTAACATTTTTATTGAGTATTCATTTTTACTGAAATATTCTTAATTTTTATAAAAATTTGGTTATTTTTATCGAAATAAATTAATTTTCAAATGAAAAAGGGTTAAACTTTTATTTTTACTAAAAGATGTAATGCAAATTTAAGGCAACACAATTTGATACCTACAGCAACATGGCAACACTTTTATTCTATGCCAACATATTTTTTCTACCTAAGGCAACATAAAAATGATAATGTTGTATTAGCAAAAAACATGCATGGCAAAGGCAACATATCCAAAGGCAACATAGACTCTAGATGTGTTCATAGGCCTTTTATGGCGTAGTGAATTCAACGCCAACAATCAACAAACCCATAGCAACCTCCACCAATTCTTCCCACCGTCGCTCTCCATCTCCTTCGCCTTCACCTCCTCTCTTGCTATCGTCCACAACACAATCTCCCATCACTTTCTCCACCATTTCCGCGCAGCCACCGCGCCTTCCCTAGCCGCCTTCACCTCCAACCTCCCCTTCTTTCAAAACAACCAACCTCCGTAGCACCACCCAGCAATCCATCCCCTCAACCCACTTCCTGCACCTCCAACTCGCACGACCCATTTCTCAACCATTCAAACCAACACACCATTCCTCCTACTCCGACCAACCAACGCCTGCAACAGTTCAACACCATTACCCACCTCAATGTCGCCTTCTCCCCTTCATTCAATTCAAATTCACAACCCTTTTGCTCCACTCCACCTCACCACTACATCCATTCACTCGACCACCAGTTTGTACCCCCCCACCCGTCGCACTTCACTCTCTTCCAAAACCACAAACTTTCCCCCCTGTGTCTAATAAACACGACTCCCCCCCTCCCCCCTTTTTTGTTTTTTTTTTTTTTGTTTTCATTGTTTAGTTTTTGTTTTTTTTTGTTTTTTTTTTTTGGTTTGTTTTATTTTTATTTTGTTTTCTTTTATTCACTTTTTAAATTTTGATTTTAGTTTTTATTTTAATTTTATATAAATTTAAGAATTAATTTGATATTTACTTTAAATTTTATTTTTGATTTTATTATTAATTGTTCTTTTTGTTTTATTTTATTTTATTTTGTTTTATTTACTTTTATTCACTACTTCTTTCATTTTAATTTTGATTTTAAATTTTTAATTTTCTAAACTAATTTTCTTTTATTTTATAAATTCAGAAATGAATTTAAATTTATTTTATTTTGATTTTTGATTTTTGATTTTATTTTTAATTGGTTAGTGATTTATTTTATTTTATTTTTTTTATTTTTTAAAAATAAAAATAAAAAACTAAAACCAAAAAAATCAAAAACCAAAATTTAATTCTTTTTAATTTTGATTTTAGTTTTTAATTTTCTAAAACTAAGTAATTATTTTATTTTAGTTTTACTTTTAAATTTGATTTTTGATTTTTTTTTTAGTTTTAGTTTTTAATTTGATTTTTGCTTTTATTATTATTTTAGTTTTAACTAAGATTTGATTTTTATTTTTTATTTATTTTTTATTAATTGGTTAGTTATTTTATTTTAGTTTATTATTTTTTTAAAAAAAAAGCAAAAACAAATATTTTTTTTTATATTTCTATTTCCTTAATTAGTGTATTGCAGTGCAGGGCTTTGTAGGGTGTGGTTTTTCGCTTGTTGGTTATTTTCGTTGGGATGATTTTGGTTGGTGGCATTGATCCAATTCATGGCTTGCAAATTTCGGAGTTTGATTTGGGCAAATATGATGGTGCTCCCGGTTCTTGTTATTTATTTTCAGGGGAGTTTTCTTTCACTTTTGTTTCTTCCTTATTTTTTAATTGTCATGCATAAGGACATGCCATGTTTTAAGTGGGGGAAGGTTTGTTATTTTGATGTCCGTTTTGTTTGCATTTAGGAAATAAGTTTTGTCATAAATTAAGCTCGTTTACTTGTTTGTAAAATTTATGACATTGTGAGCTTGTAGTCTTGTTTTCTCCTATTTCGTGTCTAGCATTATCAATTTGATGTGAATCTATAATTTTGATGCACCTTACTGCACACACACACTTAAAATGGCATGAAAAGTATAGATTGTTGTAATTAAATTGTGAGCATGACGATTATCTCTTAGAATGCATGGAATCAAATCGAAAAGATGTTATTACAACTTAAACCTTGTGAGGCCTTGAACGATGATTCTTTTGCTTGTGTGTTGCTCCCTCTTTATGTGTGTTTGTTGCTCTAGGGCTTGCATTAATCTTCATTCATGGATGCACCATAATAAGGAAATTCTATTTAGGATACCCTTTTTGACCTTTTTAGCTTGTGAACCATGAAAATAATCCCTAGTTACCCCTTTGAAGCTTATATCATGTTTTTTTTTCCTTCGTCACTTTCCCTTTTATACATGAGTCATAGCCAAATACTTCACTCTCGACCTAGTTGAGCTAGTTGAGTCTTGGAAATAATTGATTGTTGAGCATAAGAATTTGGAGAAATTGTGAAGAGGAAGAATTCTATTTATTGTAAGTGGGAACTAGTTTGATGTGTATATCTAGATGTGGTTCAAAGTTCTTTGTAGTATTTATTTATGTTATGCATTCCCTTTACTAAAATAATAATAATAAAGGGGATGTAAAAAAAAAAGAAAAAAAGAAAAAAAAGCAATAAATCTTTGTACTTTATTTTGTTTCAATTTTCTTGGTAAATGTGGTTGTGTTTTGTAATTGTAAATGAGTGAAGACATTCTTTAGTTTGAGAATTTGGTGGATGAAGCGAGCAAGTGTCATTTTGACTCAACTAGCGAGACTTTTACACCTTCCTTGAACTTAAATTTTCACCCCTTCACCCAAGCCTCATTACAACCCATTTTATGAATTCCTTGTTTTTGGTGCAATCCGGAATTTAGGTGAACATGCAAGGTCAAGTAGAGCGCATGCATTTAGACTTGGAGTTGAGTGAAATCTGTAGCCCATACTTGTGTGATACATAATTTAGAGATGTGAGATTTTTTACCATACAATTTCATCTTCTTAATGCGAAGCCATGTATGCTTTGTGATCATCTTGTCTAGTGTTCACGATTGAAGCGCAATCATTCTATCTTTAATGTCATGGTTACATTTTGCACAAGGTGCGTTATATTGATTCTTGAATTGGTTGTTAGCTCGTTTTACTGGATGACACGGTGAATAGCTCTATATGTTTGATTTTAGTTACAAGTAGACGGCTTGGACATGTGAATGTAGTAGTTAGTTTAATTAATAGGTATTGTTAGTTTCTTATTTGTTAGTGGCTTTTGTGATTTTGTGGGTACATCATCTATAAACCCTCGCGAGACCTCACTCGTCCACTAGGGCTACCTAGGGGTTCCAAGGGCTTGTTGCATATGCCAAATGCAACCGTGATCACATACGGAAGTGGTACTAGTTAGAAATATATGGTTATGTTAATTTTAGTTTGCTCGGGACTAGCAAAGTTTAAGTGGGGGAAGATTTGATAACGTGTATTTTATACACGTTTTGTCTTTTATTCTTCTGCATTTTTGTTAGTTTCGAATGTTGTTTTATTAATATTTGTTATGTTTTTCATCTTTCAGTGCCTCATGCTTAATTGTTGAAAAGATGGATTATTTTGGGATTGAAAGCGAAGAATATTCAAGAGGGAATTTAGAAGATGCAAGCTCGTGATGCCGGGAGGTGTTTAATGCATTATATTGAAGAGTTTATCTCGTACGGGCAGTTGTACGGCCGTTCGACAGGCCGTTCAAGGGAGCAGATTTTCTGTAAGGGCAGCTGTCCGGCCGTTCGACAGGCCGTACGACCCTTGCTATGTATTAATAGAAAAGAAGCCAAACACATCTATCTTAACCAACATCTTATTTTTCCTCTCTTCTTAGCCTCTTCAAGAACATAATTAGGGTTAGTAGGAAGTAGTTAATTATGAGTAACTAACTCCATAATTTGGCTCAAGGAAGCATCTCTTGTACTAAACCCATTCAATTTAAGTAAGATCTTCTTCATTCTATTTTAATTGCTTGAGTGTATTGTTTATGATTTTGCTTGGAGATTTTTAAGTTGCTTCATCTTGCTCTTCTTGTAATTTCAATTGCTAATTGTTTGTATTAATCCGTAATTGTTAGTACATTCATTATAGTAGCACAAGTTTAGTTTACCTAAATTCTCAAGCTTTAAGTGCAAATACCTAGGTTGAGCTTCTCATCCTTGGGTTTGTCCTAGCCTCTCTTTGATTGATTCCTTGATTTGGTTATACTAGTAGTGCTTCATTATTGGTAGCTATTATCAAGAGAGCTAATTTATGTGCTTCACTAAATTAGTGTTTTTAGAAGAGAAATAAGTGATTGTGTGTTTCACCAATTATCTTGGTTTGGTAGAGTTGGATATATTCTTTCTTGTTGGGTTGAAGTTCTTGATTTGCTATTATCCTTGGGTCAAATGTCTCTTTTCTTGTTAATTTGCTCATTGTGTTGTTGTGTTGGTAAATTTGGATATTAGCCATTAACTTAGTTGTTTTTTTGTAGCAATTTATTTATCGTATGCAAGGTGTTTGATAAAACACCTCAACCAAACTCAAAACCCCCCATTTACACACTTCTAGATTGTAAGAGATAATCTACTCGAAATTAATATTGATAGTCCTTCCCTGTGAACGAACTTACGAAAAACACTACCTTCACTCTCTCTCGTTCTCAATTTTTTACCTCTAGTCTCTAATTAAACCGGTACATGTGGTCTCTCTCTCCCTCATTATTTCTATATCTATATCTCTAACAAATATATCTAATTTCTCTTTCACTCACTCTTTCTATGAAGCTTGCTGTGTGGTTGCAAATTTGAAGCTTGCTGTGTGGTCACGAATTTGAAGCTTGATGTGTGGTAAGAAAACCTTAATTTGTAGATGTATTAATTCACTTATGAACCCTAATTTTGTATTAATTTAAGATTTGTAAACCCTAAAATTTGGGGGATTTTCTAATTTTTTCAGAATTTTACAAAATCCTAATTTGTTGATTGTTTTTTGTTTTAGTTTATGTTTGTGGTTGCATAAACATAATTTTGTGTTTGTTTTTATAACCCTAATTTTCTGTTTGTATGCTTAGTATGAACTGTTTTAGTGTTACTCTTGTTTCTAGCCTTAGTGTTACTCTATTTTTTAGTCACAGTGTTGTTTTGATGAACTGTGTAAGTATGAACTGTGTTTATGTTTAAAATTAACTTATACAAAAGTAAGAAACAAAATAAAAGAATGGTGTAATTGTACTTTTCAAAATTTAAGCACGTAAAACAGAGCCTGATATAAGCTAACGAGTAACTTGAATTTATTTGGGGGGTGGGTGGGATGTGAGCATATATAAGTTACAGAGTTTGTATGCGTGATTTGCTGCACTATCATGTCTTAATTTATTTCAGCACTTCATTGGATCAGGATGATTCTACTTGGCGAAATCTTGCATTGGCATTTCAGACATTAGGTGTTGTATATGGTGACATGGGCGCAATCCCTCTCTATGTTTTTACCGATATATTCAGCAAGGTGAATATCAAGTCAGATGTTAATGTCCTCGGAGCAATATCACTTGTAATATACACAATTGCTTTGATACCTTTAATAAAGTATGTCTTCATCATGCTCAAAGCTAATGACAGTGGTGAAGGTATTAGTTTTTTGGTCCAGAAACTTTCATAGCATTGGTTTGTTCATAGGTTTGATTTATATCTTAAACTTAATATGCAGGAGGAACGTTTGCACTATATTCACTGATTTGCAGGTATAAATATGTTATTCTTCGGCCAAATCGTCAACCGGCTGATTCTAGAGATACTGAAAAGTATGACTAGAATCTTATACTGATTTACGTTATTATGTTCATAAACTAGTTAAATGTTAGGCTTATACTGATTAGTTTTATTTTAAAAAAGGTCTTTATATTTAGATTTGTCTTCTAAAAGCTACAAGAAACTTTTAAATTCATTTCATGAAAGGGACAGTACTTAATAATTAAGATAGACCCAAGGTACATAATGGAAAATTTTGATTACAAGGATTGTTCGTTAAAAAATGATAGAGAGCTTGACAAAGTTTCTTCTATAATTCCCTATTACATAAATTTCCTCCTTCCTTAAACAAATTGTGGAAGTTCCTCACATTTTGTTAAGTGCTATTTGTGAACTTTTAGGATTAATTCTTCCATATTTTTGGTTTTTGTGATTATGAAAAAGTGTGCTTCTATGGAATGGAAAATTTGATGTATTTACATATGGCATTGACCAGGAAACTATTAGGTCCTATGAAGCTTGAGTGCGAGTGCACAGTGGGGAAAATACATACGGGATACTAGTTCTTTAATGGGGGGAGTATCCCGGCTTTCTAGATTAGGTCGTTTATTCCAATAGTTGGACTTCCTTCTGCAAAAGACTTTTATTAGAAAAAATATATAAAAGAAATGACGAGATAGCTCTTTGTTAAGGAATAAACGTAATTCATTTTCATTTTATATATACATGCTTTCATGAAAGGATTGCATATGAAACTTGTTCCTTGCATGTTGAGAGCTATACTTTAAAATTGACTAGTCTGTGAGGTCAATTTCACTAAATAGTTTGATACGAAGGCATGGTTTTTAAAATAGCAGAACAGAAAATGCATTGTTGTTTGACTTGACAAACAACTTTACATTCATTTTTATGTATTGGATTGCTTAATTCTAGCTGCTTAGGTTTGGTTGTGCTAAAATTCTGTAGTTTGAACGGTATTATTGGGACAAGATATTTAATAACAATTAAGTATGGATAATCAATTCTTCAGGTACCAATTAGCATCCTAGTTTGCACACAAACCAGAATCTGATCACTGGGGGGGACTTACCAAGGTTTATCATGGATTCTTATGAAGAATGCCGCTGTCCTCCTCGATTGTTTCTTCTTGACAAGTATGCCCAGTCATTTTCCCATTTACACGAAACATTACTTATGTGATGGACTCTTATGAACGAATATGTTTTATAACAGATTTGATGTTGCTAGAGCTGGTGCATGTTTAAAGCGGTACACAGATCCATCATTCTTTAAAGTGGAACCATCATCCTATGGGCTGTCGAGTGCAAAAATTCAGAAGGAAAAAAAGACCTCTTAAATCCAAGGTATACTTCATAAACAAGAATCATGATGATCTTTGTTTTCACTATTATGGGTCGATAGTAGAAACAAAGATCACACATATTAACGCTGATCACACATATTTAGTTTTTCGTTTCCATGTTGACAGTATTTTGTTTGGTGATTAATCTATCATTTTACTTTGAATGGGTCCAGAGCATAGACAATTATCATTTTTTTTGCTCATAAACCATATAATTTTTTTCATATATTTTATGTTGATTTATTCATATAATCGTGAATGGCCTACTTTGTGGTAGCAGAAGAAATCTTGATGTTGAAGGAATGCTGGAACCGTAGAGGTGTTACCAGCATCTCATGCCAAGTAAGATTTTTATATCACAAATTTATTGTATTACCAGTGTTTTCAGTAGGATTCCTGATTTAGCTATTTGTAATGTAATTCTGCAGACTCCAGCATTTACTTTTGGAGGATGGTGTCACTGACCCTATTTGTCTTGTGAAATTGAAGCGGGGGTTGAACAGATATCCATTTGGATCAGAAACTGGGAAAATCTTATGGAAAAGTTTATAAACGCGTCTTCAGCTGAAGACAAAGTTGTTTATGAAATTTCCTGTGGTTCCTCACCCCTGGAGGGACACTCAAAGACAGAGTATGGATGGAGTCCAAGAAAATGTGGATTGTGGCTGATCCTACAATATTTTCGAGATTTTCAATGTTCGGTTTTAGTATCATTAGCCAAGCATTCACTGGCCATATTGGACCCACAGAGCTTGTTGCCTATGCTCTGGTGTCAACTGTGTTGCTTAGATTCACAAATGGCATACTGGTAGAATTTCAGCTGTCTAAAATGCACAATTGTTATCATAGATGGTTGTATGTGTATATAGTGTCACTTAATTTAGTAACCCATTAGTAGTTTTCGTCGACGTCGACTTCATATACACTATTACATCTAATTGTTTGTTTCTTTATACCCTTCATATTTTAGACATGGGTGAAAATAATCATTGCATAAGTGTTTAATAAAAAAATGTTGGAATAAGTGAAAAGATGTTGCAAAAATTTTAAAAGTGTTCAATAAACAAGATGTTGCAATAAAGCCGAAAAGGTGTTACCGAAAAAAAAGTGTGTGTTGCTGTAAGAAGAAATGATATTGCAGTAGGGTCTATGGTAACATTGTATTTGGTGTTTCTGTAGACCATAAAGTATTGCCATAAATGACTAAGGCAACATATATAACGATGTAGCCATAGAATTGGAAAAAGTGTTGGCTTATCACCTAAGGCTACATGACTATATCCAACACCACCAAATTTGGAAAAAGTGTAGCCTTAGACCAATTTTTGGCTTATGGCAACATTATTCATGATTTGTTACACTTTTTTCAAGTGTTGGTAAAGACCATATACGGTGTAGTGATTTGACCGAATTAATCGGTCGAATTTAGGATAAATTCGACCGAATTACTAAATTTGACCAGCTTAAATATGACCAACAGAAATTCGGTCATATTTAGCTAAATTCGACCGAATTCAGTCGAATTTAGCTAAATTCGATCGAATTTTTCGGTCATATTTAGCCATTTTTCTTGTAGTGATTATTCCCAACATAGCTAATCATTGTACTGCATATTACTCCCTCTGTTTTCAAATAATTAACGTTTGACTTTCTGACACATACTTTTAGGAGCATTGACCACATAGTTAGAATTATTATTTTTAAAATTTTCTTTTTGTGAATAAAAAAATAGGATTAAAACTTTTATTCACAAAAAAAAAATTAAAATAATTTTTCTAACTATGTGGTCAATGCTCCTAAAAGTGTGTGCCAGTAAGTCAAACGTCTATTATTTAAAAACAGAGGGAGTACTATACATGCACTAACGTTTATGTTACAAACACTACGCCAAAAAAGCTCATATGCAACGCCATGTTTACTGTTGCTTTAGGCCAAAAAAGCGTTGCATTAGACCAAATGCAACACCAGGGGGCGTTGCATTCGAGACCGTCTCATTAGACCCCATAATACAACGCTTTTTGGCATCTAAAGCAACAGCAATAAGCGTTGCATCTGACGTGTAATGCAACACCACAGCAAGCAAATGCAACACCAAAATGGCGTTGCATTTGACATTTGACATGGTTCCAATTCCACATCACGAAAGTGGGTCCCACAAGCATGCCACGTCAGCAATGGGTCCAGCTGGCACGCCACGTCAACAACAGTCCAGCTGGCATGCCACGTCAACAACAATACAGTTGGCATGCCACGTCAGCATGTGGGGCCCACGTGCCACGCCAGCATGTGTGGCCCACTTGCCACATCAACATGTGGGGCCACTTGCCACGTCATCAATGGGGTCCATGTGCCACATCAGTTGTGGGGCCCACATGCCACGTCACTAGTGGGACCCACTTGCCATGTAATGCAACACTTTTATTTGCTTTTTAAAACACTAAAATCTTATCAAATGCAACACTGTATTTACCAAATGCAACACTAAAATATCTAATGCAACACTAGAAATGCAACGCTAGAAATATCAAATGCAACGCTTTGATTAATTAAAATTTATGCAATATCTTGTTTGATACATAAAAAAACCTATCCAAAACATCAAAATACATTCAAATCCATCCTACTAGCCATCCAAATAGTTTTCATTCCATTCACAACATACAAGAAAAAGTCTAATATTCAATTCTAATTCTACATAATACAAGACTATTAATTCATAGAGCAGATGCCACTAAAAAGCTAGTTTAATATCAACTCCCTGCATCCATCATAGAGCTGCAAGCAAACTGGGGCACCTGAATCCAACTTGCAATAACAGAATTTATATATCAGCTAATTAATCAAGCTTCTGACATTAATCCGCTAACAATAAACATTCTTCTGACATTAAATTTTTTGCAATGACCCGATCTCGGTCAATCCTGAAATTCGAGTCTAAAAAACCTCATATTAAATTCTGCTGTCACTGGATATAACGGATAAGGAGAGAGCAGGCTGCTGTCGATTGCAGCTTGATTAGCATCATGTTGTTCTTTTCACTTCTTTCCTATAGAAACAGCAAGAATATTCGAATTCCAAAAGAATACGCAAAAACCAAAAAAGAATTAGAGAGTTGGATCCCTACAACATTTAATAGCTACAAAAAACTACATCTTCTGAATCAAATAAAATTCTTTCACTAGCATCATTTTAGTTTTATACTTACTTCATATTGTAACATCTACATTAGTATCTCATCATATGGAAGCCAAAAATTGTGCTCTATTCACTAAGTAATATAATATTCGTAGGCACTGCTAATAGTAAATGAAAGTATCTCCTATACATAAAGATGAACTTTTCCTAAGTTCCAGTGGCTTAGTTGAAGATAACTTGCCTAACATTCTCGTGAAGTTAGAACAGCTCTGGTAACCAAAAGTATATAAATATAGTATAGTATATAAAAAAAACCAGCAGCTTGGGGTATGACATACTCAGATGGATTAGCCTTGACAATTATAGACTTTTATTACATTTAATTAACATGAAAGATACATAATTATAAGGATTCAACAATACAACAGCACAAGAACACAGTACATTTAAACATATATGTAATAAACAATCATCAAACTTGTGTTTATAAAAATTCTCACCGCCTCGTTTTCAAATTTTCTCTGAAGAATGATCAGATACTGCCTCACCAGCCTCGCGCATCAATTTCTTCAATGAAATGATATTTGTCTAGCCTGGTGTCAAATCCCAAAATCAAATCCCCAATTCAATTCCCTAATTACCTGCAAAAGAAAACAAATTAACATTAAGAAGTATATTTTGCTGAGATTGAGCTATTTATAACAAATGCAGGAGTTAAGCTATCCTACTCAAGTAAAATATTTTCCGCAACTGAGGAAAATATCCTTTAGGTACATTATATTTTCTGCAACTGAATGTGCTTAACATGTATAAACACTTATAATTTAAAACAAACTGTGTGGAGTTAACAACTTTTATATATAGAAATTCATTAGACCAAAACATGTGAAGCTATGCTTGAGAAGTAAACTCAGGTTGGCAGACCAGTGCTCATCTAGAAACACAACCTATGTGCAGCGGAACTGTCATTAATTTGGTGGTGATCCCATCTGCCTCGTAGCGTTGTTGTAATAATTTTGAAGCTGGAACAATGACAATGCTTGAATCTGCAATAAAAGAAGTCATCAGGACACGTATAACTAATATAATAAGATCAGGTTATTATTTCTAAACTTGACAATCGAGTGAATCTTACATTGGATATAACCAGACCCTGAGTTTATATATCTTATATGTTACTAAACCCTAGTCTACAAAAATGCGTAATATTAAACATACAACCAAATCAGAAGCTATATGTTGCAGAACTTTTGTTATACACTGAATCTTGAAATATATTGTCATACTGGTCAGGACTCTGCAATAAAGGAAATAGATAAAGGATTTGATGATTATTCCTAAATTAATAAACTCGAGTAGTATTTCAAGGAAATAGATAAATATATTGTCGCAATTATTCAATAATTATCCAAAACAAACTGGTTTTTGTAGTTACCAATTCCAAGTTTCAGCAGTCAGATCCAAAAATGACAAAAATGTTAGCATAAACACCATCAAACAACCTGAATCATACCTACCGTGTTTGACATTAGAGAACAATGTATACACATATGTGATTTGTTATATAATTAAACTTTTGTCTTCATATTATAATTAAGAAATCGAAATGGAATCTCGCAATGTCAATGAGGCAGTTCAAGATTCTTCGCTAAAATACAATGTCAAGAAGACAAGAACAATGAAAAATATAAAAGGCAGTAAGCAACAACAGGGAAGAGTAAGTTTTCATGAACATTACTTACACAAAAAGCATTTCTGCTGAATAAACTACAAATAACTTTAAGAAAACTTGAGAAACATAGCAAAGTAAAAGAAAGAATCCAAAGTTATGACCTGTTTAGTAACAATTATTCAGCGTGTCAAATCTATGCTCTTACTCAGTTCTTCCAGCTTCTTCATCCTTAATTTCTCGCTTTCGCTAACCAGCTGTTTCAATAACAAATTCCGTCAAAAACATGATCAAATTCATTCAGAAATGAATTGTTCTTGCAAAACTAGTTAACATTATGTAAGCTTGGTGCCACTAACCTCCATCAGCCTGGTAATCAATTGTAATTTCTCCTTGTTCTTCTCATTAAAGGCTTCAAAAGCATCTTCAAGAGTTTATATATCTTATATGGTGAAGTTTAAACTCTTCGTCATTAGGATTCTCAGCCCACCAGCACATCATTTGTAAACTAGCACATCATTTGTAAACTCTGCATCAAGGAAAGGACACACGGTTTATGGTGCTAAATTAATTTTCAAGACTTTTATGTTCAATGTGACCTGACCTTTTCTAGGCATCCAATGGTTATATATCTGATCTCTTCTATGCCTACAATGAATATTTGAAACATAAAAGAAGTCTGAAAAACATAAATCAAAGCTTTTACAAAAAATTGTTTCTGAAAGTTGTATACGAACAATATTTTAGTATCCAAGTTACAGAACTCTATTAAATCTCTTAATGGAAGTCAGCAAAACAGATTTACCCTATTTATCCAGACCTATATAGGACTAGTTAGGGTGTGCACACAGAGGAATCAACGTATTTTGCTTTTTTTTAATTCAGATGTTACCTTTAATCCATCAACAAGACGCCCAGGCATGCTTCCAATGTCACGTTTTGCATTATTTATTCCTATTGGCTGTTGGATTTGTTATTATGGCGCGTAGTTAAACTATGTCGTTTAAGTGTTAGTAAGGCTATAGTTACTATTATAACCTTATGATTGAGTCTATGGTTGTAATTGTGCCACCTGGCAGGTAAGGAGTAGTGGGGAGAAATTCTATATGATTGACAATCCAATGATTATGGCAGTAATGAAAAATGAATATTTCTTTTCCTTAGTTTGTTTTGCATTTTCTGTCTTCTTTCTTTACAAGTTATCTTAGATCTAGAACCCTAAAAATTAAGGTGTGACAACTTGGTATCAGAGCCCATCTTGGGCAGATGGCTGATAAACCCACCATTCAGAAACATGAGAAATCTATTGCTACTTTGGAAGGAAAGATCGAGCTGATTAGTAGTACCATGGCTGAGCACCAAAGTCAGACCAACAGTAAAATCGAGTCGTTAGGATAAACAAGTGTTCATGATTACTAGATTGAGCCAGAGTGTATGACTTGATTCTAGGAGTGAACTGGATGAAACTGGTCAGTCCAGTAGTGTTTGATTTTACACAAGGTATCATCACTATCAATTGGAAGGGAGAGAAAGTGCAATTAACAAATGACATGGACAAGCCTCCTGGCAGGGTGATAACAAGCAATGCAGTGACTGGATTCAATAATGAGGATGCCTACTTTTTATGTCAAATTGCTGCTGTTGAGAAGGAAGTAGAACCTGCAGAAGAGGTACCAGCAGAAGTGGGAACATTACTGCAACAATACAATGACCTGTTTGCAGAGCCAAAGGGGCTACCACCCCCGAGGCCACATGATCATTTTATACCCTTAAAGGAAGGTAGCAATCCTGTCACTTCCAACCCCTACAGGTGTCCCTATATGCAGAAAAATGAAATAGAAAAGATTGTGAAAGAGATGTTGGCAAGTGGAATAATTAGGCACAGTACATCACCTTTTGCTTCTCCAGTACTTTTGGTGAGAAAAAAGGATTTAAGCTGGAGAATGTGTGTTGATTACAGGGCTTTAAATACTATGACTGTAAAAAATAGGTACCCTATACCAATCATTGAAGAACTGTTGGGGGAACTTAGGGGCAGTGCAGTCTACTCTAAGCTTGATCTTAGAAGTGGTTATCACCAAATCAGGGTACACCCTAATGACATTCATAAAACAGCATTCAAAACGCATGAGGGGCATTATGAGTTCATGGTAATGCCCTTTGGGCTTACCAATGCCCCTGATTCTTTCCAGTCCTTAATGAATGATGTTTTCACAGAGTATATGAGGAAGTTTGTTCTGGTTTTTTTTTATGATATTTTAATATACAGTCCGGACTTGGAGAAGCATGTCCAGCATTTACAGTTGGTTTTTGAAGCTTTGAGGAAACACCAATTGTACATCAGAAAGAAGAAGTGTTCTTTTGCTGCAGAATCAGTAGAGTATTTGGGCCATGTGGTATCAAGGAATGGGGTAGCTGATGAGAAGAAAATACAAGCAATGTTGCAATGGCCTACTCCTACAACTCCAAGGGCTTTGAGGGGATTCTTAGGTCTCACTGGTTATTATAGGAGGTTTGTGAGAGGCTATGGGCAGATTGTTAAACCCCTAACTCAGTTGCTTAAGAAAGGTGCCTTTAATTGGGGTCAAGAATCTGACTTAGAGCAATGTCGACCACTCCTGTCTTGGCTATGCCTAATTTCAACAAACCATTTACTGTGGAAACTGATGCTAGTTACACTGGCATAGGGGCTGTCTTAATGCAGGATGGACAACCACTAGCTTATCTCAGCAAGGCCCTTAGCCCCAAACATTTGGGCCTTTCAACCTATGAAAAGGAGTTGTTAGCAGTGATCATGGCTACTCAGAAGTGGAGGACTTATCTGTTGGGCCAAAAGTTTATTATTAAGACTGACCATGAAGCCTTGAAACATTTTATGGAGCAAAAGTTAACCACAATCTTGCAGCAGAAGTGGCTCTCAAAAATGCTAGGGTTTGACTATGTTATATCATACAAAAAGGGTAAGGACAATGTAGTGGCTGATGCCCTTTCAAGGATACATGAAAAAGAGCAAGAATGTATTGTAGTACATGTTAATTCTGCTGGATGGAAAGAAGAATTGAAGAGCAGTTTGGAAGGGGATTCTGTTGTACAAGAAATGATGGCTTAGTTAGCAGTTACAGGGCAGTTACCTGCTGATTATTCACTTCAAGGGGACTTATTGCTATACAAGGATAAATACTATGTTGGTACTGGGGCTAATATGAGGCACAAAATCTTGCAAACCCTGCACAATGGAACGGAAGGGGGTCATTCTGGTATGTTAACTACTTTTAAAAGGATTGATAATCAATTCTTTTGGCCTAAGCTTAAACAGGATGTTACAACATGGGTGCAAGAGTGTGATGTCTGTCAAAAGAATAAGAATGAGCATGTGCCTACTCCAGGGTTGCTACAGCCTCTTCCTATTCCCACTGCAGCTTGGCAAACTATCTCTATGGATTTTGTTGAAGGGCTACCTAAGTCCAATGGGAAAGACAGCATACTGGTAATTGTCGACAAGTTTACTAAGTATTGTCATTTAATACCCTTGTCACACCCTTATAGTGCAGCAACTGTGGCCCAATGTGTTTTAGACAGTGTGGTGAAATTGCTTGGTGTACCAAATGCAATCATCTCAGATAGGGATCCAGTGTTTGTCAGTAAGTTTTGGGGAGAACTGTTCAATGCTATGGGCACCAAGATCATATTAAGCACTGCATATCACCCTCAAACTGATGGCCAAACAGAGAGGGTGAATCAGTGTATTGAAATGTATTTACGGTGCATCACAGGGCATAAGCCTCGACAGTGGACCAAGTGGTTGGCAATGGCTGAGTGGTGGTATAACACCACCTTTCATTCAGCCATTGGAGTATGCCCATACAAGGCTCTGTATCATCAGAATCCACCATCTGTCAACTTTCAGAGCCCAGCAACTAAGGTACCAGCTGTTGATCAGTTCTTGAGGGAGAGGGCAGAAGTGCAGAGGTTAGTTAAAGAGAACCTGGTCAAGGCACAAGAAAGAATGGTGTGGTATGCTAACAAGCACAGAACAGACAGGGAATTTCAAGTTGGTGAAGAAGTGTATTTAAAGCTCCAACCCTATAGGCAGACATCAGTGCAAGTGAGGCCTAATCATAAACTCTCTGCTCGATATTTTGGACCCTATAAAATCATAAAAAGGGTAGGCAAGGTGGCTTATCAGTTGGCCTTACCACCTAGAGCAAAGGTTCATCACACCTTTCATGTGTCACAGTTGAAAAAGAAAATTGGAAATAAGCATGTGGTGCAAACCACATTACCTGAGGTGCTTGATGACACTGATTCAGCAGCAACACCAACACTGGTTCTGGATCGTAAGTTAATCAAAAAGGGCAACAGACCAGCTACTATGGTTCTGGTGCAGTGGAGCAATAGGACACCTGATACTGCCACATGGGAGCTGTGGGAAGAGTTCACTAAACGTTTTCCAAATTTCCACCCTTGAGGTCAAGGGTTGTTTTAAGAAGCGGGGAGTTGTCACGTTTTGCATTATTTATTCCTATTGGCTGTTGGATTTGTTATTATGGCGCGTAGTTAAACGATGTCGTTTAAGTGTTAGGAAGGCTGTAGTTACTATTATAACCTTATGATTGAGTCTATGGTTGTAATTGTGCCACCTGGAAGGTAAGGAGTAGTGGGGAGAAATTCTATATGATTGACAATCCAATGATTATGGCAGTAATGAAAAATGAATATTTCTTTTCCTTAGTTTGTTTTGCATTTTCTGTCTTCTTTCTTTACAAGTTATCTTAGATCTAGAACCCTAAAAATTAAGGTGTGACATCCAACGTATGTCCTTCTATGTCCTCTAATATCAGCCTCATCCTTAACCCCACCAAAAGAGATGCGTACAAATTTTTTGCCTAAAGCAGAAGCAATAGATGATGCCAAGGATGTCTTTCCAACACCTGTGGACCAACAAAGCAAAATATTGGGCCTCTCGCATCTTATTTAAGCTGCAACATATATTCAGACTCAAAAACATAGATATAAAAGAACGATGATAATTACAGTAGAAAGCACTTTCAACAAACAAATAAGAAACTTGCCAACCTTGCAATTGAAGAGATTATAACAAGCAAGTACCATTTTGTAGCCCCAAATCCTAAATCACCAAACCCTAAATTGTAGCCCTAAATCGAAGCCCCAAAACCAAACCCTAATTGGAGAAAAAAAATCGAAGCCCCAAAAGCAAGTACCATCTTGAAGAAAAAAAATCCTAACACCAAAACCCTAAATTGGAGCCCCAAATCGAAGCCCCAAAAATCCTAAATCACAAAAAAAACCCAAATTAGAGATACAAAAGAGATTGAAAAACATGTATGAAGAAAATTGTTAGGTCCAATAAGATTGTAGAAGGGGGGTTGAATACAATCTATGTCATTTTCTCAAAAATTGTTCTTTGAATAAAATTTATTTTAAACAAATTTTGTGCGGAATAATATAACACAGAATTCAAGTTGAATATATCAATATATTAACTTGACGGGTGTTACAAATTAATATCAAGAGATTAATAACTAATTAGAAAATTCGACATGAACTTTTCTAATTTTGCTAATTAAAATCAAGATATCAAGATATAAACTAGGAAACTTAATTCGCTAGTAGTACAAGAGTAATAAATAAACAAGTTCCAGCGGATCAGATATTACAATAGGCTTGAACTGAATTTATTGTGTGAATTAAAGCTTGAGCACTTGTGTGTAGAAGATGAGAGTGTTTTATGTTCTTGGTTCTCTTTTTTTTCTTCTTGTTTTCTTCTTTCTGAAGCTTCTGTCCAAGTGTTTGTTTTTATACAAAAACAAAACAATTGCTTCTGTTCAACTGCTACACATTGACACGGTGATAGTATAGATGCCACGCTGATAGTATAACTGGCACGGTGATAGTATAGCAGCCTAGGGATAGTAGAACTCATTCCCTTAAAATAGTATGGATTTACTTAGAAATAATATACATTTACCTAGAAATAGTTTACTTAAAAACTTCGGTAATAGTATAAATATCTCGGTCATAATATAACTGGTAGAAATAGTATAGTTTAAATATTTCGGTAATAGTATAGTATATTATTACTTGATCAGTAATAATATCTATAATACTTCAGAAATAATATACTATTAATTCCAGAAATAATATAACTTCGGGGATAGTATAAATTCGGGGATAGTATAGTATACTATTACTAATGCAGTAATAGTATCTATATTATTCCAGAAATAGTATACCACTTTTTTCAGAAATAGTATAACTGAATTTCCAGAAATAGTTCAACTTAAATTCAGAAATAGTATAACCAAAATTCTCCGAAATAATATAATCCATATATTATTACTGATTGAATAAATCAGAGATTAATTAACTTAATTAATTAATTAAATAAATTAATTCGAATTGAATTAATTTGTTTAATTAAATTAATAATATAGTTAATTAATAATTGACTTACTCCTTGTGAATCACTGTAAACTTTGAGAAACTTCCACTGGATAATTGTTGACGTTCGATGTACTGTCTGGTTCATGAACGACTAACTCCAATATCTGTTCTTCAATTTGACTCTCAGTTGTGATCCACATACTTTCTTAGCACTCTTTAATAACTCCTGTACTGATGCTGTCTCCACGGTAATCTCTGTCACTTTAAACGAATCCAATTGCTTCAATGCTGAACTGGGGCATGATCAGTAAACTGGCTCTTCTTCCAGTGTAAAACATCAAAACTATAGATTGACTTTCTTCTTTCTTCTGACATATAGTACTTTGTGAGATTCCTGAGACAGTGAGCATTAATTACTTATTACAATCTAATTTAAGTTGAGTCGAATCCTCGAACTACAAATAGGCTGTGTCATATGCCTTTCAATCTCCCCCTATTTGTTTGTTAAAAATTAACAAGCAAATTCCTAGAGGATAACTCAACTAACTCAACTTAAACTAGTAAAAGGTAAAACTGTAATTGCAAAGTAAATAATGAAAATGGTTCTGGTTTATATTTAACATTTCCAGATTCAAACATAAAAGATAAATACAAGATAGATGATCCTCTAGACTGATCATATTTCACATTAACCTATCTTGTTCTATCTAAGCTCTAAAGATATAACATGTAGAGTGATTCTTCACTTCGGGCTGTCTTCTCTCCTTATCTCTCCTTCTTCAGGTTCATCCAAGTCTGGAAGCATCTCGTGCAATTCTGCATCAGTAATTAATTCTCTTCTAGATGATGACACTGGATGAACTAGAGGTGTTCCAACTAGTGGTTTTTCAAGAGGTATTCCCAGCTTCTTTCTTAACTCACCTTGATAAAACTTGTACTTCTTCATGTTGTCTTGAGCATAAGACTTAATATGATCTGCAGCTTCACTTTTCAATGTAGTTGCAAAACCATGATTTCGTAGAGCATATTCAACATACACCAAGTGTCTGGCATGATGTTCACGGAGTTCCTTGGTCTGAAGATTAACAGTGTGAATGACATCTCTTATATGAACTTTAACTTGAGGAGGATTACTAATTACTTCAGGACCTGCTTTTTCAGCGAAATCTAGGAATTTTTCATGAAGTAGTACACCAAGTTCATAAGAAGTTCTGACTTTTGGTCTCATTACCCAAAGTTCTGAAAGTGATCTATCATAGAAGAACTAAAGAGATACCTTTTGAGTTCCAAGCTTATGACAATGAACAAAGATTAGTAACTCTTCCATCCGATCACTTGCACAAGTTATGCTTAAAATTTCAGACTTCAAAGCTCTTAGATAATCGTCTTGGAAAGGGTTCTTCTCTTTAAACCTTTGAAACATATCACCTAACCGACGATCATCACAGCCAGAAGTTTGTGGTGAATCTATGATTCTTTGAGCACGCTCCCACTTATCACCACTCTTGTACTTAATGTACATCCTTCTTGCTTGAAGCTTTTGAGAATGTTGCTGTTGAAGTGCTTCCTGTTCAGCCTTTTGAAGCCTTTCATTATGAGCCATCTGTTCCATTGTTTTTCTGAGTCTTTCTTCTCTCATTGTTAGATTAGCTTCATTTTGTTCAAGTTCTTGATTGGCTTCAAAATTCATTCTTTGGAGTTCAGCAGGATCAGGAACTACAACTTCTTCATCCTCATCCCAGAAATTGAGATCTGGTTCTCCAAATGCTTCACCTTTATCTGAAAATTCTAAATCAGCAAAAACATCAAGGTTATCAGGTTCACCTGAGTAGTAATAACCTTCTACAGTGTCATCCTTCGGTGCTGATTGAGCTTTCTTTTCCTTGTCACCTTTATCTTCAGGGTCTTGCTCATCACCATCTCCACCTTTTCCTTGAAAGAATTCTACCTCTTCTGTTGTGGGGATGATAGTGCGGCTAATCATGTTATATAAGTGTTTTAGCCCTTAACTTTGATGTGCACTTTGGCTTTCAATCCGATTAAGACGACTTTCAGTAGATAACTGATTTTCATGTACTTCTGTTTGAATGTCTTCAACCTTATTTGAAAGAGCCGTAATAATTCTGTCTTGAGTAACTGTTATGTCCGAGGAGTCAGAGATTATCTGTTGTTGAGAGAGTTCAAGAGTATTGATCTTGGTGTTAAATGCAGTCTTCATTATTTGAATGTCATGTTTCACTCCCATAAGCTGACTGTTGACAGAGGTAGATGAAGAAGACGGTCCATCCACTTGTGCTCGAAGTAAATTTGCTTCAGCTTTAGTTGCCTCAAGTTCCTTTTCTAGAGCTTTAATCTTTTCTTCCAATGAACGAGTGTATGTGTCAGTGTGTGCACTCACCTGATTATCACTCTGAGTTTCACTCATCTGACGTGCATGTGTTTCACTCAATTTAGTGGTGATCCTCACATCACTCCTCACTAATTCCTTAGCTGCTCCAGAAAGTGTACCTGCAGGTAAAATCACCCTAGCCTCCTCTTGGAAGGTCAGTGGTGGTGCAATGGGAGTTCGCAAATCCCTATCCACAGTCATTTCTGTCATGTCAGTTGGAATTGAAGTTTGAATTGCTTTAGTGACAGAAAGACTGAGTTGCCTTCCACTTTCTCCAGTTGAAACTGCGAGTGGAAAATCCCTTGAGGGAGCCAGGAATGTTCCTCCTGGGAGGGGAGATGATAACTCTATTAATTTTGGCGGAGAGTCAAGATTTCCCCCATTAGCCTGTGAAGGCTCCTCTACCGTGACTATGGTAGGCACTGTTTCAGTTCCTAAGTGCTCTCCTCTCAATGTGTCCCTATTTTCATCCAGTTCTACATGTTCTCCCATTGTTAGTAATAACAGTGGGGTTGTGCTTAACACATTACAGGATGCCATGGCCGACTGGCGAAATTCAATGGACGCATCCTGTTGAGAGAATGGTTCCAGAAGCTGTTCATTTGCCATTTCAAAGTCCATATCCTTTTGGGAGGGTATGGATGAGCTTACAGTTGCCTCGGGTTCATTTCTACTCTTCTTTAGTAGAGGCAGAGCTGTGGGTTCACTCACTTCTTCACTGCTTCTTTCAGTTCTTTTAAGCTGAGATTTCTTCTTTCTGACTTGATAGACTTTATCTGTTTTTGACCTTGTGTTTGGCTCTTTGACCTGGGATAGAGATTGTGGTTCTACAATCCCTTGGTCAGTCCTAACAACCACTTGGGTTCTAGAAGAAGATTGAGGGATAGAAGTAGTTAAGGGATCAGAATGTAATACCTGGTCAGCAGATGAAGTGACATGAGCCTCTTGTGATTGAAATTCCGGCTCAGCTTGTTCAAGAGCAGGTGCATTTTGTTCTGGATGCACAATAGCAAGTGCTTGTTGTTCTATGATTGGTTCTGGTTGCTCAAGTACAGGTCCAGGAATAACTGGAAGATGTATGAATGTGGACATGTACTGAGTAACAAGCACTGGTACGTTGTTGTAGTCATTCTGTTGTGAGACAGCTCTTGTATGAAATTTCTTATGAAAAGACTTTGAATCTTGAGCTTCCTCATCAACAAATGTATTCTATAACTCCTCAGAAACCAAGTGATTAAAAATAAGAGTGAAAAATCTAGGATAATAGATTAACACCTTTTCACCTTGTCTAAAATTCTTTTTAGCATTTACTATTCTTCTAAACATGTTCTTCCAAAGAATTTTACCTATATTAATTCTTCGATTGTGAACAACCGAATAACCAATATACTGAATCAGAGAAGGAATATTTGAAAAAGAAGTGTTAGCACAGTTAGCAAACACTCGAATTAAAGTATCAAACAACAAGTACCATTCAGCTACCAAACCATTTTTCGGCAAGTTGCTCAATTTCAACTGTCCCTGATAATTAATATCAGTGAAAAACTGAGTCAATTCAGTGTTGGACGGATTATCAACAAAATCAGCATTAGGAAGATTCAACAATGTCTTGAGTACTGATTCATTGACTCTGAACTGTGAGTTCCCAACCTTGAATGTAAAGGCATTGGTAGATATAATAGCTGTAGAACACATCAGTCGTAGATGTTCCAATTTCATTGGAGCGTCAAGAGATAAAGCACTACTGACGATTGGTTGTTCATTCAAGAAACGAATCCAGGGCTTGAATCTTTCAACCATGTTGTGCTTAACTAGTTCGAATTCAATAGCCATTTTAATACAGATTTTAAGCTTTTGAAATTTTTAATTTTTAGCACAAAATTCAATTAAACTTAATTAATTCGAATTAATAATAAATTAAAAATTCGAAAAATAAAAAAGTTCTTGAAAAATTCTCAAAATCTCAAGATATGATATTGATACAATCACAAACAACCAGGTATTTTTAGTTTTCTGAAAATCGAACCCAATCTCTTGGAAAAACAAATCGAAATTTTCAATTTTCGAAAAATAAAATCACCAAGAACTCGACCAAAACGTGATTTTGAACGGTTAAAACAGAGTTTTTGATGCAAGAAATCAATGGATGTTCTTAGTTTGTGATTTGGTTGAGATTTTGAGTCGAAAATCCGGCAGCAATTCGACACCCGATGTGTGTATATCGTGTGTATCAGTATTGAGTAGTTCTCTGTGACTAAACACGAGAGATAGTATAACTAGAGATAGTATGACTAGAGATAGTATAGACTATATATACTCTACTGTGTATACTATCACCGGCAGACCTATACTATTGCCGCAGCCTATACTATTTCTAAGATTAAATCTATACTATTTCTAGTGCCTTAGACTATTACCGAACACTTATATTATTTACAGAACTTAAAAAGTTTAATAAAATAATAATTTACAACAAATTATTTATTTACAACACAAAAATCAACATAGGTTAGCCCTTTTACGAAATCAAACAATAATAACAAAAGGACAAACACTACAAAACAAATAAAATTAAAATATTCACATAATTATATTATTTCTAATTTCATAATTGACCAAATAAAATATTAACATGATTGACAAGTGTTCGAAAATAAGCAAGTGGAATTAATTAATGATAAAATAATTACACAAGTGATTTTAAACAACAAATATTTACAAAATAATCACTTGTTAAATTATTAAAGAACAGACCTCAGATATTAATCAGATTAATTACTAGGACTATTTAACATACCCAATTCACCAACAATTCTGGTGAATGTGGATTCGTCAAGAGACTTAGTAAAAATATCTGATGTTTGTTCTTCCGTGGGAACAAAATGTAACTCCACGGTACCATTCATGACATGCTCTCGAATAAAATGATACCTGATGTCAATGTGATTTGTTCTTGTGTGTTGCACAGGATTGTTTGTGATTGCTATGGCACTTGTATTGTCACACAAGATAGGAATCTTGTCAAGTACAAATCCATAATCCCGTAGCTGATTTCTGATCCACAAGATCTGAGCGCAACAGCTTCCAGCAGCTATGTATTCAGCTTCGGCTGTAGAATTGGAAACTGTCTGCTGTTTCTTACTGTACCAAGAAACCAACCTGCCACCTAGGAATTAACAACTCCCAGAGGTGCTTTTTCTATCTACAACACTTCCTGCATAATCTGAATCTGTATATCCAACAAGATTAAAACCAGAATCTTTAGGGTACCAAATTCCCAAATTAGGAGTACCCTTAAGATATCTCAAGATTCGTTTTACAGCAATGAGATGCACATCCCTAGGATCCGCTTGGAACCTTGCACACAAGCATGTAGCATGCATAATATCAGGTCTACTTGCAGTGAGGTAAAGTAATGAGCCTATCATACCTCTGTAGCTTGTGATATCTACCTTGGCAGAATTTTCACATGCTCCAAACTTAACAGCTGTAGATGATGGTGTTCTTGCTGAAGAAGAGTCCTCCATTTGATACTTCTTGAGGAGCTCTTTGACATACTTGGATTGACAGATAAATATTCCATCTGTCCTTTGACTGATTTGCAATCCAAGAAAGAACTTCAGCTCACCCATCATGCTCATTTCAAATTTACCCTACATTAACTTAGCAAATTTCTTGCACAAAAGATCATTAGTAGACCCAAATATTATATCATCCACATAGACTTGGACTAATATAGTATCATTCTTATGTTTCTTAGTGAAGAGAGTTTTGTCTATGACACCTCTAACAAAATCATTTTCAAGTAAAAATTCAGAGAGAGTGTCATACCATTTCCTTGGTGCTTGCTTAAGACCATAGACAGCTTTGAAAAGGAAGTAGACATAGTCAATTAGATCTGGATCTTCAAAGCCAGGGGGCTGTTCTACATAGACCTCTTCATCTAGCTTTCCATTTAAGAAAGCACTCTTGACATCCATTTGATAAACTTTAAAGTTTGAGAATGCAGCAAATGCCAAGAATATTCTTATGGCCTCAAGTCTAGCCACTGGAGCATAGGTCTCATCATAGTCGATGCCTTCAGATTGTGAATAACCTTTTGCTACCAGTCTTGCTTTATTTCTCGTCACTGTACCATCTTCATCAAGTTTGTTCCTGAATACCCACCTGGTGCCAACTACTGGTCTGTCTGTAGGTCTGGGTACCAGCTTCCAAACTTCTTGTTGTTTAAATTGATTGAGTTCATCTTGCATTGCAATCACCCAATCAGGATCAGAGAGAGCTTCTTCAGTTTTCTTAGGTTCCATTTCAGACAGGAACCCTGAGTAATTACATTGATTCTGAAAAGCTCTTCTAGTCTTCACACCAACAACTGGATCACCAATGATTAGCTCAAAAGGATGAGCTCTATTCCAAACAGTCTGTCTGGGAAGATTAGATCTTGATGATTCGCCTTGATTTTCATTGTGATGTTGTGTGTGACCAGTTGACCCTTGATTATCTCCCCCTGAGTTGTTGCTGGGTTGACTAGATGATTGTTTAGAGGAGTCAGGGGTATTTTGACTACTATCATTGCTTTCATCACCATCACCCTGATCATCATCATTGTTGTCATTAGCATCAGCAAAAATCTCAGGTGCATTGTCATCATCTGAATCTGTATCTGTCATGTCATCGAAAGATAGCTTTTCAGATGGATCCTTAGTTTGGATACTAGGGAGTTTAGTGTCATCAAATGTTACATTGACACTTTCCATCATCTTCTGTTCATCAATCACATACACCCTGTATGCTCTCATTGAATAACCAATAAAAATTGCTTCAAATGCTTTGGTATCGAATTTACCACCTTGATCATCACCTTCTTTAAGCACAAAGCACTTTGCCCCAAATACATGAAAGTATTTGAGTGAAGGTTTCTTATCAGCCATAATTTCATAGGGTGTCTTCATTTGATCTTTATTGATTAGAGTTCGATTCTGGGTATAGCACGCAGTATTGATGGCTTCAGCCCAAAATTACAATGGAAGCCTTGATTCACTTAGCATAGTACGTGCAGCTTCAATCAAGGTTCTATTCTTTCTTTCCACTACCCCATTTTGCTGAGGAGTTCTTGGTGCTGAATATTGTCTGGTTATACCCTTCTCAGTGCAGAAGTCATTTAGAACTGCATTCTTGAATTCAGTTCCATTGTCTGATCTTATAGCTCTCACTGGATACGTAGAATCTCGCTCAATTAACTTGATGTGATCAATCACCAGTTGTGGAGTCTCATCTTTAGAATTCAAGAACAGGACCCAAGTGTATTTTGAGAAATCATCAACTATCACAAGAGCATATCTCTTTCTTGACATGGACATCACATTAACTGGACCAAACAAATCCATATGAAGTAATTGTAATGGTTCAGTTATTGAAGATGTGTCAGTGCTCCTGTGACTTGCCCTTTTTAGCTTGCCCTTTTGACATGCATCACACAGTCCTTCTTGAGTGATTCCATTGAAGGCAAACCTCTCACCAATTCTCTTTTGACTAGAGAATTCATTGTTTTGAAATTGAGGTGAGAAAGTTTCTTGTGCCATAGCCAACTCTCGTCATTAGATGCTTTAGTATAGAAGCAAGTAATTTCTTCAGTGCTTCCTGAATTCATATTGGCTACGTATAGATTGCCTTTTCTAACTCCTGTCAATTGTGGCTTTTCATGTCTCTTGTGTGAAATCAGACAATTCTTCTTGTTGAAATGAACTTCATAACCTTTATCACAGAATTGACTAACACTGAGCAGATTGTGCTCAAGTCCTTTCACAAAAGAAACTTCATCAATGATAACATTTCCAGCTTCAAGTCTGCCATATCCATCAGTTCTACCTTTGCTGTTATCTCCAAAGGTAACTACTGGGCCGGCCTTTTCCACCACATTTGTCAGCAGGGTTCTATCTCCAGTCATATGCCTTGAACATCCACTGTCCAAGATCCAGGTTACTCAATCAACCTGTTCAATACCCTGCAATGACAAATGAGTTAAACCTTCTTCGGGACCCAAATTTGATTGGGTCCTGCGTATTTAAAGTATTGACCTTTATCAGGTAAAACAACATTTTTAAGTTTAACCTCTTTAGTCAATAAACATTTAACCTTATAAACAGATTTGAAAATCTTTTGTTTAATCTTGGGTATCCATGTTTCTCTCGCAGCAGTAACACTTGTGTCATTGACTGGACATTTGACCTGGTAGATATTCTTGGTAATCTTTTGTTTAGTCTTAGGTGCAAATGTCTCTCTCCTAACTTGAGGAGGAAAAGCAGTCTTAGATCGAACATTATTGTTCCTGTTCATGTGCTGTCGAGGAGCATTCTGTTTAACACATGCATAATTACCATTAAAATAAGCACGCATATTGTTAAAAGCACAAGACATACAATTGATAATACCACATGCTTTATGATTAGAATCAATAGTAGACATGGTATTTTTCTGTTTTAACTTGTTACTACCTAATCCAGTCTTAGAAGAACTAGCTGATTCAACAACTTTGACTGGTACTTTAGGTACATCTTTCTTGGATGAAACATTTGTTGTGTTAACGTCCTCAACTGATTTAGCCTTAACAAAGACTGTGACATTTTTCTTGGATGACACATTCTTTGTATTAGAGTTTTTAACAGTTTTATCCTTAACACATTTATTCTTAACAAGGACTGTGCCATTTGCACTATCCTCATTTCTCATTTCTTCTTGTATAACCATAGAACGAATATCTGGTGGACCAGCATCAGATTTTGTAAACATTGGTTTTTCAACATTCTTGAGAATATGTGGTATACCTCTTTCTTTAGCTGGGATAGAATTAGGAGAATGATTACTCAAAGAACCAACAGCTTGACTGTAATCAAATCCTATTCCTACAGTTCGTTCTACTGCTTGTTTGTTGAAGAAATCTTTAGAAACCTTAACAGTATTATAACAAGCTCTAACCTGTGTTTCAAGTTCTCTAATCTTGGTTTCTTGTTCAGCAATCCTATCAACTTGTTTTACCATGTATTCTCCTAGACCCTTTTCTCTGTAGTTAAGTCGAGCTATTTCTTCTATATTCTTATCTTGATTAACCTGCACCTTTTTTAAATCTAACATTTTATTTTCAAGGTTAGTGTTAACAAGACTTATTCTCTCGTACCCTCTTTGTGCATTATTCAAGGAACTACGTAAACTATCAATTAACTGAGCATCAGTAAGAATTACCGGTGTGGTATAATAAGTTGAAGATTCAGCATTTGCCACCAACGCAAAGTTTCCATATTCTTCATCTTCGCTATCTGTGTCATCCCAGCTTTTACCAGCAGCCACATAAGCTCTTCCACTTTTCTTCTTTTCAGAAGCATAATCTTTCTTCTGTGCTTGCTTGGGTTTCTGACACTCAGTAGCAAAATGTCCCAACTCATTACAATTGAAACAACGGATTTTGCTTCTGTCGACAGTTCCAGTTTTATAACCTCCCCTGTTACTAGAGGATGAAGAACCTCCTCTCTGAAATCTGTTATTTGACTTAAACCTGAACTTTGGATTTCTTCTGAATCTGAAGTTACTAAATTGTCTCACCATCATTGCCATAGATTCATCTTCCAATTGATCCAGCTCTTCAAGTGAATAAAATTCTCCACCATCCTGAGTAGCTGGTGTTTGGCCAAGTTCTACTTCAGTTTGTTCCTTGTTGAAACTGTTATGTTGAACAACTTTAGTTTCCACTTCCTTAGGAACCTCAACCACTAGAGCTGTAGAAGAATTTGCCATTCTGCCTTTGCCATAGAATTCCTTTTGCTGTACTTGTTCTAATTCATATGTTTTCAGAACACCAAACAGCCTTTCAAGAGCAACCTGAATTAGATCTCTAGATTCTCTGATGGCAGTGATTCTATGCTCCAAGTGAGTAGGCATAGTTAGTAAAAACTTCATGTTGATCTCTTTCTGAATATATTGCTTGCCATGAACTTGCAAGTTGTTGATTATCTTGTTATACCTTTCGAACACTTCCTGAATGCCTTCATTAGGGCCAGCTCTAAAGTGTTCATATTCAGAAGTTAGAATTTGTAGTCTATTTTCCTTGACTTCATTAGTCCCTTCATTAATGACCTCAATAGTTTCCCAGATGTGCTTAGCAGTTTTACAATTTCTCACATGGCTATACATTACAGCATCTAGAGAATCCAATAGAATGAGTCTCAAATTTTTATCCAATCCAGCTTCCTCCTTATCTTCAGAGGTATAGTTCTTAGGGTCCTTTGGATAGGATTTGGCAGGGACTGTTACAGTTCCATTGACAACTGTTTCAGTATCATGTTGCATGGGAGTTACTGGTCCATTTTCCAAAACCCACAAAAATCTTGGGTTTGCTACATCAAGAAATAACTCCATTTTGTTTTTCCACATATCATAATTATCTTTATTAAAGATAGGAATTTTAACATTGCCTTTGGCTGACATGATGAATTTTTAAGAGAGTTAAAAATTCGAGGTTGATTTTTGATTGAGTAAAAAATAGGATCTTGATTTGTATATCAATCAAATGGCTCGGATACCAATTGTTAGGTCCAATAAGATTGTAGAAGGGGGGGTTGAATACAATCTATGTCATTTTCTCAAAATTTGTTCTTTGAATAAAATTTATTTTAAACAAATTTTGTGCGGAATAATATAACACAGAATTCAAGTTGAATATATTAATATATTAACTTGACGGGTGTTACAAATTAATATCAAGAGATTAATAACTAATTAGAAAATTCGACATGAACTTTTCTAATTTTGCTAATTAAAATCAAGATATCAAGATATAAACTAGGAAACTTAATTCGCTAGTAGTACAAGAGTAATCAATAAACAAGTTCCAGCGGATCAGATATTACAATAGGCTTGAACTGAATTTATTGTGTGAATTAAAGCTTGAGCACTTGTGTGTAGAAGATGAGAGTGTTTTATGTTCTTGGTTCTCTTTTTTTTCTTCTTGTTTTTTTCTTTCTGAAGCTTCTGTCCAAGTGTTTGTTTTTATACAAAAACAAAACAATTGCTTCTGTTCAACTGCTACACATTGACACGGTGATAGTATAGATGTCACGCTGATAGTATAACTGGCACGGTGATAGTATAGCAGCCTAGGGATAGTAGAACTCATTCCCTTAAAATAGTATGGATTTACTTAGAAATAATATACATTTACCTAGAAATAGTTTACTTAAAAACTTCGGTAATAGTATAAATATCTCGGTCATAATATAACTGGTAGAAATAGTATAGTTTAAATATTTCGGTAATAGTATAGTATATTATTACTTGATCAGTAATAATATCTATAATACTTCAGAAATAATATACTATTAATTCCAGAAATAATATAACTTCGGGGATAGTATAAATTCGGGGATAGTATAGTATATTATTACTAATGCAGTAATAGTATCTATATTATTCCAGAAATAGTATACCACTTATTTCAGAAATAGTATAACTGAATTTCCAGAAATAGTTCAACTGAAATTCAGAAATAGTATAACCAAAATTCTCCGAAATAGTATAATCCATATATTATTACTGATTGAATAAATCAGAGATTAATTAACTTAATTAATTAATTAAATAAATTAATTCGAATTGAATTAATTTGTTTAATTAAATTAATAATATAGTTAATTAATAATTGACTTACTCCTTGTGAATCACTGTAAACTTTGAGAAACTTCCACTGGATAATTGTTGACGTTCGATGTACTGTCTGGTTCATGAACGACTAACTCCAATATCTGTTCTTCAATTTGACTCTCAGTTGTGATCCACATACTTTCTTAGCACTCTTTAATAACTCCTGTACTGATGCTGTCTCCACGGTAATCTCTGTCACTTTAAACGAATCCAATTGCTTCAATGCTGAACTGGGGCATGATCAGTAAACTGACTCTTCTTCCAGTGTAAAACATCAAAATTATAGATTGACTTTCTTCTTTCTTCTGACATATAGTACTTTGTGAGATTCCTGAGACAGTGAGCAATAATTACTTATTACAATCTAATTTAAGTTGAGTCGAATCCTCGAACTACAAATAGGCTGTGTCATATGTCTTTCAAAAATACTGGGGGCCAGAAAGGGTGTATACAACAAAGAGGAAGGGAAGAGGGAGAGAGCTGAGGAGGATAGATAATTAGCCGCCCTTTTGTTTTTGAGAGTTGGTATATATGATTTGAGGTTTGGGTGTTCAAAAGTAGAGAGCGGGATGCAAAAAGTTGAAAGCGGGATAATTATCCACCAATTTTTTTTAACAAAAAAATTACTTTATTTTTATATTATTAAATTCAATTTTATTGATATATTTGATCATTATAAAATTAAACTAAATAAATTTATGATTTTTTTTTAAATATTATAGAACTAAAATCGTTAAATATTAAAATCCGTACGCTTAGAATGTTGAAAAAACAATTTTAAAAAATATTAAAAAATTTTAAACGAGCATTTTAAATTGGAAGGTCTACTTTGACCAGTTTGACCATTACAAAATCATACCAAATAAATCTAGGGATTTTTGTAAAAAATTACCACATCACTAAAATCGTTATATCTTGACATCCGTACGTGTGGAACATCAAAAAAATAATTTAAAAAAATAGCTTCATCATTCGGGACAGGACTAATTAAAAGGAAAGTCTACTTTGACCAGTTTGACCATTACAAAAGCAAACCAAATACATCTAGGAAATTTTTTTAAAAATTAACACATCAATAAAATCATTATATCTTGACATCCGTACGATTCGAATGTCAAAAAAATATTTTAAAAAAATAGATTCATCATTCGGGACAAGACTAGTTAAAAGTAAAGTCTACTTTGACCGGTTTGATCGTTACAAAAGCAAACCAAATACATCTATGAAATTTTTTTAAAAAATACCACATCACTAAAATCGTTATATCTTGGCATCCGTATGGTTGGGACATCGAAAAAATAATTTAAAAAAATAGATCCCTCATTCTGGACAAGACTAGTTAAAAGGAAAGCCTATTTTGACCAGTTTGACTGTTACAAAAGCAAACCAAATACATCTAGTAAATTTTTTAAAAAAATACCACATCACTAAATTGTTATATCTTGGCATGTGTAAGTTTGGGACACCGAAAAAATAATTTAAAAAAATAGATCCCTCATTCGGGACAACACTAGTTAAAAGGAAAGTCTACTTTGACCAGTTTGACCGTTACAAAAGCAAACCAAATATATCTAGGAAATTTTTTAAAAAATTACCACATGACTAAAATCGTTATATCTTGACTTCTGTACGATTAGAACGTCGAAAAAATAATTTAAAAAAATAGATTCATCATTCGGGACAAGACTAGTTAAAAGGAAAGTCTACTTTGACCGGTTTGACCGTTTTAAAACCAAACCAATTACATCTAGCAATTTTTTTTATAAATTTACAACTTCACTAAAATCGTTAGATCTTGTCATTCGTACGATTGGAACGTCGAATAAATAATTTAAAAAATAGATTCATCATTCGGGATAAGACAAGTTAAAAGGAAAGTCTACTTTGACCGGTTTGACCATTATAAAACCAAACCAAATACATCTAGGAAATTTTTTAAAAAATTACCACATGACTAAAATCGTTAAATCTTGACTTCTGTACGATTAGAACGTCGAAAAAATAATTTAAAAAAATAGATTCATCATTCGGGACAAGACTAGTTAAAAGGAAAGTCTACTTTGACCGGTTTGACCGTTTTAAAACCAAACCAAATACATCTAGCAAATTTTTTATAAATTTACTACTTCACTAAAATCGTTAGATCTTGACATCCGTACGATTGGAACGTCGAATAAATAATTTAAAAAAATAGATTCATCATTCGGGACAAAGACTAGTTAAAAGGAAAGTCTACTTTGACCGGTTTGACCATTATAAAACCAAACAAAATACATCTAGCAAATTTTTTAAAAATTTACCAATTCACTAAAATCGTTATATCTTGACATCCGTACGATTAGAACGTCGAATAAATAATTTTAAAAAATAGATTCATCATTCGGGACAAGACTAATTAAAAGGAAATTCTACTTTGACCGGTTTGACCGTTAAAAAACCAAACCAAATACATCTAACAAATTTTTTAAAAATTTACCACTTCACTAAAATTGATATATCTTGACATCCGTACGATTGGAACGTCGAAAAAAATATTTTAAAAAATAGTTTCATCATTCCGGTAAGAGAAGTAGTTAACGCAACACTTCAAAACAGCAAATGCAACACTGTTGTCACCTAATGCAATGCTTCTGCCATGTCAGTGACTGCCACGTCAGCAACTGTGGGTCCCACATCTGCCACGTCAGCAGTTGTGGGCCCCACACTTGCCACGTTAGCAACCGTGGGCCTCCTACCACGTCACCCTTGTGGGCCCACAATGCCACGTCACCCTTGTGGGTCCCACAACTGCCACGTCAGCATTTATTAAAATTAAAAAATAGTTAGTTCAACGCTTTTAAATAGAAAAATACAACGCCTTTTTCATCTAATGCAACACTTCTGCCATGTCAGCAAATGCCACGTCAGCAAATGTGGGCCCCACATCTGCCACGTCAGCAATTGTGGGCCCCACACTTGCCACGTCAGCATCTGTGGGCCTCCTGCCCCGTCACCTTTGTGGGGCCCACACTGCCACGTTACCCTGATGGGTCCCACAACTGTCACGTCAGCATTTACTAAAATTCAAAAATTGCTAATGCAACGCTTTTAAACATCAAATGCAACACCTTTTTCACCTAATGCAACGTTTCTTCCACGTCAGCCAATACCACATCAACAAATGTGGGTCCCACATTTGCCATGTCAGCAATTGTGGGGCCCATACTTGCCACGTCAGTAAATGCCACGTCAGCACGTGTGGGCCCCACTGCTGCCACATCGGCATTTTTTAAAATTAAAAAATATATAATGCAACGCCAGCTGTTAGTGTTGCATTATGTGAAACACCGTGGATCAAATGCAACACTAATTATGTGTAATGCAACACCAGTTCAAGTTCTGTTTCATTAGATCCAAAATTTCATACCTAACGAAACACTTTCAGTGAAACACTTTCTAAAAGCGTTGCATATGAGCATTTATGGCGTAGTGAAAATCGCTAATAAATTTTTGTTCTTGATACTTATTTAGTGTAAATAATTATAGGTTGTGGCGAAGTTTATTCATTTTTTTGTTTAGTTGCTAAGATTTTAGAATTTTTAATGTGTTGGTTAGATATAATTTTAATTTTTCAATTTGAAAGAAAACGATTATTCTTTCGAAATTTTTTCTAAAATATCCATTTTTTAAAGATAATTAAAAATTGGATAAAAGTTGAAAGCATGTAGGAGGAATTTCAATGTTAATTGATGCTCATGACTTACGAGGAGATTTGAGTGCTAATTGATGCTCATGACTCACGAAAAGACAATAGCAAAATAAAGGCATGAGGATGCTTGATGGCATGACTGTTGGGTTTCAAGCCAATATGATGTTATGGGTTTGGGTAGATAATTAGATACCAAGTATGATTAGAATTTGGTAGGTAATTAGAAACCAAATATGATTATGCTTGTATGCTAACTTGCTGGCTAAGTTTGTGATGGCTATATATACATAGTCATATTGTATTTGTTTGATGTGTGAAAACTTAAGAGATGTAGGTATTGTTTGGGAGATGCTTGAGTATTGTTGGCTCAAGTATCGGGGTTGGGACACGGTTAAGGTGTTATTGTTTTGATGTATTATTGATTATTGATTGGATTAATAATACAAGTTTGGGACGTGGGTGTTTCCCCGTCAAGTATTTGTGTGTTTTGTGTGTTTTTTGTTTCGCGCTTTGGTGAATCTTGTCAACTAATCGATTGGTTATGTGTGTGCTTTGCATTGGAGTTTGTGAATCTCGGATTGTGTAAGTCCCCTAACCTAACAATGACCACATTGCTGAATAGAACGATCATGCCAAACTGGAAAATATTGGAGAGACTTTTAATGTGAGATATTGGGGAGATTGTGCATGATCATGCTCAATCCTGCATGATCATGTTTGCTTTAAAATAAATATTTAATTTTAATTAGGATTTGATTTATTTTGTTTTAGGATTTATTATTTCTATATAAACAACTTCATGATATAACAGACGATAATTTTTTATTGAAATTAAAATCCTAGAAAATTTTCTCTTATTTCTTGTGTATTCAAGAACTGCCTTGTGGATCCAAGGCTTTTGAAAATTTCTCGTGTAAAAATTCTGGTAAGGATTAACGCTTGCTTGGCTTCTGCGTCAAGTAGTTGCATTTTAGGTTTTAATAGTTATATTTAAGGCATCCAATTTTTTTAAAAAAATTACAACATGATATATTTTGAAAAAGCCCTATTTGTTTTTCAAAAAAGCATTTACCACTCTTAAAAACAAAATATAATAAACATATTGCAAATTTCTTACAAATTATACATGATCAACATATTGCAAATTTTACAGCCCACATGAAATTAACAAAATAATCTTTAATTTAGTGATGGTTTAACAATTATTTTTCAATTAAAACTACGCAGAAACAAAAAAGAGAAGAAATTGACGATTTTTTACGTTAAAAACTCTGTTCGATTTATGAAATCTACTTATATTTCGTTTTGATTATCAAAATATCATTCTTATTATTTGAAGAAAGTTCTACTAACAATCAAATATAGTTTTAATAATGAGTGTAAGAGTGATTTTGTCCAAAATTTTGGTAGCGGGTAGTTTGGTTTTTCAGTACGAAATATTAAATAAGAACCGTTAGATCATAAAATAAATAGATGAAAAACGATAAATCTAGCATAAAAAATATTTTATTTTTTAACATGTAAACTAAAAATTGTATTTATATTGAAATATGAAAAAGTGTATGTCAATAATTTAAATCATATAATTTGGTTTTCTACATTGAATAGGATTATCAATGTAGGTCTTCTACGCTGAACATGATTAATATAAAAATTCGTAATTTGGTTTTCTACATTGAATATGATTATCAATGTAGGTCTTCTACACTGAATATGATTAATGTAAATTTCCTAATTATATTGTCTCTTGATAGTATGAGTGTTTTCATTTCTATAATAATTGTTAAATCATCACTAAATTAAAGATAATTGTGTGAGCTTCGCCTGGGCCGTAAAATCATCCAAATCTGATTTCTAGATTTCAAGATAGGGTCCAAATAGTAAATATGAATTTTTTTAATATTAATAAAATAAATAAAATTCAATTGTATCCGTTTATTTATATCCTTTTCATATTATAATTTTATTTTTAAAATTCAATTATAATACAAACTTCTTTAATTATATCCTTTTTAGATTATAATTTTCTTTTTAATATGATATAATCTTGATTGTCTATTTTTAAAAATATTAGATTTAACGGTTGAAATTATTTTGGTAGTACCCAAAATTATGGATAAGATCCCTCATATAATTTTACGTATAGAATGCATTGGATTTCATATCAAAATTTTGTGAGAGACCTGAAGTGTACCTTAAGTGTGTGATTGAGTTCACAAAAGTCGGGATCTTCTGGGAACACTTTGGTTGTTATATTGCAAATTTTAAATTCACTTGCAACTTACTCATTTATTTATAATTTATCTTTTAAATGGTATTGGACAAAAATAAATAAAAAAAAACAAACAAATTTATAAAAAGATTATTAAAACAATATTAACTAAATTATGAAATCTATACTATTATATAAAAGCCGAAACATTAAAAATTTGGTTGGTCGGTACCTGTTGAATTTACTTATTTACCCTTAGTTAATGGTACATGTTATTTTACGTAATTATCCTTACTTAATTATTTATAGTTACTAATAACTAATAAACTTCCTTTTTCAGATAAAACATGTTATCTTTTCTATTTTTCAATAACTAATCAATTACCTTTTTCACGTAAAATATGAGCAATTCTATTTAATAAAATAAAATATTATAATTATAATTACTAATAATTAACCAATTACCTTTTTTTAGCTAAAATACGTTATCTTTTATATTTTTTTTATTTTTTTTACAGTAACACCTGTTCGGGTAGCTTTATTAAAATAAAATATTTCCCTTTTCAGGTAAAATATGTTAGCTTTTCTATTTTTCAATAACTAATCAATTTCCTTTTTCATGTAATACAGTTTATCTAACTAAAATTTTTCCTTTTCTAAAAACACTATAACAATTCTGTTTAATAAAATAAAATATTATAATTACTAATAATTAACCAATTACCTTTTTCAGCTAAACTACGTTACCTTTTCTATTTTTTTATTATTTTCAGTTGATTTTACTTATTTACCCTTACTTAATGGTATATGTTATTTTACATAATTATTTATATTTACTAATAACTAATAAATTTCCTTTTTCAGATAAAGCATGTTACCATTTCTATTTTTCAATAACTAATCAATTTCCTTTTTCAAAGAAAACATGAGTAATTTTATTTAATAAATAAAATATTATAATTATAATATTAATAATTAACCAGTTACCTTTTTTAGCAAAAATACATTATCTCTTCTTTTTTTTTTTGTCCAATAAAACCTGTTCGGGTAGCTTTATTTAAGTAAAATGTTTTCTTTTTCACGTAAAATATGTTACCTTTTCTACGTTTCAATAATTAATCAATTTTCCTTTTCACGTAAAATACAGTTTATTTAACCAAAAATTTTCCTTTTCTAAAAACACTATGAGCAATTCTGTTTAATAAAATAAAATATTATAATTATTAATAATTTACCAATTACTTTTTTCAGCTAAATTACGTTACATTTTCTATATTTTTATTTTTTTTCAGTTGATTTTACTTATTTACCCTTACTTAATAGTACATGTTATTTTACGTAATTATCCTTACTTAATTATTTATAGTTACTATTAACTAATAAATTTCTTTTTTCAGGTAAAAACATGTTACCTTTCTTTTTTCAATAACTAATCAATTTTTTTTCCACATAAATATGAGCAATTCTATTTAGTAAAATAAAATATTATAATTATAATTACTAATAATTAACAATTAACAATTACCTTTTTAAGCTAAAATACATTACCTTTTCTATTTTTATATTTTTTGAGCAATTCTGTTTAATAAAATAAAATATTATAATTATTAATAATTAATCAATTACCTTTTCCAGCTAAAATACATTACCTTTTCTATTTTTCTATTTTTTTCCAGTAAAATCTATTCAGTTTGCTTTATTTAAGTACAATAAAATAATAATAATAATAATAATAATAATAATAATAATAATAATAATAATAATAATAATAATAATAATAATAATAATAATAATAACAACTAGCTGGTTACGTTTTTCAGCAAAAACATTCATCTTTTCAATATCTTTTCCATATTTTCAAACTAAAATTCATCATTTTCTAAAAATATCACGGATTACGTATATATAATTATATCAGATCATTTTATTTAAAATTTTAAACCAACAAAATTATGTCTTAAAACTTTTAAATCAATTTAAAAAAAATCGTTATATTAAAGAACATCTGTGCATTGCACGGGTTTTAAACTAGTGAGTATTAATTGGACTACATTTAAACTTGTATAACATGAAAATCTAAACATTTAAAGTTCTGCTTAGTCATTATATTTATCTCAAAACCTAATTTAACCACACTATTTTCCAAATAATATTCTAATTTAGCTACATTTTTAGAATTTACCAATTTAAAAAGGTTAAAATTGTTGAATATTTATTTTATTGACTTTATTACATTAAAAGTCTGTTCTTACTAAAACGAAAATAACAATTTCAGTTTGGATATATTTTTAATCTACTTATTTTAAATACTTATTCCAAAATATTAATGGGAAAAAATGAACCCATTACACGTCATGATGATAAACAGTACCTAAGTTACTTCCGTGGTTCAAGCATGCTAATATAGCACATGTTTGGCACGGACTTAAAATAATTATTTATGAACTTATTTTCGGGTGAAAATTTCATATTTTGATAAAAAAAAAATTTATACAAATATTTAATGTATGTTTGAGATTTTATAAATTACAAAAAAAGGTTAACTTTTCAGAAAAAAAGTTAATAATCTCTTTGTTTTATATTAAAATAAGTTAAAAAATAAGTTTTTCCAAACATTCACATAGTTGACTGAGCAGGAGTCTCTTTTGGTTTCTACATACATATTAATGGATTGCAATACTATAAAATGAAAATGATGCATCGGCCATCGGCCCAGTTGAAGTATTCTATGACTAGTTGACTAGACGTATTCATGAATCATGACTGCCAAATAAAAGTAAACGAAATGATCCCGTGTAGAAAATAGTTTTGACAGCTGTCTGCATTTGACAGACATGGATAGATGTGTATATATAAACCACAGAACGTAAGTCATAAGCCAACAACATGTTGGTGCAGTGGTTGAGCTGTTGGCCTCCTTTGAAGGAGATTAGGGGTTCGACTCCTGCGTGTGCGTGAGTTTCTTAGTTTGTATTAGGTTTCCTTTCTGTATTTGTATTTCTGTATTTGTAATGGCCGGGGGTCCTTCGGAAACAGCCTCCCTATTGTATAGGGGCATGGTCTGCGTACAGCTACCCTCCTCAGACACCACTTTGAGTGGTAGTATAACTGAGTAAGCTAAGTTTTTAGAACTTAAGACATAAGTTCCCGTGACAAATTAGAGAGAATATTCTGTTGAAAACTTACATGGACACAACAACAATCATCAATCAATATATCAATATATATATATATAGGGGCTACTCCAATACAAACCTCCTTAAAATACAAACCTACAAACCAAACATAATCTAATATTTCAAGCTAATCTAATGACCAAACTAGGGGTACCCCAATACAAAAAATGCTTAAAATAATTGGCTCTATCCAACAAAAAAAATAAAAAAAAAAATTCACTGTTCACGTGATGACGTGGCAGTGGATTTCACTGGTTAACGGTGCTTCGCACCTTCTTGTACGGCGCTTCGCGCCTTTATCATTCTAAAGTTGTAAGGAATGGCAATCAATGGTAAAGGCAATAGACGATTGACGGGTGTGTCGAGGGCCTGCGGCCCTCATGACTACCTAACTCATCCGTTTACTGTCTTAAATGCTTCGCATTTCCACGGCAAGTTTTTTTTTTTTTTTTTATGGATAGAGCCAATTATTTTAAGTATTTTTTGTGAAGGTACTCTTGGCGGGAACCTTAGAATAAATGAAATATAATTAATTTAGTGTTGGTTTGTAGGTTTGTATTTTAAAAGTGGTTTGTATTTGAGCACTTGCCTATATATATATATATAGGAGGATAGCGGGAGTTTAGGTGGCGCTCTAATATCATCTCAATCGATTTTTCTAATTTTCTAGAATTTTAAACACTAATAAATATAAAAATATCAATTAGCATATTTGAAGTAGAATAGGTGTTCGAATTTATAAAGGAGAAGAGTTCGAAATTATAGGGAAGATATATAAAAATATCAATTAGTATATTTGAAGTAGAATAGGTGTTCGAATTTATAAAGGAGAGGAGTTCGAATTTATAGGGAAGATATATGATTAGAAGTTCTATTGGAAGTATAATAAATATTTATAAAGCATACGCTTAAAAGTTCTATTGGAAGTAGAATAGGAATTCGAATTTATAGAGAATAAGAGTTCGAATTTATAGAAAAATTATATAAATAAAATTTCTACTAGAACTAGAATAGGTGTTTGAATATATAGAGCTCCAACATTAACAAGGGATGATTGAATCAACAATAGACATGGTGGTAGTTCCCTTGATTAACTACAACTTTTCAGTTGAAACTTTTACGTATAATTTAAGTAAGATAGTTAATCCTATCTCTTAAGTTTGAAACAGGATGGAAAATATCTAGAAATGGACAAGTCTGTCAAAATTATAACCAGTGCATTAAAACTAGGGCCATTTGCAAGGGTTTCGGTTCTAAATTCTTTTTGAATATTTTTAGGTTATTAAAACAATGGAACTCGAAATTTCAATGTTTATACGAATAAATTGTCAAAGAAAAAAAAAACATAGCTCAGTGTCCCTAAAGTATGTCTGATACACTCAGGGACGGAGGGAAGGGGTGGCAGGTTTATTAGTGTTTAAAATTCAAGAAAATTAGAAAAATCGATTGAACGATCTTCTTAAATTATATATTCTTTATATAAGTTAATTATACTTACATTAGGAAAATTTATTCATAAATTCAATACTATTGTCATGAAAAAAGTCACCGTATTTAAAAAGAAAAGAATTGATGTGTTAACATAATAAAAGAACAATGAGTAAAAGAACTATCTCATGCAGGAATCCTAAATAAATACAGGAATATTTATAATATAAAGAGAAAATAAGATGTGTTTTCATTTTCTAAAACTCCAAAAATTTTAGAAAATCTAGAGAAAGTATAAATTGGAATTCACTCTATTTTTTAGGTTTTGATTTCAAGGAAAAAAATTGTTGTGTAAGATAAGTATCATCAATAATATGTAATGAAGTTAGAATTTCGATCCCAAACGAGAGCGGCTCGAAACGTGTTTAACGGGAAGACGGCTCACTATAAAAGATTGTACTAGCTATTAAAATATCATATGATGTTATAAATTTTGTTTTATTTTTAGGATTTGATTTTTATGGATAAACATTATCATACAAGTAATATATGTAAAAGTTAGGTTTTTGGTCTTAACGAGAGAGGGCATCAATGGTAAAAACTGTGCTTAACAAGAATGCGGTTCATTAGATAAGACCGTATAAAATATGTTTAAATATATAATTAATACATAAAATAAAATGTTTTATTGGAAGTGGAATACGAGGACGGTGGAGACGTCTTATACGATTTTTGTAAACTATACATCTTTTTTCCTAGAAATCCTTTATTTTAACCTTTTTATACAAGTTAATTATACTCGCACTACAAAAATATATCCATAAATGTAATATTATTCCCGTAACGAAAAGTCTTCGTATTTTAATTTTTTTTGATATGTTAACATAACAGAAAGACATTCCCATGCGAAAACTGTAAATAAATACAAGAATATCTATAATATACATAAAATATAAGATGTATTTTTATCTTTTAAAACTCCATAAATATTAGAAAGTTTAAAGAATATAAATATTGGAATTTACTCTCTTTATATAATGAAGTTAGAATTTCGGTTTCAAATAAGAGCGGCTCGAAACGTATTTAACGGGAAGACGGCTCACTAGAAAAGATTATATTAGCTATTAGAATTTGATACTGAAGTCATAATTTTTTTATTTTTACGGTTCGATTTTATAGATAAAAAATATTATATTAGTCTTTATAATATATGTTAAAAGTTGGGATTTCAGTTTTAATGAGAGAGCGGCTCAATCGAAAGAATCGTATTTAACAAGAAATTGATTCATTAGAGAAGATTATTTAATTGCTAAAAATTAATATTAATATTATAATATAACGTAAATGTATTGAATTTTTTTAAAAATATTGCAACGCCGCCGCGAAGCACGGCTTTATCAACTAGTATATATATAAAGGAGGATACGCGGGAGGTTAGGTGGCACTCTAAGATCGTCTCAATCTATTTTTTTATTTTTCTGGAATTTTAGGATTTTAAACATTAATAAATAAAAAATATTTTTAACATATTAGAATTAGAATATGTGTTCGAATTCATTAAGTAGAAGAGTTCGAATTTATAGGAAAGACGTATAATTAGAAGTTCTATTGGAATCAAAAGTAGAATAGGTATTTTTATAAGGCATATGATTAAAATTTCTATTGGAAGTAGAATAGGAATTTGAATCTATAGGGAATAAGAGTTTTAATTTATAGAAAAAACATATAATTAAAATAACAAGTTGTAGAATAGGTGTTCGAATTTATGGAGGGAAAGAATTTGAATTTATAGAGAATACATATAAATAAAAGTTTTGTATGAACTAGAATAAGTGTTCGAATTTATAAAAGAAAATAATATGTAAAATATATAATTAAAAATTTTATTAGAAATAGAATATGTGTTCGAATTCATATAAAAGCTTTTTAAACATGTTACATTACGTGTAATTTATGTTTTTAGTTTCGTATGATCATTCATGAGTATTTCTTCTTTTTAATCGGATGAACTATTTGTGGACCATTTAGTGCTACAGGAAGATTTACAAGAAGCAAAAAGATGGAAGATATCAATTTAATTGTAACGTTTGATCACGCTCACTAATCACCTTAAATTTCACTGTTTCTAATGCATTTTTGTACTATTTAAACAATGATATCTATTATTTATTTGAGCTTTTGTGATTTTACTATGATATCTTAATTTTATACGTCTTATAAGTTATACACTTTAATATTTTTTAAGTGGTACAAGAATTCTTAATATTTTTTATTTTTGATTTATGAGAGATTTTTAATACGTCAATATGTTTATTATTTAGATTTTCTTTGATTTAATGTGTGATTAATGTTGACCCTAAAAACAATTTATTTTAGTATGACTCTTCTAATTTGTTATATGCTTTACGGGATATATAGATCATAGAATCATTTCAAATTTATAATCATTAAATTTTTTTAAATTTTTAATATTTTAGAATTTTAAATATTAATAAATAAAAAGATATAATGTGTTCGAATTTATAGAGGAGAAGTGTTCGAAATATAGGGGAGAATTGTTTGAATTTAAAAGAAAGATATATGATTAAAAGTTTTATTGGAAGTAGAATATGAGTTTGAATTTATAGAGAGTAAGAGTTCGAATTTATAAAAAAATATATATAATTAAAAGTTCTATTGAAAGTAGAATAGGTGTTTGAATATATAGATGATACATATAATTAAATATTTTACTGGAAGTAGAATATAAGGACGATGGTGACATCTTTTACAATCTTCTAAAATTATATATTTTTTTTATAAGTTAATCATACTTTTATTAGGAAAATTTATTCATAAATCCAATACTATTCTCATAAAAAAGTCTTCGTATTTAAAAAGAAAAGAATTGATATGTTAACATGATAAAAGAATATTCTCATGCGGGAATCCTAAATAAATACAAGAGTATCTATAATATGAAAAAGAGAAAATAAGATGTATTTTCATTTTTTAAAACTCCACAAATTTTAGAAAGTTTAGAAATAGTAAAATTGGAATTCACTCTATTTTTAGGTTTTGATTTTAAGGAAAAATGTTACTGTATAAGATAAGTATCATCAATAATATGTAATGATGTTGGAATTTCGATCCAAATGAGAACGGCTCGAAATATGTTTAATAAGGAGACGACTCACAATAAAAGACCCTATTACTATTAAAATTTTGATATTGATATTATAAATTTCATTGTATTTTTAGGATTCGATATTTTTGTATAAACATTATTATACAAGTAATATATGTAAAAGGTAGGGTTTTGACCTTAACGAGAGCGGATTAAAAGGAATAATCATGTTTAACGAGAAAGCGGTTAATTAGAGAATACCGTGTTGAATATTAAAATCTAATATTGATGATATATCTTTTTTCCTGAAAATTTAATATTAAAATTTAATTAGGAGACGTCTTATACGATTTTTTAAAACTAAATATATTTTATTTCTGAAAATTCTTTATTTTAATTTTTTTATACAAATTATTTATACTTGCATTAAAAAAATATATTCATAAATTCAATATTATTTCAGTAACCAAAATTCTTCGTATTTAAAAAAATTGATGTGTTAACATAACAGGAAGAAATTTCCTTGCGGAGACTGATACTCAAATATAAGATGCATTTTCATCTTTTAAAACTCCATAAATATTAGAAAGTTTAAATAATGTGAAAATTGAAATTTACTCTTTTTAAGGTTTAAATTTTTTAGAAAAATAAGTTATTTTATAAGATAAGTGTCATCAATAATATGTAATGAAGTTAGAATTTCGGTTCCAAATAAGAGCGGCTCGAAACATATTTAATGGGAAAGCGGCTCACTAGAAAAGATTGTACAATTTGAGACTAAAATCATAATTTTTTTATTTAATTTTTAGGGTTCAATTTTTATGGATAAAAATTATTATATGTCTTTATAATATACGTTAAAGTTGAGATTTCGGTTTTAACGAGAGAGCGGCTCAATTGAAAAAATCGTGTTTAACAAGAAATCGGTTCATTAAAGAAGATTATGTAACTACTAAAATTTAATATTAACAATATGAGATAAAATAAGTATTTATTGATTTTTTTAAAATATAATTTTAATGCCGCCGCGAAGCGCGGCTATATCGACTAGTTTATATATAAGAAAAAATTACAATTTCTTTTCTTTCTCTTACACAAGAGCTTCAGCTCTTTCTCTCTCTCTTATAGTTCAGTATATTTTTCTTGGTATGTTTTCTTAACAATACAAGCAGCCCTTTTATAGGCTTGAACAAACATAAATTTACATAATTGCTTACATAATTATAGCATACCGTATAAGACGTTTATGTTAACCTACCTTATTTGACTAAGCCTTCTTATTTGAATTCAACGATTCATCTCTTCTAGGAGGGTTGAATTCTAACACTCCCCCTCAAACCCGACTTTGCATTCCGAGCTTTCTTTTCATTTTCTGAAACACATCTGGCTTCAATGGCTTCGTAAATATATCTACCAAATTTTCTTCAGTCCTGCAGTGCACTAGCTCCACAATTTTGTCATTCACCTGCTCTCGTATGAAATGATATTTGATGTTGATGTGCTTGCTTCGACTGTGTGACACCGAATTTTTCGCAAGTGAGATAGCAGATTTATTATCCACATATACAGTAATCGGATCTTCCTTTGTAAGTTTTAACTCGCTCAGTATGTAGCCTAGCCACATAGCTTGACATGCGCACGATGTTGCTGCCATATACTCCGCCTCACATGTTGATAGAGCAACCGTTGGTTGCTTCTTTGATGACCACGAAAATATCGCTGAACCGATATGAAAAGCATATCCTGAAGTGCTTTTCCCGTCATCCAAATCTCCACCATAATCACTGTCTGAGTAGCAAACTAATTTTGAATCTTGAGAATGCGTGTAAAACAAACCATGATCAAGTGTACCTTTTATGTACCTCAAAATTCTTTTAGCTGCCATGAAGTGATCTTGCTTCGGCTTTTCCATGTACCTACTAACCAGTCCAACTGCATACATGATATCTGGACAAGTGAAAGTTAGGTACCTTAGACTTCCAACCAAACTTTTGAACAACGTCAGATTTACCGACTCTCTCGTTGAATCAATTCTGAGCTTTATGCTTGCTTCTGCTGGCATGCTCACTGGCTTGCAATCTTCCATCCTGAACTTGATTAAAATCTGCTCGGCATATTTTTTCTGAGACATAAAAATCCCGTCTTTACTTTGGTTTACTTCAACTCCAAGAAAGTATGACATTTGACCAATATCTGTCATCTCAAACTCGTTAGTCATAACTTTCTTAAAATCTTTGAACATATCAGGGTTGTTGCCAGTGAAAATCATGTCATCCATGTACAAGCACACTATCATGATATCTCCCCCTGAATTTGTCTTTGTGTAGAGTGCATGCTCGTATGGACTCTTCACAAAACCGTTCTTCTGAAAGTACTCATCAACCCTTGTATTCCAGGCTCTCGGGGCTTGTTTCAACCCGTACAGTTTTTTCTTTAGCCGGTAGACTTTATCTTCCTTGTCTTTCTGAACATATCCAGGAGGCTGCTCAATATAGACCTCTTCTTCGAGATATCCATTCAGGAATGCTGACTTCACATCCATCTGAAAAATCTTCCACTGGTTCTGAGCTGCAATAGCTGTAAGAAGTCTAATGGTATCAACTCTTGCAACTGGAGCAAATACCTCATCATAGTCAATCCCGTATCTCTGCTTGTAGTCTTTAGCCACCAACCTTGCCTTGTGTTTTTCCACTTTTCCTTCTTGATTTGTCTTGGTTGTGTAGACCCATTTGACACCAATAGCTTTGTGTCCTTCTGGAAGATCTGTGAGCTCCCAAGTATCATTTTTCTTGATAGCACCAATTTCTTCATCCATGACCTTATTTCATTTACTTTCTTCAGAAGCTTCCTCAAATATTACTGGATCACATTCAGCCATCAAACAAAATAAAGAATAATCAAAAGATGTTTGTACCGGACTTGTTGCATCATAAATGTCATCCAGACTCCGCATTCTTCTCGGTACTTCGTCTTCTCCGGCGTGAACAGTACTTCGTCTTCTACAGCGTGAACAGTACCGCCTGAATAGTAACTTGCCGGAAAATTTGCAGAATTTTCAGAATTTAACAACCACGCTTTGATACCACTTGTTGGAAACGTAGATGGGCACAACAATAATTTATACATAAGAAGAAATTACAATTTCTTTTCTTTCTCTCACACAAGAGCTTCAGCTCTTTCTTTCTCTCTCTTACACTTCAGTGTATTTTTCTTGGTGTGTTTTTCTTAACAATACAAGCAGGCCTTTTATAGGTTTGAACAAACATAAATTTACATAAATGCTTACATAATTATAGCCTACCATATAAGACTTTTATGTTAACCTACCTTATTTGACTAAGTCTTTTTATTTAAATTCAAAGATTCATCTAGGGTTGAATTCTAACATATTCATTACAACTTACGAGCAGAATATTATTCATTTGAGAGAGAGAGAGAGAGAGGCAGATATAGAGAGAGGGAGAGGCAGATAGAGATGAAGACTGTCGGAATTATGGAGGTGACGCTGTTGAATGCCCGAGGTCTCAAGTGTACCGAGTTCCTTAGTAAGTATATACAAAACAAATAGTTTGCACACAAATTAGCAAAAAAAAAAAAAAAAATAGTTTGCACACATCACGTACCTTGATATTCTCCATTTTTAGTTTCTCATATGTGTTGTTTCTGTATTTGTTTTTCTTTTTTACATTTTGCAAGTGTTTTGACCTTTTCATATAGTTAGGATTTAGTGGCGAACTAGTTCAAATAAGAACCGAATAACTAAGAGCTCTGATTCCGAACCTTTGAGTGTATTATAAAAAGAATCATGTAAATTATGGTTGAATTTTGTTTGAAGCTTCCTTTAGGCTTGTGCCAATATTCATTGTTATACAGTTATATAGATACACTTGTTGAAAGGTTGATTTGTTATCTTTGGCTTTCTGGAAAAGGGATCAATCTTTTCTCCGACTCTGAATATTTTTTCATTTCTTTACCAGATGTATATTCTTCTCCTCTGATATATTACATAAGCTTTAGCTGTGATAACATTCAATTTTCCTTTGATTTGTTAATGTGATTTTATAAAATCTAACTATGAGCTACCTCCGTGTAGGTGGGGGAATTGACCCTTATGTAGTTTTGCAATACAAAACTCAAGAACGCAAGAGCAGTGTGGCCAGAGGTATGTTTTAACAACACAAGTAGTCAAGTAGAACAGATAGAGATGCTTATAGTACAAGTTTTAGTGTCGCGTACAACACCAGGAAAACATTGGTCTTATTCGTTCTCTTTTAGTCTTTTACGGACAACACCAGTAAAACATTGGTCTTATTCGTTTTCTTCTTTTACGGACAACACCAGGAAAACATACAATTAACTTTCGTTAACATTAAATTTCCTGGTTAAGAAGTTGTGTTATAGAAGTAAATATGATTATCAACATCTTCTGATCAGGGGCTCAGGATTGTGTCTAGACAACTGGGAGCCCTCAAAAAAAAGGGTGGGGGGGGGCAAAATTTGAGAGCTCTAAATTTTGTATGAGATGAAGAACGTTGTGGTACAACGAAAATTATAAACACTCTGTAAGAATGTTGAAGAAGAGAGAGAAGTTACAAACTTGAAGGATCAGGATCAGATAGTCTCACCTACCCTAGGGCCTAGACCTCGGCCTTGCTTCTGATTGTTGTTAGTCAGGATCAGATAGCAGTTTAGAGGATGTTAGAAGTTTACCTGTTTTCACACAACGATAATAGGAAGTAGGCACTCAGATATCCCACATAAGAACTTGACTGAACAAGTAATCATATGAAATCTCAGATTACTAAAGCTAGTACTCGACTAAAGTAAAATTTACAATATTCCGCTTTTTATTGGGGGCTCTTTTTAGATTAATGCATTATATCTTCCATATACCAAGGAGATCACATTGTTAAGGAATGTATTATGTCTCTGTGCGTCTGTGTGTCTGTGAAGTTACTTTTATTAATGTAATTATGACTCGTGAAACAGGGCAGGGAAGTAAGCCAGTGTGGGATGAAAAGTTCAGTTTTAGGGTGGAGTATCCAGGAGCAAATGACCAATACAAGCTCATCCTTAATGTTATGGACAAGGATACCTTCTCTGCTGATGATTATCTCGGCCAGGCCACGTAAGAACTTATAAACATCTGGATAGCTTATAGTGTTAAAGCTATGCAATTAACCATTTTAATGGCCCCTTGCATTGTATAGTATGTACTGAAGTTTCATTCTGCAAAAATAGACACAGTCAAGAAAATTGACATCTTTGAAGGGTCATACGACTCATAACACTAACATAAGCATATTAATTAACACATATAATTGACATACCCAAAAATTCCAAGCTGATCACATAACATAGATTCGCAACTATACTACTATGCCTAGCAGTTTCAGACAGATTCTTTAATAGCTAAAAAATCTTATATAATCTCAAATCCCAACAAAGATTCTGGAACACTGACGACATCAACGAACTTTTGGTGCTTCCAAATCCAGTACTGAATTTTAACTGAAAGCTAATATACATAGTAGGTCAATATCCTATTAATTTTATGTTTTAGCAGAGTAATGCCCACCTGAAAACAAATGATAAACTAGAACTTTATCTGTTTTGTTTGACTACAATCTTCTTTTTGTTGAACCAAACTTTGTTATTGTTGTTTTGTAGGATATACTTGAAAGACCTTCTGGCAATGGGAGTAGAGAATGGAAGTGCTCAGCTACATCCTCAGAAGTATAGTGTTGTAGACAGCAACCAAAGTTACAGTGGAGAGATCCAAGTAGGAATCACCTTCACTCCAAAGGTAAAATGACAGGAATATAAATACGTGTTCTAAGAATTCCAAAATATTACAGACTATGCAGTAAAATTAATCAAATTTATGGCGAAGAGTTAAACATATTGACTTATTTGTTGGATAATTTAGGTACAAGAGGGAGCTGGTGGAGAAGAATATGGAGGTTGGAGGCAAAGTGAGATCTAAGCTCTCTACCAGCAATTTACAGAGCTCGATTTAAGTGTGTATTTGTTGTTCTCAAGTGTAGGAAAATAGTACAAAAATTATTCTTTTGTTGTACATCCAACTTCTGGGGGTCACTTGACTGATCTGTAAGTGAATTCAAGAGAGCTAGATTTTAATTCAGTAGAAATTTTGTTTCTTAATGCTTAATTTATTTCTTCTGATTGTATGGAGAAAGGCATGTTATTAGTCTTCCAAGTAACAAAGAGTCCAAATGGTTATTTGATTTCAAATTGATGTATCCTGCTACGACTTCTGAATTTATAATATTACAAGGGACCTCTTCTCTATCAAATGATCTTAATTAATGATTACGTAATACATCAATATTAAATCAGTCGATAAGATAGTTCAAGTGGTACGTCTTGGATAAAATAAACATTTGAGTGGTAAAGATCACCTGGTATCGACATGAGCTAGGTTCAAATTATATTTCTCCACCTCTATTTAAAAGAGGCTTAGTCAAAGCTAATAGGCTATACAAGTGAGGCCAATAATTCAAGTGGGAAAGTTCAATTAATTACATCAAGCAACTAAATAAAATTTGATCTGCCAGTTTCTCTAAGAGGCAATACCATAAGAGACTTCTTATATGGAGCGGTTGAATGTTTAAACAGTTCATGGACTTCACGTCCTCACCTCCCTTGTTTCAATTTAATATGTAGGTGAGGTGACCATCACCTTCACTTGATGCCCATGCACTTATCTATATTTTTTCAAAATATATACACAAAAATTCTCCTATTCCTTTCCACATCCAAAGTCTTCTACAATCTACCCTACTAACCATATTCTCATACATTCATGATTCACCTGACTCTGTAACCTATCTCTCCCCACTTGTCAGGCTAGTGTATAGTACATGAAAAATGAAATTTGAAGACTTTTTAATGCAACCAACAGAAGAAAAACAAAAAAGAGCTGATCTAGAGGAGGAGGTGCTGTATACTCATTTTTGTTCCATCTAGTACATCGAATTTTCTTGAACTTCTCTTGTATCGGGTCTTACACTATACAAGTATGTCGTTACAGGTTGATACGTTGGAAGGAGAATTGGATAGGGAGCTGAAGCTTAACAAGATACTGCAATGTGCACTGCAAGGTCCTGTTCAATCTTGTTCATGCCTCTCTTCCGTGCTTCCGCTTCAGGTGGTTGTCTTGGCTCTCAGATGACTCTCTGTTTCGAAACTATATATGCAATTCCATACGATGACTTCAAATGGTTTTGTGGCATAGTATATTAGTACACAACTACATATGCAGTTATGCCACTTCATAGTTTTGTTTTTTTTTTGACAGGCGCTTTGTAGTTAATATCCAGCAACGTATCTGTAACTAAGACCTACAAAGGAGAATTTATGTTGCTTCGGACCAAATGGACTTTAAGTTATAGGAATTTTCTTGTCAACGGAAATATATAGGCTACAAATTAGGCACATACTTATGTCACATTTTTAACTTTCTTGGTATTTCAGGTCCAGGAACTTCTGGCAGAACTGACTGCTGTGGAAGAAGAGATTACATTGCTAGAGAGGAAAGTTGACGAGCTTAAGTTGAATTTATATCGGGAGAAACAACAAACTCAACTTTGTGATGGCGGGCATTTACTAGAGCTGCAGCCACAATGGAGTCAGGAGAAGCAGAAACATTTACTTGGCAGAGAGGCGGATAGAATGGAACTTAAAAATTTTGGTTCACCTACCAGATTACAAAGCTACAGCGATTACAGAAATCATAGAACTTCAAGAGAAAGGAGGGAATTCCTCCGCTCATCGAAGGATCTCCGGAGCATGTCATTAACAAAATCCAGTGGTATATATCTTTAATTTTGCCTTCTTTATAGTATTGTAGTTCATTTGTCAAAATGTAACTCTTCTACTTTTCGAGCAGGTTATATCACTGAAAGTTCAAGATATCTTGAAAATAGTCATTTAGAAGAAGAATTTAGTAATGAGAAACCAAACGTGCTCTCTGAAGAACTTATTAAGTGCTTGATAGGCATATATATCAAGCTAAACCAGGATTCGCTAGGTAGTGAAGGATCTGCTATGATCCCTAAGCATTCCTTATCCTGTATGAACTCAAAAGGCTTCTCAAAAATTTCCTTCAATTGTATAGTGCCTACATTTCCGTTTGATGATGACACGTTATATCTTCAACCTTATGGCACATTAATAGGTTATGACGACAGTATAAGCAGCTATGGTCCGTACAAAAATTTCATCCAGATAACAAGAAATTCTCTGGTGACCAACTGCATTTCTGAATGCTTTTCAGCTATGAAAAAAATGAGGTTTGGGAAACTTTTAATCAATGTTTGCTAGCGTATATAGCTTTGTGCTGGTAATATGTACATGCGAAGTCCTAACAGATACTTCCTTCTCTCAGGTTTTTGATGCATAAGCTCTGCAACGTAGACTTAACATTTTTGACATACCAGCAGAAGCTAGCATTCTGGATCAACATCTACAATGCCAGCATAATGCATGTACAGTAAGATAGATTAGATATGCATATGTAGAAGATAATATTTGCACCTGGATCTTATGGAAGATATTGCTTCTAATGCAGGCATATCTACAACATGGGATACCTTCAACACATGAAAAACTTCTAACGCTGATGAACAAGGTGGACTACCTCTATAGCATATATAAAATTTCTCATATTTGCATCAAAAAAAAAGAAAAATCTCATATTTCCTTCCTTTTGAGGACAGTGTCATATAGATTAGAGAAGCTAAGGCTGAAAGACTGGAATCTTTACTTTCCAGAATATATTCATCTATTAATACTGAAAGAACCACAAACTAGTACACTTTTGGAAACTTCTTGCATAAATGATAGAAAATTATACCTGGAAATTTAAATTGTAACTAATGATGCTTTTTTATTGTTTTGGACTCAGGCTGCAATAAATGTGGGTGGCATTGTCCTAAATGCTTTGGCCATTGAGCACTTTATTCTCCGGCATCCATCTGATTCAGTCCATGTGAGTGAGAACATATTCAGCAACTGAAGCTTACATATTTCTGCTTACTAAATTTGAGAGTTAAGAAAGCATTAGCAAACTCTACACAACTAAATTGCATTCAGTAGGAGTGATGTTCCTGTTGAAGTTAATTCTTGTCTTCTAAGTTATTTATGTATGCAATAAAATTTCCTTTTGTTTCAGAAGAAAAATTCCATTAGCAAAAGAAATTTGCAGCACACCTTTAAGATAAAACTTAAAGATATAAAACATATGCAATCCATCCCTGTCACAAGAATACATATGAAATCTGACATTTTTTGTTTATTGAAATTACAAGAGCCCGACAGATGAGAAGGAAACACTACTACGCCATGCCTACGGATTGAAATACCCAGAACCCAATGTTACATTTGCTCTTTGTAGAGGCAGCTGGTCTTCACCAGCAGTAAGTAGAAAACTACAGAGTACTTTTCTCTTTCATAACCCCATAATTAATTTTTTTTATTATGTATAACTTACCTTGGCCTGATGCATGCATCTGACCTTCCAGTTAAGGGTTTATACGGGGGATGAAGTTGTTAACGAATTGTGGAGAGCACGGCAGGAGTACCTAGAAGCTTCTGTAGGAGTTACAAGCAAGAAAAAGATTATGGTGCCAAAGCTTCTTCAATGGCACATGAGGGATTTTGCAGATAACTTGGAATCGCTTCTAGAATGGATATATAGTCAACTGCCGCAGTCTGCATCAGTAAAAGGATTGGTAGGGGAATGCCTCAAGAGTGAAACAAAATTCCCTCTAACAAAGAAGGTTGAAATCCAACCTTATGCCTCAGAATTTCGTTACTTGGTGCCCTTGTAAACAATTCTACAGTATAGCAAAATGTAAATTTTTTCCCTCAATTTTAAATTTTACCAACTTCACACTACAAAAGTGTCTACGATTTTGAAGTTCATGAGAAGCTATGCTTTTCAAGGCAAACAAGATTTGCAAGGCCCATATTGAACACTAATGACAAAACAAATTACTTTTTCAGGTAAAACATGTTACCTTTTTTATTTTTCAATAACTAATTAATTTTCTTTTTCACGTAAAATACATTATTTTTTATATTTTATCTAACTAAAATTACTATTCACTAATCAATTATTCCATCTTTTTTAGCCAAAATACGTTACCTTTTCTATGTTCACTAGCTAAAACATCTTTTTTCTAATTACATCACGGGAAGTTCTATTTAATAAAATAAAATAATAATATTATAATACTAATAATTAACTGATTTCTTTTTCAGCTAAAACGTATCATCTTTTATATATTTTCTAATTAAATTTTCTTTTTCTAGAAATATCACGGGCAACATTAGTTTCTCCTTTTCTAAAAACATTGAGAGCAGTTTTAATCAATTAACTTTTTCACCTAATTAGACATGTTTAGGGGTGAGCATTCGATCGGTTCGGTCCAGATTCGAACCGAACCGAAAGAACCGAGAACCGAATTTTCAATTATTTTAGAACCGAACCGAATAAAATTCTGGACCGAACCAGACCCGAACCGAAATAATTCGGTCGGTTCGGTCCGATCCATAAGAACCGAATTTTTTGAATTTTGAATTATTATTGTATATATTATTATTAATATAAATATAATATTATTATTATAAATATATTATTATAAATATATATATATATATACATATTTATATATTATTGTATATATTATTATTAAGTATTAACTATTTATTGTATATATTATTATTATTAATAATATATATATAATTCAGGTGGTTCGGTTCTAACCGAAATTACTTACGGAAGAACCGAACCAAAATTTATTTCGGTTCTAACCAAAAGAACCGAACCGACCGAAAAAGAAAAAAAATTGGACCGAACCGAACCGAACCGAAATTGTGTGGTTCGGTTAGGTTCTTCGGTTCCGGTTCGGTTCTGCTCACCCCTAGACATGTTACCTTTTTAATTTTCACATTACCTTTTATATTTTCTCTAACTAAAATCTCTTTTTTTTCCAATTTTATTATGGGCGTTTCTATTTAATAAAAAAAATATAAATTATAATACTAATAATTAATCGATTACCTTTTTTCCTGTTAAAACATATCTTCTTTTCTATATTTTCTAACTAAAATCCCTATTTTTCTAGAAATATCATGGCCAACATTAATTTCTCCTTTTCTAAAAATATTACGAGTAATTTTATTTAGTAAAATAACATAATTAAATTATAATTACTATAAATTAATCAATTATCTTTTTCACCTAAAACATGTCACCTTCTTAATTTTCAGTAACTAATATCTCTCTTTTTCCACTTATATCACGGGCGATTCTATTTAATAAAATAAAATAAAAATATAATTACTAATATGTAGTATATCTATCTATCTATACTATTATATTAAAGCCGAAACATTGAAAGTTTGTCGGTTTGGATTTCGGTTTGTTTATCCTAATTATTAAAATAAATAATAACATAATATAATTAAAGGTAATTAGTCGATTGCCTTTTTCATGTTTACTTTTAATTGAATATATTACCTTTTATAAATATCTAAAAACATCAATTATACGATATCTTTCAAAATTAATATTTCTTTTTAAATTAAAACACGTTACCTTTTAATTTAAAGCTAATCTTGCAATCACAATAGATGCCAAAAAATATCATAGAATATCTTTTAATCATTAATAAAATATATTAAAAATCCGTATACGATGTTTATAATAAGGAAACATGAGTATATCAAATTATATTAATTTAAATTAATTTTTTTAAAATAATTGATTATATAAAACATAATTGTAACATTAAATAAAATTTATAACATATAAAAAAAAATAATCATGCAATCATAATGTATGCCCAAAAAAATAGAAATAATGCCCAAAATACACCTTTTTTGTGTGGAAGGTGCCCAAAATGCCTATATTCAAGTTTGTCTGTCTTTTTTACCCACGAAGCACGCATGTTGTTCATGCGTATAGAGAGATACACATTAGGGAAATGCGTGTCAAGGATTACGGATCAGTGGAATGCGCAATGACGTCAGCTACGTCATTCTCCCACTTCCTCCTCTCTCTCGCTCTCTCTCACTATCGCCGGCAACTTCCTACCTCTCTCGTCTCTCTCTCGTTTCTCAACCTCCATCCTTCCTTAGTATATCAAAACGACGATTACATCTTCCTTAGTTTTTTCCCCCAATCTCTGGTTCTCGATCTGGCCCCGCAGGGGCTTATGAAATCGATTGAAGAAATTGGTCAGACATTAAAATCGAATTTAGGGTTAGTTGGGGTTTTTCAAAATCCGGCATTAGCAATTAGAAATCGTTGATATAGGATTGTAGAGAATTGAATTACGATTAGATTGGTGTATAATATGTTAATGGAAAATGCCTCCATTGTTCTGAACGTTGTTGCTGGAGTTTTGCCCTCAGAATTGCCATTATTGTCGCCTCTATCGCCGATTGTCAGAGACGATGAACAGTAGATTAATACGCATCTTGGAGATGCGTATTCGATAATACGCAATAAGCAAATGCGTATACTAAATACGCAGCTTGTAGGTGGAATTCAATTTACAAACTATACGCATGTGAATTATGCGTATGCAGTATACGCAGTTTGAAGATGCGTGGTTTGTGGGTATTTAGGGTGGAACATTCCGCCTATGGGTATTTCGGGTTGTTGGAATTTTTTGGTGGGTATTTTGATTTTTCACCCCCAAAAATATCAAACAATATCTTCCAATCATTAATAAAATAATTTGAAAATCCATATTCATCTATACTAATATATAACAAACAAACTAGGGTATATTGTAATTGGTAGTTTGGTTCAACCAACCATTAAAAGAATAGTGATCGTTAGATATTTATTAAATAGATATTAACCGTTAGATCTAATAATAAAAAATATTCTATATTTAAATCATTATTCTAAAAATTCAAGGTTCGAATCCCGTAAACAAAAAATTTACATTAAAATTTTATATTATTAGTTTTAAACAATACATGTCATTTATTAAATAACTATTATTATTTTTAATAATTTTATTAATTAATATTACAAAGTTAAATTATATCCAATAAATTATTATACCATATTTTGTTTAATCATATAATTTTAAAAATATTTAAAAATAATCCATGCTTTGTACGGGCTATAAGCTTGTATTTTTAATTTTAGTGAAATGAGATTTTTTGTATATATGATCCAAATTATAATAATTTGATCATATTTATTACGATGTTGATTTATTTTATCTTTATTAATATATAAAATATTTCAAATATCACAATTTTAAAACTCATATTCACATTAGTGTCTATTCTCAAAAAGTCTCATATTCAATTTAATGTTTTTATCAGATTTTAATGAAATCTTAATGTTACATTTTTCTTAATATTGACCATATATAATGGTGTGTTGACCATATATGAGGGCTTTATCGGTTATTAATGATAATTTTGTGTCAAGTTAGGTGATTGTAAAGGTTATTTATTTTTCGATTATTAATTTAAATATTTAAAATTTCATATTCTTTTATTAGTAATAAATGTGGTACTTTAAATTTGAATTACATTTTTTAAATATGGTAATTGACTTTTTGGTATTTTATACCATTTATGGCTGGGTAGGTTCAATGCCAATTATGCCTTGATGGATGACTATTTTGTACCATTTTTGGGTGGCCAGTAATGATGGCGTATATTTTGGCAATCAAGTACCATTTTGTTGGTTTGTCTATTTATTTTCCTATATGATTTATTTTAGTGTCCAACCAAAGATTTCATTGGTTAGACTTTATTTTATTTCCTTTTTCTTCTGAAATGTATTCCCACACATTTTCTATAATAATTATTATTAGATATATTTTTCTTTATTTTATGAGAGTTCGGAGTTTATATGCCTAACAAAGGAGTCCCCTTTGGTTAGATATATAAAACTATTCAATGTTTTTATGTATACTGTATAAAATAAATATTTTTAGTACTTTTCGATAAATGATTCATTGACATAGCTTTATTTGTTGTGGTTTTTGGTGATCTTACAATTTTTCTTGGGTGGGAAGCAGAGGGAGGCAGAATCTTGGATTTTATAGTGGAAAGTCCCTGGCAATTTGCTTTTAGTTTTGTGTAAATCAATGTATTGTTGTTGGGTGGGCACTCTTTTTTCTCCCTTGAGCTTTTTTCCCATAAGGTTTTGATCTTTCGAGGTTTTTAACGTGGTCTGTCAGTGTATGGAGTCTTATTCTCTGATATACGGGTGTTATTGTCTAAACTTCCGGAGGAATCTCTTTCTCTAAATAGGGATGTTATTGTCTAAACTTCCGGAGGAATCTCTTTCTATGATATAGGGGTGTTATTGTTTAAACTTCCGGAGGAATCTCTTTCTCATGTTTTGTTAAGTGGATTTTATATCCACTTTTAAGGCTTCTAAATGGCTAGAATCGTTGTTCGTTCTCAAGTTTACAAGCATCATTTGATGTGTTTTGGTTTAGTTTTGTAGGTTGCATGGAATAACACAAAAGGTCGAGAGTCGGTGGATTTGGTGCAAAGATCGTGCTATGTTGGTGATCTTGGAATTGCTTGTTTGCATCGTCTCGGAAGAGTTGTGGTGTTGTTGCACCATCTTGGAAGGCTAGAGAATGCAAGGGATGAAATGCTATTAAAGTGCAAGAAGGTGCAAAGGAAAGAGCAAGCCAAAAATCAGAAAATAAGCCAAGGCAGAAAATTTCCAGCAATTTTGAGCTCCGGGCGGCCGCTCGGGATTCCAGGCTGCAGCCTGGAAGCCAAAAATTCTGCTCAACGAATTGTTTTGCTGTTGGGCCATTTTCAGCATATGGGCTTTTTCTAGGGTTGTATAAAAAGGAACTTACATCACTTGTAAACCTAACTAGCAGCTGGGAACATTGGAGAAGAGGCAAGAACAAGAGAATCATCAATCCTAGGTGATAGCAAGGAAGAATCACTCAAGTTCAAACCCATTTCCAGGATTCTCTACTTCAATTTTCAGTTTTTCTCAACTCTTAACTTGTTTATTAGTGATTTCTTTTCTAGTACTTTTGTCTAATTCAATTTTAATTATTAATCTAAATTTTCATTTTGTTTAATTATGTTATCCATAGAACCCATGAAGGTGTTAAGTTTAATTATGAACTAAACACTTTCATGGGGTTCTAATGTAGTGAATTGTGGATTTTTATGGTTGGCTTGATAGATTATTTGAGTTTGTGATTTTCTTATAAGAATGCCTAATGTGGTTGTGTTAATTGCATATAGATGAGTAGCTAACATCTATTTTGTCAAATCTCTAATGAATGCGAAAGTGGATTTAGAGATTAGGACTCACCATGCTAGCATAGGTTTCGTCGGCTTCTCCGCGTGTTGGAATATAGTTTCGATAGAACATTATTCCCCTATGTAGTTAATTGCGGAACTTGTTTTGTAAATCGATTGTATCACCCATTCACATAGACATATAGTGTTTGGATATAATTGATGCCCTTATAACTTCTATCTCTTTTGTGGATGTTTATTTGGATTGGTATGAGTTAATTGAAAGATGGCTCATATTAGCTAAGTGTTCCCGCTAGCTTCTTTAACAATTGCAACTTATTGAATCTTGATAGTAAACCAAGATGAAGCATTCGTGAACTTAGAACCCCATGCCCTTATCATATTATTTTAAAAACACGTTAGTTGATATTTCATTAGTTAATTGTTAATTCAAACAAACCGAACTTTATCACTCGTTCAAGCTTCTATAATTAGCCGAACATTGTTGAATAGACACTTATACTTAAATCACCGAGTCTTCGTGGGAACGATCCTTATTTCCCTTTATTGCTTTTGGACTGCGTATACTTGCGTAGTGATTTTAGCGAACAAGTTTTTGGCGCCGCTGCCGGGGACTACGGTGTTAATTTTTGTTTATGTGTTTTACTACAATAGAAGTTAATTTTGTTTGACTTGAACATTCTATCTTACAATTTTTTTGTGTGGTGACTACTTGTCTGTCAGGAACTTGAACCTTTTATGCTAACCCGTTCTAAAGCATTTAAAGCTAAACAAGCTCTTGAACTAACAAATTCTGAAAAGATGAACGGAGAAGGAGAAGTAGTTGCTCCTGCAGCAGCAAGGGCTCTCATGGATTACTCTCAACCAAAAATTGATGACATCCAGTCAAGTATCATTCGGCCAGCAATTGCTGCTCCTACTTTCGAAATTAAACCTAGCACTATTCAGATGGTGCAGAATCAGGTACAATATGGGGGAACTGCTACTGAAGATCCTAACTTGCACATTCGGAATTTTATCGAGATATGCGACACATTCAGATTCAATAATGTGTCAGAGGATGCTGTCAAGTTGAGGCTCTTTCCATTTTCTCTACGAGACAAAGCCAAGGGTTAGCTACATTCACTTCCATCAGGTTCCATCACAACTTGGGCAGATTTGGCGCAGAAATTTCTCACCAAATTCTTTCATATGGCTAAAACCGCTGCATTTCGGAATGCTCTCACTCAGTTTTCGCAGCAATCAGGTGAAACCTTATGCGAAGCTTGGGAAAGGTATAAAGAAATGTTGAGAAAATGCCCTCATCATGGCATGCCTGATTGGATGATGATCAACTGTTTCTATAATGGGCTTGGAGGTCAATCTAGGCAAATGGTTGATGCTGCTTCAGGTGGAGCCTTATGGGCTAAAAGTTATGAAGAAGCATATGATTTAATTGAGATGATGGCGGCGAACGAATATCAGAATCCGACTCATAGAATGTCACAGCAAAAGGTGGCGGGAATTCTAGATGTCGACAAAGCTACATCTTTGGCAGCTCAATTAGAAGCACTAAGCTTGAAGGTGGATTCTATGGCATCACAAGGTTTTCAGCAAGTGGCTAGCATATGTGAGTTATGTGCGGGTGCACATGAAACCAACCAATGTGCCATTTCTAGTGAATCGGTGCAATTTGTAAGCAACTTTCAGAGGCAACAACAACCAGCGCCTAACAATTATCATCCAAGCAATCGAAATCACCCAAATTTCAGTTGGAGCAACAACCAAGGAGGTTCTCAGCAAAATAATCAGCCCTTTCATAATTCTCAGAATCAGCAATTTGGAAACAAGCAATCTAATCCATCTGGATTTCACCAACAGCAGGGGCATCAATTTCAACAACCATATGCCCCTAGACAATTTCAGCCCCCGGGATTTCATCAACCACAACAATCTTATGGACATTCCGGGCAATCATCTTCGAGTGAAAAGACAGAGTTAGATGAGCTCAGATTAGCCTGGAAAAGCCAAGCAGCTTCAATTAAAAATCTGGAAACTCAAATGGGACAACTTGCTAGTTTCATGATGAGCCGACCACAAGGAACACTTCCCAGTGATACCGAAGCTAATCCAGGGAGAAAGGACAACCAAGAGCACATCAAGGCCATCACTCTAAGGTCCGGGAAAGTCACAGAAGGTGCTGAAATGACAAGAGCAGAAAGAATTCTGCCCATTGAGGAAACAGAAAAAGTGGACTTGGGAGACACCGAAGACAAGGGTAAAGCTTCAATTTCAACCCAGGAGGAAGAAAAAAATACATCACCTCCTAAACAATCAGTCCTTAAAGAAGTAGGAGAGCATGTCTATCCACCTCCACCATTTCCTCGACGACTGCAGAAACAGAAACTGGACAAGCAATTTGGAAAATTTCTTGAAGTCTTTAAGAAATTACACATCAACATTCCCTTTGCCGAAGCTCTAGAACAAATGCCAAGCTATGCAAAGTTCATGAAAGGCATTCTTTCGAGAAAAGTGAAACTGGAGGAGTTAGAGACCGTTGCTTTGATGGAAGAGTGTAGTGCGGTATTGCAACAAAAGTTACCGCCTAAACTAAAGGACCCTGGTAGTTTCACCATTCCATGCACCATTGGAAAATTGTCTTTTGACAAATGTTTATGTGATTTGGGAGCAAGTATCAATCTCATGCCATACTCGGTTTTCTTGCAACTTGGCCTTCCCGAGCCAAAACCGACGAGCATGTCACTTCAGTTAGCGGATCGCTCAATCACATATCCCCGAGGAGTTGTTGAAGATGTCCTAGTAAAGGTGGACAAACTAATTTTTCCAGCTGATTTTGTCATACTGGATTTTGAAGAAGATAAGAAGATTCCTATCATACTTGGTCGACCATTCTTGGCGACGGGGCAAACATTGATTGATGTCCAAAAGGGAGAACTTACGATGAGGGTGCACGATCAAAATGTCACTTTCAATGTTTTCACAGCTATGAAATTTCCTACAGAAGAAGAACAGTGTCTAAAGATAGACTTGATTGAGTCTACGGTACAAGAAAAGTTGGATCACATGTTCATGAATGACACTTTGGAAAAGGCACTCAGTGGAGAGTATTCATTAGATGAAGATGATATAGATGAACAACTGCAATATCTGGATGCTATGCCTTGGCAAAGAAAATTGGAGAGACCGGTAGAATCGTTGGGTCTACCAGAATTAAAGGGATCGCATCAGCAATTGAAACCATCTATCGAGGAAGCTCCAACTCTAGAACTCAAACCACTACTAGAGCATTTACGGTATGCCTCTCTTGGAGAATCATCTACTTTGCCAGTGATTACTGCCGCTAACCTTTCAGATGCTGAGGAGGACAAACTCTTGAGGGTTCTTCGAGAATTCAAATCAGCCATAGGTTGGTCTGTGGCGGATCTAAAAGGAATCAGTCCCTCGTATTGCCAACATAAAATTCTATTGGAAGAAGGGAGTAAGCCAACAGTAGAGCACCAAAGGCGGCTAAATCCTATCATGAAAGAGGTGGTAAAGAAAGAAATCCTCAAGTGGCTAGATGCAGGGATAATCTATCCCATTTCAGACAGTTCATGGGTCAGTCCAGTGCAGTGTGTGCCTAAGAAAGGAGGCATGACCGTGGTGGCAAACGAAAAAAATGAACTCATTCCTACTCGAACGGTCACAGGATGGCGAGTGTGCATGGACTATCGGAAGCTCAATAAGGCCACCAGGAAAGATCATTTCCCACTTCCCTTCATTGATCAGATGTTGGATAGATTGGCCGGTCATGAATATTATTGTCTTCTTGATGGATATTCGGGGTATAATCAGATTTGCATTGCTCCTGAAGATCAGGAAAAGACCACATTTACTTGCCCGTTTGGCACTTTTGCCTTTCGTCGGGTTTCCTTTGGTCTTTGTGGTGCCCCAGCAACTTTTCAGAGATGCATGATGGCCATATTCTCGGACATGATTGGTATTAATGTAGAGGTTTTTATGGATGATTTTTCAGTATTTGGTACCTCTTATGATGAGACTCTTGCGAATTTGACCTTAGTGCTTAAAAGGTGCGTTGAAACCAATTTGGTTCTCAATTGGGAAAAGTGCCATTTCATGGTACAAGAAGGAATAATTCTCGGGCACAAGGTTTCTAATCAAGGTCTTGAGGTAGATAAAGCTAAATTGGAAACAATCTCAAATCTTCCTCCTCCAATTTCAGTCAAGGGGATTCGTAGCTTTCTTGGGCACGCGGGTTTTTATCGGCGTTTCATAAAGGATTTCTCGAAAATTTCTAAACCGTTGTGTAATCTACTTGAGAAGGACATTCCCTTCAAATTTGACGAAGCTTGTCTTGTTGCCCTCGAGCTCTTGAAGAAGAAGTTAACTACTGCACCTGTTATTACTGCACCTAATTGGAGTGAGCCTTTTGAGCTAATGTGTGATGCTAGTGACTATGCAGTTGGTGCTGTTCTTGGTCAACGGAAAGAGAGAATTTTTCATGTGGTTTACTATGCTAGTAAAACCCTTAATGATGCACAGTTGAACTACACCACCACGGAAAAGGAGCTCTTGGCTGTTGTCTATGCTTTTGAGAAATTTCGAGCCTACTTGCTTGGCACGAAGGTAATTGTTTACACAGATCATGCGGCTATAAAATATTTGATGACAAAGAAGGACTCCAAACCTCGTTTGATTCGTTGGGTACTTCTATTGCAAGAATTCGATTTGGAAATAAAGGACAGAAAAGGAACAGAAAACCAAGTAGCCGATCACCTTTCTCGTTTGGAAGATCTTGGGAAGTCATCCCAAGACAGCACGGTCATTAATGAATTCTTCCCTGATGAACAACTGTTTGGAATACAAGAAGAAGAACCTTGGTTCGCAGACATTGTGAACTTTCTTGTTAGTAGAGTGATTCCTCCCGAACTCTCATATGCACAAAAGAAGAAGTTCATGCATGAAGTTAAATGGTATTGTTGGGATGAACCATACTTGTTCAGACAAGGAGCGGATCAGGTTATCAGGAGGTGTGTACCTCACAGTGAGACAGAGGCTATTCTGAAGGACTATCATGCCACAACATATGGAGGCCACTATGGAGGTGAAAAGACCGCGACTCGTATTCTTCAAGCAGGATTCTATTGGCCTTCCCTTTTTAAGGATGCTCATCAATTTGTATTGAGGTGTGATCGTTGCCAACGAGTTGGAAACATCTCAAGGAGAAATGAAATGCCCCTTAATGTGATGCTGGAAGTGGAAATCTTCGACGTTTGGGGGATCGACTTCATGGGACCATTCATTTCTTCATGCAACAACCAATACATCTTGTTAGCCGTGGACTATGTTTCCAAATGGGTTGAGGTCAAGGCACTTCCAACCAATGATGCAAATGTAGTGATAAATTTCCTTCACAAGAACATCTTTACAAGATTCGGCACTCCTCGAGTTATCATTAGTGATGAAGGTACTCACTTTTGCAATCGCAAGTTCACTAACCTCATGGCTAAGTACAACATCAACCATCGTGTAGCTACAGCATACCACCCTCAAACCAATGGCCAAGCCGAGGTGTCTAACCGTGAAATCAAGCGCATTCTAGAAAAAGTAGTGAGTCCTTCAAGGAAAGATTGGTCAATGAAACTTGATGAAGCGGCATGGGCTTATCGAACAGCCTATAAAACACCGTTGGGGATGTCCCCATATCAACTTGTGTATGGAAAGGCTTGTCATTTGCCAGCCGAATTGGAGCACAAGGCGTACTGGGCTTTGAAAAAGCTAAATTTTGATCTTAAGGCTGCGGGTGAGAAGCGAATGGTGCAACTCAACGAGATAGACGAGTTTCGCTTGCAAGCATACGAGAATAACAAGCTTTATAAGGAGAAAGTGAAGCGATGGCATGATCGTCGTCTGGTAAACAAGGTATTTGTTCCTGGTCAATCCGTTTTATTATTTAACTCTCGTCTTCGATTGTTTCCAGGAAAGCTTAAGTCGAGATGGTCAGGGCCATTTTATGTTAAAACGGTGTATCCACATGGAGCAGTGGAAATTTTTGATAAATCACCTGATGAGTCGTTCAAAGTAAATGGACAGAGGTTGAAACCATACTTTGGTGAATGTGTGAATCGCGAAGCGGAATCCGCGGTTCTTGGTACTACCGATTGAAATTCGAAGAAAATGTCAAGCTAGTGACATTTAAAACAAGCGCTTCGTGGGAGGCAACCCATGCATTTTGGAGTATTATTTGTTTTGAAAAAGCATTATAAAAAAAAAAAAAAAAGTGAGAAAGAAAAGGAAAGGAGATGGAAAATATGTGTGTTTGAAAATGGGTGTCTGGCACAAAATAAGGACTCAGGGCGACCGCGGGCACGTAATTTCTACAACTGGGGCACGAATATTCATCAACATGGAGCACGTACATTCAACCTGCCTGGGGCACGTAATTTCTACAACTGGGGCACGAATATTCATCAACATGGAGCACGTACATTCAACCTGCCTGGGGCACGTAATTTCTACAACTGGGGCACGTACTTTCTACAACATGGAGCACGCACGCTCTAAAACTCTGCCGAACGAACTTAAAAACAAGGCATGCATTGGTTGAATATTTAGGCAGTTCTTATAGGTTTATAAAACCTCCGAATCCACTTACTTCTCCCTACTCAACCCCATAAATCTCATCCTATTTTCAACCCCAAATTCATATATACTAATCCCACATCCATATCCCTATATCAAACCATAACCCACTATCCCCACAATTACACACCCAATTATACATACATCCACATATATCCAATTTACTCATTCTCTAGCATCTCATAATACCTAAAAAATTGAAAAACAAGGATTGGATAAGGATTTCAAGGGTTTATCTTGTTGTGGGTTGTAAGCAATTGCTTGGTTTAATTTCGTTGGATATTGTGTGATTGGTTAATAAGGAGACTTGCACATAAGGTGTTTGTTAATTTGTCTGTGAGAATTATGGCTCCAAAAAGAACATGAATTGTGGGTAGTAGTAGTGCTCAACCGAATATTGATGAGGCACTTGATGAATCGCGATTTGTTTCATTAATTGCTCACAATGAGTATAATCAATTGCGGACTAGGGCGGTGGCTAAAGAACGAGGATTCAAGCCTTCCGCCACCGATGGCGAATTGCTTGGCATGATTAATGTTAGGGGATGGAGTGTGTTGTGTGACACTCCTTTGGAAGTTCCCCTAGGTGTTGTCCGAGAATTCTATGCAAATGCCAAGGAATCGGCTAATGGTTATTCATGGGTACGTGGTGTAACGGTAGATTACCGGCGTGCAACCATTTCGAACGTGTTAAGGCTTCCACCTCAACCTCGGGGGGCCGAGGATTGGACGATCAAGTCACGCGCAGAAGTGGATTTAGATAGACTTGTGGTTGATTTGTGTGCGCCAGGCACTGAGTGGAGGTATAAGCCGGGATCTAATGAGCATTTAAACTTCCCTGCTTCTGCCCTGAATAGGTATGCTCGCGCATGGAACATGTTCATATGTGCACGATTGATGCCTTCTTCGCACGCTCATGACGTTACAGTGGAGAGAGCCATTTTGTTATATGGAATTTTGGGAGGCCATTACATTGATCCAGCATATCTGATTTATCAGGGTATGTGCCGTTTTATGACTAGCCGCACTACAGGAGCTATTCCCCATGCTTATCTTATCACCCGGTTGTGTATGAATGCCGGTGTTAATTGGGGTGCCGAGGAACAGCTTCAGCAGCAGAGTGCCGACATTGATAGTGCTATAATTGCTCGTTTGGAAGATTGGCCGGGCGGCGTCCCTCACCCACGAGGTCATGGGTTCATTGTAGGTGGGGTGGAGAGAATTGTGCCACCTCCGCAGAGAGTTAGAGCAGATCGGGCTGAGAGAGGCGCAGGTCGCCAGGGTCCACAGGCAGGATTCAGTGATACCCAGTATAGGCGGTTGCTTCGGCGTATGGACGCCATGCATGATATAAATCGCCGTTTTGCACAGGATATGACAGTGTCACTTGATAGAGTTTTTGAGCGAGATGGCATTCAGGTGGAATGGCCGGTTTATGGCACTCATCAGCCCTATCCTCCTCCAGATACTCCACCAGATTCACAGCCCGAAGAGGGTGACGACTCAGACGATTAGGGGCGTTTTCTTCCCTTTTCCCTTTACTTTCAATGAGGACATTGAATTGTTCAAGTTTGGGGGTGTGGGGTTAAGGTCATATTTGCATCTAGCTAGTACATTCATGTCATGTAGTTTTAAGTCGCACGACATGTAGATTAATTTAATTGTTATGTTCATATAATTGCATATCATAACATTCCATGATCCCTTAGCATTAACAAGTTCGAATTAGTAGTCTTTGAAGAGAGTGTGATAATGAAAACAGGAATTCAATTTCATGCTCAGTTGAAATAGGCTATACTAGTGCAGTAGCTAAAATATTTTTACACCATTCATAGTTACTCAATGCTTTTGGATTTTGTTCTAGGATTACATGCTTATGGGGGAATAGTCGCTTGTTTAACGATAGAATTTTACCTATTCTCTTTATGACTCTAGGGCAGTAAAGTATAAGTTTGGGGGAAGCATTGGGTATGCGTGCTAAAAAAAAAAAAAAAAAAAAAAAAGAAGAAATATAATAATGATAAGTAATGGCTAGGTGTCAATTGGCTAGTAGCCAGCTCATATTTATATGAGTAGTCTAGGGGTGGAATGAGATGGAGCGAAACGCACTCATTCCCATTCTCAAAAGATAAGAAAAAAAAAAAGTTGAATGTGTATAAGGCATAATTGACCACGGTTGGGCTCATTGGTACTCGAGCAAGTAAGTTCTAGGGGACTTTGTGCCTAGTGACCTAAGGCTTTTATAGTCTGGGATCCGCTAACCTAAAGCTCGTTACAAGGGTGCTAGTGCATAAGTCTTTAGGGACCTCAACCATTGCACAGTCAAATAAGCGTATTTAGAGGTTTAGAACATAATAAATTCATTGTGACCTTGATCGAATATGGAGCTGTTCTAGGTTGTCGAGAGTATAGACTCTATTCTGTTTTTAAACTCGTAAATTTCCCTTAAAAGCATGTTTTGTCTTGTTCGGATCCATTAGTGAGTATTCTTTTGAAGCTAGCACACAATCACGCTTTGCACTTGTTTATACCTATGTATATATTGGAATGTAATCGGTTCTTGTCATTAGTTGTTGCATTCTTGGAGGGGATTGTTGAAACGAATGTTGTGTTGCGAGGGGATATTGCATTTCATGCATCATGCATTTAGTAGTTAGGTTATTGAGTTCATATCATTCATGCATTTCCCATGTGTTAAGTGGTTGCATTTTTCTTTGCTTGAGGACAAGCAATGATTCAAGTTTGGGGGTTTGTTAAGTGGATTTTATATCCACTTTTAAGGCTTCTAAATGGCTAGAATCGTTGTTCGTTCTCAAGTTTACAAGCATCATTTGATGTGTTTTGGTTTAGTTTTGTAGGTTGCATGGAATAACACAAAAGGTCGAGAGTCGGTGGATTTGGTGCAAAGATCGTGCTATGTTGGTGATCTTGGAATTGCTTGTTTGCATCGTCTCGGAAGAGTTGTGGTGTTGTTGCACCATCTTGGAAGGCTAGAGAATGCAAGGGATGAAATGCTATTAAAGTGCAAGAAGGTGCAAAGGAAAGAGCAAGCCAAAAATCAGAAAATAAGCCAAGGCAGAAAATTTCCAGCAATTTTGAGCTCCGGGCGGCCGCTCGGGATTCCAGGCTGCAGCCTGGAAGCCAAAAATTCTGCTCAACGAATTGTTTTGCTGTTGGGCCATTTTCAGCATATGGGCTTTTTCTAGGGTTGTATAAAAAGGAACTTACATCACTTGTAAACCTAACTAGCAGCTGGGAACATTGGAGAAGAGGCAAGAACAAGAGAATCATCAATCCTAGGTGATAGCAAGGAAGAATCACTCAAGTTCAAACCCATTTCCAGGATTCTCTACTTCAATTTTCAGTTTTTCTCAACTCTTAACTTGTTTATTAGTGATTTCTTTTCTAGTACTTTTGTCTAATTCAATTTTAATTATTAATCTAAATTTTCATTTTGTTTAATTATGTTATCCATAGAACCCATGAAGGTGTTAAGTTTAATTATGAACTAAACACTTTCATGGGGTTCTAATGTAGTGAATTGTGGATTTTTATGGTTGGCTTGATAGATTATTTGAGTTTGTGATTTTCTTATAAGAATGCCTAATGTGGTTGTGTTAATTGCATATAGATGAGTAGCTAACATCTATTTTGTCAAATCTCTAATGAATGCGAAAGTGGATTTAGAGATTAGGACTCACCATGCTAGCATAGGTTTCGTCGGCTTCTCCGCGTGTTGGAATATAGTTTCGATAGAACATTATTCCCCTATGTAGTTAATTGCGGAACTTGTTTTGTAAATCGATTGTATCACCCATTCACATAGACATATAGTGTTTGGATATAATTGATGCCCTTATAACTTCTATCTCTTTTGTGGATGTTTATTTGGATTGGTATGAGTTAATTGAAAGATGGCTCATATTAGCTAAGTGTTCCCGCTAGCTTCTTTAACAATTGCAACTTATTGAATCTTGATAGTAAACCAAGATGAAGCATTCGTGAACTTAGAACCCCATGCCCTTATCATATTATTTTAAAAACACGTTAGTTGATATTTCATTAGTTAATTGTTAATTCAAACAAACCGAACTTTATCACTCGTTCAAGCTTCTATAATTAGCCGAACATTGTTGAATAGACACTTATACTTAAATCACCGAGTCTTCGTGGGAACGATCCTTATTTCCCTTTATTGCTTTTGGACTGCGTATACTTGCGTAGTGATTTTAGCGAACATGTTTGTCGTAATTCAGGTTACGACTCATTGATTGGTTAAACATACCTTTCGGTTAGATGACAAGCTTTTATGGATGAAAGAATGTCTCAAATTTTCTTTCCTTTTTTGATTGTATAATTTTTATCATTTAAATGAAATCGTTTCATTTTGCAAAAAAATAAATAAATTAGATTTCATAATAAAACGAATTAAATGTGAATTCGTTACGAATTTATTTCTTGTAAATAAAAATATAAATTCAATTTTCAATTTGTACAGGAAAATCAAACAGCAAAAATTACAGCCGTCAACTCACATCTTTTGCACAACCAAAGTCCAAAACCTGTCTTTAAACTGGTACTAGAATACAGATCTGTCAACAATTCTCTTTAACCCTCTACTAGCAGGTAAAACCCACATCATAAACGTATAGATACATGTTTACATACATATAATTCTTGTTTGTATTGTTTGTTTCAGTTATGTTTCAAATCTGTTGATTGTAATTGATTTGTTAATGTATTTAATTTAATTTGGGCTTTTCTGCTTATTTTGTTTTTCATTAACTTTTAATTTAGGGCAGTTGAATTGGGCATTTAGGGTTTTTAATTTAGGGTTTTGTGGTTGTAGTAAGATTTATCAGTTTTTGTACTAGTGATTAAGGGTGGTACTGTTGATAAGCCCTTGATTTGTTGAATTCGATATATCGGAATCTGTTTAATTTTATATACGGTAGTAATATGTTTCGAATCTGTGGATTTTCGTGTTTTTGTGATTGTTTTCTTGAATCAGAATGAAGAAAACATATCATTTGTTATTAAATGAGCACATCATGAACATTAACTTAAGTTTATTCTTTGATAACACATCAAGAATCAAATTAGTGAATTAGCAAAAAAAGAATCGAGATTAGTGTTGCGGAGTTTGAGATGGCTTCTAGGTTATAATACCGCATCTCCCGCTAGGGAACTCTTAATGAACTCGCATCTTTTAATAATCTTAATGGAAACCGCTTTAAAATAGTTACTTTTTATTCCAGCAATGGTTTTATCAATTTCTGACATCGTAGATCCTTAGGGTTGTTCCCTTATAATTTCGTCGTTTCTTGGGGTTCTCAGTTTTTGGTCAGAAGTATCGTCAAATAGCAAGGCAATGGATTACCTTAGATTGTAGCCAGTATTCCTTAAATAACTTGTAGATAACGTAGTGTGTTATGTTAAATATGTGTTATGATCATCGACACTGTGATCCTGAGAATGTGGTTATTTATTTTCTCTTTTTGTCCCTTGCCTTTTTAAGAAAGGAAAGGAAGGGAAAATCTGCGTCAATTTCTCTTCAAAAAAGGTTTTCCAAAAATGGGAAGGTTGGGTGACAGAGAAGTTACAATAATAAATGTATGGATCATTTATCATATATCCACTTTCTTTTCTTCTCTTAAGAGAACTTCGGAACATAAGAAAGAAAATCAAACAATTTATTTTTACTTTCTCTATTCTTGACTTAAATTTCATTTCATTTCTTTTCTGTTCATCTAAGAACTCGGGAACACAGTGTGAGTGTAGTACCTGTTGGAGATTTAAAGGACTGTTTGTTAAGGTGTTTGAAGGTGGGTCTTGTCTCAGTAAACATTTGTATACACATCATATAGTGATGTTTATCATACTATCATTTCATTAGTTTTTGGATTGTATATATTTTAAAGAATTACACAACCTACGAAACTTTGTTTTCATAGGCGTCTTCTTTATATATTAAAAACACACAGATATCTAGTGATAGTCAGAAACACTGTTTCATCTTGCACTTCTAACTGACCATTAAACAAATAGATAACCAGAATTTTCTAAAGAAGGAAAACTGTAAAAAAAAAAAAAATTATATAATTGTTCTGTAATTAAATGTTTATTAGTGTTTGTTAGGAATATTGTATAATATAGGTTTTTGTTTATAGGTATTATGGTAGTAGTTATCTGTTAGGAATCTAGGTAGTTATTAGGGTTATTTGGTTGTTATTTTATTTAAGCTATGGTAAAGTCTTATGAGGGGATGTAATCTTCATTTTTAATCAGCATTTATATACTTGAGTGTTGTTTTTTAGAGATTTTTTCTTGTGTGAGATTTATCCTGGGAAGTGATTAAAGATCACAATCCCTAGGCCTTTACTACATCAGAAATAATAATTTGCACGCACTGTATCTTATCCAGGTTAAACTCCAGGTAATCTGATTGTAATTGAGGTGGGCAATGTTAAAGATTTTATTAAATGAATGATGACTAAAATGTGCTAATTACGATTTACGCCACGTACAGACACGCACATATATGAAGAATTTTGCTTCTGGCCATTATTGAAATTTTAAAGCCCATTACAAATTATTAAGAAATTTCTTGCTAGGATAGTATTTGCTGTTTTTGGGAGTTACTTTATTAAAAATCATTCAATTTCATTATCTATTTTTAAATTGTTCTCTTGTTTGTATACATATATATTATATCTGTCTGTGTGAGTATTTTACTCTCTAAGTGGATGCTGGTTTTCTTGTCAAGATTCGTCATGCGAAGGTATAGTCCACCGCGTTACAGCTCTCCTCCTAGGAGGGGATACGGAGGCCGCCCAAGGAGCCCTCCGAGAAGGGGTTATGGTGGAGAGCGTGGAAGGAATCAGGAGCAGAATAATGGCAGCCTCTTAGTGCGCAATATTCCTCGGGATTGCAGGTAACTTTGGTCGATGCATGCTTTTGTCTTGCATTTACTTACAGAACATTCTGTCATGTAGTGTCTATTCCGTTTCTGATATCCTTGGGTGGCGGATGATCTTACCTCTTATGTTGTTTTTTTTGTGTTGTGCTCTAGTAACACAGTCACTTTCATGTTTTCTCTCATTTTCAGGCCAGAGGAACTTCGAGTTCCATTTGAAAGATTTGGAGTAGTTAGAGATGTATACCTCCCCAAGGATTACTATACAGGGTATGCTTTTCATATTGTATTTAGAGTCAACGTATCCGGTAACTATCTTTATGTTGCCCGAAATTCTTTTAACTTGCAAGGCACGCGATACTGTTGGCTGAGTCACTGTATCTGTGTTCTGGCCATTCTGTCTGATTGGGAACCTCCATTGCTATTTTATATTATTGATTACATGTGTTTAGAATTTGCTGATTCCTGTACACTTGTCTTTGCCATATTTGCCTCTTTTATAATTGTTATTTATTCTGTCGGGTTTGCTGCACTAGAATTAGGACATTGCAAATTAAAGGCCATGTATCAGTATTATCTTGGTCAGCTTTATATATGTTTAAAAGCCATCACTTGTTAAATAAGTTTTTTCAGCCTATGCGCATCAAGAAAGAACATAGTTTAGAATTGAACTTGATCTTGATAGTCTTGGTATCGAATGTTTAGATACAGGAAACTATGGGTCTGGTTTCTAACAATAATCTATGAGGTTTCCTTTTTTTCATAGTAAGTTATGTTTTGAACTGGTTTGCCAGGGGGTATTGGTTTGAAGTTATAAACAAGTCCAAGCCCCACATTTGATGAAGGCGTACTGTTATATCATTGTTTAAGATTATTGTTCTCCAAGGCTGGTAAAGTAATCTTCCAAGTGAAGAATATGCGTTTGTGAAGAGAATAACATATAAATTATACAAATCAATAGAAGTTTTGTGAGGGAGAAGATTGATTGTTGCCCAACTGAAGACAAGTTATGAAGAATTTATAACTTTGGGACAATGTTGATTTCAAGTGCTTCAAATTTTTACAAGCGTGTGAAGAATTTCAAGTCCTTTGCAATTTGCATCTTTCGATGTTGCCTGTATAAAAAAAGGTCAGCCATTTGTATTTTAGCCGCGGCTATGTGCTTCATTGTTGAGGTGCCGTATAGCTGATACTTCTAATATTTAAAAAAAGGTATCTCATGACGTGACAATTGCCAAGAAATTTATTAGTTAACCTGGATCAGTTTTCTTCTAGAGATGGTCATAATTTCTGTTAGTGGAGGTGGTCTCCTAAATCATTGTATCTGCTTATGCAGGGAGCCTCGTGGGTTTGCATTTGTACAGTTTCTGGATCCCTACGAAGCAGCAGAGGCTCAATATCGTATGAACGGGCAGCTATTTGCTGGGAGGGAAATATCCGTGGTTGTTGCTGCTGAGACTAGAAAAAGGCCTGATGATATGCGCCGAAGAACTAGGACCGGGTAATTATCTTTCTTTCAGTTTTGTGGATTCAAATTATACAACTTTATGACCATGTTGGTTCTATAGTATTCTAAAATTTCTATTATTTATTTTATATCCAGTAGAGGACCCTCAGGTTATGAAGGGCAGAGATCATCCTATTATGGTTAGTTGTTTACAGTGTTCCAAGTAATTGCTATGTAATAGTATCACTGATATATCGACCTTCAGGTTATATTGATAATAGATGAGATTTCTTGCATGTTTTTCAGTAAAACACATGTATCTTTCCCTAAGGAATATAACTAAAATTTGGCGGAAAGGTTTGAATTTCACGTTGTTTGGCTGAAGTAAATAATTCTATTGATTTAAAGTTATAGGTTTCATCATTAGTTTATGTTATTGACTTGTATCATGTCTTTATAATGCACTACTCTACAGGACGTTCCTGGTCTCGCTCGCGTTCACGCTCTCCGCATTATCCTTCTGGCTCTAGAAGTCGTCATCGCTCAAGGTAATAGTTTATGTTTTGGAATATGTAGGTGCCTTTTGATGTGCTTAAATTAGTAAAATGGTTGTCCTTGCTGCTTTCAGATCCTATTCTCCTGCCCCAAGACGGCGGAGTGACTACTCCCTTTCTTCTGAAAGAAAGAAGGGTCCTAGATCACCAAGGGATCCTCCAGCAGGAGATGGTCGTCATGCCCGTAGGTCATATTCTCCAAGCAGTGGAAATGATGCAGCAGATAGAAATGGCAAGGATTATGCTGAGTAAGTGGAATCATCTCTGCAATATATGCTGATTTAGCTTACATGCATTAAACATGCTGCTTTTTTTCACTACATGATTTATACTCTTGAAGTTAAAATATGTGAACCTTGAAATGAATCATTTCACTTTGAAGTTGAAAACTATTAGGAGTCCCAACTTTCACGTCTAGATCTTAGTCCAAGAACGCCTTCTTAGTTTCTAAGATATGCTTGTACCATAGCCATAAAGAGTGAAGCGCTTGCATATAATGTAGAGGTTGTGGAAACTTAAATTTTATTGTTTTGCCTGTTGATTTGGTACGGATTTAGTCCTCATAATTGTGAAAATAATGGACCATGGTTGAAAAAATTTGCACTATCTAGGGAGTAAAGCAGCTGCTTTACTTTTATAACCACGCCCCAAAACCTGCACTCCTTTTGTCCTAACCAGTATGTAGTAATATTTAGGTCGTGTTGGTGCTACAGGCTTTGAATTATATAGGTGAAGCACATGAAGGGATTTCTGGTTAAATATTTGTTATATGGTGCTTTATATGTTACTCAGTTGACTTGTGTTGTAATTTAATTTCTTTAAAAATGTTTTCTATGCTATTGCAGTAGACCTGCATATGATTCCGATGGAGCTGGAACACATTGGAAGTCATCTCCTGTCCGTGCAATAAGATCACCTTCTGGATCTAGATCTCGGTCTGCTGATATATCACCTAGGCAAAGTAGATGAGCAAAAGGCATGTTGAAGTTGGGAAACTCGTATCCTACGTGTTCTGCATGTTGGTACTTGTACTTGCTAACGCAGCTTAAGACTTGTGTACTATGTGAATCTTGTGTGTGGAAAACCTGGTCATGTTGTCAGTCTAAACTTGTCTTGAGTCTTAAACTCGTCTGCCTTGAGTATTTAGACTTTTTGGAGTGTTTTAAACTTGTCATAGTTAACCCAATATTTGGAGTGCTATAAGAACTGCAGTTTGTTCTGTTCCTTTTCTTGGATTTTGAATCCATATCCTATAGTTCTCTTCAGCCCTTCCTGGGCCTTTAATGTTATGCCAACTTATGGTTCCATATTTTGCCTCCTGCTCGGACCAACTATTTCAGAAAACAGGAAAGCGATGATAGAATTGTCAAATACTTAGCAGACTAATCAGTCTTATTGTGAGATTTTGGATAAGATTTCATTGCTGTAAAAACCTGAAGTGGAATTGTCATTAGGCATAGAGGTTATTTACCAAGAGAGACTACAGCCCTTTTGACAGATGAGAGATTGTATAGTCGAATACCTAGAGCTAGTGCCCGCCAGTCGGTAATCAGTATGCAGGCTTGTGCATGTGTTATGGACTTTGGTCAAATAGTTATTATTGATCCAAATTCTACCATTTCATGAGGCCCTGGTTCAGTCCTCATGGTCTGCTCCTTGTATTCTCCTAGTCTTTCTTGGCGGCTACAAATTTCATATTTCTTATATTTTGTTGTCTTAAACGTGTCTTAATCTCTAGTTTATCGCCTAACTAGCAAACTTTTCTACAAAATAACTTCTTTGATCTTTTTCTCTAGCAGGAGTGAGGGAAGATTTGTGTACATCAATAACTTGACTTTGTATGTTTAAAGGTTAGTTAAACAAATTATTTTTTGATTAACAAATGATTACACATACTAATTATAATCGACATTTTCTGAAAAGAATTGTTTTTCTCCTTCAAAATCTCTCGATTCTCTCTACTGGCCGTTGATTTCTTTTTTACGATTGTCGATGAGTCCACTTGATTATTTCAGGAAGAAAAAAGTACAATTTTCAGATCCTTTTGGGAGAGAACAGCTATAGTAAATAAGCAAGATCACAAGTGATGAAGCAGAATTAATCTATTTTTTATAGAATATCAATTCTAGTTATACAGTCGAAAATGATACTCGTAACTCGATAACATGTTATCTAACCATGATCAGCGCCCGCCAGTCTACGATACACTTGTGCTATAATATGATTTTTCTATCATCACTTTTGAGTTGTAAATTCCATGGCGTGCTCTGCAGTACTAATTTGACTGGATACCTATAGACAGTCCACATCAAACTGACTAAAATATACAAGTCATATAATCCCTATAAATACCTTCGCATCTTCAACTTGAATTCACAACCACTTGAAACAACAAAAAGCAATTCTTAGAGAGCAAGAGTTGACACATACGAAAAACTTACACAATGGGCAAGGGTGGGCGTATGTCCGTGCAACCTGTTTGCAACAATGAGGAACAGAAGAACGAGAGCATCGTTCGTCGAGTTCCTCATCAAAAACCACCATTTACCATAGCGGATATTAAGAAGGCCATTCCTCCCCATTGTTTCAATCGGTCTCTCATTCGTTCTTCTTCCTACCTTGTTTTCGACATTGCTGTTTGCTTCTTACTCTACTACATTGCCACCAATTACATTTCTCTCCTCCCTGCTCCACTTTCTTATGTTGCTTGGACCGCCTACGTTTATGTCCAGGGTTGTTTTATGTTTGCTATTTGGGTGGTGGCACACGAGTGCGGTCACCATGGCTTTAGCGACTATCACTTGTTAAACGATGCTTTAGGCTTTATTCTACACTCTCTTTTACTAGTCCCTTATTTTTCTTGGAAAATTAGTCATCGTCGCCACCATGCCAACACTAATTCACTTGATCGCGATGAAAATCATGTTCCTAGGTTCAAGAACACCATCAGATCATATTACCATCACTTCAACAATCCAGTAGGTCGAGTCTTTATCATCGCATTTACTCTAACCTTAGGATGGCCCTTGTACTTGATTGTAAACATAGCAGGGCGATCTTATGATCGTTTTGCATCCCACTTTGATCCATACAGTCCTATTTACTCCGAACGTGAACGAGCTCAAATCATGTTATCCGATATTGGATTCGTTGCAGCCTGTTACGGACTATATCGGATTGCAGCTGTGAAAGGATTTGCATGGGTATTCCTAGTGTACGGAGCTCCATTACACGTTGTTAATGGTTTCCTTGTGATGATCACTCTGTTGCATCACACTCATCTTTCGTTGCCTCACTACGACTCGTCGGAATGGGATTGGTTGAGAGGAGCTCTAGCTACGGTTGACAGGGATTACGGAATTTTAAATAAAGTGTTCCATCACATAGCTGACACTCATGTGCTACACCATTTGATCTCCTCCATCCCTCATTATCATGCTCAGGAAGCCACGGAAGCCATTAAGCCTGTGCTAGGGGAGTACTATCATTATGACGGAACTCCATTTTACAAGGCAATGTGGAGAGAAGCGAAGGAGTGTCTTTATGTTGAGGAAGAGGATGAAGGTGACAACAAGACTAAAGGAGTTTACTGGTACAAAAATAAGCTTTGAATATCCTGACTGGCGCAACACAAAGCCCATTTTTATTCTATTCATTTCCATTAAACTCATTACCATTTTCCAGTTTAGTTATAGCTTGGAGCCAACCATTGAAATATGTAAAAACACATTATTATGTACTTTTTTTTTAGGGACACATTATATGTACTTATCTTTGACGGAAATACTCTCTTAACATGAAAGTAAACTAAAATATGCAAATAATTTGTATCCACTTAAAACAATCAAAAGCATATTCGATAAAATGTTATCTAGCCAAAAAGCACATACTGTACAAGTTCAATGATGGGCTAAATATACTTATGTAAAAGCAAGTTCAATGAAGTGCTAAATATACTTATGTCTAAGACATATAAAACAAAATTTATCTTTTTAAGGGTTAATGATCTTATAGTTAATTATAGGAGAATTTCCTAGGTAACCACTGAAATGAAGACACATCACATATTTTTCTAAATAAAAAAACATCTCATTAATGTCCCCGGGCCTTTATAAATAAAAGGTAACAATCAAATGATTTTAAAGATTAATTTTAGGAAATTCTCCTAAACTTAATTGTAGGAACATTTCTCTCTTTAAATTATATGTTAAATATTGTGTTACATATTGAAAGAAGAGAGAAATTAGATAAAGGAGATAAATCACTCTTTTCTTTCCAGATAATTTATCATGAGTGTGCTTCATAAAAAATCAAATTTAAATTTGAAATTTACAAGTTTGATCAAATTTATGATTGTTGCATTGAGAATATGATGTCATTTTATTTAAATTTTTGAAATTAAATATAACAATAACTCCACAATAATTTCGCTTCATTATCTAATGAGTAGGGATCCTCTGTCCCTTTCTGTGTCCCGCTTTTTTAATTATTAAAAAGTGTCTCTGACGGGGTTCATTTTAATGAAAATAATATTTTTATTTTTCTTAAAATGGCTCCGCCAGAAACACTCTTTTAATACTAAAAAAAAAAGCAAGCAGGGACACATAAGGGATGGAGAAAGAGACAGAGATCCGGACTCTTATCTAATACTCTTAGTACTGTGTTACGTATGCTTTGGTTTATGAGTTTTTTTTTTTTTTTTTTGCTATAGTTGGTTTATGAGTTCTAATACACTTTTGCTACATTTTTTTCCCAACTACATATTCTCGGCACCTTCAAAAAAAAAAACTACATATATTCTCTGCAGTACTAGTTTGACTAAAAGGCTATATTATAGACAGTCCATTGGCAAACTGATTAAAACAGACAAGTCATCTAATTCCAACTAGATAATTATTAAAGTCATCAATAATTCCAACTAAATATATTAAATGAGTTATTTAATTTAAAAATGATTGAATTTAGTCATTAATTTAAAATTTTATCATTTATTATGATTAAATTGATACAAGTATTATTTTTTCAATAAATTGATACAAAATTATAAATTAATGATTAAATTATATTAATTTTAAAATTAATAACTCATTTAATATATTTAAATCAAATAAATCATAACTTCGATAATTATCACAATTCTTAAGTAGGTCTTCGGATCCTACTCTTGAATTAACAACCCCGTTAAGCAACAAATGCAACTATTAGGTGAGTAATAAAAACTGTAATGTTACAAAAAATTCAAATTGTCGCTGATAAGAGGAAACTTTTTCCCATAACCCTTATTTTTTCATTCTCAGTTGTGTTAATGACCATTTGATCCATCAAGTTTGGATCATTATACCCATAAATCTTTAAAATTTAAAAACGTTCATTTTCACCATTCGAATATTAAAAATGTTCCTTTTAAAATAAACCGTCGTCTTTAGATTTAAAAGGCGAAGATTTTGTATCAAAAAGACGATATTTTTTTGTCGAAAAGAAACACTTTCAAACTTTAAGAATTTATGGGTACAATTATCCAAATTTGAAGTATCAAAAAGTTATTAAGCCTTCTCCAGTTTTTTATGTCAGGATCGTTCTCGTCATTTTTTATTCAGTTGTTAATGTAACGTGCCATTCACTATTCACATAAGCGAGTATATATATACTTTTGGACTCATCTATACTATTATATAAAAGCCGAAACATTGAAAGTTTTAGTATTTATTTTTTGGTACTGAATAAATTTACTTATTTATTCTTCATTATAAAGAAAAATAAATACACCTAAAATAAATAATAACATAATATAATTAATGGTAATTAGTCGAGATATTAACTTTTATAAACACCTAAAAACATCAATCGTATCATATATTTTCATCATTAGTATTTCCTTTCGAATTAAAACACGTTATAATTAATGGTAATTAGTTGATTAACATAATAAAATTAATGGTAATTAGTCGATTACCTTTTTCACATTAGTATAATAAAATTAATGGTAATTAGTCGATTGCCTTTTTCACAATTACTTTTAGTTAAACATATTACCTTTTATAAACAACTAAAACCATCAATCGTATCATATCTTTCGATCATTAATATTTTTCTTTCGAATTAAAACACGTTACCTTTTTAATTTAAAACAAATCTTACAATCATTAATATATATCCGAAAATATCAAACCATAATTTTCAAGAAAAATATAACACCTAAAATAAATAATAACATAATATATATTTAATGGTAATTAGTCGATTGCCTTTTTCACATTTAATTTTAGTTGAAGATATTACCTTTTATAAACACATAAAAAGATCAATCGTAGCATATCTTTTAATCATTAATATTTCCTTTATAATTAAAACACGTTACCTTTTTAATTTACAACAAATCTTACAATAATTAATATATACCCGAAAATATCACAACATATTTCTCAATTATTAATAAAATATATTAAAAATCGTATACGTTGTTTATAATAAGGAAAAATTAGTATAATTTATAAACATGAGTATGTTAAATTATATTAAATTAAAATTAAAATAATTATTAAAATAATGATTATATAAAAACATAATTATAATATTAAATAAAATTTATAATATAATATAAGAAACCCGTGCATTGCACTAGTTATAAGCTAGTTTAATTTAAAGTTTTAACTCTTACATTTACTCTGAACATCGCATTTTAGTTTAAAGTAAGTTTTGGCTGTCGATTGTAATTTCTTTCATAGATGAAAATTATGCTCCCTATGTTGTTTCACCATGGCCAAATTAATTAAATTTTAATTAAAATTATCACTATAATTTTTATAATCTTTATAAATTGAAATACAGTACATATTTTTTATAAAATATATATTTTTATTAATAATTTCTTTCTTTTAATTTTACGATATATATAATTTTCAATCAAAATGTAAGCTAAACTTAACGAATGTTATTTTTGTTACAAATTTAACACTACTATCATGCCCAGGTCCAACAACTCGTAAAACTAAAATAGGATACCTCACCTAAAATTAAACAATATCAATTTACTCCAATATCTCAAAAAGAGAACGACTCAAACTTGATCTCGACAATTCGCGTAAAATTAGGATAGAAATTCTCATGTAAAACTAAATAATATTAATTTACTCCAATATTTCATGATGATCAGAGCCGACTCAAACTTGATCTTAATGATGGTGATAATAAAACTGGAACTCATGGAAATTAAAAAGAACCCAAAACACACAATTTTACTCACTTTCGCACTTATTAGATGTTTTTTCAAAGTAATTTGACAACAAGGCAATGTGAAAGAGGATGGGTGACAACAAGACCAAATTGTGTTTATTGGTACAAAAATAAGTTTTGAATATCATGACTAGCTTAGTATAAAGCCAAGCCAAATTTTGTTCTATGTAATTTTATTTAGTTGAACTCGTTACCATTACGAATTAATGCAGTTTTAGTTTTAGAACCAATCTGGCAAATTTGTCATTGAAATAAGTACCTATCTTTGACGAAATGATCGTGCTATATATTACTGTCACCGTCCCATCAAAATCGATCCAAAATCATCCCTTAATTTGCTGGATCTGTGTGGGTTTCAAATTTTATTCAATGATTCTATGTACATGTCGAACAATGAGGTACCTAGGTGTGTACGCTGGTGTGCAATTGAAAACAATTCGATATATAGGCTCTAAAAATAAGATCAGTTTTGGTTTGGGTTTCCTCATGAATACAAAGTTATGTGATAACAATGCACTAATAAATACTCCCTCCGTCCCTTTTTAGTTGGCACATTTGCAAAAAAAATTTGTACCTAAATAGTTGTCACATTCCTTATTTCAATACATATTTTTACTAATTTTTTCATATATACCCCTTTATTTCTAATACCAATGTTTGACTTCATATTTAATATACACACTCATAACTCATCATTTAATGAAGGACAAATATGGAAACAAATTATATAATTAAAGATTTCTTAATATATGTGTTTTTTGTAAATGTGCCAACTAAAAAGGAACGGAGGGAGTAATGTGTAACACATAATGAAACAATCATTTATACACAAATACAAACGCAAATAGTTAGGGATCACAGTAGAAGTAATAAAACAAGTGATAATGAGCATTCTTTTTTTGGGAGACATACTATAGTATGTTCTTGTCTCCTTATATATTCTTCTGCATTCACAATTTGTTGTATATTTTATTATAATATATTACAAATATTTGTAAAAATAAATAAAAAAATGTGTTTTAAAAATAACATTTCCCAAATTCAACTATCGCTAAAGGAGTAATTTTTTTCTTCTTTTCCCGATCCTTTTCTTTCGTTCAGTGTTCATGTTAGGATTCACTCGCATCATTTTTTTTTTTTTGTTGTTGTTAATATATAACTAGTTTATAATATAACCCGTGCGAGATAGGTTATAAAATTTAATTAACATTATAATTATGTTTTTATATAATCCTTATTTTTAATAATTTTTTAATTTTAATTTAACATAAATTTATATAATGATATGCATGGTTTAAAATTTATTTTGTAAAATTCTAAATTAAAAATGTCGTTGACGGGTTCGAACTTTGAATTTTTAGTAAATTAATTTAATCATATAATATATCTTATTATTAGATCTAACGATTCTTATTTATTACTAAAAATAATGATTTGAATATATGGTGAGATATTTTTGGGTGTATAGATCGCAAGTTTAATTTTAAATTAAAAAATAACGTGTTTTAATTACAAAAATTACTTCTAAAAATAATTACGGAAAGATATGGTGTCATATTTTGGATATATATTAATTATTGTAATATTAGTTTTAAATTAAATGGTAAAGTGTTTTAATTAGAAGTAAAATCTTTAGAAAAAATGGATAATTGAGTTGTTGGACCAGAAAAAAGAGTCCAAGTAGAAGCTCAATGTGGATGAAGGAATTTCAATCGTAATATAATTACGTTAACATTAGTAATTAAGTAGAAGCTCAATGTGGATGAAGGAATTTCAATCGTAATATAATTACGTTAACATTAGTAATTAGCTTTTTGAGTTGTTTGAAGTAAAATCTTTAGAAAAAATGGGTAATTGAGTTGTTGGAGCAGAAAGAAGAGTCCAAGTAGAAGCTCAATGGATGAAGGAATTTTAATCGGAATATAATTACGTTAACATTAGTAATTAGTTTTTTGAGTTGTTTTTGTAATCTAATTATTTATTTTAATAATTAGGATAACCAAACCGAAAACCAAAACTTTCAAAACTTTCAATGTTTGGGCTTTAATATAATAGTACTAGATTATAGCTCGTGCAAAGCACGGGTTACTTTTAAATACTTTTAAAATTATGTGATTAAACAAAATAGAGTATAATATTTTATTATGGATATAATTTAACTTTGTAATATTAATTACTAAATTATTAGTAATAATAATAGTTATTTAATAAATGATATCTATTGTTTTAAAAAAATAATATAAAATCTTAATATAAATTTGTTGTTGACGGGATTCGAACATTGGATCTTTAGAAAATAGATTTAAATATAAAATATTTTTTATTATTAGATCTAACGGTTATCATCTATTTAGTAAATATCTAACGGTCACTATTATTTTAAATTGTTGAACCAAACAACAAAATTATTATACACTAGTTTGCTTATTATATATTAGTATAGATGTATACTAATTTTTGATATATTTTATTAATAATTAAAAGATATGGTGTGATATTTTTGGATATATATTAATGATTGCAAGATTAGTTTCAAATTAAAAGGTAATAGTATAATATAATAGTAAAGAATTACCAAAACTTTTAAAATTTTCAATGTTTCGACTTTAATATAATAGTATAATTTTTTTGGATATATACATATTAATGATTGCAAGATTTGTTTTAAAGTAAAAAATAACGTATTTTAATTATTTTAATTACATAGAAGAGTAACATGTTTTAATTATATAGAAATATTAATGATTAAAAGATATGGTATGAATTATGTTTTTATTTGTTTATAAAGGGTAATATTTTGAAATAAAAGTAAACGTGAAAAAAGTAATCAGCTAATTACCATTAATTATATTATGTTATTATTTATTTTAATAAATAGAATAACCAAACCGAAAATTAAAATTTTATTTCAATAAATAGGATAACCAAACCGAAAACCAAAATTTTTAAAACTTTCAATATTTCGGCTTTAATATAATAGTATAGATAGATGTGTGTCATTCACATAAGCGTACAGTTCAGTCAGTGACAAAATTATACTCCCGGGTCTCTGCATTTATGTTGTTTGACATTTTGACTAAAAATTAGAAATTAATCTTTAAAAAATTCAGAAAATTGGAAAGTATAATTTAAATTGAAATGTATATATGTTCAAATAATATAATTTTTTAATTATATAACATATGCATATTTCAATTATAATATGGTAAAAATTTGACCAAAAAATGAGACCTTAACGAATATTAATCAAATTCATTCATTCAATTTTATCTACAAGTTTAATACAGTCTACACATATTTTCATGGCCCAGAACCGTTACAAGTTGTACACAAAGACCACATATTCTCATTATCTCGTCTATCTCACTTAAAATATTTTCAACATGTATTCCCAGTTAAACGTAATATTTAAATTACTCCAATGTTTTGTAAGGAGTTTTAAGCTGACATTTGAATATAAAATTATTGGGGACTCGTGAGGAAACTAATTATTCAATTAATTATTAGGGACTCTCACTCTATCGGATGTGAGCAGGGCTATTTTGACTTCTTGCTACAAATAGCAAATTGTGTAGTTTGTTTTTTTTTTTTTTTTTTGAATAAAAGACAAATATCATTAATACTAAATGTCATACAAGAGAGACTCCAACAACAAGTTTGAAGGAGACGTGAACAAATTTTGACAATTTAGAGAACAGGGCAATCTAGCTACTAAATGAGCAACTAACCATCATTATAACCATAATATTCACATAATTTAGAATAAATCATTTTCTTTTGCCTATAAAAACATACTAGATAGGATAGTACAATAACAAATACACATTTTGTTTCTTCCTAATGCAAATTATTTACAACATTCTTCCTTCCTTACCAATGGCACACAAGCTCTATGACACATACTGTAGTGACCCTTTCCTCGTTAGTTCCGATGAACTCAAACCGTCTGTGATTTGTTCACAGACCACTGTCAACGAAACAATCGACCCTTACCCGTTCCCCACTGTGAACATAATGTAACATATGCGGAAGGGTGTCAAATTTGCAATAAGAAGTTTGAAGTGGATGACATGGTGCGCTGGGCTGTTTCTTGTCAGTTGTTTCATAAGAGTGTTTCACACAATTTATTTTAGATGGTGGTACCCATTGTCCAGTTTATCAAAATTCCATTATTCCTGATGTTGATGAATATATGGATCCAGATACGGGTTTCTACCTTAAACATAGAAATTGGTGATGATCTCTTTGTCCCTCTTTCCCTCCCTCCCTCTCTCTCTAAAATCTTATTATTACCTCTAAAATCTTATTATTATGTGTAAAACTACCTCTCTAATCTTAATATTATGTGTAAAATTTGCATGCAAGTTTGTTTAAGTAGGAGTGTGTAATAAATTAGGTGGTAGGCCTGATTTGTTTGTTGTTTAGTATTGTTTAGTTTGATGTTATTGTAAACAACAGGGAGAGGGTTGTTATGAATGATCATGTATGCGTGGTTAATATCAATTTATTTATATTCCTTGTTTAATGTTATCAGACTTAGTGTTGCAGTGACTTGAAGTCACGGTGGGATTTTAAAACCAAACGGTTTGATTTTAAAACACACGGTTTAAAATGTGAAAAAAAATGGAAATTAGTTTTACAAAATAGTCCCGATTTGATTTTACAAATAGTCATAATATTTTGACTTCTGACATTTGAATAATTAGTTTCCTCACGAGTCCCTATTAATAGTAAATATAAAACTTGAGCTCATGGAAATCAAAACATACCAATTATTATTCACTTTCACACTTATAACATGTGTTGCCGATTGTATTTTTGTTATTATGAAAAAAATAATCATGGAATATTATGATAGATCAAGTAGCATATTTTGATAAGTAAGTACCCAAGAGAGCAGCCTAACATCAATCCTAACTACAGTCTTAGAATGATGAGGGAAGGAATGAATCATGACAAAACGATACAAAATGAATAGCACTCTTGCATTGTATAATTATTTGTTTAAATTTATGAGATACTTTTTATTTCTTTTTGTTAATTATTAGTATTATCATAATTCTCGAATCACATCCTTTATATTTATTATAGTCCTTTATATTTATTATAGGCCAACAAGGCATTTTCACCCACTTAGTAATTTACTAAACTATCCCTGTATCATGTTAATGTTAAAAAAATGGATTTCAGTGGATTTGAACACATGATCTCCATGTACCAATTTTCTTTTGTCCACATTATTACCACTACACTAGAACACTTTAGTACACATTTTTTAAAATCATTAATTGCATGCACAAACAATCCACTTGCTACATTTCCTTTAATAATATAACAATATTCTTATGTTTGCATATATTAATACCGCTACGCTAGAATACTTAATGATACACTTTTTAAAATCAATAATTGCATACGCAAGCAATCCACTTGCTACATTCGCTTTAATATCTATTTTCAAATTTATTCAGGATAAAAGTTATTAAAATGATAAGAACTTGTAAGATATTTTTGACTGAATGAATAACCTACTGAATGTACGTGTATTTAATATAGATGAGCATTTCTCCCGATCTGCCCGACCCCGATTTAATACCTTTCCCGTTTGGAGATTCGGAAAATTTTTCGGGTTTGGAACGGGAAACATAAAATGTTATAAATAAAAACTTGGGGATGAGAACGAGCTTAGGGATTAAAGCATCTCGGCTAAGGGGTCATTTGTTAAATCTGAATATCACTTTCGGAACCATTGATTATCTGAACGGTTGAATAATCTGAATTCTGAATGAAAGTTGTTGTTTGATAAAATAAAAAAGATTCTGAATGACTAAATATTTTGAGTTTTTTGTTAAAACTATTTTCCGAATAATTAAAATATTTAGCCAATAATAAATTTTAAAAGTAAGATGAATTATTTTTTCAAGCTTTTTCGATAAATACCCAAGTTAAGAATTTTTTTTGCAAAGGTATTTTTTTTAAAAAAAATATATTGCGAAAATACCAAATTATTTGCAAAAATACGTTATTTGCAAAAATACAGTCTGCAACCAAATCAACTAAATACAATTGTTTGCAACCACATATGCAACTCTATGAAAATTTTGCGCAGCTGCATATTCAACCTGTTAAGAATATATTTTTGTGAAATATTTTTCCTGAAAAATGTATTTTTGTAAATATTTTAAGAATATGGTAAAAGTATAAAAAAAAAAATTAGAAAAATGGTATTTTTTGTAAATATTCATTATTTTTTTATTATATATTTTTTGAGTTTTTTTAATATCTTTATGTTAGAAAAAACGTGTGTACGAAATACGATTGCCAAAAAGTTAGCTTGGCATAAATTATATAATTTTAAAATCAGTTAATCATATCGAATAGAATAGAGGTATAATATACATACCTAATATTCAATAATTATTGATGCATACAACAAAGAGATTTGAATGGTTCAGTTGGAATTCTAAGGGTGGTGTCGTCCACAGGAATGTGGGAGTCATCCAGCACCATCCAGATTTCTAAATAATTAACAAACAATTTGAACGACAATCACATGAATGGTTCCGTTCATCTTCTTTAATTCAGGCATTAACAAATGAACCCTAAATCCCCAATTCCCGTTCCCCAATCGATTATCATATTTAAGAAAAAATAATTTTTTAAATATATATATTGTAGATTATTAAAAATAAATGTAATTCAAAGATTCAATTTTTTTTTTATAAATTTAACATTTCATAACATTAGAAATGGTATGGAAATAACTTACAACCAGTTCGACATGCCAAAAGATGACAAATGTCACAATTGTCGGACAGAACCCACTCATCAATGGGCTTAAAAGCTTGTTTGCGCAGGCAAGTAACACCATTTGTTGCATCGAATTTAACATTTCATAAATATAATTTAATTTTAATAATATTTTTCATCTTTTATTAAAATTGCTATTTATAATATAATAATAAATTTATCATGCTTTATCAAAATAATTTGATTATCCAATATATTAGAGAATATATAAATTTTAATTAAAAAAATAAGAATCTCCAAATTTTTATAGGGATCCTCGTTCCCCGTTCGAGGTAGGAATATGGAGGAAAATAATCCCCATTTTGGGATCGATACGGGTTCAACGATTAGGTTCAAAATTTTAATTAAAAATAAGTTTGAAATTTTAATTAAAAATATTAAAATTCATGATTTCTCGCGGGGATACGTATTTTCCTTTCGGGGCAGGAATCGGGAGCGAAATAATTCTCGTTCAAGAACCGAAACAGGTTCATCGATTTTGTTCTATCGAATTCGGAGATCGGGATGGATATAACACTCCCTGACCTTGAATTGACCTGATGCCCATTTCCAACCAACATGAATTCATTAGTGTCAGATTTGGACATTTAGATACAACTAAATACCAACAAAAGAATAGGTACATCAATTTTTTAGCAACTTAAGAACAAACGGTAATACAACTAAATATTTGATAATAATATGTTAATCCAATTTGTTGACAAATGTTAGATGAGTTTGATTGAAATTCAAAAGATATAGTGTGATCACAATAACATTTGAAAAACGTATACATGTTTAATGTGTGAGAGGTATGACAATTAACTATTTTATTATCATAATACATATTTAGCTCGTAACCACAGCAATAATTTTATATAAATATGAAAATGGAGGTCGCTGAGAGATTGTAAAGAAGAATGAGAGATGATCGAAGAGAGAGGAAGTATAAACAAACTTGAGATTGTTAAAGACGAAAGATAGGTGATGTGGCAAAAAGTATGTGCATATATGATGTGGTTGAAGGAAGGAACGGATCTGAGAGGTATAGCGAGGTGGCATGATAGTGGTCGGAAAGAGGCCGAAGTAAGAAGGTACCTGATCAGTAATAAATTGGAGGAGATGTGAGATAGGCTACTTGATCAGTAATAAATCAAGGAGATATAAGGTAGACATATGGGTAGAAGAGAAATAGATATTTAAAATATGTTGTGGCTAAGATTGAAAGTAGTTAAGAAATTGTTGTCGTGGTGATCCTTTTAGGATTTCTACTGAAAAACACTGTTATCGTGGAAATATTTGATAGCTGACAATTAACTCTAATATACCACTTTTGTCAGTTATTCTTCTCGATTAAACAAGTACCACTATAAATATGAATCTCAAAATTTAGAGTGTGCTAATAATTTGAATTTAGAATGATTATAACTACTGAATCGGTAGTCCGTTACAGTGAAAGGTAAAATAGACTAACAAGAGGATACAATGGATTTTATCGCAAAATTAAACAAATGTTATATGAATTAGAATGTGGCTCGTGCCTTGCACGGGCTTTCATGCTAGTTATACTAATAATATGAAGCCTACCAAATTTCCAAAAATTTCCAACTATGCACCAAATTGGAAGGGGGAGCTCAACTTGAGGGCATGCCTTCGAAAGTATAAATTCTCCCATTTTTTATATTGGTCTACTCTTTTTTATCCATGAAGTTAATAATAAACGCTTCATGTTTTCATTTCAATACCAATTTATTTGTAAATTGGGAAGTGGCAACTTTGAGGATGTGTATGAATGTAATGACCCAGAATTTTTATGAATTATTATTATTTAAATACTTTATTGGTTTTTCCATAAAGGGGAAATAAGATTGTGGATATTTTGTGCCAATTTGATGTGTCGTCTGGTAATTGTATAGTGACTTACATATTTACATGATGATTTATGAGTGCCAGTGTGAACCTGTATATTTTAATTTCATTTTCTATGATTATATCTATAAAAAAGTTAGCTTTATTTATCTTCTGGGAATTTTATAAAATCATTGGAGTTATTAAAAATCATGAAATCTTTTGTGTTATCATCTGTATGATATTATTTAGTTATTAAAATTTTTGGGAGAATTATTTTGGGTGTTTAAGTATTTTAAAAATGATTTTAGGAGTTATGTTGCATAAAGGATCAAAACTTGTGAAATTCATATTTAATTCATTTTGATGCTAAAAATATTTTAAAAATTTGTAGATGTTTCTAATTTTGTATACTCTATTTGAGAATCTAAAGTTAAAATTTCTGAGAATTTTATATTTAAAAACGATTTAAAAAGACTACTAAAACAGATTTTAAATTGATTTTTATTTAGTTTTAGAGATATGAAAGTACTGTTTTGTCCTGACTCCATTAACAACACCACCGCCTCTCCCTTGCTTCTAGAGTACGCTAGTTGTTTCTCAGTCTCCTAAAAAAAAGAGAAAAAAAAATCTCTCCGAATCTTTCTAGAAGGATCTTCCATCTCTCTCTTATTTCTCTATTGGGCGATTCTCTTCTCGGAATCTCTCTAACCTCTCCTATCTCTCTCCCTAATCTCTACTCTCGAAGTCTCCTTCCCTCACTTCCCTTTCCTTCTACTCTGCATAAACAAAGTGTGTGTGCGTGTGGTTTATGGTATGTGTGTACTCAGCTGTGTACGCGTGTGGGCCATGGTATCTCTCCTCTCCTCCTTGTATTAGCCGATTCCGAGCTCAGTATGACTATTGGGTTGGATTTTGTTAGTTGTTATGGGGGTATGAGTTTGTGGGTGTTTGTATGTATGTATTTTTGGTTTGGGTGTATTTCCGAAATGGTGTGGGTGTTGTTGCTGCTGAGTTTAACAAGGTCGTTTGGCTTGTTGGTTGAGCAGTAGTCGTAGTATAGATTGCAGGGGTAAGGGTTTGTGCAAGTGTGTGAATTATATATGCAATTGGGTGGTGCCGAGAGTGAGTAAGAGAGGAGGTTTGAGAGGCTGTGCAAGGGGTGTATATCAGGCCCGTGAGTTGTGTGTGTGTTCAGGTGTATACAGCGTGTTTGTGGGTTTGCTGTGAGACTTTGATATTTAGAGAAGGCAGGGGAGATGGATAAGAGTAACTGGGAGGTGGTGTATATAACGCCTTAGAAATTTTCGGAATTTTTAATTACTGAAATTATTTATTTTATATTAAATGTGAATTATGTGGCGTATAAATTGGTTGAGGAGGTGAAGTATCTGTGGAATAACATTTGGGGGTTTAGTTGATGTTTTGTATGTGGTGTGTAAGCCCGGCTATTTTTTTAATTATATTTTGGGAATTTATTTCCTATTTAATTGTGTTATAATTATCTTCTGTGAATTTTGAAAAATCTTCGGGATTAGCAGAAATCCTGAAATCTTCTTCATTAATAACTTTATTAGTTTATTTGACTTTTAAAAATACTTGGTGAATTATTTTTGGGTTTCAAGGATTTTAAAATGATTTTACGAATTATTTTCCAATCTAAGGATTTAATTTTGTAAAATCCATATTTAATTCGTTTTTGATCCGAAAATTATTTTAAAAATATGTGGGTGATCGTAATTTTACATTCTTCATTTTAAAATTTCTAAATTTAATATTCCACCCATTTTTCTATTTAATTGTAATTTTAAAAAAAAAATTCTTTTTGAAGTACATTTAAAAGAAATTGTGAAAATTGTTTTTTAGATTTCCCCAAATCATATAACTCTAATCCCTAAATCAGTTTCATTACCCAAAAACATAACATCAATCTCTCGACTTGCTCTCTGGAAATCTCTCGAAGTTCACTCTCAATTCTCTCGTTTAATTCATAAAAATCACTTCTCTCGGCCTTGTTCTATTGGAATTGGTAAAGCCTATTCCCCTGTTTTCTCCTCCTTTCTTTACCATCAAAAACCGCATGTGTGTGTGTGTATTACCCCGTGTGTGTGGAGACAAAGCCGTGCGTGGTGTGTGCCAAGAGGACTGTGTGTGTGTTCAGTGGCGGTGTTGGTGTTGAATCCTAGTGGCGATTCTAGAGTGTGTGGGTAACTGGAAATCAGATTGTGTGTGTGTAAACTGAGCTGCTGTGTTGTGCGATTTCTGCCTGTGTGTGTGTGCGTTTTTGCAAGTGTACACTGTGTGTTTTTGCGAGTGGGTAAGGTATGTTGTGTGCGTGCTGGTTTTCTTGCTATATCTATGAAACCCAGCTGTGTACAGGTTCCTTTCGGGTCTTGTTGTTACAACCGTAATGTTGTATGGTTGGATATTGCTGCGTTTTGTGCTCTATTTCGTGACAATTAGTGCCCTGTTTGATGGGTATTGATAATCGGCTACTAATTATGATTTTGGTTCGACAATTGTTTTGTTCAACATATATTACTGATTGAATATATATAGCCCTGAGTTGAATGGGATGTATTCTTCTCGGTTTGGTTGTGTACTGTGAAGATAATTATTTAATGATTTTAGTGAATTAAGCTGTTAGCTGTATTTTAATTGGTAGAGTGTCGTGATTGGAAACCCGAGTTAGGGTACCTCCGGGACTTTGCCCCATCGACGATGAGATTAATAATAAATTGAGTCGATGGTAATTGGCGATGATGATGATTTTCTGAGCCAAGAATTTAAATTTAATATTTCTGAATAAAATTTTAATTTATTATCGATTTGGGATTAATTATTTAAACTGTATTGTATTGAGATTATGATGAATTGGGAACGTTAGTTGAAATGTGGATTTAATTGGTAATTGATGATTGTGTTGGTTGTGTCGGCTGTATCCCGACTGGCAGATCCCCGTATAAAGGGGATGCCGTCAAAATTTTTCTAAAAATCTTAATTTGTTTCTTGAAAATGAGTATGTATAATTATACAGCTTGCATAAGTTATGAGTCGGGCTTCATATTTTAAAACTGATTGCTTATGTGATAGTGTACCATTGTTAATTAAATACTTTATCAGTGGTTTATATAATATTAGTATATGATTAAATAAATGTAAATTAGGAGATTATTCGCGGGGGTAGATTAAGTTAAATGTTATTATCGATTAGCGAATATTGAATAGAATTCTAAAATAGTGTTATATTGTGTGTAAATTCCGTGGATAAAGGGAAAGCTAAAGCTGAGGACGTAAAGACTCTTCGAATCCTGTGATTTCCTGGTTAAGGCAAGTAAATTACTTCACTTATCTTTCAAGTGAATTATGATTATTATAACTTGATTTATATGTTCGTTCGAATTATCCTTGTTATAATTGTTCCGTTAAATTCCCTTAATTTCGAATATTAAATTGTTATTACCCCAAATCGATTATATTGATTTCGTTGATTCTTTTAGTGGCTTGACTTACATCCATACCCCTTGTATATATATCGAACTTGTCGATATCTAGGCCAGAAATTACCCGACCTTATTTCATTTTGCGAGATTTGAGATGTTGACCTGGAACGAAAGTGTCCAGGGTGTTTGGCAGTTAAGGTGGTCGATTGTTCCGACACCTGATGTCTAGTTATAGGAATGGACTGTTAGTTTTTTTAAAAATGTGGACCGTAAGGGTCGGACCAGATTCGTGGTCAGAAATTATTAAGACCAATGTGTGCCGTGGATCCATTAAGGACATTGTTGTGTGCGTTTGTCCGGGGTTAGTGCGTGACTGATCAGCAGCCTAACCTTATAATTATTTTTATCTATAAAATGCATGATAGTCCAATCCTCTTCTATTCTATGATCCAGACAGAAAGACGTATCATTCAGTTGAGCTTATATATTGTTGATTGTTAATTCTTGGCAAACTTGCAAACATTTCAGTTTGTTTATGCTTTTGATTATATATATATAATTGCTGAGCAGTGCTTGCTAATTCTGTTTCCTCAGCTAAGCTCGAAAATGTCTAGAAGGAGTGGACCGTCTGGTTGGGGTAGCCATAGAGGCAGCCAGAGAGTCGAGGTGGTGGGATGGGTAGTGAGCTTATAACCCTGTTTCATATCATTTCTGTATTAGTAGACAGATTATTTTATCTTATGGAGTTGTATATTATTTTATTGAGCATTAGGTTGTAATAGTTAGTTAATAGTTGTTTCATACTGTGGCCTGTGAGTGGTCTTGGTTGGTGTAGTTATATTTCTCTGTGGTTTTGTTATTATCACGCAAGTGAACTGTTTTAGTATTAGTTGGTTGGTTTGGTTGATCTGGACAGGTGGTTAGTCCTTGTTACGAGCACGTCATGCCGAATTTTCTAAAATTTCCTCTATAATAATGTTTAATTGATTATAAAAGCTTATAATTTTAATATTGGTAAGTGAGGGTGTTACAAGTTGGTATCAGAGCTACAGGCCACAGTCACTGAAACAATTAGGTGGGAAAGTCGGGGTAGAGTTATAAGAAAGGTTAAGATTGTTTCGTGAGAGATAGGGTGTCTAACTATAATATATATATATATATATATATATATATATATATATATATATATATATATATATATATATATATATATATATATATATATATATATATATATATATATACTTCAGGCACCTGTTTCTGGTTCCGATTCAGACCCGGACAAGGATCCGGAAGGAGAGGCTTCCGTACCGTAGTAGGTTTCCCCAGGGGCTATGCAGCCATACGTAGGATCGCAGGGCTCGGTGAATGGGCCAGCATATCAGTACACTCCTCAGCCTGTTCCATACCATGCGTACGAGCGAGTGGCCAGAGAGAGGGACTATCTCTTAGGGCAGGTGACGGAGTTGAGGGCTATGAGGTCTGGGGAGGAGGATCTGGCTAGAGAGCGAGATAGAACGGTAGCTGAGTTGGAGGATGTTCGGAGGCGTGTACGAGCTATTAGGCATGTTATCACTAGGCGGGGATGGATTAGGTCCCGAGATGAGCCGGCGTTCGTGACACAACAGGTGACTCTAGGCCTGGTGAAGGCGGAGCTGGAGAGCATTCTTGGATCAGCTTGGCGGGGAGAGTCTGATGATGATGACGACCAGTGATGGTTAGGGTAGTATGATGATGTATGTAGTATATAGAGGCATGTTATGGTAGTAGTAGTATATCAGGATTTGCAGTACGACCAGTTTTGTTGTAGATATCTGTTGTACTGTGACTAGATGCTAGCAGTCTCCTCTTTTAGTATTATGTTGTACCCCTATCGAAGCGTTGTTCTTACGCTTGTATCGGATCTATATATATATCATTATCACTTTTACAGAATTGTTGTTAAATTTCCTTTATACGTTGTTGATTACTTTTGCGCACCATAATTACTTTTCCGCATTATATTTCTTCTCAGTACCCCATTTATTTTTGGCATCATAACTATTTTTTAGCATTGTTTCTTTTTCTAGTACTGCCTTTACCTTCAGTATCATATTTAATTTCAGCATTTTGTTTATTGTTCTGTTAATGCATCTATCAGATATTTATGAATACCTTGCATAGCTTTGATTCTTGTACTCTGTTACATCTTGTAAACCAATTGCTGACCCGAGTAATGACTGGGAACCTTGAATTATATTTCAAAAGTATATTCATTGTTGGCTTAAATTAGATTCTTTTGATTTAATTGCTCTTGAATGTGAACCTAATGATTGTCCGTTGATTTCAGAAACATGCCTCCAAGAAAGAAGAAACAAAATACCCGAACCACCAATCAGGGTGAGCAAGCCAACCCACCCCCTGTAGGTCAAATTGACCCTGCTTTGGATCAGATATTGCAGACCCTTGTTCAGCAGACTGCTACTCTAGCACAGCAACAGCAACAATTACAGCAGCAGCTGATGGCTCAACAACAGCAACAACAGCAACAACAACAGCAGCAGCAGCAGCAACAACCACCTGTTCCTTCGATGGTCACTTTTAAGTCCTTCCAGGCAGTTAAACCTCCCGAATTTAAAGGAACAGCGGACCCAGTGGAGGCGAGAACTTGGCTGAAAGAGATGGAAAAAGCCATTGAACTGGTGGGGGTCCCAGCAAATAAACAGACCGAATATGTAAGTTATTTCCTGAAGAATGAAGCCACTTATTGGTGGGAGTCGGTAAAGATGCTGGAAGCTACAGAAGTGATTCCTTGGGAAAGGTTTACAGAATTGTTTTTAGAAAAGTATTTCCCAGACTACATGAAAGATCAGATGGAGATGAAGTTTTTGGAGTTGAAACAGGGAAGCATGTCAGTGACGGAGTATGAAACAAAGTTTACTGAACTAGCTAGGTTTGCTCCGGCTTATGTGGACATGGAAAGGAAGAAGGCAAAGAGGTTTCAACAAGGATTGAAACCATGGATTCGTAGTAAGCTAGCAGTTTTGGAACTGGATACTTATGCTGCTGTGGTGCAGAAGGCCATGATAGCCGAAGGAGAAAGTGAATTGTATTTTAAGGAAAAAGAGGGGAAGAAAAGAAAAGCTGGGTCAATGGAAAGACGACAAGAGCAAGGTAGCTCTCAGAGTGTGCCCAACAAAAAGCCAGGGTTTCAGTCAGGAAAGAATGGGAACTCTAAGAAGCCGGGATCGGGGAATGGAGGGCAAGGGAATAGACTCCAAGATTCAAGTCAGCAGAAACTGGTGTAACACCCCTAGATCCGGGGTCAGGGATCTGGTCGTTACCGTCTCAATTCCCATCCACAGTTCAACATAAATATTAAATTACAACCTTGTGACCCAAAACAATAACATAAAACACACCCGTTATAGTCCCAGAGATGAAATCAGAGTAACAACCAAATTTTATTAAACACATTATGAGTTCTTACAACCCAAAAGAATTTTAATATAAATACATACTCTTTGCCATCCATTTACATGAGTCATACTAGACCATATACTTGGTACTGAAAGAATAAATCTATCCTACCAATAGCTTTCTCTTCGGCTCTGGTAGTCTCATCGTCCTCGCCAGCATCGAGTGCGCCTTGTGCGAGTCATCTGGTCTAGCTGTTGTTGTGATATAATAATAAAGCAAGGGTGAGCAATAGCCCACCAACAATAATATTTAACTGAACGATAATATATAACAGTTCAAAAGTATCTTTTAAACCATATGCCATGCATTTACGGAAATGATGCCAGTATAATCTGAACGATGAAGTTACAAGGTAACTCAAAATGTAAATATATGAGGGAATATCTGCTATGTCGAAAATAAGCAAGATATTATAAAGAGGAACTTGCAAGGAAAATATTGCAATTCCAGTTACGAACACTTTTCCAGCTCTGCCAACAGTAATCATGTTGCAGGAAATAAATAAGTTTGGATGATGAACCAATGATGGAGTATTCACCGCGCCCGCTGTTCCAATCTTGATGATCAGTCAAGATCGTACAACTCAATTTAGATTTACTACCGGTAGAAGGAAGAACTGACGGCTTTACTTGTCTACCGCCTTACTAGCTCTCCCAGGCCAACGGTTGGGCCAAAGGGGATGGACCGGCGCTACTCGGCCTCTTACACGACTCCTAGTTCCAATAGAATTCATGATTCTGAATGTAACGTTCGTTCCCCTTTCCCCAAGTATAATACTTGTTGATAAGACTCTACAAAGTAGTCGTATCTAGTTGGAAAGGAAAATTCACCAATAACTTCCAAGCTATTGCTTGGTAACGAACATCAACTTGTTCCAACAATCTTACCCCTCGAAAGATGAGAAGGTAAACACAGACTTAATGAGTCCATAGCAACCAAGTTGCGAGTGAAGAGGATAAATTATGACCGGGAAGTCAACAAGATAAATAACATTGCTCAAGTAGGTTCCCCTATAATATGGAAGTTTGAGCGAGCATTAATCCTTTTAAGATAGATTTAAATGAAAAAGAAAGAGTTGGGAACCTTTCCTTGATAAAATAGTCGTAAAAAGACTCCGAAATATTTTACATAATATCTGGAGGTGGAAGGTAATCTCCGAATAATATAAATTATTTTAAAAAGAATTTTAAAAGGATTAAATAAATATTCCAAGAATATTTATTTACTCAATAATAATTATGGAATATTATTAACTCATAATATTGCTCGTAAGTAATCCTCGAATGAATATATGGAATTATTTAATAAATAAATCCCTCCTTAAATGAATATTCGAAATAATATTCATTAAATAATTAAACTCCAATAAATATTTAAAATAGTATTCAATAAATAAGTCGAACCTTAAATGAATATTTGAAAATAATGTTCATTTAATATTTACTCTTTTAAATGAAAATCCAAATAGCATTCATTTAATAAATAATCTTCTAAATGAATATCCAAATAATATTCATTTAGTAATCAAAACTTTAAAGGAATAATCGAAATAATATTCCTTAAGGAAATAGAACTTCCAATGAATATTTTAAAATAATATTCATTAAGTACATAAAACCTTAAATGAATATTCGAAAGTAATATTCATTTAATAAATAACATTCTAAAGAATATCAAAATAATATTCATTAAATATCAACTCTAAATGAATATTCAAAATTAACATTCATTTATTATCTCTCGACTAAGATAATACTCGAATAACATTCCTCGAAATATTTCCAAGTAATTGATACTTTATGGAATATAATAACGTTTAACAATAACCTTCCTCAGATAAATAATAATCTGTCGTTGGAATCCCTCCGGGTTTCCACGACTATCTATAACTCAAAATACCGACTCCCGGTCTATATTTAGAATGAATATCATATGCCCTTCGCTAAGGGTCTTACCAAAACAATCCGGCTTATTACTGATAAATCGTATCTAGTCTATAAGCCAATATCAATTCAGGGAACAAGTATCACAAAAAAACCAGAGTCACAATATAATTGGAAACAGGCATGCATGCGATGGCATATGTAAAACAGAAATCATATACATATATTATCACAACAACAGGTTCAAAGGTTTGAACACTTGCCTGGTAGTCGGGTGTGGGTAGAGGTAGCGTGTCCCGGTTCAGCTCGGTGATCTATAAACAATCAGAATATTCGAGATTAATCACCTAACACTTCTTTAGAAGGTTACGTATAACTTTACTTAAGTCGAAACACGCTTTCAAGTTATCTCGTTATGCACCATTTTGTATAACTCTTTTTATTACCGATACGATCCGACTTTTGTTCGTTATTAAGACATGTCGTTGTACTTACACTTGACATATACTTAAGCCGGGTAAGTCCTAAGGTCGGTCGTTTACGAACCAAGATTATACCTCGAGTTTTATCGCCCATTTTCTAAGTGTTTTACCAAAGTTATAACCAAGTATCCATTTTAGGGGTTCGTTTATATTTAACCTCGACTTGAACATTTTTATAAAATCGAAAAACGATCCAAATGACATGTGGTTTTCTTTCAAATCTTCCTCATGACCTCTAATATTTAATTACCATGATTCGCCACAAACTTTCATATTTTACCGAGGTTCAATTTTAATAACGAACTTGTAGTTACGGTTTCGAACAACTTTTACTAAGTCGGCCATAACTCCTAAACCGTAAGTCGGAATGCTTCGATTCTTTCGCCAAAGCGATCTATGACTCGAGATCTACAAGGTTAGGTCATGTATCCATTAAGGTCAGAAATTTAACCTAACTGTTATGCACAAATTACTAAGGTCTAATGAAAATCGGGCATTACGACGGCTATAAATCGAACGTTTCAAAATTGTTTTCAACACAACCAAGCCACACCGGGCATCCATACATCTTATACACATGTTATACATCTCAACAAGTCCAGGAATATTACTCTTCACCATCATAATCATCATATGGTCAAACCAACTACAAGATCATGCTCATGATAACACTAATGTCATAACTATGCTAAAATCCACCAAAAACATACATAATCTTAAAATAAGATCTAGGGTTCTTAAGGATTATACCTTCCTTGGAGAGTGTCCTAGCCTTACTAAGCTTGTTATAGTCCTTGTATAGCCTCAACAAAGCTTAGATCATCCAAACAAAACAAGAAATCAAAGTTAGTTTCTAAGGGTTACTATTCATCATCACTTTTGTAAAAATCATAGAAAATCGAAAAATAAGAGTTTGGCTCTCAAATGTTTACCACATCTTGGCCTCTTCATAAGCTTTGTTTTGAGTCCTATATCATCTAATTTGAAGCTTCGTAGCTATGGTTTTGAACCTGTTTTTCCCACTGGACAGAAACTGGTCAGATTTGTTGCCCCAACTTTGAGCATGGATTTGACTAGGCTATACTACTTTGTTGGCCATGAAATTTTGAACGAACCTTACACATGGTGTGGAGAGGCTATGGTCAAAATTTGGTGATTTTAGAAGCTCTAGATTTTGAGATATGAATTTTTCTTTCATGGCTATTCTTGCTGGGCAGTTTTGAAGAAATGGAGAGAATGGAGTTTGATTGGCTTGTCTTTGATCTCATCTAGTATAAATGAATTATTGTTGATAATATCTTGCATAAAGCCACTTTAATAAAGTGCTTTGGTCATGGATGAGCTAATCAAGTGGACAAGTGTTGCATTCTTGTGGCAAGGTGTGTGTTGTAAGCTAAGTGCTTGGTTGGTTTTCTAATGATGCTAGTTAACTTGTAACTAGCTTGGTTACTTGATGTTATCCACTAGCACATGCATGTATCTTGATTCCTTGCTTGTTTCCTTGTCCGTTTATTACTCAATTCATTGATCGTTCGGAGGAATAACTCATTCGTTTCTAGTTAGGGTTTTACTGACAACCTTCTTAACATTTATAATACCATTCTCCATCTTTCTTGGTAACTCTCGAATTTAAATTCCTTAAATCCTCTCATTAAATCCTTAAGTCTATCAGTGTCCAGGGAATTCTCGGAGAAAATAAAAATGCTGTTTTTCAGAATCCGACAGCTTTTACATACACTTATTTTCCCCTCGAATCACTAATACGAATTCAAAAATCCATTCCGGGTACTTCTATATAGTGTCGTCTCATAATATTCTCATTCCCACCAAAAACACTATTCATCCATTTTTCTTTACTTACTCTCTCGGTTTATACAAATGTCCCGGTTCTCTTTCGAACATTCCTTAACCCTTTTACGGAACCACCAGACTAATAACAGATATCGATTTGGATGACATAAGAATAATCTTCTTCATTGGAATTGCCACCTCTTAATTTCCTAGGAGATAGATAATTCTTATATAAGTTGTCAACCAATACCATTCTTCATGGCATATCATAATTGAATCCGAATCCATTCAATATCCATCTATTAACCCATTGATACATTCATACTCCAATACATAATAAAAAGTTTTAATTAGTACCAAAAATCTGGGTTCTTACAAATTATATCCAAAATTTGGGGTTCTTACAGTCTCCCCTCCTTAAAAGAATTCCGTCCCGGAATCAGGTAGGAAACAATCGGGTTCTTGTTTGTCATCTAGCTTTCCAGTCCTCGGTTGATCCTTAATAATTTCAACCCATTTACAACACATCTCCGTAGTGCTACAGTACTCTCTTTTTCCTTTTTATCAACTTTTCTACTTTTGCACATCACACTATCCTGGTTCTGCTCTTACTCATTCATATAATATCACCCTTATTGGTATCTACAGTGACATCGGTATCACTATCGCATTGCGAATTCGGAGATAACCTCACTCGCACTATGCATTTCCTGATCGCCTTAATCTTCGTAATCTCGATCAATATAGAGAAGTGGAAAGATTTATTGAGAGATCACTATGATCAATTGAACATTTGTTATATTGCATAGTTAGTACAGAAGGGGGCCAGCCTTTAGTACTTGACAAGCAATTAAACAAGTTATGGTATTCCACTTAGACTTCTATCACATAGACAGATAGTCACGTAGCAGTACCTCCCCTCCTTAAAGGGTTGTTCTTCTCAATTCATAAAGAAGATGAATAAGAGAGAAGAAAAGAAAAGAATTCTAAAGGATTATAGAATTTTTTTTTTTTTTGTAAAATATCATACTCAGAATTTACCTCTGAACTATAGAGGTTCATCAAAGAAGAAAATAATCATGATTATATCCAATACCATTTGATCGCAATTTCACGTGTCAACATATCTTGCTGTTTTGTCCATTATTCTATGGACCTATACTCTGGTTCAATATTAGCAACACTTTTGGAAAAATCTTTCAACCTCTCAGGTTAAATCTTAGGTTTCTCGCTGGACATAATTGTTACTGACATTCCATGTCACGCTACTAGCTTTTCATATCTATTATATTAACACTATCAGGTTGTCATCCCGATAATTCATCAGAAACCCATTTATTAATCCATTCATAACATTCCTTACTTCACATTCCATAGATGCTTTCCAAGTCTTTTCTTTATCAATCACATCCTTCTTATTATCTGATATTTATTTACCTCTGTTATTTACTTCCACCTTCATCTCTTTATTGAGGCATCTTTTGCACTTGGCACCTCCTTATTGGTATCCCGTCACATTTACTCTATAATCATCACATTATTTCAAATTTAAAACCTCCGAAATGAATCTGGCCGATTTCTTTAGCTAGATCCAATATAATCTACTTCTGTCAACTTGTTTCTCATCACTTATTCTTTTCTACCCGCGGTTTTTCACAGGTTGTCTTTCGTAAGTCAGACCAGGTCGTACACCTACCTGCTCGCACTCTTATCATCTGTTGAGCATCTGCATTTTACTGGTGTAGCTTTGCCACAAGAAACACGTTACTACCATGCTATAAGCTTTGGGGGTAAAACTGGCTCGAATGCCACCTTCCGAACACTTTAAACCCTTAGGTGGCCTAATAAGTCTCGGGCTCAACTGCCCTTCTCTCTAAGTCTCATTAATTTTTTCCACGGGAATACATTTAGCATCATGAATCATCAACCTCATATTCTCTATCTTGTTTGCGCAGAAGTACACTAACACAAACTTGCTTGTCATTCATCAACATGCCATTTAGCTTATCAATAGCAGCACTTTCTTTATCTTTACGTTGTCATCTACTTTCTTAGAAGAATCACCATCACTTGTTGCTTACGTAGTGCCTTAATAGCTAACCGTACGGGTTTCAATCCTTTAGGGAGACAAAGTAATCACTATTCCTTATCCATAAGGAACACTTCCTGAACTTGATGTAGATATTACATGAAGTAGATAAAATTGCAGAAGAGTTTCAAGCATCGCAGCTAAGTCAGGTTGATGAAACTATCACTCATGCATCTTCCATAAAAGACTGAAAACTTAATGGTTTACTTCGTCAATTTTTTTTTTGTATCATGGTCCTGGTTTGCCTCAAAACGGGACCTTCTAAGGTATGTAATATGCTTAAGACCCATCAGGAATCGAATCTTTACTTAAACTACTATTACCGTCGATTCTTGCACAATCATCAGAAGGAATGTAAATTCCTCCATTCCGATATGACCTTCAAGGTCCTTCCAAATATTATTCTGTTTCTTCGGTATGAACATTTGTAATTATTCCTTTATACTTAGACTGTCGGCCACCTCATTGGCCTTTCCTAATAATAGTAATTTCTGGTAATCCTTGTTCTCCGGATACATTTCAATTCAAAATTTTTTTTTTTTACCTCATTCTCATCACTGTTGGGTGAAAGCATTCTCCCTTAAGCTCTGCTGAAGGAGAAAAATATAACTATCAGTCTTTTTCCATAAGTCATTCCTTCCAACTACCCGTGGGAACTTTATCACGTTTATTCCCAATCCTACTTAGGATACTTCTTTTCTTACTTCTTTCCTTATCTTAAGATAATCTCAACCTTTATAGGTTCAATCCATACTCCCTCAGGGTTTCATACATGCATCATCTGGTATATTGTTATTGTGTCTTACATTCTCTTCCAAACTTCTAGTTGGAAACTCAGAATATTAGCTTTTCCTTGTAAGGTTTCTTAGGTCGTCCTCATCATTCCTCCTGTATTTTCTAGGTACAGGGTACATCAAAACGTCTTTGATCAATACCCTAATAATTCTATCTCTGTTCTTTCCAGAACTCTTTTTAATAATCTGTACAGGTCATTGTTGCCTTAGCAAATCCAACTCATATCATCTGAATTCACAATGTCTTTATTAGGGTTAGTGCCATCCCTTGTACATTCCCCAGGGTTTGCCTTACTTTATGGATATCTTATCCTTAATTCAACTGCCAAGGAATTCCTGCATCCTATAATTGGCAATCAAATCATGTATCCTTAATAAGGGTCTCTTTTCAATCATTCTTATTTGATAATCGATCGGTAGCTTACTGCTAATTTCTTCTTTCAGATAGTGGTCAACCTATTTGACCTTCCAAAAGACAACGTAGGTCTATCTGGTCTTTTACAGAACTTGTTAATGGTAGCAAGGATGTTCTGAAAGATATTGGTCGAGTTCAACGTGAATTTCCTAGTGCTTATCGTTCTTCGCAAAGGTACTTGCCTCAGAGAAAGTTCCTACAGCATACTGTTCAATTTCTGACCATTTCTATACTCTCTTCATATACCTTCATTGTTTACTTTCCTCCGTCATAATATATTCATGGTATTCACGATACCCTAACATCATACATCTGAAGTCACTATACTTCCATTTTACTCGTAATCTTGGACAACCATATACACATGAGTCACTTTAGTAAGGGTGACCCCATCCCAAAAAGGTCTAGTGAATTCCCAATCAAAACATGGGCTGTTCAGCAGAAGATTCCTACGATCTCATTAATGTTTCCTTTATATCAGAAGGCCTTGCAGTCGGTGCTTTCTTAGAAGCAACCCTGCTTTGTTCTTTCATTGCTGGTCTAGTCACTTGATAATCCTTTGTGACTTGCCCTCAACTGGCCACACTAAAATTATATATGATTTTAGGGGTTGGCTAATTTAGCATTACTTTTCTAGCAATTGCTGGCATAGTGCCTTCTACTTTGATACCTTTCTACCTTTCCAAAACTTTACTCCATATAAGTCTTAATCGACTTCTCGGCACCGTCTCTGGTCACCTTTCCTCTATTTTTATCTTTTCAACTATTCTTATCACTACCACGTGCCACGCAAGCTTACCATTCCTGGCATAACAGCCTTTTCACTTAAGTCAATCTCGGAGTTTCTCAGTCCGGCTGGTTTCTTACTTACATTTCCTGTTTTCGTCCAATCTCACTTCATCATTGTATTTCTACAATCAATCGCGATAACCGGGGTCTGTCCACCAACCCATGTAGCGGCTACCTTACCCAATTCACGGGGTTTTCCCCAGTTTCTACTCTCTTCCATGATGTTCTCTGATAATCAGAAAGACAAGGTTTGCCAAAATTCGTTGAAGTTCTTCCCAGAATTAGGGAAATTTTGGTCAATCTATCCATCGACTGGTAACACTAAGGAGACCAGTTTCGAAACCTGAAGAATAGTTCTATGAACCTCCTAGTAGGTAGAACCGTAAGCAGTCATAATTAACGAAATAATCGTCATCGGGTTGGAAATTTAACCCCTGGAGAGGAACCAATTATATACATCCCTTAGAAGGGAATTAACAGTTTTAAACTGAAACTTGTCACAACGTCCTGATACCTATACGTCCTGATATTCAATATTACCAAATGTCAGTCTACCTGACTACCAGTCTTAGAAGGAACATTACCGTCGGAGTTGGTTGTTCCACAAAAATTGGCACTACTAAGGCCATCCGAACCTGGTGAACCATGCTGTCCGAATGCATCCGTAAGTACTTTGTCGTGCTGCGCAAGCACACATCCTAATCTTTTATGCGAAGCGTTGTTGGAAGCACAAAGTCTCCCTTTTTCCATTAAACAATGCCAACTCTTGGTCATTACCAATTTCATCTTTTAGCTCCAGGAAGATTTTCTCACATTTTTCTCTTTAACTGCTGATCGTATTACTTGATCCGTTATAATTCCGCGTCGGAGTAAACTTAAGGTAACTACTATAATCCATTCAAAGAAAAGAAAGAATTTAATATTCCTCTGAGTCACATGCATCTAACGTTTCTGGTTCATCATTTCACTGAGTTAAATTAACCCTATACTTAGTCTCTGACAATAGTCTCATCACGAGTTCGTCTTGACTCACTGGTCTTATCTTCCGGTAGGTTCTGAGATCATTGTCTTGCTTACTACTTCCTTATATAACTTTATCCAATCATGCTGTCACTTCCCAATGTTTTCACTTTCTAACTGATTCATTCATAAAATGGACATTTTCTTGAATAAAACAACTTCATCAACCTCAATTTGGTTCCATAAATTACAACCTATGACATCTGCCTTCTCATGGCGAATTATTACTGACAATATTCATACTTATTCATTTATCAAATGATATGGCACTTACTGCCTCTTCTCAACTATTCCTAGGGACTCTGCTCCTCGCCTTATATCGATGCCTTTGATAATCATACATCCTTCTAGCACTCTTTTCGTTAATATGAAAGTCTCTAATGATTCTCATCTATTCCCGTGTAAGATCTCAAGTAATTCTTCCAATCCGTCTTACTTGCTGGTACTACCTCCAGTAGTCCAGCCACGAATCCAACATGAATCTTCAGTTCTCTTGCTAATAGCTTAGTTCTTTATGCCCACTTTTCTGAGCTCTATACCTTAATCATCTCAGTCTTTCTGGCTACAGCCCTCATTCTTCGAGGGTAAGCTCCTTATCCTAACAAGATTTTCCTTATCTGCTGGAACCTCTTCCGGGTCTCCAGTAGGGTACTCTATTGAATTTACCCGCTGATCTTCAACATATAATAAAGCATCATCGCGCTGCTGCTCGTATGCCTCAAGGTCTGTTGCCTTACTTGTCGATGGGATATCGAGCTAAGTTACTATCATGATACTTAATAGTTCCCATAAGAGTTTTATAGGTCATCACTACATTAAGTAGTCCGACTATGAACTTGGCAAGAGTTCTTGTTATCTTAGTGAATTTATTGTTTTAACGTCGCCTCATCTCTGGGGTTTATAACGTACGCTCTGATACCACTTCTGTAACACCCCTAGATCCGGGGTCAGGGATCTGGTCGTTACCGTCTCAATTCCCATCCACAGTTCAACATAAATATTAAATTACAACCTTGTGACCCAAAACAATAACATAAAACACACCCGTTATAGTCCCAGAGATGAAATCAGAGTAACAACCAAATTTTATTAAACACATTATGAGTTCTTACAACCCAAAAGAATTTTAATATAAATACATACTCTTTGCCATCCATTTACATGAGTCATACTAGACCATATACTTGGTACTGAAAGAATAAATCTATCCTACCAATAGCTTTCTCTTCGGCTCTGGTAGTCTCATCGTCCTCGCCAGCATCGAGTGCACCTTGTGCGAGTCATCTGGTCTAGCTGTTGTTGTGATATAATAATAAAGCAAGGGTGAGCAATAGCCCACCAACAATAATATTTAACTGAACGATAATATATAACAGTTCAAAAGTATCTTTTAAACCATATGCCATGCATTTACGGAAATGATGCCAGTATAATCTGAACGATGAAGTTACAAGGTAACTCAAAATGTAAATATATGAGGGAATATCTGCTATGTCAAAAATAAGCAAGATATTATAAAGAGGAACTTGCAAGGAAAATATTGCAATTCCAGTTACGAACACTTTTCCAGCTCTGCCAACAGTAATCATGTTGCAGGAAATAAATAAGTTTGGATGATGAACCAATGATGGAGTATTCACCGCGCCCGCTGTTCCAATCTTGATGATCAGTCAAGATCGTACAACTCAATTTAGATTTACTACCGGTAGAAGGAAGAACTGACGGCTTTACTTGTCTACCGCCTTACTAGCTCTCCCAGGCCAACGGTTGGGCCAAAGGGGATGGACCGGCGCTACTCGGCCTCTTACACGACTCCTAGTTCCAATAGAATTCATGATTCTGAATGTAACGTTCGTTCCCCTTTCCCCAAGTATAATACTTGTTGATAAGACTCTACAAAGTAGTCGTATCTAGTTGGAAAGGAAAATTCACCAATAACTTCCAAGCTATTGCTTGGTAACGAACATCAACTTGTTCCAACAATCTTACCCCTCGAAAGATGAGAAGGTAAACACAGACTTAATGAGTCCATAGCAACCAAGTTGCGAGTGAAGAGGATAAATTATGACCGGGAAGTCAACAAGATAAATAACATTGCTCAAGTAGGTTCCCCTATAATATGGAAGTTTGAGCGAGCATTTAAATCCTTTTAAGATAGATTTAAATGAAAAAGAAAGAGTTGGGAACCTTTCCTTGATAAAATAGTCGTAAAAAGACTCCGAAATATTTTACATAATATCTGGAGGTGGAAGGTAATCTCCGAATAATATAAATTATTTTAAAAAGAATTTTAAAAGGATTAAATAAATATTCCAAGAATATTTATTTACTCAATAATAATTATGGAATATTATTAACTCATAATATTGCTCGTAAGTAATCCTCGAATGAATATATGGAATTATTTAATAAATAAATCCCTCCTTAAATGAATATTCGAAATAATATTCATTAAATAATTAAACTCCAATAAATATTTAAAATAGTATTCAATAAATAAGTCGAACCTTAAATGAATATTTGAAAATAATGTTCATTTAATATTTACTCTTTTAAATGAAAATCCAAATAGCATTC